>CM038144.1:276505899-277105899 GCA_021437245.1 Aegilops speltoides
GACGTGTCCGGGGCGCGAGGGAGAGCTGCTAGGGTTTCACCCGGATTTTGGGGAGGGTCTTTAAATAGGCATAGAGGGAGCTAGGAGAGTCCAAATGGGTGTAGTTTTCCACACGATCGTGATCG
The DNA here is from genome assembly GCA_021437245.1 of Aegilops speltoides. Taxonomy (NCBI): domain Eukaryota; kingdom Viridiplantae; phylum Streptophyta; class Magnoliopsida; order Poales; family Poaceae; genus Aegilops; species Aegilops speltoides. The sequence continues at coordinate 276,506,025 of CM038144.1, forward strand.
AACGACCGAGGGCATGGAGGGAGTTAGATGGGTTATTGGGCTGTTTTGGAGGGTGTTGGGCTGCAACTTAAAAGAGGCCTTTGCGAGGGTGCGGTTAACCGTTGAGTACCAAACGAACTCCAAATGACCCAAACTTGACAGTGGTCTACCGGTGCTATACCGGGCCACTTGGCAAGGCTCGATCCATTCCGAGAATGTTCAACACCGCACACGGAAAAAGGACAAGAGGGTGCGCCGGGAACATAGGAGTGCGGATTGCAAAACGGACAACGGGAATATGCTCGAATCATGAGACGAACACGTATGCAAATGAGATGCACATGATGACATGATATGAGATGCATGACATGAACAAAATGCAAAAATGAAAACAAAACCCAACCACGGAGGGAATATCACAGCACATATCCGGAAATGGCAATAGTTGGAGTTACAAATATGGAAAGATACATCCGGGGTGTTACATGTAGAAATATTCCCTTAAGTGGCAAAAAGAATTACCTTTGATTCAGAGATCATTGAAACTCTCTATACCAGCCTAAGGCAATTCTCGAGCGATCATTTGGAGGGGTTCGGTAGAATTGCATACCCAGATTAGAATGGATGATGTGGATTACCTTGTTGAAGACAACACAAGGGATGATTTTAGTAACTGGGGAGAAGCTCAACAGTAGAGAGTGAGTCCACTGTTTGAAAGTTATAGCATAATCGAGGAAATTGAGAGCAATCCCAGTTAGTGCCGATGATAACACCTAGCGCTTGTGCGTGCTCTCAAGAACTTGAGCATTTCCATATTCATCAAGGTCTTACCACCATCCGTGTCGAGGATCCTGGCAACACATCATACTACCATGATGAACGGTGATGGAGGATGCGGATGCAAAAGGAGGACATCACTTTCTCAGATTTTTCCTTAGCAATGCCAAAGAAGCAAATCTGGATGATCGACCGAGAGACATTTAGCACTCCGCTTCTAATGTTCTCCTTGATGTACTAGGTACCACGGTCAATGCTTAAAGGCGTCAACATGGCCAACAAGTAAAGGTCGGACTTCGGGAGCACAAAATCCATAAGGAACAACTTGTGGAACAAGTCATACCAAATCCTCATGGACAAGATGGTTGAATTGCTCGTTCAAGATACTACAATAATAGATCTTCCGGCTAGGTGTGTCGGCCAGAACAACAACCTCGTCGGGACCTACATCATAGATCTTGGAATGTTCCAGCCATCATATCTGTCTGAGATTCAGATCTGGCTGGTAACAGGATTTTTCAGACATGATGTCTAGAAAAGAATGGTTGCAACACAAGTCGATGAGATAACGTTGCAAGATTCTCAGGAAATGAACTACGATAGCAAGCTCCAAAACATGAGCTGGTTCTGCTACAACATGTGAACACGTTGTCCAAGACAAGCATGACCACACAGTAGTCTTATAATAAAACACTACCGAGTTCAGAGGGGGAACCATCATCGAGGATGTCGAAGTCCTTACATCAGTCTAGTTCTTAGGAAGGAACTTCTTCTCCTTGAACAAATCAATCGGTGGCTTGGTGTACTAGGGAATACATGTGGAATGGAGGTAGCGAGCCTGTCAAACCATAGCATACTTTGCACGTGCAAGACTGACTTGGGATGATTCCAGAGGAGGCAACATTGACTTTCTCGGATCCACGGCGGCAACTTGCATCAAATGCACGTGAACTAGAGGAAGTCACTTCTTACATCCGAACATATGTTTCATGAGCTAGCATGAACAAATGCTTTCAAAAGTTTCCAACACTAGCTTAATGTTTAACAAAATTATGGAGAAGACAAGGATGTTATCGATGGGCCCAACAACAATTCATCCAGATTCCCATGGAGATGTAATTCCATAACTATGTGAACAAGATGATAGTATTGGTCAGACCCAAAAGACATAATGGTGTATGCTCGAGGGAAATCCACGAGTAAGACATCATTATGAACATCGTTGGTTTTGATTTGATTTGATGATAGCCCATACTCAAATCAAAGTTTTGGCAGGACAATAGCTCCAACAACTGGTCTCGGGGATCAATTGATGAAGACATCATCTTTCTTCAACACACACAAGATATCCCTTAACATGAACTAAGTCAGGCAATCTTTTATCCTCCAACTCTCCAAGTTGTTGTTTAGCTTGACCAACCAGCTCAGGGGTATCCAACACGGATTCTTGGAGAAAGGGTGGTTTCGAAACCCAACTTGATCACGAACTCAACATAGCGGTCAGGTGACAACCTGGTGATACTTCCGAGAAGACATTCAGAAAATCACGAACCACCAATATGTTACTAAGTTCGAGAACAATCTTGCTTCCCAGAGCAAGACGATATGATCAAATAAGCAAGGGATTGAATAATCCTAACTCATTGAGAGAAAAGTACACCAGAAATAAGGACTAGGTAGCATGATCAATCTTAGGATAATGATTCAATAACCAACACGCTAAGAATGAGAATATTGTCCATTTACTACCAAGCAACTAGTTGCTAGGCGTATTGATTTCACACATCACTATTCACTTGTCGGCATTCCGGTTACAATAACACGGAACCCGAGGAATGAACAATGATGGCAAGAAGTATTACTGCGTCAAGAATTCATAGGATGACATTCTTGATATAAAGATGGTAATACTCGAAGATAGAACAGAGCAAAAGCTAGATTAGCAATTTGATCTGCGGAGTACAACTGCTTTGACCCAATCCTAGAAATGGACAAGGTACTGGAGTTTGTTTCTCCCAGTCATTCTGGAATAGAATGGCTTGACGGACCACAAAAGTAATAGGTATCGATGAACGAATGCATGCATACTCTTGACTATCAAATGATAGACGGGGGTCAGAATACAACTAAAGAGAACAACTCAAAGGAACATATAATTTTCTGAGTTGTGGATGCATATATTAGTATGTCGAGCGAAACTCAACATTTCTTCCGGATAACCCATGCGGAAAGGTAGAACTGGCAGATTCACAATATAGAATGGAGGACTCATCATGAGTACTCTGGTTGTGATCTTTTGATCCAACAAACTTCTGCCATAAGTGGTTCATAGTATTTGGAAGAAGGAAATACCACGGACCTCGAGGACTAATGCAAAGGTTACTAATAACCTAAAGGAACTAGCAACACTATCAACACGAGGTAAGTGGAGTGAATCTTGGGTCAAGAACCCAGGAGTAGAATACCTACTACTAAATGGCATCACGGGATGCTTTCAAGAAGAAAGGCCAGAATCATCACACTGGGAACACAAAACATGGCTAGATTACCTAGTGATCCTCTAAGACACCTAGGGTCATAATACTAGCTCCAACATATATGTCGAGGCAACATAGTACCTCAACTCAGCAATTAGTGTGATTAATCTGGCCCAAAGGAACATCAAAACCAGAGGGAAAGGATTTGCAAGTGCATCAGACTATTTAGAAACCTGGGATGACTCGGACAGCATAACGGCTGTAAATGCTCAAAATGATTGGAGACATGCTACAAAAATGGTGGCATAGCCACTCCGAAGCATAATAACAAGGTTTCGAGATCAACAGTTATGAACATACGGAAGTAGTAAAACTGAACTGAGATTTGAAACTAACAATTCTATAGGTCTATGGATTAGTAACACGTCATCCTGATAGATAGATGAGAAAGCCTAGTTCTTAATCCCCGTAGAAAAGAAGAGGTTGACTTAGATCAGAAGGCCATGAGGAATAAGGAGTAAAAAGAGCCTTACGTTCCATCCCACAATCAATTCCCCTACATATAACTAAAGCATTTCTAGACTCAACTTCGACCAGTTTGGCTTGGTAATCCTACAGAGACAAAGCTCGATACCAAAGCTGTCAGACCCCGACTCAATGCCACATCGATCTAGCATGTAACACTTCATATCACTTTGCGCCTCACGCACGGTATCCCCACGGTGTCGCCTTACCTTTGCTCGGGACCGCTTATGCCTTTTGGCACACGATATGATAGTGTCGCTAGCATCCATATGATAAGGAGCCCGGCTGACATGGCTAGTCGAAACCCAAAGTGGCACAAACTTACGTGGACAGCATCCATGACCCAAAGATCGAACGTGTCGGTCATCGCCGAGTGAATCCAGGCTGTAGCACTGGGCTAACAGACTCCGTATTCATCGCGACATTTCCCGAAGGACGTATACAGAACGAAGAAGGACACATGCCGCCAGCCTAAGTGTTCCGGAGCAGTAGCAAGCTACCAGGCTCGATGGAAGCACTAGGACACATTTCCGTAAGAGAGGCTACTAAGAATAAACAACTAGATAGTCGATCCCACACATAGCAATACACATTACACGTCACGCATAACATGCAAGTATGTGCTGTACAACATGGCATCACAAAGATAACTCAACAACTCATATAGATAAAGGCTCGGAAGAGCCATCATAGCATTTATTACAAACAGGGTCTCATGACCCAACATTCAGAGCACACAAGCAACAAGCGGAAGCATTACATGTCCGAGTACGACATCTACAAATGAAAAAGGTCAAGAGCCCGACTATCTACAACATCCGATCAAGATCGTAGCTGAGGTACAAGCTACCGGTCAAGTCCACGAGAACACTAGTAAGACCAAGTCTCCGCTGCAAAAACATAAATAAAGCACCATGAGTACAAAGGTACTCATCAAGACTTACATCGATCCCGTCATACATGCATTTGTATCAAGAGGGTAATGTGGGGTTTAGTTGCAGCAAGCCAGCTTTGACTCTGTGGCTATCCTGTTCTCGACTACGTAACTTCTTTGAGGTGATATGGCGCACACGCAGTCCACTAATCACCACACAATACACTACTATGGATTCATCCCCGTCTCCCTACGAGAAGGCCATCCATAGTACTCACACTTGTCTTGAGCATTTTATAGTAACAATTCAAGTTGTCTATGTACCATGTAAGCATCCAAGAAGTCCATATCCGCGGACCCGGCTATTTGAATAGATCATGTTAACCCCGCAGGGTGTACTTCTTCACACGCCTCGCCACTTACCGCCATGTACACGCTATGTATCTCGGCAACCTTCAAGCGAAGCTTTGGCGAGGGTGTCGGCCACGACCGACTAACCACACAAGACTCTAGCCCAGGTTTATCGCCTATTCGGGTTCCATCCGCAAGGAGATCCGCCGGGTGTCGCCACGGCCCCAAACGATGTGTGCGGGGTTCCCGAGCCCACCATCCGGTGCCACTCGGTACACCAGTGCCACGTGTGTTTAGTCTGTCCCAAGCCCACCTGCGCGGGTGCCACTTGGTAGAAAAATAGCACTACCTACAAACACCGTAAACTAGTTGCGACTCGGACAGAGACCAAGTTGGTTAATAAGTCGAGAGGGTCGAGTTACGAACCCAATGTGTGGTAGTATCGAGTCATTGGACAACATACATAGAACTCAAGGCTTAAGGACGGTTCCAGAGACAACCCACCATGTACTCCTACATGGCCTCTCACCGCTACCTTTACCAAATCGTGTTCACACGCTCACTCTCGAAGATCACAACATAGAGCATTGTACTCCAATTCATTCCCGATGAATCGGACTGACACAACTCTAAGCAATAGCAGGCATAGCATGGTAGGAACACAACATGGCTCAATCAACTCCTACACATGCTAGTGGGTTTTAACTATTTATCGTGGCAATGACAGTCATGCAGAGGAATGGGTTCAACTACCGCAAAGACAAAAGTAGCGTATGAATCGTTGTTGTCCTAATGCAATATCTGAGAGCAGGAGCGAGAGTAGGATTATATCGAATGAACAAGGGGTTTGCTTGCACGGCACTTCAAGAAGATATTATACTTCTTCATCGGTGTCATCGAACTCATCGTCGGAACCACGTCTATCGAGAGGGGACAAACACCGGCAACTGAGAAAGAACAGAATCAATGCAATGCTACAATATGATGCATGATCATGACATGGCAATATGCTGTGATTTGAGCTAATGCATCTAGCTATGATTTAAATGAAGTTGGTTTGAATACATGATCCAAATTCAAACTCCATATATGATTATTTAAATGCCCTTTATTTGATTTGACCAAAACAGTGAACAAAAGTTGTTCTAACATGCATGAAAATGGTACAGATGGATAGATTGGATTTTTCTGATCATTTTTCATATATAATTTATTTGATTTGGAGCTACGGTTGATTTTATATGAATTTTTGAAGTTTTGAACATTTTCCGAATTTCTGCTTAATTTAAATCCAGAGAATGAATAAATGCGCCAAGATTCTGAGGCATGACGTCAGCGAAGTCAACCGTGGCTGACTGGTCAAAACCCGACGTGGGGGCCACACGCCGCTCACGGGTTGAACAGGGGGGTTTTGTTTAGTTTAATTAAAGATTAGGGGCACTGGGGCCCACATGTCAGCGTCAGGGGTTAGGTTAGTTGGTGATTAGCTTAAGCTAATCACCGCCGGCGGGTCCACTGTCAAAGCCGGGCGAGGGCGCCGCCGCGACCACGGACACGGCGGTGTCCGCGACAAAGCCACGGGACGGCGCGTCGGAGAGCACCGGGCGTAGCTCTCTCTCGCGATCTAGTGGAGCATGCGGAAGCCGCTGGGCGCCGGAGCTCGCCGAGCGGCTTCATGGCGGCCGGAGCTCGGCTCGAGCGGGCGCACGCTACACAAGCACGGGAAAGCAGGGAGGAGGGGAACCGCGCGGAGAGCTCACAGGGACCAAGAGACGACGGCGAAGCTCGGGAAGGCGCCGACGGCGGCGAGCGGCGACGGAGATCCACGGCGGCCGGAGGTGATGAAGGCGACAGCGACGGCTCCACGGGGCGTCCGGAGGTGCGTGGCTCGACGAGGAGGTAAAGGAGGTCGTGGCGAAGCTCGTGGACTCTACGGAGGGGCGAGGGAACGGCGGGGAGCGCGTCGGCGGTGAGCTGCGCCGGCGGCAGCGGCCGGGCGCGGGAGAGGGAGAGGTCCAGGGGAGGAGGGAGAGTGAGAGAGAGTGGGAGAGGACCGGGGCGGCGCGTGGCGATGTTCGGGCATCCAGACGAGGAGGGAAGGGGGCAGGCAGGCAGGGAGGGAGGAGGTGGCCGGGCGCGTGGCCGCGGCCGGCTGTGGCGCGGGCACGCAGCTGCTTTGGGCGAGGGGGAGGAAGACGACAGAGGAGGCCAGGTGGGCTGGGCCGGCCTGTTGGTTGCTGGGCTGCACAAAGGTCCCGCTGCATGTAAGCGCCCGTAAGATCCTCTTTATTTATGTTTTCTGTTTATATTTTCTGTAACTTGTTTTGATTTAGTTTAAAATACTAAATCATTTTATTTACTTATGCCAAATTTGCAGGGGCTAGTGGAATTATTCCAGAACTCCCCAACAAGTGGCATAATTTTTGGACATATATTAATATATATAACTAATATATTTCCAATGCAAATATTTATGCATTAATTCCAAATGCCCAAGATAAATACTTATGAGCTCCCAAAAATATTGGCTTGATTTTTATCTCTGACCAGTATTTTCAGAGGGCAACATGAGCATTTTCTTGGACCTTTTTGGAGCAATTTTTATTTGGGTCATTTCTAAAAATGATTCTGAGGGTTTCACAAATCCTCATTTCAAATTTAAATGGAATTTAAACATGATGCAACACTCTAATGCATACACTAGGCATTGTCAGAACTAGGGATGTGACACCACTGCCACAAACCCTAATCACTTCGGTCTCACCAATAAGGATCTCGGTCTCACCAAGATGGGATTGCAAAATCTCTGTTTTCCTTCGTAAAGTTTCAGTCTCACCGAAATGAGTGATCGGTCACACCGAGTTTGGCTGACCCACTCTCTGTTTGCCTATTACTGAAATCGGTCCCACCTAGTTCATGTGATCGGTCTCACCGAGATCAAGTTATGCCCTAACCCTAGCACATTGGTCCCACCGAGTTGATCATGTCAGTCCCACCGAAAACCCTAACGTTTACATTTTGAACTGAATTGGTCTGACCGAGTTTCACTATTCGGTCTCACCGAGTTTGGGAATCTATGTGTAATGGTTAGATTTTGTGTGGAGGCTATATATACCCCTCCACCCACTCTTCATTCATCAGGAGAGCGATAATAACGTGCCTACACATCCAGCATTCATTTTCTGAGAGAGAAGCACCTACTCATGTGTTGAGACAAAGAAATTCCAATCCAACCACAAGAATCTTGATCTCTAGACTTCCCCAAGTTGCTTTCCACTCAAATCATCTTTCCACCAGAGCCAAATCTGGGACAGAGAGTTTTTTTACTGTGAACTGTAGGGAAACTCCCCACAGCCTTGCAATTTTATTCCACAAAAATACATTAGTTACAAGTGGTTACCAAAAGTAACCAGCAAAGAAAAGGTGGGGGAGGGGGAGTGGGGAGGACTACTCACCTAATTACATAAGGGGTGAAAGAAAAATGCATCAAGGGGGCAGGTAAGGCACCCACCTAACTAGATCCTCCTTGAGTCTAGGCTTGATTCTATGAGCAAGCAGGGACATATCATGGATAAAAGCACTCCTCCAATGGTTAAAACTTGGCTCTCCTTCCTGAACACCTTTCCATTCCTGATAAACCAGATATTCCAGCATGTAGTGAAGACCAGCTCAGCAAAGAAAGGTTTGGCAAAATCCCTCCTAGTATGAACAGCAATGTCAGACATAGAAGTGCCCAAACCCCAGTCAGTCTGCAAGTAAGCCGTATACGCTGACTGAAATTACAAGTGAAGAAAAGATTGTCTCTATCCTCCCGAGACTGAGTTGGGCAGAGCACGCATTGTATCCCATCATCAATACGCCAGTGCCTTCTCTCCACCATATCCTTAGTGTTCAATCTGTCCATGATAAGCATCCAAGCAAACACTTTGATCTTCATCGTACATCAACTCTTCCACATCCACAACAGTAATGGGTTGAAGGAGAGGTTAGAGTGCATGGCAGTGTAAAAGAGCTTTGGAGTATCAGGCTTGTCAGAGCCATTGCAAAACCAGACATCCTTAGAGTTGGGATTCCCCTCATGGGAAACAATGAGGGACTGCAAAGAGTCAAACTCCTGGAAAGCTTGCTCAGACAGAGGGAGGTTAAACTAGGCAATGAGCTCAGAACAAAGAAGGCCATCTTTAATAGAAACCATAGGGTCCTTGACATAATAAAAAAGCCTTGGGAATCTGTTCTGTAAAGGCAGCACTGAATCACCAATTTTCCATTTATCAAACCAAAACAGAGCAGTATCTCCTTGGTTAACCTGGACCCAGGAAAACTCTCTAAATTGATCAAGCAATTTGAGAATGTCCTTCCACGAAAAGGAGCCATAAGGGGCAGTTCCTTGGGGCACTAGATCATGATAGTAAGAGCTCCAAATAAGATTAACCCAAGGAATATCAGCTCTATTGAGAAACTTACGCAGGTTCTTCATCAGAAGGGAAGCATTTTGTATACCCAGGTTGAAAATGCCCAGCCCTCCTTTGTTCTTTGGCCTACAGATAAGGTCCCAAGCAGCAAGGAAGGCAGCAGGTTCCTGCCAGTTTTTCATCCAAAGACATTTCCTTTGAATTCTTTGCAATTTCTTCAGAATGCCTGGGTTGATTAGCAGACTACAGAGAAAGAATATGGGCAAAGAGGACAGAGCAGAGTTCAAATATTGCAATCTGCCACCTTGAGCAAGGAAGGAAGAGCTAGCAGACATTCTTCTTTCCATACAATCAACAAGTGGCATAAGATTGGACATCTTAGGTTTGGTTGTTCCAACAGGGAGGCCCAAATAGGTGAAGGGCAGGGTGCCCACCTGAGAGCCAAACACAGCAGCCAGCCTAGCAGTTTCCGCCTGACTAACATTAATGGGAATCATACAGGATTTGTGGTAATTCACATCCAGTCCAATGGATTGGGAGAAAACCAGGGGCATTTTCTTTAGGGCCAACAACTGTGCCTAATCAGCAAGAGCAAGAGCAACATCTAGGAGAGAGAGTTGAGTGTTGCGGAGACTATTATTTGAAGTGCAAGAGCAAGGAGTTCATCATCAACACACCATCTATTACCTTTTGGAGAGTGGTGTCTCCTAGATTGGTTAGGGTTCTCTTGGGAGCCTCTATCAATATTGTGGAGTTGAACCAAGGAGTTTGTAAGGGCAAGGAGACCGCCTACTTCATGAAGATCTACCCAAGTGAGGCAAGTCCTTCATGGGCGATGGCCATGGTTGGATAGACAAGGTTGCTTCTTCATGGACCCTTCATGGGAGGAGCCCTTCGTGGACTCACGCAGCCATTACCCTTCATGGGTTGAAGTCTCCATCAACGTGGATGTACAATAGCACGAACTATCGAAACCACGCCAAAAATCTCCATGTCTACATTGTGTTTGCTCCCTCCAAATTCCTTCCCTTTACCTTCATATGCAATGATTTACATTCCGCCGCTATTCTCTTAGAATTGCATGAATAGGTTGATTGCTTGACTAGTGCTAAGTTGCTAAAATCTGCCAAGAATTAAAATTGGGAAAAGGCTAGGTTTTTATTTGGTCAAGTAGTCTAATCACCCCCCCCCCCTCTAGACATACTTCAGATCCTACAGCCTTCCTACGCAAGAGGGAAAGGTGCCCCAGCAGAGGGCGAGGGGCCTGAAGGGCGATCATCAGGCACCCCAGCCTCTTGAGGGGCCCTGAGGAGGATTTGCTTCCTCTTCTTGGTGCCAACCCGAGGGGGATGGGTGGTGCCTTCACCATCCGCGTTCTTGATCGCCGCAGCCTGGTAGGCGTTCTCGAGGGAGCACACCGCGTCCTTCTCATTGCAGGTGCTCGTGATGATGTCGCAGCTTCCTGGCATCTTGAGGACATTGTAGCCGTGGTGAGTTGCTTCCATGAATTTGGCGAGGGTTGGGTACCCGAGGATGGCGTTGTACGGAAGGCGAATGTGAGCGATGTCGAAGTCGATGAGCTCGGTGTGGTAGTTGTCGCGCTTGCCTAAGGTGACGGGAGATGGATCTACCCTATGGGGTGGGTACAGCCATCGATCACTCCCAAGAATGGCTTCGTGGGCTGAAGCTGGTCGTATGGCACTTGGAGCATGCAAAATGTCTCGACAGAGAGGACACTGAGCCCAGCGCCACCATCGATGAGTGTCTTGGTGAAGAGAATGTTGTTGATGGTTGGTGAGCAGAGCATTGGTAGTGCGCCTAAAGTGGCCGCGCACTTGACTGGTCCGAAGTGTTGAAGGTGATGGAGTACTTGGACCACCTCAGTGGACACGACGCCTCTTGCTTGGGGAGGGCCGCGTTCAACTCACGAGCGAACTGCTTGTAGATGTGATGGGAGGTGGGGGCCTGAGCACCTCCTAGGATGCGGGCGATAGCATGAGGCTCTTGGAAGCCCCAGCCCCATCATCCTGGCGATGGTTGTCATTCCTTCTTGGTGGCGGTGGCAGCGGAGGGATGCTGGCTTTGCCTTGAGGGCGATCCTCACAAGGCCGGTCCCGCCATGGACCGTCGCGAGGCTGGTCCTGCTAGTGGTCCTCGCGAGGTTGGTCGTGCCAACCCTGACAGGGGCCACGATCGTCCCAGCGGCCTCCGTCGCGACCTCCTCCATGGCCGTAGCCACGGTCATTGCGCTCGGGGCGGTGGCCAAGGCACCCATCACGAATGGCCCTGAGCTCTTGGCAGTCGTTGATGTTGTGGATGTGCATGTTGTGGAAGACGCAGAACGAGCGGTTGCCTTTGGAAGACTCAAGGTGATCACAGCCGTGCTTCATCTCAGGCTTGGCTGCGAGCATCGTCGGGCCCATGTTCTTCACTTCCTTCACCTTGGCCTTCTTGTGTTTTGGATCGGCCTCTGGGAGCTTGAGGAGCGCGAGACGGCCTTCTTCTGTCCTCGCACACCTGGTCTCCATATTGCATATCTCCAGAGCCGAGCACAGGTTGTCGTGTATGGCGAGCTCCTCCTTCATCTTGATGTCCTGGACGCGATCAGTGAACGCTGAGATGATGGCCTCGTCCGACACCTTGGGGATCTTGAGGCGGACATTGGTGAAGCGCTGGATGTATTTGTGCAAGCTCTCTCCTGGTTGCTTCTTGATGCGCTGTAGGTCGCCAACTGTAGGAGCGCGATTGTGGGTGCCTCGGAAGTTGGACATGAAGCACTCCTGCAGCTCATCCCAGGAGGAGATCGACCCCACCGGGAGGTTCAAGAGCCATGAGCGCCCTCCAACCTTGAGAGCCATAGGGAACTAGTTCACCATGACCTTCTCATCACCACTCGCCGCCTCGATGCTCAGCACGTAGAACTGAAGGAACTCAGTCGGGTCGGGGGTGCCGTCGTAGCGTGGAGGGAGATCCGGCTTGAAATTGCCGGGCCAGATGACATGGCAATGTTCTGGAGTGAACGCTCAGCACCCCGCCGTGGCCATGGGGGCTCACCGTGGAGGGAGAGCCTGGTCTTGACGCCCACGCGGAACCACTTCGGGCTGCACGCGGTCTTGACGCGGGCGCATTGTGGGAGCTGGGAGCGCACATGCCTCTCCCTAGGGCGTTGCATGACCCGACAGCTTTCTTCATCACGCATGAGGGTCGTGCACTGCTGATCACTCTAAGTGGCCTCACGCCAAGGCTTGGGGACGACATCTTGCTAGAGAGGAGGATGAGGCACGTCGTGAGCCACATCTCCCGCCTGGGGCAGCGAGGGAGGCAACGAATGAGATAGCGCTGGTGCCTCTCCAGCAGCACTGACAAGCTCCCGATGCGGTCCAGCCAATCCTTGTAGAGGTCGTCGGCTGGACGGTAGCACAGAAGCTCACACGCCATGAGCAGCACTAACTGCGCGGTCACCGGACCGCAATGAGCATGGGAAGACGAAGCAGCGGCCAGGGTCAGCGACGGAGTGGTGGTTTGGCCGTCGCATCGCATGGATGGCGGCAACAACGAATCTTGCTGCTCGTGCGCTGTAGGGCCGGTGGCAGCGTTGGCCACGGGCAACAGGGAGTGATGGGGAGCACCGTTGCTCGCGGGCTCCATCTGAGTGACGTGCATGGAGAGGGCTGCACGGTGCTCAGCACAAACTCGACAAGCATCCGCCATGAGAACAGCGGAGCGATGGCGAAACAACCAATGGAAGAGAGGTTTCGACAGTCCCCTACCTGGCACGCCAAATGTAGGATTCCGGGCTACGCAGCACCAAGAAAGGTTCGAACTCTGGGGCGTGTGCAAAGAACTCAACCTATCTAGCTGATCGACTTGCTGCTCTCACGTCCTACCTCTATGAACGGGAACGAAATGGACATGTCAGTTTACAAAAGTTCGGGCCACCTTGTGGTGGATTAGCCTCGCGGGGGCTGAGGATGAACTAGTACAAGGGGAAGAACAACCTCAGGAGGCTTGTTCTTGTGGTGGTAGCTTCGGGGAGTTGTGTCGTTCTGGGACTCGACCCTTTGCTATGGTGGTGGCTAGGCTATACTTATAGTGGCCTCGGTCCTCTTCCCAAAAACATAGGCGGGAATGGATCCCACAGTGGACAATTTGAAAGGGGACAAATAGTACATCTTATCCTGATGAAAGGTGGTCTTCGCCAGCAAAGCTTCTGACCAAGACGTCGTGGTCGGTTCGACAATGAAATCCATCCTGCCGTTCTGGCGGTCCTGGTCTTGTTGCACGCAAATGGCAACATTTGGCTGATTCCTTGGGACTCTATACCTGCGCTTGCCTCCTTAGCACCAAAGAGGAAACCTTCCGCTCTACGCTCGCTGGCACGCGATGACCCACAACTATATGGGATCAATTGTGACCTTCTAGATAAGTAAGAGTGTTGAACCCAACAAGGAGCAGAAGGAAATGACAAGTGGTTTACAGCAAGGTAATGTCTGCAAGTGTTGAAATCGTAAGCAACAGAGTAGTTTGATAGCAAGATAATTTCTAACGAGCAAGTAACAGTAGTAGTAACAAAAGTGCAGCAAGGTAGCCCAATCCTTTTTAGGCAAACGACGGGCCAAAACGGTCTCTTATGATAAGCAAAGTGTTCTTGAGGGTACACGGGAATTTCATCTAGTCACTTTCATCATGTTGGTTCGATTCGTGTTCGCTACTTTGATAATTTGGTATGTGGGTGGACCGGTGCTTAGGTGTTGTTCTTACTTGAACAAACCTCCTACTTATGATTAACCCCCTCGCAAGCATCCACAACTACGAGAAAAGTATTAAGAATAAATTCTAACCATAGCATTAAACTTTTGGATCCAATCGGTCCTTTACGGAATAGCGCATAAACTAGGGTTTAAGCTTCTGTCAATCTCGCAAGCCATCATCAAATAACTACTCCACATTGTGTTCCCTTAGGCCCAAATATGGTGAAGTGTCATGTATTCGACGTTCACATGACACCACTAAGGGAATCACAACATACATATCATCAAAATATCGAACACATATCAAGTTCACATGATTTCTAGCAACATGATTTCTCCCTTGACCTCAAGAACAAAAGTAACTACTCACAAATGATAATCATGCTCAAGATCAGAGGGGTATTAAATAGCATAAGGGATATGAACATATAATCTTCCACCAAATATACCATATAGTAATCAACTACAAGATGTAATCAAGACTACTAGTCACCCACAAGCACCAATCTATAGTTCCGGTACAAAGATTGAACACGAGAGATGAACTAGGGTTTGAGAGGAGATGGTGTTGTTGAAGATCTTGATGGAGATAGCCCTCCCAAAGATGGTAGAGTTGTTGGTGATGGTGATGACGATGATTTCCCCCTCCGAGAGGGAAGTTCCCCCGGCGGAATCGCTCCGCCGGAGGGCAAAAGTGCTCCTGCCCAGGTTCCGCCTCGAGACGGCGGCACTTCGTCCCGAAAGTCCTCTCCTTATTTTTTCTATGTCAAAATGACTTATGTACCAGAAGAGGGGCATCAGAGGTGGGCCGAGGTGAGCATAACCCACCAGGGCGCGCCTGGGCTCCCTCGTTGTAACATTCCAATTTTCAATTTGGATGTTATATATAGATCATCATATGCATATCATATTTTATTTGCATTTGGTTGTGATCCACAAAATCTTAAGCAACTCAAGGACCCAAGGAGAGAGTTGGAGGTTTCACAAAACTTTCATATTTGAATTTATTTCAAATTTCTTTCCAATTATTTCCAATAATAAAAAAATAAATGAGTGAAGATCAAATGACTTCTTCAAAACAGAGGAGAAATATTGGAAAAGAAATTTTGAAATCAAATTATTATTTTATTTGAATTTTATTTGCATTTTATTTGCATTAAATAAAAACATGCATTTTTAATAATTGCATTTAGTCCAGAAAAATATTCATCTTGTCCCAAATATTAGGTAGGGACGGAGAAATTGTTTCTGGAATTTTTATTTTTATTTTTATTTATTAGGATTTTCTTCGTGGAAATCGTTTAAAAAAGTTAACTAGGCTGGCCCAGCTCTTCGCGCCGCCCTGTCCGCGCCGTACTCCGGCAAGGAGTCCGGGTCAACGCCGCCGAAGCCGCCCCTGCCCCAAGTCTGAGCCGCCCCGACCCCCTTTATAAGCCGACGACCCCCCACCCCCTCCCCCCGTCCTTCCATCAACCCCGCCGCCTCGAGCGCCGCCGCCGCCAGAGAGCCTCCGCCGATGCCGATCTCGCCGAGCCGCCGCCCGCCGCCTGGCGCCGCCGCCAACCCGATCCGCCGCCGACGGGTTTAGTTTTGTTTTAGTTTTGGTTATTAGGTTTAGATCAGTTTTAATTTTTTAGTTCGTTATTTCACGAACGTTCACCCATTGGTTTCTTATAACGAATGAATTCGTTCGTTAGGTTCTATTAGCGGACGTTCGTCCAATAGATTTTTCTTTTTAGTTTTATTTTCGGCCAGGGACCTATCCGCGAATAGTTTTCTCGCGATTTAGCCCCTGATCTTAAAACTAGCGTAACTTTTAGCTCGTTTATCCAAATTAGATGAAACCAACGCCTAAATCTTCGTAACGATCCCCTCTTTCCAGTAAACCAACTTTAACATGATTTTGTCAATTTAAAATTTGAGTTTAGTTCAGATTAGTATTCCACCTTCTTTCGTTTGTATCTTGAGTTTCGTAACTCCGTTTGAGTTGATTCTTTTTGCAAATCGTAGCTAATCACATGTACCTACTGTTAAAATCTAATTCAAATAAAATAATGCTGTTAGGTTTTGTCTTCTGTTTAGTTTAGTCATTTGCTTGTTTCGAGTTTTATTTGGATCTTTTCTCGATTTCTCTTTATTTCGTTTGAGTGATTGCTTACGTATGCTACTGTTTCTCTACGCTAGATTACCCGGAGTGCGAAGCTTGTTACTATGAATCCCTAGAGTTTGCGGATCGTCAGCAAGGCAAGTTACACTTTGGTCATACTATTCTATACCCAGTTTTTACTATGCATTAGTTATGCCCTCAAATATTTGCATGAGTAGGATTGGGAACATATGGTTTGGTTGTAGTAATTGATGTAGGAACCTAATACCATTTGATCACCCTGAGAACATTATGCTCTTATATTGCTTAGCCATGCTCGTAGACTGGGATTGGATCGTGATACACATGTAAGTTGTGAGAGTTATTAAGCTTGGATAACATTAAGGTGGCAACTTTAATACACATCTGGGTGGGTTGATTGGGGCACCTGGAGAATCCAATGTTTGTCCATTTGGGAAATCCCGGAGTACCGGTGTGATTTTTCCGCGGTACGCCACCCAGGCTCAAAGGGATCATATGATATTTCGTGCCTAGAAACTTCCGTGTGCAACCATAAGCCATTATGGGCTCTGGCATAGTTGAGTAAGTTGTATGAGCTCTCGAAGAGGTGGACTAGCAGATGTAGGGGAAAGTAGGTGTACCGGTCTACCCAGATTAGAGAGTTAATGCTTGAGAAAGACTATGTCTCATTCTCCCGATCATGAATGCGGCCGAGTCTTGTGGGGAAAAGTGCGCAACCTCTAGAGAGTGTATAAACTAATCATGGTTAGCAGTGTCCCGGTTATGGACATCTTGAGTATCTGGAATTGGATATTATTTTTGATCTCGTCACTCTTGGAGGAACCTTCTCAAATATTGGTACTACTTGGGAGTAGTAAATAGAATTTATTCCTTTGTTGTAGGGAAAAACTAGCTTTATGAAAAATCATAAACTTAGAGCCTCCACCAGCCAAATTTTGCATGTAGATGTAGTTCTTGCATTCATTGCTTTACAGTGTAACTCAGCCAACATATTCGATGTGCTGACCTACACGGCTGCAACGTCTCATGTTGCAGACTACTCAGAAAATGAATAAGGTGTGATAGGTCATTGTCCTGCACTCAACTATGCCGTTTGAGTTGTTGGACTCATTTACCTTCGAAGCTTCCGCAGTTATTTAGTTTAGATGGCCTTTAGCCATATTATTTGTGTAATCATACTCTTTATGAGCACCTCGATGTAATAAGTGTGTGATTGAACTCTGCTATAATTCCTCAAGTACTGTGTGTGTCAGCATTACCGATCTAGGGATGCTACTTAAGCGCAGAGACTTTGGTCCATTGGGATCGTGGTCGCTACAAGATGGTATCAGAGCACACACTAACTGTAGGACGTGACCACTAGGAAAAGCCACATGATTACTCTTCTCTACTCATTTGACATTCTCCTCTATTTCTACTCTATAGATGGCGGACCCCAGGAACAAGTTCACTCAGCCGGATGATGACACCCCTTTCGGACGACACTTGAAGGAAGCTTCACTGGGACTTTCTCTATGACTTCACCAGAAGAGCAGCACTGGAAGATCAAAGTTTGGGTACCTGGGAGGACATTTGCCCCAACAACGGAGCCTACTAATTTCTTCCTAGATGCAGCAAGTTGGAGTTTGGGAAAGACCACATCACTTTTGGATGCATATGTGAAGTGTATCACAAGGAGCTTGAAAACACCATCTATCAAATATGTGGACGCTAAGGCGAGGAATGGGAGATGATTCATAATAGGAAGGATGGATCAATTGCGGCATACATTCAGGAGATGGGTAATCACATTCGCCAATATGAGAATCAGTTGTGCTTCAACTTGAAGAAGATCAAGAAGCTGATGAAGAAGAATATCGAGCTAGAAGAGGAACTCAAGTCAACACGCGATGGATATGAGGAAGAAATTGTTGTACTACTGGAGAAGCATGAAGATTTGAAGAGGAAGCTAGGACTACCCGTGGAGAACCGTAAGCAAGAACCTGAAAAGGAGATCCGTTCGGAGGACTACATCATCTTGGATGACACGGACACGAACAGTGATGCAAATGATGACAGTGATGACGACTACGTAGACGAAGCTGGAGAAGATATCATGGAGTCTTCCACCGATCAAAATTTCTAGACGACCACCATGTTACTAGTAGTATTCTTCCAAGTAGCTAGCACCGATCGATTTGTAATCGTAGTTAGATCCTTTGTATGAACCTTGGTTGATATTGAATGAAGTGAATTGATTGTATTTGTCTCATGTGCATATGGGTAGTGAATCACTCTTAGACCTTATTCTATGCTGTTTTCTCACCCCTTCTAACCCATCAGATGCCTCCGAGATGTGACACTGGATTCGTGTTCCCACCAGAGATCGCCCAGTTGATCCAGCAGCAGAATGCCTTGATGCAGATGCTAGTTCAGAACCAGATCTAGGGCAACAACAACAATAACAACTCACCGCCACACCACATGTTGACAACTTAGCCCATTTTCTGAGGTTAAATCCGACGGTGTTCTCTAGCAGCACCGAGTCGATTGTTGCAAATGATTAGCTACGCATGATTGTAAGGGAGCTGACTACTGCAGGATGCACATATGCGGAGAGAGTGCGCTTTGCCGCACATCAGCTTGATGGACCCTAGCATCTTGGTGGGAGAACTTCACCACCACTTACCCCATTGATACAGTTACATGGGATCAATTTCAGCAGGCTTTCCGCACCGCCCATGTTTCAGCAGGAATAATGAGCATGAAGAAGCGCGAGTTTCGCAACTTGCACCAAGGGAGTCGTGTAGTGGGACAGTATGTGGATGAGTTCAGCAAGTTAGCCTGTTATGGCCCAGATGATGTGGCCACATATGCCGCTAAGCAGGAGAAGTTTCTTGAGGGACTTAATGATGAGCTGAGCGTGCAGTTGATGGTGGCAACCTTCAACAACTACCAGGAGTTGGTAGATAGGGCCCTCATGATAGAAGCCAAGTAGCACCAGATTCATAATCGCAAGAGGAAGTACGGACAGGGGAGGTACACTTCTGGAGCGTAGCAGAAGCCCTGCTATTCCCCGTACTCGAGAGGACATACTCACAACCATGGAGGCCGTAACCATGGAGGACATATGCATAATGGAAAAAGTTCGCACAACCACAGTGGCCCTAAGAATGGCAATGGGAATGGAAGAAGCAACAGTCAGAACCGTTCCAAGCCCGCAACACCAGCCAAGAGGGATCTGAGTCACATTACCTATTTCAAGCGCGGGAAGACCGGACATTGGGCCACTAAATGTCCTAAAGCAAAGAATGGAAATGGAAATGGAATTTCTGCAAAGAAGCCCAACCCCTTCACAAAAGGCAGGTGAACCACGTCAGTGCGGAGGAGATTGAGGAGCAGCCCGACGTAGTTGTCGGTAAGTTTCTGATTAATGCATTTACAGCACTTGTTCTTTTCGATACTGGTGCATCTCATTATTCATATCAAGGGGATTTGTGGATAAGTATAAGTTGCCAACGGTAGCCCTTAATTCACCTATGTTAATAAGTTCCCCAGGAGCAGAGTATATGGCTAGTAGGGGATGCTATCAGTTGACAGTAACCATAGGTAGACATGTTTTCCCCACCAACCTAATCGTCCTGGAGTCACAAGGATTGGATGTGATACGAGGCATGGATTGGCTATCCAAGTATGGGGGAAACATTGATTATGCCAGTAAATCAATTCTTCTCACCACCTTGGAAGGAAAGAGGATCAAGTATGTATCTAGGAATGAGCCGAGGAGGACTCAGGTGAATTCCTTATCAGGAGTTGTTCAGGAGGAAGTACCAGTGGTGAAGGATTACCCCGATGTATTTCCAAAAGAGTTACCAGGCATGCCACAAGATCGAGACATTGAGTTTTTGATTGAGTTATTGCCAGGCACCGGACCAATATCCAAGAGACCGTATAGGATGCCCGCAAATGATCTGGAGGAAATTAAGAAGCAGATTAAGGAGTTACTGGAGAAAGGTTATATTCGACCGTGTTCATCACCCCCGGTGCTTCTAGTTGAGAAGAAGGATAGATATTTGAGGATGGTTGTTGATTATCGTGCGTTGAATGAGGTGACGATCAAGAACAAATACCCTCTGCCGATGATCAATGATTTGTTTGACTAGCTGCAAGGAGATAAAGTTTTCTCCAAGATCGATCTTTGATCAGGTTATCACCAGTTGAAGATCCAAGAGCAGGATATACCTAAGACAACTTTTACCACGAGGTATGGGCTATATGAGTATATAGTTATGTCATTTGGTTTGACTAATGCCCCTGCCTATTTCGTGAGTATGATAAACAAGGTGTTCATGGAGTTTTTGGATAAGTTCGTCATGGTGTTCATTGATGACCTATTGGTCTACTCGAAGAATGAAGAAGAGAATAAGGAACATTTGCGTTTGTTTCTCGAGAAGCTCAGGGAACATCAGTTGTATGCCAAGTTCAGCAAATGTGAGTTTTGGTTGAAGAAGTTGGATTTCTCAGACATGTTATATCCGGAGAAGGAATAGCAGTAGACCCTACCAAGGTTGCTTCTGTGAATAAATGGTTGGCACCCACCTCGGTGGGAGAGATCAGAAGTTTTCTGGGACTCGCAGGTTATTACCAGAGCTTTATTGAGATACTTTCCAAGTTTGTGAACCGATGATGGAGTTATTGAAGAAGGACACCAAGTTTAAATGGACTGAGGATTATGAGACCAGTTTTCAAGAGTTGAAGAAATGTTTGGTTACAACCCCAGTGCTGATTCTCCCACACATACGCAAGGATTTCCATGTATATTTCAACGCTTCACGTCGAGGACTCGGAGGTGTGCTTATGCAGGATGGAAGAGTTGTTTCGTATGCCCCATGACAACTTTGACCTCATGAGTTGAATTATGCTACGCATGATTCGGAGATAGCAGCCGTAGTGCATGCGCTCAAGACCTAGAGACACTTTCTCATCGGTAATCGTTGTGATGTATATACGGATCATAAGAGTTTGAAGTACATCTTCACGCAGAAGGAGTTGAACCTCAGGCAAAGGAGACGGTTGGAGCTCATAAAGGATTATGACATGAGATTGCGTTATCATCCAGGAAAGTCCAATGTCGTAGCAGATGCGTTGAGACGCAAGAGTTATGTTAACACGCTAATAACAGGAAGATTACCTAAGAGTTAGCCGATGACCTTTGAGAACTACGCTTGAGATAGTTCCGAGAGGTTATGTTGCAGCATTGGAAATTCAGTCCACTTTGTTGGGAAAGATCAGAGAAGCCCAGAATATGGACAAGGAAATTGCTGAGATAAAGGAAAGATGAGTAAAGGAAAGGCTAAATGATTTCATGAGGATGAGCACGACACCTTATGGTTCGAGGATCGTATCTATGTGCCTAATGACCCAGAGATCAGGAAGTTGATTCTTTAGGAGGCTCATGATTCGCCTTACTCGATTCTCCCAGGCAACACCAAGATGTATCTGGACTTGAAGGAAAGTTTCTGGTGGACAGGAATGAAGAAGGATATTGCAGAGTATGTAGCAGTATGCGATGTATGTCAGAGAGTTAAGGTAGATCATCAGAAACCATCAGGGTTATTACAGCCTTTGCCGATACCCGAATGGAAGTGGGATAAACTTGGCATGGATTTTATCACTGGATTACCTAGAACTCATTCAGGCTATGACTCTATCTGGGTTGTAGTTGATTGCTTCACGAAGGTAGCCCATTTCATCCCTGTGAAGACAACTTACACGAGTGCTAAGTTGGCGAAGATATACATGACCAGGGCACCACTCTCATGGGATGAAGTTGGAGATCGACAGTTGTTCGGACTGGACTTAATCTGACATTCTGAGGAGAAGGTTAAGTTGATTCGAGACAGACTCAAGGTAGCCCAATCCAGGCAGAAGAGTTATGCGGATACTAAACGTAAGGAGGTAGCCTACAAAATCGGAGATAGAGCATATCTTCGTGTGTCCCCACTTTGAGGAGTTAAACATTTTGGAGTCAAGGGAAAGTTAGCACCACGTTTTGTGGGGCCATACAGAGTTTTAGAACGCATGGGAGAACTTGCGAACAAGTTGGAATTTCCTGAAGGATTGTCAGGAGCTCATGATGTGTTTCACGTTTCCCAGTTGAAGAAGTGCCACGCTGAGATGGCCGACATTCCTCTGAGAGATACATTGCCACTAGAAGCAATTCAGTTGGATAGTGATCTGACCTACGAAGAGAAGCTCATCAAGATTCTTGAGTTTTCCAGCCGAGTTACTCGCAGCAAGGTTATCAAGTCTTGCAAAGTTCAGTGGAGCCATCATACCGAGGAGGAAGCCACCTGGGAGCGAGAAGAAGACCTCCACAAGGACCACCCAAACCTTTTTGCTGACCAACCTGAATCTCGAGGGCGACATTCATCTTAAGGGGGTAGGTTTGTAACATCCAATTTTCAATTTGGATGTTATACATAGATCATCATATGCATATCATATTTTATTTGCATTTGGTTGTGATACACGAAATCTTAAGCGACTCAAGGACCCAAGGGGAGAGTTGGAGGTTTCACAAAAATTTCATATTTGAATTTATTTCAAATTTGAAAAGTGGATCAATTTGATTTTCAACAATTTCTTTCCAATTAATTCCAATAATAAAAAAATAAATGAGTGAAGGTAAAATGACTTCTTCAAAACACAGGAGAAATATTCGAAAAGAAATTTTGAAATCAAATTATTATTTTATTTGAATTTTATTTCCATTAGAGAAAAACATGCAATTTTAAAAATTGCATTTAGTCCAGAAAATTGTTCATCTTGACCCAAATATTAGGTAGGGACGGAGAAAATTGTTTCTGGAATTTTTAGATTTTTATTTTTATTCATTAGGATTTTCTTCGCGAAAATCGTTTAAAAAATGGTTAACTAGGCCGGCTCAGCCGAGCCAGGCCACGGCCCAGCTCCTCGCGCCGCTCGTGTCTGCGCCGGATTCCGGCAGGGAGTTCGGGTCGCCGCCGCCGAACCCGCCCCCTGCCCCAAGTCGGAGCCACCCGACCCCCTTTATAAGCCGCCGACCCCCCCTCCCCCCCCGTCCTCTCCATCAACCCCGCCGCCTCGAGCACCGCCACACCGCAGCCACGCTGCCGCGCCGCATCGCTTGCCACGCTCGCCTGCCGCCGCCGCCGCCGCCGCCGCCTCTAGTCACCGCCGCCGCCAGAGCCCGCCGCCGACATCGAGCCTCGCCGCCGCCGCCGCCGACGACCCGATCGCGCCGATCGAATCGGTAAAACCGATGGTTTTTCTCGGATTAGTTTCGGTTTTTTTAGTTTCGGTTGTTAGGTTTAGATCGGTTTTATGTTTTTTAGTTCGTTATTTGACGAACATTCACCCGTTAGTTTCTTATAACGAACGAATTCATTCGTTAGGTTCTATTAGCGGACGTTCGTCCGACAGATTTTTCTTTTTAGTTTTATTTTCGGCCAGGGACCTATCCGCAAATAGTTTTCTCGCGATTTAGCCCCGGATCTTAAAACTAGTGTAACTTTTAGCTCGTTTATCCAAATTAGATGAAACCAATGCCTAAATCTTCGTAACGATCCCCTCTTTCCAATAAGCCAACTTTAACATGATTTTGACAATTTAAAATTTCATTTTAGTTCAGATTAGTATTTGATCTTGTTTAATTTGTATCTTGAGTTTCGTAACTCCGTTTGAGTTGATTCTTTTTGCAAATCATAGCTAATCACATGTACCTACTGTTAAGATCTAATCCACATAAAATAGTGATGTTAGGTTTTGTTTTCTATTTAGTTTAGTTGTTTTCTTGTTTCGAGTTCTATTTGGATCTTTTCTCGATTTCTCTTTGTTTCGTTTGAGTGATTGCTTATGTATGCTACTGTTTGTCTATGCTAGATTACCCAGAGTGCGAAGCTTGTTACTACAAATCCCTAGAGTTTGCAGGTCATCAGCAAGGCAAGTTACATTTTGATCATACTCTGCTATACCCAGTTTTACTATGCATTAGTGATTCCCTCAATTATTTCCATGATTAGGATTGGGAACATGTGGTTTGGTTGTAATAATGGAGGTAGGAATCTAATACCTTTTGATCACCCCGGGAATATACATTATGCTCTTATATTGCTTAGCGATGCTCATAGACGGGGATTGGATCGTGATAGACATGGAAGTTGTGAGAGTTATTAATCTTGGATAACATTAAGGTGGCAACTTTAATATACATCTGGGTGGATTGGTTGGGGCACCTGGAGTATCCAGTGTTTGTCCGATTGGGAAATCCCGGAGTACTCGTGTGATTGTTCCTTGGTTTGCCAACCAAGCTCAAAGGGATCATATGATATTTCGTGCCTAGAAACTTCCGTGTGCGGCCACAAGCCATTATGGGTTCTGGCATAGTTGAGTAAGTTGTATGAGCTCTCGAAGAGGTGGACTAGCAGATGTAGGGCAAAGTAGGTGTACTGGCCTGCCCGGAGTAGAGAGTTAATGCTTGAGAAAGACTATGTCTCGATCTTCCGATCATGGATGCGGTCGAGTCTTGTGGGGAAAAGTGCACAACCTCTGGAGAGTGTATAAACTAATCTTGGTTAGCCGTGTCCCCGGTTATGGACATCTTCAGTATCTGGAATTGAATATTATTGTTGATCTTATCACTCTTTAATTAATTGAATTGGGTTTAATGATGATACTTGTTTAATTGGGATTTGAGTTGGAGGAACCTTCTCAAATATTGGTACAACTTGTGAGTAGTAAACAGAATTTATTCCTTTGCTGTAGGGAAAAACTAGCTTTATGCAAAATCATAAACTTAGAGCCTCCACCAGCCAAATATTGCATGTAGATGTAGTTCTTGCTTTCATTGCTTTACAGTGTAACACAACCAGTATATTCAATGTGCTGACCTACACGGCTGCAACGTCTCATGTTGCAGACTACTCAGACGACGAATAAGGTGCGATAGGTCGTTGTCGTGCACTCAGCTATGCCGTTGGAGTTGATGGACTCATTTACCTTCGAAGCTTCCACAGTTATTTATTTTAGATGGCCTTCAGCCATATTATTTGTGTAATCATACTCTTTATGAGGACCTTGATGTAATAAGTGTGTGATTGAACTCTGCTATAATTCCTGAGTACTGTGTGTGTCAGCATTACCGATCCAGGGATGACACTTAAGCACAGAGACTTCCGTCCATTGGATCGTGGTCGCTACACTGGCGCGCCCAGGTGGGTTGTACCCACCTTGTGGGCCCCCTCTGGTACTTATTGGCTCCAAAAATTCTCATTTATTCCATAAAAAATCCCCGTGAAGTTTCTGCTCATTGTAGTTGTGCAAAATAGGTAGCCTGACATAGCATTTTCAGGTCCAGATTTCCATTGCGGAATCCTCGCCTCTTGTGTGTACCTTGCATTTTATGAGAGAAAAGGCATTAGAATTACTCCAAAACGCATTATTATGCAATAAAACAACATAAATAACAGTAGGTAAACATGATGCAAAATGGACGTATCAACTCCCCCAATCTTAGACCTTGCTTGTCCTCAAGCGAAAACCAAAATCGAAAAACATGTCCGCATGCTTAGAGAGAGAGGTGTCGATAAAAACAAAATATGGACATAGAAGCATCATGTAACAAAAACAAACTTTAACATAAAACTTTTATCATAGACTTCTCATGAACAAGTAATAATTCATGACAACATCGAAGTATAAAGTATAAACTCTATTGGAAACCAACAAACTATGTTCTCAGTCAACTTTGCAACTTTCATTATATTTTTAGGAAGGGTCACATATCGGAGCCATTGGGCAAGTCCACATACTCAACCATCATTTAGTTTTCTATGATTGCTAACACTCACCACGTACACATGATAAAAAGGTTTCAACTGGACACATAGAAAGATAGGGGCTTATAGTTTCGCATTCGAACATATTCACCTCAAGGGATATGTCAACAATAATAACTCATGCTACCCATATTCAGCTGGATATATGTGCCAAGATCTTTCCTCACCACACGATGCTTGCCAAAGAGAAAATAAAAAGGAATAGAGAGAAGAACTTTGACTCTTGCATGAAAGTAAATACATAAAAGTAAAAGATAGGCCCTTTGCAGAGGGAAGCAGAGGTTGCCATGCGCTTTTTGTTTGTATGCTCAACCCCTTAGTGCAAGAGAATGCCATGTTATATTGCCCCTTATGATGGCAACCTTTATTAGGCAGTCTGTCACTTTTATTCTTCGCCATCACAAGTTCGTACACCACTCAATTTTCTCTTACACTAAATGATCTAACACTTTTAGAAGCAATTTTTATTGCCTTATTGC
Source organism: Aegilops speltoides (assembly GCA_021437245.1). NCBI lineage: Eukaryota > Viridiplantae > Streptophyta > Magnoliopsida > Poales > Poaceae > Aegilops > Aegilops speltoides. The sequence goes on from CM038144.1 coordinate 276,532,635, forward strand.
ACCGATGACAAATTACTTGAAGGATCTTACTCAATCCATAGGGAGGTATGGTGGACTCCCAAAACAAGATTTGGGTTTAAGGGTTTTTGGATGCACAAGTAGTATCTCTACTTGGTGTGGAATTTTAGGCTAGCAATGATAGGGGAAAAACACCACATGTTGAAGGATCTATGACAATATAGCTTCTATGTGAATATGAACAAACATAAATCATCACGTTATCTTCCTTGTCCAACGTCAACAATTTTGGCATATAATATTTTGATGGGTGCTCACAATCACAAAAGATTTCCAGGATAGTGTATTTGCATGTGAATCTTCTCTTCCCTTATTAATTCTTTCATGAGTTGCATCATTGACTAATGATGTGTTTGTCAATCTACAATAAAATTTACTACTTCTACTTTTTCTTGTGTGATTTCATCACTTACCATAAGATTAGTATAAGATCTTTTTCATTTATTTCCTTTCTTTTATTGAAACATGAAAGTAAAAGAAGCAAAACTCAAACTAAACTTTATTATATATTTCGCACACGATTACAAAAATAGATCGCTAAGCAAACTCTCGAAAAGAAAGGACCGAACTAAACTTTTATTCATCTAAAGCAAAAGATAACTATGGATCGAACTAAGACAAGTAAAGGAAAAAGATAGTGGAGGTGATACGATACCGGGGCACCTCCCCCAAGCTTGGCGAAAGCCAAGGGGAGTGCCCATACCCGATATTCAATTTTCTTTTGGTGATGAAGGAGGTTGTGGTGATGAAGAAGTGGCGATTCTGTCCAGTGTATCTTTCAGTGCCTCTCTTATACTATGAATCTCCCGAAGAGCTGTAGCGACCCGACCTCAGATGGTCAAGTCTCTGTGCTCAGGTGTCATCCCTGGATCAGTAATGCTGACACCACACAGTACTTCGAAGGATTTATAACAGAGTAGCAATCACACACTTATTACATTGTTTGTCCAAAAGAGGACTTATTACAATAAATATGGCTTAAGGCCATCTAATAACGATAACAGTGGAAGACTTGGAAGATAAGTGAGTCCATCAACTCCAACGGCATCACTGAGTATAGAACCACGACCTAAAAGCACCTTACTCGTCATCTGAAAAGTCTGCAACATGAAAGTTGCAGCCCGAAAACGGGTCAGCACATGTAATATGCTGGCAATGTAACACATAGAGAATAATGAACCTATACTATATGCATATATGGGGTGTGGAAAAGCTCTATGGTTACACTTTTTGCATAAAGCCAATTTTTCCCTACTGCAAAGGAATGAATTTATTTAACTATCATGGTGGTTGTTAAACATTGAGAATGGTTGACAGCATCCTCAATCCCAATTAAAAAGTACTCATTAACAAACCCAACAATATTAAATTAGAGTAACATGTTGAGATTCACAGAATATTCAAGTACTAGATACTCAAGATGTCCATAACCGGGGACACGGCTAATCATGATTAGTTTCTACACTCTGCAGAGGTTTGCGCACTTTTCCCCACAAGACTCGATCGCCTCCGTTTGGTTTCTCGCACTTCATGGTGTTTGAGAAACGGATGACCGAGACATAGTCTTTCAGAAGCGCTAGCACCTTACGATGGGTAGACCCGTACACCTACATCCCCTACATCTGCTAGTCCACCACTATAAGAGTTTGCACGACTTAGTCAACTATGCCAGAGCCCATAATGGCTTGTGGCTGCACACGGAAGTTACTAGCATGAATTATCTTATGATCCCTTTGAGCCTGGGTGGCGGTCCATAGGAAAATCACACGGTACCCCCGGGATTTCCAAAAAAACAGGCAATCACTAGATACCCCAGGTGCCTCAATCCACCCAGATGTGTATTTAAGTTGCCACCTTAGATAAACCATTAATTAACAATCTCACATCTGTCATGGATATCACTCACCCAATCCACGTCTACTAGCATAGCATGGTATAATAAGCAAACGCAGAAGTAACTCCCAAAGGCTTCATAAGTAAAACATGTAATAGGTACTACCTCATCTACTTCCCATCCCACAATTTAATTAGATCCTAATCATGCAATGTTTGAGGATTGATCTAATGCATAAAACTGGGTAGTAGAAAAGCTATGATCAAGTGTTACTTGCCTTGCTGATGATCCGAGAAACCTAGAGATTCGAAGTAACAAGCGGCACACTCCGGGTGATCTATAGCAGACAAACAACAAGCATACAATAAGTACTCATCTAATGCACAGGTAAATCTCGAATAAAAGATCTAACCAGAAAGTTCGACTTAAGAACCCTGGTTGCAAAAAGAATCAAATCAAATAAAGCAACGAAAGTCAAACGTCGAGAGAAAACAACTTGGTTCTAGCAAGTTGAAACTAAGTCAAATTTTAAGTAGCAAAACTTGGTTTAAGTTGATTAGTCGGAACGGCGGTTTCGAAACGAAACTCCAGGCGCTTGAATCATCTGATTCCGATAAACGAGCGAGAAAATAAACTAGAACGAAAATCGGATCTGAAATCACGATCAGAAAATAGCGGAATAAATCCGACTAAAAAGAAAATGACGAACGGTTAAACGAACGGACGTTCGTTAACCGGGAATAAACGGTGATCACGTTCGTTAAAACGAACGGTCCGGCGAACGCTCGCTAAACAACAAAACCGGAAATAAAGCCGATCTAGGGTTTTTCGAAAAAAACCGAAACGACGAGAAAGAAAACCAGAACGGTTTCTAAAAAAACCGAACCGAGGGGAGGGTGGCGCTGCGTGGCTACCTCGACGAGGCGGGGCTCCGGCGGGGCGGCGGCTTGGCGGCGGGCGGCGGCTTGGCGGCGAGGCGACGACGAGCGGCGGCGGCTCTGCGGGTTGGGGAGAGAGAGGGGTGTAGGGTATTTATAGGAGGGAGGGAGGGGAAAACTTGGGGAGGGGGCAAGAAACGGAGTCTGAATCGGACTCACGACGGGCGGCGACAGTGGCGCGACGGCGTTCTGGCGCCAAGATGCAGCTGAGGGGAGGGCGGCTGGGCCGGCTGGGCCCTTGGCCCAGGCGGGGCGCTGCACGGTTTTTTTTAATAAATATCTCGTGCAGAAAAACGAATAAAATAAAATCTAAACAAACTCCAAAATTTATAAAGTAAATTTTCCCCGACTCCTAAAAATGAGTCGAACAAAATGAAGTTTTACTCGGGGCCTAAAATGCAATTTTTTGAAAACACGCATTTTTCCCTAAGGCAAATAAACTCCGAGAAAATCCAAAATTTGTTTATTAAATCTTCATTTTTACTAAATTTTGGGAAAGCCATATTATTCCCTCTCATATTTTTGATATTGGAAAATTATTTGGAGATAAAATAAATAAAATCAAATGATCCTCTTTTTCATAATTTGAGAGAACTCAAATATGAAAATTTCGAAATCTCCAACTCTCTCCGTGGGTCCTTGAGTTGCGTGAAATTTCTAGGATCAACAAATGCAAGAAAATATGTAATGCATGATGATCTAATGTATAACATTCCAAATTGAAAATTTGGGATGTTACAAACCTACCCCCCTTAAGATGAATCTCGCCCTCGAGATTCGGGTTGGCTAGAAAATAGGTGAGGGTGGTCCTTGAGCAAATCTTCTTCTCTCTCCCAGGTGGCTTCATCCTCAGTGTGGTGGCTCCACTGAACTTTGCAAAACTTGATAACCTTGCTGCGAGTAACTCTGCTGGCATAATCGAGAATCTTGACTCATTTCTCCTCATATGTTAAATCATCCTTCAACTGAATTGCTTCAAGTGGCACTGTATCTCTTAGTAGTACCTCTGCCATTTCGGCGTGACATTTCTTCAGCTGAGAAACCTGGAATAGGTCGTGAACTCTTGACAGTTCCTCAGGTAATTCCAACTTATAAGCAACTTATCCCATGCATTGCAAGATCTTATACGGTCCAACGAAACGTGGTGCTAATTTTCCTTTAACTCCAAAACGCTTAACTCCTCGAAGTGGGGATACTCTAAGATAAACTCTGTCTCCAACTTAACCTTCTGTTCTGACTCCTTAATCAAATCTGGCCCAAACAACTGACGGTCTCCAACTTCGTCCCATGACAACGGTGTCCTGCACCTTCTTCCGTATAAAGCTTCGAAAGGTGCCATCTTCAAGCTGGTTTGGTAACTGTTGTTATAAGAAAACTCTGCGTATGGCAAGTTATCGTCCCAACTAGATCCATAATCTAGTGCACAAGCTCTCAGCATATCCTCCAAAATCTGATTGACTCTCTCAGTCTGTCCATCTGTCTGTGGGTGAAAAGTTGTACTGAATTCCATCCTGGTTCCCAAAGTTTCATGCAACTGATTCCAAAACTTTGAGGTAAATTGGGTTCCTCTATCGACACGATACTCCTCGTAACTCCGCAAACACACAATTCTGGTCATGTATATCTTTGCCAACTTAGCACTGCTATAGGTAGTCTTGACTCGAATGAAATGAGCTACCTTCGTCAAGCGGTCGACTATAACCCAAATCGAGTCATAGCTCTGAACGAGTCTTTGGCAAATCCGATGAAATCCATGCCTAGTTTATCCCACTTCCATTCGGTATCGGCAATGGTTGCAACAATCCTGCCGCTTCGATGTTCTCGCCTTCACTCTCTAACATACATCACAAACTGCTACATACTCCGCAATATCCTTCTTCATTCCGGTCCACCAGAACGTTTCCTTCAAATCCAAATACATCTTGGTATTTCCTGGGTGAATTGAATTGGGTTAATCATGTGCCTCTTGCAGAATCAACTTCCTGATCTCCGGGTTATTTGGCACATAAACACGGTCCTCAAACCATAGGGTATCGTGCTCATCCTCATGAAATCCCTTTGCTTTTCCTTCGCTCATTTTCTTCTTTATATCCGCAATCTCTTTGTCATTTTTCTGAGCTTCTCTGATTTTGTCTATCAAGGTAGACTGAATCTCCAATGCTGCTACATAGCCTCTTGGAACTATTTCCAAACATAGATCACGAAGATCTTCTTCTAATTCCTTTGGTAACTCTCCCGTCATCAGTGTGTTGACATCGCTCTTGCGGCTCAATGCGTCAGCTACTACATTAGCCTTTCTGGGATGATAATGCAATCTCATATCATAATCCTTGATGAGCTCCAACCATCTCCTTTGTCTAAGGTTTAACTCCTTCTGCGTGAAAATGTACTTCAAACTCTCGTGATCCGTGTACACCTCACAATGATTTCCAATGAGGAAATGTCTCCATGTCTTCAAGGCATGCACTACGGCTGCTAACTCCAAATCATGTGTGTCATAATTTAATTCATGAGGTTTCAGTTGTCGTGAAGCATACTGAAACAACTCTTCCTTCCCCGCATAAGCACCGCTCCAAGTCCTCGACGGAAGCGCCGCAATACACCTCATAATCCTTGGTCCGATCCGCAAAATTAACACCGTGAGGTGACCAATATTTTCTTCAACTCCTGAAAACTTGCCTCACAATCCTCACCCATATGAACTTGGTATCCTTTTTCAGCAACTCCGTCATAGGCTTTGCAATCCTTGAGAAATTCTCAATGAATCTCCGGTAGTATCCTACGAGTCCAAGAAAACTCCGGATCTCTGCAACTGTCGTTGGTGCTTCCCATTTGGTTACGGTCTCAACCTTTGTGGGGACAACTGCTATACCCTCTCTGGATATAACATGTCCAAGAAATCTAACTTCCTTTAGCCAAAACTCACATTTGCTGAACTTGCCATATAACTGATGTTCCCTCAGTTTCTCCAAAACCAATCGCAAATGTTCCTTATGTTTCTCTTCATTCTTCGAGTAAACCAAAATATCATCAATGAACACCACGACGAATTATCCAAAAACTCCATAAACACTTTGTTCATCAGGTTCATGAAATAGGCAGGTGCGTTAGTCAGTCCAAATGAAAAACGGTATACTCATACAGTCCATATCTTGTGGTGAATGCCGTCTTAGGTATGTCCTGCTCTCGAATTTTCAACTGATGGTACCCTGATCGCAAATCGATCTTGGAAAACACTTTAGCTCCTTGCAAACGATCAAACAGATCATTTATCATTGGTAGTGGGTACTTGTTCTTGATTGTTACTTCATTCAGTCCACGGTAATCAACAACCATCCTTAACGATCCATCCTTCTTCTCCACTAAAAGTACGGGTGATCCCCAAGGCGAAGAACTTCGGCGTATATAACCTTTATCCAATAGCTCCTTAATCTGCTTCTTGCGGGCATCCTGTATGGTCGCTTCGATATTGGGCCTGTACCTGACAAAAGCTCAATCGAAAACTCAATGTCTCTATCTGGTGGCATCCCTGGCAATTCCTCAGGAAATACATCAGGGTAATCCTTCACCACTGGTACCTCTTCCTGCACAACTCCTGATAAGGAATTTACTTGATTCCTATTTGGTCCATGTTGTGATACATACTTGATCCTTCTTCCTTCTGGCGTTGTGAGCAAAATCGTCCTACTTGCGCAATCGATGTTTCCTCCATACATCGACAGCCAATCCATACCGAGAATCACATCCAATCCTTGGGATTCCAGAACGATCAAATCCGTTGGGAATACATGCCTTCCTATACTCAATGGTACTTGAAAACATCCTTGTCTGGCCATGTACTCTGCTCCTGGTGAGCTTACTAGCATAGGAGTTATGAGAATCCTAGTGGGCAGGCTATACTTTTCTACAAATCCCCTCGATATGTATGAATGCGATGCACCAGTATCGAAAAGAATAAGTGCAGTAAATGACTTAACCAAAAACTTACCGATTATTGCATCGGGCTGAGCTTCAACCTCCTCCACATCAATGTGGTTCACCTGTCCCTTGTTGAAAGGGTTTGGCTTCTTTCCAGAGCTTCCATTTCCACCTTGGCCTTCAGGACAATCATTTGCATAATGTCCGGTCTTGGAACACTTGTAACAGACATGGCTCAGTCTTTCTTGGCTGGGGTTGATGGTGTGGTCCGTTCGCCGTTGCTTCCTCCATTCCCATTACCATTCTTGTGGCCATTATGGTTGTGCGAACTACCTCCTCCATGGGTATGCTAAACCGAACTCCCCGCTTAGGGTGTAACGGGCTTCATTGGCTCCAGAGTTATACTTCCCTTGCCCATACTTCCTCTTGCGGTTCTCAATCTGCTGCTGCTTTCCTTCAATCATGAGGGCACGGTCTACCAACTCCTTGTAGTTATTGAATCTTGCTACCATCAACTCGCATGCTTAACTCATCATTCAGTCCTTCGAAACTTCTCCCGCTTAGCTGCGTCTCAGAGTAACGCTATCCGGGGCATAACATGCTAACTTACTAAAATCATCCACATACCGCCAACATCCTTCCTCCTTGGCGAAGTTGCGAAACTCACGCTTCTTCATGGCCATAGCTCCTCATCAAACATGGGCAAGGCGGAAAGCTTGCTGAAACTGATCCCATGTGACAAGTGTCTCACAGGGTAAGTGGCTGTGAAATTCTCCCACCATGCTGCCATGGGGTCCGCTGTCGACGTGCAGCAAACTTCACCTTCTCACCATCTGTGCATCCTGCAGTGTTCAACTCCCTTCCTATCTTGCGGAGCCAATCATCTGCCACAATCGGCTCGGTGCTACTGGAATACACCGGCGGATTCAGCCTAAGAAAACGAGTCAACTGATCCGCAGGTGGTGGTGGTGGTGGGTGGTGTTGTTGTTGCCTTGGTTCTGCACCAATGTTTGAATCAAGGTATTCTACTGCTGAATCAACTGAGTGATCTCTGGCGGGAAAACAAACTCGGGGTCGCGTCTCGGAGGCATCTGAAGGGTTTAGAAAAGACGAGAAATTAAGAATAGAGCGAGGTCTAAGGAGAAAACACTACCCAAATGCTCATGAGACAAATGCACTCAAAATCTCTCGGTGTACTAAAGTAGGGGTACCTTAGTATCCCGAACTTGTGCACGGGCAGTCGCAGCATCCCGCGGCAAGGCTTGCCAGGTGCCTGCCAAGATCCTCCGTAGTTCCTATTGATGCCATTCAAGAACAAAGTGTTTTAACTAAGAAGACAAAGCCCCGGCAAGAGGAGCTTTCCGGGAAGGACAAGGCCCCGGCAAGAGGAGCTTGCCGGGAAGGCCAACCGAGGCATTTCAAGGAGCTTGCCGCGACGCGCCGCGTGTCCCGGCAAGGCCCGGCAAGCGACAAGCTTCCAGGCGTGACAAGACAACGACCGCGGCAAGGCGCTTGCCGCGACGAAGCCACCACTCTATGCCCACGCCCAACAAGATTCGCCGACGTGTCGCCGCAGACTGCTCCAGCGCACGTGGCGGAAGTCAGGCAGCCAAGCGGTGAAGGCGGCGAGCGGAGATGACGAGATGGCCATCGTGGCAAGCGGTGGCGCCTCTAACGATCGCTTTTACGACTGCTTAGGGCGATGCGGACGGGCATTGAATGCTCTTGTCCCTTGCCGTCGAGTTAGGTAGGGTGCATCAGAGAGGCAGTTGTACCAACCACACCTTTTACGCTTTTACCTCTGCATGCGTTGCCACTGCCGGTGACCCCTTGAGCCTATAAAAGGAGGCCCATGTGCAACGAGAAGGGGTTCGACTCATTCAAAACGTAACACTCCCACGCCTCAAGCAAGAACATAATACAACCACAAAGCAGCAGAGGGGTATTATCTCTCCGGAGAGCTCCGGCCGGGTAAAATCGCCATGCGTTCGCCTCAATCCGCTCTTCGGCGCCCTCCGCCCCTCGCCGGACGAAAGGGCCCTGCCCCATAGGTGCTCATTTCCCACAACATCTTTGGCGCGCCAGGTAGGGGGCGTCGAGGTTGTGTGAACCCGATCTGGCGTTCACGCGATCCAGATCTTCATCTGTTTCATCATCTTCATCAACATGCCACCGAAGAAGAAGGCTTCGGAGGTGGCTGCTCCGTCCGCGTCGATCCCACCGCCACCGGAGCAAACGGGCTTTGGGGTAGACGCCGGCGGAGGAATGGGCGCCGACAAGGGAGCTCACGTCGTTACCAGATCCAAGGACAAGGCCCCGCAAACTTCGGCGTCCGTACATGCACCGCGCCCATCTCAGGAGGTGCGGGATCGACAGCGTCATGGCGCTCGCAGCACCATACTCGCGTTAGAACAAGGCCAAGCTGGTGGATCTCGGGGTGTTCAAGACCAGCATGCACACCAGCATGCCGGCACGAGTGAGGTACGGCCGCTCGACGGGTATCGCTCCTTCCAACCCAGTTGGAAGTCCGAGCATATCCCGCTCCTCGCACCGTTCACCGCCGCCATCGAAGACTCCAGAAGAAGCGTTGGCCCGAGCTCAACTGCTCCTGGACTACCCTCCAACGGCGGACAAGATCGACGATTGGAGGGCCACCATACAGAGCCTCATCGGCTTCACCAATGGCAGCCAGCTACATCGCAGCCGCGGCAAGATTGGCGGACGCGAGCCGATGGCGACAAGACCGGTGGATGTGCAACCACCGTGCACTCTCCGCCCCGAAGGCCAAGATCGCCGACTCGCCGGGTCAACCTCGACACCGACTCCACGGCGTCGTCAGATCCACGAGCTCGTCGCGATCAACGCCAAGTTCTCCAAGAACGACAACATGAAGACGCTCGCACCCGCATCGAGCGTCGGAGAGAATCGCAGCGTCAGTCAAACCAGCACGCTGGGCCCGCTGTTGACATGCATGCGCCAGGGGAACCAGGCGACTTGCCGTACGCGGTAGGTTGCCCTGCGTTCACTCGTGAGCTGCGGCAAGTCAAGTGGACCAGCACCAAGAACTTCAAGCTAGATGTACCGGAGAAGTATGATGGCAGGCTGCATCCGTCGGAGTTCCTCAGCATCTACACCATCGTGGTGCAGGCTGCCGGGGGACGCGACGACAAGATCCTTGCCAACTTCTTCCCACTGGTACTCAAACCTAATGTCAGATCCTGGCTCATGCACTTGCCGGGCAACTCCATCTCCTCATGGGCGGATCTGTGCCATCAGTTTGTCGGCGCCTTCACAGGCGGCCACAAACCCCATGGCCAGGAGAGCGATCTTCATCTGCCACCCGTAAGGAAGGAGAGCCTTGCGCAAGTACATTGAGATTCAGCCAAGTGCGGTGCAACATCCCAGATGTCCACCCGCCGCCATCATCAGCGCTCCATCGAACGTCGCGAACCACAGGATGCGGGAGGAGATGGCGATGGGTAAGATAAGAGACATCAGTGAGCTCTACGCCCTGGCCGACAAGTGCGCACGTGCTGAGGAAGGGAGGAAACTCCCCGGAGAGAATGCGGGAGCGGGAGGATCTGACAGTGAGGAGGCCGCCCCGGCAAGGAAAAACCGGAGGCGGAACAATAGAAGAAGGAAAGGCAAAGATGTGGTAGCTGTCGAGCAGTCCGACAATGGAGGTGGTGTCGTGGTTCTAAGTCTGACAGTAGAGTGGGGGGTAGGTAAGGAGAGGCAAGGTCCTAGCTATGGAGAAGTTGTGAAAACAAGCGATGTACGAGTTCAGGCCCTTCTCGGAAGAAGTAAAAGCCCTACGTCTCGGAGCCCTGAGGCGGTCGAGTGGATTATGAGTATAGGTATTACAAGAGTGCGAACCCCTCTATCTGCGGAGGGGGGTGGCTTATATAGAGTGCGCCAGGACCCCAGCCAGCCCGCTTAATGGAGAGGTTAAAGTACATTAAGCCTGGGGCGTTACTGGTAATGCCCCTCATAAAGTGTCTTAACTATCATTAAGTCTATTCAATAGCAAGCCGTTGTGTTGCAGAGTGCCTTCTGACCTTCTGGTGGTCGAGTGAGTCTTCATGGTCGAGTGAGTCTTCCATGGTCGAGTCCTTCCAGTCAGTCGAGTGGGTTCTTCTTTGGTCGACTGGAAGATGATCTCTTCTAAGAGTGTCCCTGGGTAGGACGTTTAGGTCAGGCCTATGACCCTACCCTAGGTACATGAATCCATCATTAGCCCCCGAATGGATTGAGGCTTGAGTGAAGGAGGAGTTGACGCTGTTTCCGATTGTCTTTTGCATACTGGCTATGTGTTGTCTTGGATCAAGATCTTCTCTGTTGATAACAAGCAACATTTCTTCAGTCGACTCGATCCATTCTTATTCTCTAGTCGAGTGACCTTTTTTACCTCGCTATTCCCGAATGATGGATCGTAGGAAACTTCATACTTGGCAGGTCGATCTGCTGCTTGCGGATTCTATGGGATACGAAATTTGGGGAAGCGCGCGAAGCGGAACGGACCGCGGCGCTCGGATGGGACATGACAGGGATGCCTCGATCTCCGCGCCGCTTTTTCCGCCATGTATCGCGCAGTGCAACTGTTTCGGGATAAAATTGGATTGCTCGGGTCCACATGTCATCCACTCGGAAGGGATGTTATAAATGCAACTCGTGAGGGTTTCTGCACAGTACTCCGTTCTTTCTCCTCTGCTCTCTTCGTCTCTGCCCTCTGCAACTGCTGCCGCTCCTGCTACTTCCCCCCTTGCGCATTCCGCCGGCGGCCATGGGCAAAGAGAAGACGGTGGTGCTGGAGTGCGCGAAGAAGGCGTCGGCGGCGGAGAAGGCGTCGGCAGCCGAGAAGGCGAAGGGGAGATCCACCAGCCGCGGCGGTTCCTCGTCGAGATCCCGCTTGCCGAAGGGCTGGGTCCAGGGAGATTGGATCCAGTCGACCATCAGGGAGAAGGATCTCCTCGATATGGCCAACGACGGGCTGATCCCCCACGGCGCCGCGAGGCTTCCTGGCCAAGAGTGGCAGCCTCAAATTTAAGAGGGTGAGTGTGTGCTCCTGGCCACCCATGTTGACCGAGGATTTTCGCTGCCGCCGAGTGTTTTCTTTCACGGTTTTCTGAATTTCTTTGGAGCCCAGCTCCACCATTTTACCCCAAACTCCATCGCGTATCTTGCTGCATTTGTGTCTATGTGCGAAAACTTCCTGGGCTGTCAACCGCACTGGGGCTTGTTCAAGTATATCTTCACATGTCGCTCTCAGACTGTGAAGAAAGCAAGCCCTGGTGATGAGAAGACCCAAGTAGTTCAGATGTGCGGGGGCCTAGGGATCCAATTGAGGAGTAAGAGCACCTTCCCAGCTATGTCTTTTCCCGAGTCGGTCAGGGGCTGGCAGTCGACCTGGTTCTACTACCAGAACGAGTCGACGCCGGGACAGTCGAGTGGTCTTCCTCCATTCACCATGAGTCGAGTGAATAGACCCTCCTCCCTGAAGGTGGTCCCAGAGGAGAGAGCTGATGTGAAGATGTTGATGGATCACGTGGTACAGCTGGTTCGGGACGGTGTGGTCTGCATGGACCTCTTGGAGGTTTTTCTTCTGAGGCGAATCCAGCCTCTTCGGCCCGAGCCATCGCATGTGGCTGTATCAAGGCATCAAGACGAGACTCACGTCAACCCGGAGGCAATCGACACGCCATAGTGGAAAGATGGATGGTCACACCATCGGGAACAAGGACAACCCTTGCGGATCCCGGAGGATTTCTCCACTTGACCATAACAAGTGTTCCGCATAAGGTACATTTGCTCGCTTCCATTGTATATCCGCTTAATGTGTTTCGTGATTTGGTCGATTGAGCTCGCTTTGATGTTTCCGTGCCCTTACCGAGCTATACTCAATGCCCAATGGCGCCGACCACTCCGGAAGGAGGGGAAGATAGCGGGGCGAGAGCCAGGAAGAGTGGGATTCAGACGCTGCCGAGGATGACGACAATGACGATGATGATGACGAGGATGAAGAAGAGGATGAAGAGGAGGAGGTTGCACCACCGCGCTCGGAAAGGCGGTCAAAACTTGTGCACAACCCTTCGACTGAACGCGGTAAGGAGTTGCGATCGCCTCGCAATCGACTAAACGCCTCTGGACCGCTTTCTCCGGTGCCGACCGAGAAAGCGCCAAGCAAAGGAAGGTAGTCTCCGCCGAGGCCAACCAAACCTCTGCCAAAAATGAAAGTGTCCATCCTCGTCATATCGTGGTAAACCAATCACTTAAGTCTTCTTGCTCTGACAAATTCTGTCTCTGGTTGATACTTGAATCGGTCAATCGATTCTTTGCAACTTCAGTCTGCGACTTCAAACCTCGTGCAAGGCCGAGGACCATGAGATGGAGGACGCGCGACCTCAAATCCCGCACCACATCTTTAATTCTGTTCTTAGTCGATCGACTCATAGTTTCGACTTTGACTCTTTTCTCAAGCTCCAACCAATGACATTATCACCCTTCCCGACGATTTATGATGAGGATGAGGAACCATTGAGGTATAGGAGGAGCAGGAAGGCATCTATCGCAAAGCAGCCCAAGATGTGACGGCGCCGAGACTATTATGACGGAAGGGGAGCCCAAAGACTCGACATACCGTGTCCTTCGCGTGTCACGACGAGTGCTCGACCAACTTCGCCGAGTGCTGGGCAGCCTTCGCCGCCACGCACCACGCCCCGGAGGACCAAGCCGTGTGCTAAGGAGGCGATCCGTCAAGCAGGGATCATGATGGAGCAGTGAAGATCGCTCGATGCGAGCCAAGCAGCTTCTGACGCCAGCTCCGCCCTTCAAAGCAATGTTCAGGTCGATCGACCACCGCTGCTCATTAGGATATGCTATCAAAACTTTTCTTTCTCGAATTCATAGCAGTCACCCACTAGGTGTGTTGGTAAAAACTCCGTATTAGCGGGGCATCGCTGAGTGCACCCGGCGGGTGTAGTCCCTATACAAGGTGACCGCCGGCAATGGTCTTAGGCTTTATAAGTAAATATTGATCATCACTCGAATGAAACGAATGGGTTTACAAACCAGTGGGGCATGCTGAGTGCACCCACCGGTGTAGTCCCCGAGACCGTGGTCGATCACGGCGATTGATTACGATCTGAAGAAGTTTTGGTCGATCGGTCGACTTTTTTTTTGGTCGACTAGTCGACTCGCCTTTGAATAAGACCATTGGGGGCACGCTGAGTGCACCCACTGGGTGTAGTCCCCGAGATTACGGTCGAATGCTTGCATTCGATTGTAGTCTTAGAAACGTGTCATTTTTCTCTATTCACTCGGAAGTGAATCATCTTTGACATTTTGTCGATTGATTCTTCGTAGAAATCCTGTGATCTTGCAGCGCGCTATACTGAACTAGAGCAGAAGCATATTCAGCTCGAGTTGGACTTGAAGCTAGTGCAGGAGAATCTGACGAAGGCAAAGGAGGAGACCAAAGGTATGTTTGGTGAGACTTCAACGACTCCTTTCTCCCCTCGTTTGCTTCAAACCTGACTTTGCTGTAATTTACAGGCAAGGTGAAGGAGGCCTAGAGGAAGAAGGAGCTTGAGCTGTCTGAGAAGATCAAACTTGCCGACAAAAAGCTAGCCTCAGTCACCAAGCTCGAACAGGACAACACCAATCTGAAGGTTGCTCGGCCATTGCCACCAAGGATGTTGATCGATTGAAAGTCGACAAGACTACTCGATCGAGAGGATCAACCAGTTGACCGGGAAGAAGAATGACCGAAGGCTTCTTGGTGGTCTTGCTAAAAATTGTTCCTTATGCTCAAGGTAGTCTTCTCCACTAGACCAATTCTTCCAACTGTTATGTTCCCATTCGACTATTTTCTTGATTCGGGTTTTGTCTTTGCGAGTTCTCACGCAACTTTGAAGAAGAAACCAGCCAGCCGGAGACGAACCTTGACCTGTCAATTCTCCTGAATGATGAAGTTGCTATGAACGCCTTCCGACCGGAGTCCCGTGTTGCGGCTGTCGTGGATTATCTCGCGAGGTGAAGGTTGCTACGCCTCGCATCGACTCGACGCCTGCTCGGGCGACACTCCAAATGACCTCGAGTCGTTGATGGCTCGACCAACGCCGCCCCCGACCGAGTGCAAGAGTGGAAGAAGTCTTCGCTCGGTGTGGCGCAGATGTCGCCTCGTGTCCGGCGCGAGTCCATTGCAAGGATGCCCGAGAAGATAAGCATGGCGGCTCTCCGAGTGGCCAACACCAACAAACATGACTTCGGTCCTTCATGGAGACTTTCATCGCTGCTACACGGATCGCAGATGGGATTGACCTCGGCGAGTTCGTTGCTCCATCCAGCCCTCCACGTGAGGGGTAAAAATTTCCTTGAGTCTTACACTTTAAATTTGCCTCGGTATGCTGAGTGGAATTGTAACCGATAAAACCTTAACAGGCTTAGTGCCTGAGCACTCTCGGTTCTTTTAGGTATCGACCTAAATTTGGATTGGATGTTTGGATATGATTGCTTTTGGCTTGAATTGCCCCTTTGCAGGTTAACAGCCAGATGCCCACTGCAGTCGACTTATTCCTTAGGCGAGCACTGGGCTGCAGCTAAGTCCCCGAGTGAGAGGTTTGCTCTTCACTCGGTAAGATTTCTTATACCTTAGGCGAGCGCTGGGCTGCAGCTAAGCCCCCGAGTGAGAGGTTTGCTCTTCACTCGGTAGGATTTCTTATACCTTAGGCAAGCACTGGGCTGCAGCTAAGCCCCTCGAGTGAGAGGTTTGCTCTTCACTCGGTAGGATTTCTTATACCTTAGGCGCAGCACCGGCTGCAGCTAAGCCCCGAGTGAGAGGTTTGCTCTTCACTCGGTAGGATTTCTTATACCTTAGGCGCAGCACTGGCTGCAGCTAAGCCCCCGAGTGAGAGGTTTGCTCTTCACTCGGTAGGATTTCTTATACCTTAGGCGAGCACTGGCTGCAGCTAAGCCCCAGTGAGAGGTTTGCTCTTCACTCGGTAGGATTTCTTATACCTTAGGCGAGCACTGGCTGCAGCTAAGCCCCAGTGAGAGGTTTGCTCTTCACTCGGTAGGATTTCCGTTGTATTTGTGGCGGCTCGGAGGAGAGGGTCGCAGACGACCTGCACCTCGCCTTCCTTGCGAATGCACATCATACTTATGGTGTAGCTCGGAGGAGAGGGTCGCAATGACCTGCACCTCGCCCTCCTTAAGGGCACACACGCTACTTATAGTGTAGCTCGGAGGAGAGGGTCGCAATGACCTGCACCTCGCCCTCCTTACGGGCGACATTGTACTTAGGCGAGTACTTGACTGCAGCTTAAGCCTCCGAGTGGAAGTCCGGCTTACCACTCGATAGGATTTTAATAACTTAGGCGAGCACTGGCTGCAGCTAAGCCCCGAGCGAAAAGTCCGCTTGCCACTCGGTAGGATTTCTTATATCTTAGGCTAGTCTCGGATCTGCAGCTAAGCCTCCGAGTGGAAGTCCGCTTGCCACTCGGTAGGATTTTTGAAACTTAGGCAAGCATCGACTGCAGCTAAGCCTCCGAGTGGAAGTCTGGCTTACCACTCGGTAGGATTTTTTGGTTACTTAGGCGAAACGGATTCGCGGCTAAGCCTCCGAGTGGAAGTCTGGCTTACCACTCGGTAGGATTTGTACAAACTTAGGCGAAACGGATTCGCGACTAAGCCACCCGCTGGGTGAAAAATTTTACTGGACAAAAATAAAAAGTGACAAAAATTATGAAGGAATCATGACACTATTATTTCGAAGCCCATGATCTACAGAAGTATTTTATTACAACTCTTCCGAGTGAAAAACTTTAAGTGTAAAACGGGCGGAGTAGATCCGCATTCCAAGCCCGGGGCTCTTCGATTTTGTGTTCGACGTTGTAGAGACGATATGCCCTGCTAGGAGAACCTTTGTGACGATGAAGGGCCCTTCCTGTGAGGGAGCGAGCTTATGTTGTTTCGCTGATCCACTCGAAGGACCAGATCCCTTCCCGGAAGGCTCGACCTCTCACATTTCTCGGCGTAAAAGGCGACGCAAGTCTTGCTAGTAGATGGTCGAGCGGATCGAGCCATCTCCCTTTCCTCTTCTAGGAGGTCGATTGCATCTTGACGCGCTTGCTCAGCTTCGCTTCATTGTAAAGTTCAATTCGGGAGCATTGTGAAGGAGATCACTCGTAGGACTGCTTCGCTCCATAGACCAGAAGAAGGGAGTTCTTCCGTCGACCGATTAGGCGTGGTTCGCAAACCCAAAAGCATCAAGGAAGTTCGTCAACCCAAGCTCCACCGCATGCTTGAGATCTCGCATCGATCGGGGCTTCAAACCCTTGAGGATTAATCCGCTGGCTCGCTCGCTGGCCCATTCGATTTGTGGATGGGCGATCAAGCGTTGTCGACTTCGTGTGCCTTAGGCGCTGCGAAATCCTTGAATTCTTCCGAGTAAAAATTCGACCCATTATCCGTGATAATGCTTTGTGCGGGACCCCATATCTTAATGTCAGCTCTCGATGAAGGAAACAGCGAGATCGGCGCCAAGACTTTTGATTGGTTTAGCTTCAATCCACTTGGTGAACTTGTCGATCGCTACCAAGACGCGTCGTGAAACCGCCCGACCTGTTCGCAAGGGACCGACCATGTCCAACCCCATATCGCGAAAGGCCGACGAGTGGAATGGTCTTCAGGGTCGACGCAGCTTGTGTGACATATTGGAGTAGAACTGCATCCTTCGCACTTGTCCACTATTTCTTTTGCCATCTCATTTGCCCTTGGCCAAGAAATCCGGCTCGGTATGCTTTGGCTACAATGGTCCGAGAGGACGATGGTGACCACAGTGTCCCCGAGTGGATGTCATTGAGTATGACTCGACCTTCTTCCGGCGTTATGCATTTTGTCCGACTTCGCCGGGCTTTCTATACAACTGCCCTTGGATAACGGTAAAGGCTTTGGATCGACGGACGATCTGCCGAGCCTCTTCTTCATCCTCTGGGAGTTCCTTTCTCAGAATATATGCGATGTATGGAATTGTCCAATCGGGAGTGACCACTAAAACTTCCATGACCAAGTCGACCACTGCCGGGACCTCAACCTCAGTCGGGTCCGTGGCACTCTTGGGCTGTGGAGCTTCCTCTGTGAAGGGATCTTCTTTAACTGACGGAGTGCGTATATGCTCCAAAAACACACCACTCGGAATGGCTTCGCTTTGGAGCCTATCTTCGCCAGATCATCTGCTGCTTGATTTTTCACCGGGGATGTGATGGAGTTCCAACCCCTCGAACTTCTTTTCCAGCTTCCTCACTGCATTGCAAGATCCAATATAGCTTTGGGCTTCACGCCCCACTCCTTCATCACTTGATCGACCACCAGATCTGAGTCGCCATAGACCATCAGCGACGGACGCCGAGTGAAATGGCCATGCGCAATCCATATAAGAGGGCCTCAGATCGCCTCATTGTTGGAGGAATCAAAGTGAATCTGGAGCACATACCTAAGCTTATCTCCTCTCGGGGAAACCGTAACCCCAAAGACCGAACCATTCAAAGATCTTGGAGCCGTCAAAGAACATGGTCCAATGCTCGAGTGAACTTCATCGGCGGCTGTTGTTCAATCCACTCGGCAAGGAAATCCACTATAGCCAGGACTTAATGGCTTTCTTTGCCTCGAATTTGATATCAAGGGAAGAAGTTCAATCGCCCATTTCACCACTCGACCGGTTGCGCCTCTCATTGTGCGATCTCTCGACAAAGGAGCGTCACGACGAATCGTGATAGAATGATCGAAAAATAATGAGCAACCTTCTTCGTGGTCATGTATATACCATACACAAGCTTCGATAATGAGGATATCTCTGCTGATGGAGTCAAGACTTCGACAAATAATACACCGGCGCTGAACTTTGAAGGCCTTTCCTTCCTCTTCCCGCCGATCAGAAGCACAAGATCGACAACTTGTCCAAAGGTTCGCAATGTAAAGCAACAGAGGCTCTTTGCTGATTGGAGCAGCAAGCACCGGCTGGGTGGAGAGCAGAGCTTTTAGCTCGGCAAACGCTGCATCAGCTTCTGGAGTCCACTCGAATTTGTCAGCCTTCTTCATCACTCGGTAAAGAGGCAATGCCTTTTCACCGAGTCGTGAGATGAATCGACTTAAAGCGGCCAAGCATCCAAGAAGCTTCGGGCGCCGTGCACTCGCATTGCGTGCTTCATTGGAGAATAGTGCCGATCTTTCGTGGTTAGCATCGATCCTCGCTCGAAACGAAAACCGAGTAATTTTCCACCAGAACTCCGAACGTGCACTTTGACGGATTGAGCTTGATATCGTACCTTCTGAGGTTGGCAAATGTTTCGGCGAGGTCAGCAAGCAGGTCGGAACCTTTTCGCGACTTAACGACGATATCATCCATATACGCTTCCACATTCCGACTGATTTGAGTGAGAAGACACTTCTGAATCATTCGCATAAATGTGGCTCCGGCATTCTTGAGGCCGAATGGCATGGTGATATAGCGTAAGCACCGAATGGAGTGATGAAAGCTGTTTTATTTCATCGGGCCCATATGAGCGGATCTCGATGATACCCGAATATGCATCTAGAAAAGACAATCTCTCACATCCCGCGGTCGAGTCAACAATTTGATCTATGCGGGGAGAGGAAAATGATCCTTCGGCAGGCCGATTGATGTGCTTAAAATCAATGCACATGCGGAGTGAGTTGTCCTTTTTGGGAACCATGACGACATTAGTAAGCCACTCGGAGTGGTATATCTCTCGGATGAATCCCGCCAACAATGAGCCACTTCTTCACCAATAGCTTTTCTTTTACGACGGCGGACCGTCAAGATGCTCTTTGACTGGTTTTGTCGACTTGTCGACTCGAAGGCGATGCTCAGCCAGTCCCCTGAACACCGGCATGTCACCGGCTTCCATGCGAAAATGTCCCGCTTCTCAGAGGAATTGGATGAGCGCTTCTTCCTATTTCGGTCGAGTGTTGTGGAGATGTGGGTCGGGCTGCATTGGGATCACCGGGTGAATATGGATCGGCTTCGCCTCACCGCATTTAACGGAATGCGAACTCTGGGCTGGCTTCTTGATCGTAACAAATCACTCGGATCTGCGCTTTTGCTTGTATTCGCCGAATTCGACCGCTGTCACTTGGGAGTCGGCAATCTTCGAGCCCTTCCGAAAGCACTCTTCGCCTTCTTCCGATCGCCGGTGATAGTGATCACCCCTTGGGGCCTGGCATTTTCAGATTGAGGTACACGAGCATGGTCGAGCCATGAATCGCGCGCGTGGCTGGCCTCCCAAAATGGCGTGGTATGCACTCAAAATCCACAACCTCAAAGGTCAACTTCTGTTTGCGAAAGTGCTTGGAATCACCAAAACCACGCCCGTGGCTATTTGGCCGAGTGAGTTGGCCTTCTTCCCTGGTATGACTCCGCGGAAACTCATATTGTCGGTGCTCATCGACATCGGAATGCCCATCCCTTTCAATGTATCCGATACAACAAATTCAGCCCACTACCACCATCCATCAGCACTTTCGTCACGAGTGCCTTCGACAATTGGATCGACCACCAACGCTTGCCGCCCGGGGTGGCAATGTGAGTCGGTGATCAGATTGGTCGAATGTGATGGGTGTTTGGGACCATTTCACATAACTTGGCTTGACTGGGACAACCATGTTCACCTCACGTTAATGACTTTCACGACTTTTGCTTTCCACATCCGCCAAGATCATCGAGTGGAGCTGACATGCGGATATTCTTCTCACCGCCCTCTTTGTCTCCGCCTTGTCTCGCCTCCTTCTCCTTGTCCTTAGACTGCTTTTCCTTGAAACCGCCGGATCAAGAGTCAACACTTCCGAGTGGTGTGCTTTGGGTAAATGATGTTGCCCTCCTCATCTTTCTTCGTGTGAATATGGCATGGCATATCCATCACGCCATTGCCTTCTTTATCTTTCACTTTCTTAGGATTCCGTGATCCTTTCGGCTTCCCTTGAACTTCCCCGAAGTCATGGCTGTGGCCTCTCCAGAGCTGCTGGCTCGGCTTTCCGCTTACTCCGACCGAATTTCCTTCTCCGATCGACTTGGCTTGTATTTACCGCTCGAGTCGGTCTCTTCCTCGCCACATGCATTTGGTAGCAATCTCCATCATTCGACTCAGTGGTCATGTCGCCGGTTCGACCAAACTTCAAACTCAATTCTCTGTTTTGACGCCATCTTTGAAGGCGCAACCGCCTCGATGGTCGAACACATTTTCCACAAAGATGGTGCAAGGTAATCCACCTCTGAATGTACTCGGAGAGTTTCATTGGTCTTCGCACACAAACTTGCAGCTCACAAACCAGCCGGTCGCTTGCAAGTCCTTCAAAGTTCTCGACAAACACTGGGACAAATCTTCCCAAGTATATATATCGCTAGGAGGTAATCGATTCAGCCATGCTCGCGTAACCTTCCAACATGAGGGGCAAATGCTTCATGGCCACCTCATCACCCCACCACCAATCTGAATAGCCACTCGGTAATCTTCAAGCCAAGTTTCATGCTTGATTCCCCAAAGGAACTTGTCGACTTCGCTGCCAATCTGAAATTGGGGGAATTATCATGCTCGATAGCTCTGCTAAAACACTCCGGACTAGAGACATGCACTCGATCGCTGGTGGGTGCATCTCTCGGTCCGCCGATGGGCTCTGCTCGGCCGACCAAGCCTTGCACGATAATGGATCGCGTCAAAGCTGGTTCCCTCGGGTCGACCGAACTCTTCGCCCATACCGAACTAACGCTCGCTATCTTGCCGCCGAGGAGCGCACGACCTTCCTCGAGGGGAAAGGGGCACTCGACGCCTCCATCCCGGGTTCCATATCGCTTCTCGCCGGTTGTCGCGCTTCTTCTCGCCGCTGAGGCGATCTAGGGTCTGTGAGCCGATCGACGGTATTCGCAGCGACGGATCGATCAGAATCTGCTGCGCGATCGCGACACGGCTGAGTTCTCGCCCCGCTGCTCGGAGTAAATCTTCGATTCGCCGCAGCCTCTCCCAGCTTCCGACCGAGACGGCTGAATGGACTCGCTATACGAGTTGTACCGCTAAATTCTGAATTGGCGCGGCGGTATACCCGAGTCGGTGGGAAGAGTCGACGCCGACCGGCTTCGGGATTCGCTTGCCACAAGCCGCCGAGTGCTCGTGAAGATTTTCCAAGCGAGCGCGCTCAGCCACGCTACCAAACGTGCTTCCTCCAAGGCGCGAGCCTCGGGGTTTCTCCGCGATGGGAGTATGCGTGGCATCCATGTTCCTGCGGTGAAGCTCTTCTCCGCAGAGAGTCGAGTGTCTCGGTTGGTATTCCTCGTGTTTTGCATCGGGTCTCCACTTCCAGCTGCTCCGCCGCCATGGGCGGCCGAGGATCGCGAGGGCCGCCGACCATGAGGATCTCCGCCGCCGATCACTGCTATCACACTCGGATGCGCTTCTCACGAGCCACCGATGATCGAACAGCCAGAGAGATTCGCCGGGCTCAATGGTCGCGACTGGCGGTGGCTGTCCGGGCGAGCCATCAAGGCTTCACCCACCGCCGGAGTCTCGACCGACTAGAGCGCTTTGCGCCTGGTGGGAGACCGGGTAGGCGATCGATAGAGGAGTCGACCGATACGGGTCGACGGTCGCCGCAGCAGAACACCGCGAACACATACGCGGAAAGGCCGCCTCATGGACGGGAGCGCCGATGTCAAGTGGAGCCTCCGAGCCATGCGGAGTCGCCGGCGATAAAGGTGCGAGCACCGAGACGGATCTCGCGCCTCAACCAAAACTCCAAAGCAGTCATCATGATGAAGGTACTGAAGTACTGCAACTCCTCCACAAATCGCTAAAACACCTGCCCCACGGTGGGCGCCAACCGCCGTGGTTCTAAGTCCGACAAGAGAGTGGGGGTAGGTAAGGAGAGGCAAGGTCCTAGCTATGGAGAAGTTGTGAACACAAGCGATGTACGAGTTCAGCCCTTCTAAGAAGTAAAAGCCCCACGCCTCGGAGCCCCGAGGCGGTCGAGTGGATTATGAGTATAGGTATTACAAGAGTGCGAACCCCTCTATCTCATGGAGGGGGTGGCTTATATAGAGTGCGCCAGACCCCAGCCAGCCCGCATAATGGAGAGGTTAAAGCACATTAAGCCTGGGCGCATCGTAACGCCTCATAAAGTGTCTTAACTATCATTAAGTCTATTCAACAAAGAAGCCGCAGGTTGCAGAGTGCCTTCTCGACCTTCGTGGTCGAGTGAGTCTTCATGGTCGAGTGAGTCTTCCATGGTCGAGTCCTTCCAACAATGAGTGGGTTCTTCTTTGGTCGACTAGAAGATGATCTCTTCTAAGAGTGTCCTCGGTAGGACGCTTAGGTCGTGCCTATGACCCTACCCTAGGTACATGAATCCATCGTGGCGCCAAGGAAGCAGAACCTGTGGTGGCCGCCGACAAACAGGGCGGCTCCGACAAGCAATACTGCAAGATCCACCGTACCAAGGGCCATGATCTCCAAAGTTGCAAGAAGGTTGCGCAGCTTGTCGATCTGCAAAAACCTAAGTACGAGCAACGCGACAAGGAAAAGGCCCAGGAAGGTACTGGCGGATCCGGCAAGAAGCATCCCGACAGGGGAGGACGCCACGGCAAGGCCAAGCAGCGGCAAGGAGACAGGCCTCCCCGCGGCCGCGACAAAGATGAAGATGAAGACGAAGATGAGGATATGGATGATGACGAGGCCGACGAGCAGGAGTTTCAGAAAGCAACAGAGGTTCTGCGGCGCTGACGGTGGTGCTTCAAGATACTTCGCACCGCCAACTCAAACAAGGTGCGGAAGTTAATGCAGCAGAACCCCTGCTGAGTCGCATGAGCCTCAAGTGGTCCAAAGATGCCTATCATCTTTGACATTGAGGACCACCCTGATCGCATAACTGCGGTCGGCTTGTCGTGGGGAACGAACACCTATGGGGCAGGGCCGCTTCTCGGTCCGGCAGGGAGCGGAGGGCGCACAAAGAGCAGATCGAGGTCGAGCACGCGAGGGATTTTACCCAGCTTCGGAGCCCTCCGGAGAGATAAAACTCCTACTGCTGCTTTGTGTTTGTATTTGTTCTTGCTCGAAAGCGTGTGGTGTGTTGTAGTCTCGAATGAGTCGAACCCCTTCTACGTGCGCACGGGCCTCCTTTTTATAGTCTAAAGGGGTCACCGACAGGTGGCAACGCAGAGAGAGGGGTAGAAAAGTGAAAACGCGGGTTGGTACAACCGCTATCTACAGTGCCCCCTAACTAACTCTGACGGCAGGGGACAAGTGCATTTAATGCCCGTCCGGTCGCCCAAACAGTGTCGGAAGCGACCTTTAGGGGTGCCACCGATCGCCACGATGGCCTCCTTGTCAGCTCCACTTGCCACCTTGCACCGCTTGGCGCACAAATTACCGACACGCGCGGCAGAACGCCTTTGGGGCGACACGCCGTTGATGCGCCGGAGCGTGACGCAGTGTAGAGTTTTGACCGCGGCAAGCACCTTGCCGCGGTCATTTTCTTGCCGCACCCGCGAGCTTGTCGCTCGCCGGGCCTTGCCGGGACGCGCGGCGCGTCGCGGCAAGTTCTTCGCAGTACCTTGGTTGGCCTTCCCGGCAAGCTCCTCTTGCCGGGGTCTTGTCCTTCCCGGCAAGCTCCTCTTGCCGGTGCCTTGTCTTCTTAGTTAACACTTTGTTCTTGAATGGCAGTAAATAGGAAAGACGAAAGATCTTGGCGGACGCCCGGCAAGCCTTGCCGCGGGATGCTGCGACTGCCCGTTGTCAGGACCCCGACTCAATGTCACATCGATCTAGCCTGTAACACATCATATCACTTTGCGGCCTCACGCACGGTATCCCAACGGGTGCCACCTTACCTTAGCTCCGGGACCGCTTGCGCTTTTGGCACACGATATGATAGTGTCGCTAGCATCCATATGATAAGGAGCCCGGCTGACATGACTAGTCAGAAACCCAAAGTGGCATGTGACTTGTGGACAGCATCCATGACTCAAAGATCGAACGTGTCGGGTCAACAAAGAAGTAAGTTCCGGTCTGTAACACTTTGGGCTAGCAGGACTCATCTATGCGTGACATTTCCCGTAGGGATGCACACGTGAACGAAGAAGGACACATGCCGGCCAGCCTTAAGTGTTCCGGAGCAAAGAGCAAGCTACCATGGCTCAAAGGAGACACTAGGAGACATTTCCGTAAGAGAGGCTACTAAAGATAAACAACTAGATAGTCGATCCCACACATACCAAGCATTTCAATCATACACACAATATGCCTGATATGTGCAAATACAACAAGGCATCACAACATGACTCTACGACACAAGTATTTTATTTAAAGGCTCAGAGAGCCTTACATAGCATACACACAAGTACGGGTCACACGACCCACATACAAGTCATACAAGCATACAAGCCACAATGAAGTGTTTTGTCCGAGTACGCATAACTAGTAAAATAAAAGAGGCTTGGGTAAGCCTAGCTATACTACATGGTCCTTCACTTGCTCAGATCACCACCGGCCTTAGTCTACTCATCGATGTCAACGCTTCACGAAGAACCCGCGGAAGGGTTTGTGGCATCTTCTCAAAAACGTAAATTAAAGCAACATGAGTACAAAGGTACTCAAAGAAGACTTACATCGACCCTACATACATGCATATTCTCAAGAAGGGTTGGTGGGTTATTGCAGCAAGCCAGCTTTGACTCATGGCTAAGCTATCCCACGAGACACCAACTTGAAATAGTTTTATGACTCGAGTCCACTACTCATCACTTCAATACACCACCGAGGATCCACCTCCGCCTTCCCTACGGAAGAGCCATCCTCGACTCACGCTTATCTTGAGGCTTTTAGTAGTATCCATTTACTTGTCTATGAACCGTATAGGCAACTAAGTAGTCCTTTATCATGACGCGCTATTCAATAGATGATGTTAACTCCCGCAGGGTGTACTTCTTCATACATGTTTCCACCACTTAGCGCCCGCACACGACATGTGCTCTGCAGACTTCAAGCTTAAAGCCGACGTGGGTGTAGACCACGACCTACCTAGACACTCAAGTCTCTAGTCCAGTTGATCGCTTATTTGGGTTCCATCTATGAGGAGTTCCGTCAAGTCTCACCCACAGCCCCAAACGATGTGAACAGGTTCCCGAGATACCAAACGGGCATCCGTACACCGTGCCACGCACCTACCGTGATCACAGCCCACCTTTCACGGTCAGCCAATGTCCACGGCCTCCACTAGGCTACAAACACTAGAAACTACTTGCAACTCCCCGGACGGAGGACTAGCGTGAATAAGAAGTCGAAAGGGTCATATTTCAGGCCCAATGTATGGTAGTAGCTGATTCTTAAATCACACATACAGATCTCAAGCTTAAGGACGGCCCCAATGAAACAACCCACCATGTACTCCTACATGGCCTCTCATCGATACCTTTACCAAATCGTGTTCAACACCTTACTCATACCGACTCGACCATTTCACTCTAGCCATCACCCGATGAACCAGACCGACACAACTCTAAGCAAAGCAGGCATAGCAAGGTAGGAACAACACAATCATATGGCTCAATCAACTCCTACACATGCTAGTGGGTTTCATCTAGTTATCGTGGCAATGACAGTCATGCAGAGGAAATGGGTTCAACTACCGCAAAGACACGGCAGCTTTGAATCGCGTTGTCTTAATGCAAAAACGAGAGCAGGAGCAAGAACATGGATTTTATCGATATGATCAAATGGTTGGTTGCTTGCCCGACGGGTTGGGCTGCACGGTATTGCTCTTCGTCGGGTTATCACGGATTCTCGTAGCGTAACTCCGCCGCAGGAACACCGATACACAAAGATTACCAAACAAGATGCAACAATATGATGCATGCAATGAGACATGGCAAAATGAGTGCATTGGGTTAGTGCAACTAAGATCGATGGGTTTGGAGCATTTTGAACCAAAGATGCAATTTCCAAACTCATATATGATCATTTAAGGTGTTATATCTTGTTCTGTGTAAAACAGCAGGTTAGCTTCTGTAAACATGCATGAAACCAGTACAGATGGATAGATTGGATTTTTCTGATCATTTTTCATATATAATTTGTTTCATTTGGAGTTACAGACACTTTCTATGATTTTTTGAAGTTTGAAACATTTTCTCGAATTTCCGTAAAAATAATTCCAGTAAATTAAATTAATGCGTCAAGACTTTGTGTCATGATGACGTCAGTGGTCAACGGACTGGTCAGTCAAATTGACCTGGGTCCCGCATGTCGAGGTGATTAGATTAGTTAGAATTTAATTAAAACTAAACTAAGTTAATTAACAGAGGGGGCCCATATGTCATAGACCTGTGGGGTCAACCTGGCCCACCCGTGGTCAAGGTCAGGTCAAACCCTATCATGCTTAGTCGCCCGGCGAGCTTGCCGGGCGCGAAAGTGGTTTTGGTCGCTCCGCCACCAAATGAGTCGCGGAGGCCACCGGAGTGAAGCCGAGGACGAGCCGCAGCTCTTGGCGGAGTCCATTGGGGTCGGGTGGTCGGAGTTACGCCGGCGGCGATTTTGATGCCACCGGAGTTCGGGTGAAGGCGAACTCGAGGCAGGGTGTGCGGTGAGGTGCGGGAGTGTTCGGGTTAGCTCCAACGCTGTGGTGAACGCGATGGACACAGGGTGGCCGGAGGATGGCCGGAGCACGTCGGCGACGAGGTCCGCGACGCGTCTTGGGTGATCTTTCATGCGCCGCTGTGGTGCACGGGAGCGAGAGAGAGAGGGTGGGGAAGGTAGCCCAGCTCACAGCCGGTCTCGACGGAGACGGTCGGCGTGGTCGGGACGAGCTGATGCGGCGGCGACAGTGAAGGGATCTCGGCGTGGCGCTTGAGCGCAGGTTGGTGCGGTGGACTCGGGGCACGCGAGCGCTCGGGGCTCGGCTAGCTCGAAGGAGTCGGGGACGGCGGAGCTCCTAGACACGGTGGCGCGGCGTGGGTTCAACGGAGAGCGCGGCTACGGCGGCGGTGCGGCGACGGTGGCGTCGGCCATGGCTGGGGAGCGCGAGGGAGACGAGCCGGAGAGGAGAGGGGGTGTCTGGGGGGTGCGGGAGAGAGAGGGGGAACGATCCCCGTCGTGGCAAGACGAGGGAGGTGGCGAGGCGGCGAGCAGGTGCGTGGCACCCATGCGGTGCTCGCCGTCGAGCACCTGCCTGCCTGCCTAGTCGGCAAGCAGCTTCATGGCGCTGGATGTCATTGCTGGCACGCCAGTGGGCTAGTAGTGGGCGGGCGCCGTAAGTTTCTTTCTGTTTTTTTTTTCTATTTTTCTCAGTAACTTTGTTGAGTTATTTAAAATACCTAGAAGGTTTTAAAATTCACCAAACTACTCTCGTCCATTGTTGGAATATTTCCAACATGAAACATTTTAGTTTGGGAATATTTGGACATTTGAAATATTTTATAAATTTTAAATGCCCAAATTCAAATAGTTATGATTTAATTCAAAGACCTTGGGATGTCCTAGGAAATTGTGCATCACTTTTGGCAAGAGGTTCTCAACCAAGACAAAATGATGGACATTTTAGAAGGGCATTTCAGTGTTCATCGAAAATATTTTTAGTAAACCCTAGTTTGTTTCAGAGGGGGTGGAGTTCTCGCAATCCCATTTCAGGTTTCGTTGAAAAAATAGACATGATGCAACACTCTAATGCAAGAACTAGCTAGGTGTGACAACTCACAGACTAAGGCCTGTGGTGATCCCGAGCAAGTGAAGGACCATGTAGTATAGCTAGGCTTACCCAAGCCTCTTTTATTTTACTAGTTGTGCTGTACTCGGACAAAACACTTCACTGTGGGCTTGTATGCTTGTATGACTTGTATGTGGGTCGTGGTGACCTGCACTTGTGTGTATGCTATGTAAGGCTCTCTGAGCCTTTAAATAAAGTACTTGTGTCGAGAGTCATGTTGTGATGCCTTGTTGTATTTGCACATATCGAGCATATTGTGTGTATGATTGAAATGCTTGGTATGTGTGGGATCCGACTATCTAGTTGTTTATCTTTAGTAGCCTCTCTTCGGAAATGTCTCCTAGTGTCTCCACTAAGCCATGGTAGCTTGCTACCGCTCCGAACACTTAGGCTGGCCGGCATGTGTCCTTCTTCGCTCTGGTTCCGTCTTTACGGGAAATGTCACGCATGGAGTACCGGAGTCCTGCTAGCCCAAGGCTACAGCCCGAACTTACTTGCAGTCAATCGACACGCTCGATGTCGGGTCATGGATGCCTCGTCCTCGTAAGTCTGCGTAGCACTTTGGGTTTACGACTAGTCATGTCAGCCCGGCTCCTTTATCATATGGATGCTAGCGACACTATCATATACGCAGCCAAAAGGCGCTTAAACGGTCCCGGCTAAGGTAAGGTGGCACCTGTTGGGATACCGTGCGTGAGGCCGCAAAGTGATATGATGTGTTACAAAGCTAGATCGATGTGACATTGAGTCGGGTCCCGACAGCGCTGGCATCGAGCCGATCGCTCAGTAGGTTCTCCAAGCCAAACCGGTCGATGTTGAGTCTAGAAATGCTTTAGTTATATGTAGGGAATTGATTGTGGGATGGTACGTAAGGCTCTTTTTACTCCTTTATCTCATGGTATTCTCGATCCGAGTCACCCATTCTTCCACCGGGTTTAAGGAATAGGATCTTTCTCTATTAGGCTCACGTGTTACTAATCAAGAGTACCTTGTAGGTTTGATGGTTACAAGCCTGGTTCAGTTTTACTATCCCGTTATGTTACTAAATTGGACCCGTAACCTTGATATGATATTGTTGAGTGGTTATGCAATTCCTTGTAAAATGTCTCAAATCCTTTGAGCATTTACAGTCGTTATGCTGTCCAAATTCTGCCAGGAATTCTAAAGTCTTTGCATTGTGGTTATAAGCTTCCAGATGGCCACTGTGACCAAAATCAAGTGGTTCGTCCGACCAGATGCATTGGTGTGACGGTCATACAGCCATGCTAGTTCGGTTATGATCAAGCGGATACCGCTGGTACCTCAATACACAGCTTGAAGAGCAAGATCGAGACTTTAATCAAAGCCAGATCTCTCGCACCGTCCGGTGTTTCCCTCTTATCCGGTTCCACCGAGGCCCTTCACAGCTCCTATGGGCTTGGTGTTACTATTGATATGGCGGTGCAAGATGCTGCATATTCTATGATGACCATTATGCGAGTCAGATCGCTCGCTTCGCAACACCGACTTCCGGTATATGCCGGGTTCACTTCGGAGCGTTTGGTTATCTCCGGCTATCTATGCCGATTCCAAATGAGAGGACTCACTAACCCGCACCACCGCCGAAGTTGCTCGAGGACAAGGACCGAGAGAGTCGGGCCTTGAGGATGGATCTCTTCAACGCCTGCGGTTGATCACCGGGCCACCTTGACTCGCTTTGCACCGGCCGTCCAAGCCGGATATATGGATATGAGAGACTCAGATCCTGTCCGATCCGCTCACGGACATGATGGATTGGCGTGATGTGGGGGCATCACCCCACCTCGTGGTCCTCGCAGCCACCGCTCGTCGGTCCAAGACCTCACCTTGCCCTTATGGTCCACAGTCCCCAGACCGATGCTTCCGGACGATCACGCTGAACTCCTGTGCTACGGAGGAGACTTCTATGAGAACTACTACGAGACGCCCGAGTTAGTAGTAGTCTCACTAGTATTGTAATAGTTGTATTTCCACCGCCCCGCGTGACTCGTGGAATATGACTTAGTGTGTACTAATTCGAGGTGTAAGAAAATAATGTATAGGAGCTTGGTTTGCCTCCGACGAGATGTAATCTTCCTTTCACCGTAGTAGTACTTTGTTTGGTCTTGTACTAAACCTTGTATGGTGTGTATGACAATGGAATAAAGAAGCAGTTTCTGTATCTACCATGTCATACGGATGATCATCTTGCATTCCGAGTTATCCATTACATTCTACATTTTTATGTTAGAATTTTGCCATCCTGGACTAAATCCTTATCTTGTTTTTCCTAGGATGGTTAACACCCGCAATAACCCTGCTCCGCCAGAGCAGGCCGAAGGCAGCAGAGTTGGAGAAGCAAACCTGCCTCACCCTCCTTCTCCGGCCGGGTTATGCCGAGGCCGAGAGAAACAAACGGAGACCAACCGCTTGTCGGAGCGATCGAATGTAACACAGCCCATCATCGAGAAACAATTTGGTGTCGCCGGTGACTTCATCAAGTTACACCCACCTACCTTCCACCACTCCGCCGAGCCTCTCGACGCTGATGATCGCTTCAAAGATTACTCACAAGCTGCGTTCGCGATCGGTAGCTGAGGTCGACAAGGTCACCTTTGCTGCATATCATCTTGAAGGCCCCGCCACCTCGTGGGAGAACTATATGGCTATGCGCCCATTGGCCATGTCACTACTTGGGCAGAATTCAGCGAGGCTTTCCGTGAACATCACATTCCGGAGGGTCTCATGGATCGTAAACGTGAGGAGTTCTGTAATTTCACCCAAGGTCGCCTCTCCGTGGACGCCTACAGCAGAGAGTTCGGTAATCTCGCACGCTATGCTATCAAGAGGTCTCCATCGACGCCAAGAAAGCAGTGCAAGGTTCCGCAAGGGACTTAGCCCGAACTTCGCCGAGATCTCCGCTCGCATGAGTGCACCTCTTCCGTAAGCTTGTTAACAAAGCCATCAGCGCTGAAACGGGTCGACCGATTTGAAGCAACACGCAAGCATGGCCGTGATATGGGTTCCTCATCCGTGCCGGACCACGAAGCGCCGTGTGGGTGCCTAATATCGCCTCGCCACCTAGATTCACACCGAGGCCATCCTTTCAGCGCCGCCCAGCTTCAGCAGATGCACCAGCTAAGCCCTATGGTGGGCCAACCAACAATGCTCCTCTGCGCCAGCCCCGGACGTGCTTCAAATGTGGGGAGTCGCCACTACATGCGCGATTGTCCTCGCACCAACCCCAACCAGCCCGCAAAAGTTGTTGGCCGGGGCAAGCCGCAGGAAAGGTGTTCTATGCCAAGCCGCCACCACCGCACGTGGCCATGTTAATTGTGTCTCACCAAGAGGCCCAAGAGGATCCCAACGCCGTGCTCGGTATGCTTCTTGTTAATTGCCACCCGCATCCGTTTTTTCGACATCGAGCATCTCATTCATTCATATCCGAAAGCTATGCTCGCTTGCACAACACCGCATTCAGGATATGCCCACCTCCATGGTAATTCAAACCCCGGGATCCAAATGGCAAACTTCTAGAGTAAGCCATGGAAATGAAATTCAGGTCGACAGACTTGTTTTCCTTGCATCGCTGATAGCTCTCAAATCTTCGGATATAAATATCATCTTGGGTATGGACCGATGTCAGCCCATCATGCCAAGATTGATTGTTTCTCTAGGACTGTTCAACTTACGCACCCTCGGGAAAGATAGTCAATGTCTTGACCCAATATCCAAGCGCCAACTATATTCTCTTAATGCCACCATTGCTGCACTCAAGACGCTCCGTAGTCCGTGACTTCCGGATGTCTTTCAGAAGAATTGCTGTGTGTTCCACCGATGAGATGTTGAATTTGTGATAGACCTCATTCCAGAACTGTCCCAATTTCTAGAAGACCCTATAAGATGGCACCCCTAGAACTAGCCGAACTTAAGAAACAACTCGATGAGTCCTTGAAAAAGGGTTTCATCCGTCCCTAGTTCATCTCCTTGGCTTGCCCGTCCCTCTTCATCAAGAAGAAGGATGGTACGGACCGGATGGTTGTAGATTATCGACCCGCCAACTTGGTCACAATTAAGAACAAGTATCCGCTCCCCAGTGATCAACGATCCGTATGATCAGCTCGCAGGATCCTCGGTCTTTCTAAGATGGATTTGAGGTTAGGCTACCATCAAATCAAAATCCAAACGGGACATTCCTAAACGGCCTTTGTTACTCGTTACGCCAATACGAGTACACCGTCATGTCCTTCGGTTTAACCAATGCTCCAGCCACCTTCTCCCGGTTAATGAACTCAATCTTCATGGAGTATTTGGATAAATTTGTCGTAGTTTACCTCGATGATATACTCATCTACTCCAAGAACGAGGAAGAACATGCCGAACATCTAAGGTTAGTGTTGATGAAACTTAGAGAGCATCGCCTTTATGCCAAGTTTTCTAAATGCTAATTTTGGCTGCCGGTGACCTATCTAGGACATGTAATCTCTAGTAAAGGTATTGCTGTCAACCCCGAGCGAGTTCAAGCCGCCCTTAATTGGACTCCACCGAAGTCGGTCAAGCAAGTTCGAGTTTCCTTGGCTTAGCGAGCTATTGTCGCCGCTTTGTCGAGAACTTCTCCAAAGTTGCTAAACCTCTAACCGAACTCCTCAAGAAGGATAAAAGTTCGAGTGGACTCCACAATGTGAGCACAGCTTCTGTGAACTGAAAAGACGCTTAACTTCGCCCCCGTCTTTGGTACCACCAGATTTCTAAAGGCTTTGTTATCTATTATGACCATGCGACAAGGGCTAGGCTGTATTCTCATGCAAGATCGACACGTAATTGCTTATGCTTCACGGCAATTACACCCACATGAGGAAAACTATCCTACTCATGATCTAGAGCTTGCAGTCTGTAGTCCATGCACTCAAAACTCTGGCGACATTACCTTCTTGGTAATCGCTATAAATCTACACCGATCACCAAAGTCTGAAGTACATATTCACCCAACCAGATTTGAATCTCGTGCAAAGACGTTGGGTTGAGTTGATCACAGATTTCGACTTAGGAATAACTTATACCCCAGGAAAAGCCAACGCCATGGCTGATGCGCTAAGTCAGAATCTTATTGCAACAACCTAATGTTGCAACAAAATCAACCACTTCTCCACGAGGAATTTCGGAAGCTTAACCTTCACATTGTTCCTCAAGGATTCCTTTCCACCTTGGTGGCGAAACCTACTCTTATGGATCAAGTCATCGCTGCCCAAAAACGAGATAAAGGAATATCCCGGATTAAGGGGAACATTGTTAGCGGAGATGCTAAATGTTTCTCTACAAATGATCATGGTGTTGTATACTTTGAGAACCATCTAGTGGTTCCCAAGAATCAGACATACGGCAATTGATCCTTAAGGAGGCTCATGACTCTCCTCTCACCATTCATCCCGGTAGCACTAAAATGTATCAGACCTACGCCAGAGGTTCCGTGGACTAGGATGAAGAGAGACATTGCTCAATTTGTTGCTAATCATGACGCTCTGTCGTCACAGTAAAAGCAGAGCATCAACGGCCCGGGCACCCTTCAACCCTTAGCTATTCCTGAATGGAAATGGGATAAAATTAGTATGGATTTCATCACCGGTTTTCCCAGACCAAGAGAGGGAATAATGCTATCTTTGTCGTTATCGACCGCCTTTCCAAAGTAGCCCATTTCCTACCTGTTCATGAGAGTATAACCGCTAGTCACTAGCAGACTTGTACATCTCCTAATAGTGTCTCTTCATGGTGTTCCATTGGAAATTAACTCGGATCGAGGAAGTCTCTTCACCTCTCGATTTTGGGAAAGCTTCCAAAACGCTATGGGAACCCATCTTTCCTTTAGCACTGCTTTTCACCCTCAATCAAGTGGTCAAGTAGAACGCGCCAACCAAATCCTAGAAGACATGCTTCGAGCTTCATTATCTCGCTTCGAATGGATTGGGAGAAATGCCTTCCATTTGCCGAATTTGCTTATAACAACAGCTATCAATCTAGCTTGGGCAAAGCACCTTTAAAGTTCTCTATGGACGAAGGTGTCGAACACCTCTTAACTGGTCGAAACCGGGAAAGATAATTCTTGGCCCGGATATGATCCAGAAGCTGAAGAGCAAGTTCGTGATCGCTCGTGAAAAGTTGAAAACAGCCCAATCTCGCCAAAAGAGTCAATATGACCGAAAACATAAGGCTATGACTTACGAGGTTGACGAGAAGGCTTACCTTCGGTTACTCCTTTGAAGGGAACCCATCGCTTCGATCAAAGGCAAATTGGCTCCTCGCACATTGGACCCTTTCGCATTCTTGCCAAGCGAGGAGAAGTTGCCTACCAATTGAACTACCTCCACATCTCTCCAAAGTCCACGATGTCTTCCACGCTTCTCAACTCAGCGTTGCTTCTCGGATCCTATCCGTGGAGTGGACCACTAACGCTTGATCTTCAAGATAATCTCACTTATCGAGAATACCCCGCTCAGATCTCGATCAAGCGAGCGCATCACTCGACGGCATAATATCAAGTTTCTCAAGGTTCAATGGTCGCACCATTCCGAGAAGGAAGCTACTTGGGAAAGGGAGGATCGCCTCTTGACTTGAGTACCCCGCTTCTTTCCGGAGGAACCTAAATCTCGGGACGAGATTCTTTTGAGTGGGGGTGAGTTGTCACACCCTAGCTAGTTCTTGCATTAGAGTGTTGCATCATGTCTATTTTTTACGCTGTCAGGACCCCGACTCAATGTCACATCGATCTAGCCTGTAACACATCATATCACTTTGCGGCCTCACGCACGGTATCCCAACGGGTGCCACCTTACCTTAGCCCGGGACCGTTTGCGCCTTTTGGCACACGTATATGATAGTGTCGCTAGCATCCATATGATAAGGAGCCCGGGCTGACATGACTAGTCGTTAAACCCAAAGTGGCACAGACTTACAGGACAGCATCCATGACCCAAAGATCGAACGCGTCGGTCAACAGCAAGTAAGTTCCGGCTGTAGCACTGGGCTAGCACTCCTGCACTCCATGCGTGACATTTCAGAGGGACGCATACGTGAACGAAGAAGGACACATGCCGGCCAGCCTAAGTGTTCCAGAGCAGTAGCAAGCTACCATGGCTCAATGGAGACACTAGGAGACATTTCCTAAGAGAGGCTACTAAAGATAAACAACTAGATAGTCGATCCCACACATACCAAGCATTTCAATCATACACACAATATGCTCGATATGTGCAAATACAACAAGGCATCACAACATGACTCTACGACACAAGTATTTTATTTAAAGGCTCAGAGAGCCTCACATAGCATACACACAAGTACGGGTCACACGACCCACATACAAGTCATACAAGCATACAAGCCACAATGAAGTGTTTTGTCCGA
Organism: Aegilops speltoides; assembly: GCA_021437245.1. Lineage (NCBI taxonomy): Eukaryota > Viridiplantae > Streptophyta > Magnoliopsida > Poales > Poaceae > Aegilops > Aegilops speltoides. Next base: position 276,568,497 of record CM038144.1, read on the forward strand.
GTACGCATAACTAGTAAAATAAAAGAGGCTTGGGTAAGCCTAGCTATACTACATGGTCCTTCACTTGCTCAGATCACCACCGGGCCTTAGTCTACTCATCGATGTCAACGCTCACGAAGAACCCGCTTCGGAAGGGTTTGTGGCATCTTCTCAAAAACGTAAATTAAAGCAACATGAGTACAAAGGTACTCAAAGCAAGACTTACATCGCACCCTACATACATGCATATTATCAAGAAGGGTTGGTGGGGTTATTGCAGCAAGCCAGCTTTGACTCATGGCTAAGCTATCCACGAGACACCAACTTGAAATAGTTTTATGACTCGAGTCCACTACTCATCACTTCAATACACCACCGAGGATCCACCTCCGTCTTCCTACGGAAGAGCCATCCTCGCACTCACGCTTATCTTGAGGCTTTTAGTAGTATCCATTTACTTGTCTATGAACTGTATAGGCAACCAAGTAGTCCTTTATCATGACGCGCTATTCAATAGATGATGTTAACCCTGCAGGGTGTACTTCTTCATACATGTTTCCACCACTTAGCGCCTCAGACACGACATGTGCTCGGCAGACTTCAAGCGAAGCCGACGTGGGTGTAGACCACGACCTACCTAGACACTCAAGTCTCTAGTCCAGTTGATCGCCTATTTGGGTTCCATCTATGAGGAGTTCCGGCCAAGTCTCGCCCACAGCCCCAAACGATGTGAACAGGTTTCCCGAGATACCAAACGGGCATCCGGTACACCGTACACGTACCTACCAGATCACAGCCCACCCTCACGGTCAAGACTGCCCACGGCCTCCAAAGAGGCTACAAACACCGTAAACTACTTGCAACTCCCGGACAGAGGACTAGCGTGAATAAGAAGTCGAGCGGGGTCATATTTCAGGGCCCAATGTATGGTAGTAGCTGATTCTTAAATCACACATACAGATCTCAGTGCTTAAGGACGGCCCCAATGAAACAACCCACCATGTACTCCTACATGGCCTCTCATCGATACCTTTACCAAATCGTGTTCAACACCTTACTCTCATACCGACTCGACCATTTCACTCTAGCCATCACCCAGATGAACCAGACCTGACACAACTCTAAGCAAAGCAGGCATAGCAAGGTAGGAACAACACAATCATATGGCTCAATCAACTCCTACACATGCTAGTGGGTTTCATCTAGTTACTGTGGCAATGACAGGTCATGCAGAGGAAATGGGTTCAACTACCGCAAGCACACGCAGCTTGAATCGCGTTGTCTTAATGCAAGAACGAGAGCAGGAGCAAGAACATGGGATTTTATCGATATGATCAAATGGTTGGTTGCTTGTCTGACGGTCGGTGCACGGGTATTGCTCTTCGTCGGGGTTATCACGGTATTCTCAGGCGTAACTCGCGCAGGAACACCGATACACAAAGATTACCAAACAAGATGCAACAATATGATGCATGCAATGAGACATGGCAAAATGAGTGCATTGGGCTAGTGCAACTAAGATCAGATGGGTTTGGAGCATTTTGAACCAAAGATGCAATTTCCAAACTCATATATGATCATTTAAGGTGTTATATCTTGTTCTGTGTAAAACAGCAGGTTAGCTTCTGTAAACATGCATGAAACCAGTACAGATGGATAGATTGGATTTTTCTGATCATTTTTCATATATAATTTGTTTAATTTGGAGTTACAGATTAATTTCTATGATTTTTTGAAGTTTGAAACATTTTCTGGAATTTCCTGTGTAAAAATAATTCCAGTAAATTAAATTAATGCGTCAGCACTGTGTCATGATGACGTCAGTGGTCAACGGACTGGTCAGGTCAAATTGACCAGTGGGTCCCGCATGTCAGTGTGATTAGATTAGTTAGAATTTAATTAAAACTAAACTAAGTTAATTAATGCAGGGGGGCCCATGTCATAGACCTGTGGGGTCAACCTGGGCCCACCTGCGGTCAAGGTCGTGGTCAAACCCGCTGGCGCTTAGTCAGCCGGCGACGCGGGCGGCGAAGTGGTTTTGGTCGTTCGCCACCAAATGAGTCGCGGAGGCCACCGGAGTGAAGCCGAGGACGAGCCGCAGCTCTTGGCGGAGTCCATTGGGGTCGGGTGGCTGGAGTTGACGCCGCGGCGCGACTTGGCGCCACCGAGTTCGGGTGAAGGCGAACTCGAGGCAGGTGTGCGTGAGGTGCGGGAGTGCTCGTTAGCTCCAACGCTGTGGTGAACGCGATGGACACAGGGGTGGCCGGAGGATGGCCGGGAGCACGTCGGCGACGAGGTCCGCGACGGCGCGTGCGGGTGATCTTCATGCGCTCGCTGTGGTGCACGGGAGCGAGAGAGAGAGGGTGGGGAAGGTAGCCCAGCTCACAGCGGTCTCGACGGACGGTCGGGCGTGGTCGGGACGAGCTGATGCGGCGGCGACGGCGAAGGGGATCTTCCGGCGTGGCGCTTGGCGCGAGGTTGGTGCGGTGGACTCGGGCACGCGAGGCCGGGCTCGGCTAGCTCGGGGAGTCGGGGACGGCGGAGCTCCCGGACACGGTGGCGCGCGGGGTCGACGGAGAGCGCGCTACGGGCGGCGGTGCGGCGACGGTGGCGCTGCCATGGCTGGGAGCGCGAGGGAGACGAGCCGAGAGAGGAGAGGGGTGTCTGGGGTGCGAGAGAGAGGGAACGATCCCGCTGTGGCAAGACGAGGGAGGTGGCGAGGCGGCGAGCAGGTGCGTGGCACCCATGCGGTGCTCGCTGTCGAGCACTGCCTGCTCGCCTCGGTCGGCAAGCAGCCTCACAAGGCGCTGGGCTGGGCCGTGTGGGCTGGCTAGTGGGCCGGGCGCCAGTAAGTTTCTTTCTGTTTTTCTTTTTCTATTTTTCTCAGAATTTTGTTGAGTTATTTAAAATACCTAGAAGGTTTTAAAATTCACCAAACTACTCCTGGTCCATTGTTGGAATATTTCCAACATGAAACATTTTAGTTTGGGAATATTTGGACATTTGAAATATTTTATAAATTTTAAATGCCCAAATTCAAATAGTTATGATTTAATTCAAAGACCTTGGGATGTCCTAGGAAATTGTGCATCACTTTTGGCAGAGGTTCTCAACCAAGACAAAATGATGGACATTTTAGAAGGGCATTTCTGTGTTCATCAAAATATTTTTAGTAAACCCTAGTTTGTTTCAGAGGGGGCCGAGTTCTGCAATCCCATTTCAGGTTTCATGGAAAAAATAGACATGATGCAACACTCTAATGCAAGAACTAGCTAGGGTGTGACACCTGGCACAAGTTCGGGTACTAAGGTAACCCTACTTTAGTGCACCGACAGAGCTCCCTGGCTCGGCCCATACACGGTGCCGAAGGCCATTGGGCCAGCCCAAAACAGGCACGGGCACACGGGCCTGGTCCAAACCAAATCCACTCAGATTCACCGCCCCCTCCCCAGAACGGCACGCCCAATCGCGGCGCCGTGGGAGAGATCGGGTAATTTTACTCAGAAATGCGTAATATTCGCCGATTCGTGATCCTCGCCACGCTGCCCCATGCGCTTGGGGTCGCGGACGGTGGAACGGAAACTGGGTCGCTATGAGCAGAGGCAGCTGGTCGGCCCCAACTCCCCCGCTCTCTCGTGCCTTGATTCGCTGAGCGGGTGGCCGAGCCCCCACCTCGCCTCCTTTAAAAGAGAGGAAGGGGAGCGCAGGCTCGCACTCTCTCATCTCCTCCTTTCTTCAGCTTCGCCCCTTTCTCCCATTCGCCATGGAGAAAGGGAACCTCCTGCCCTTCATCGGTGGCGGCGAGGGACACTGCCAGACAGCGCACCTCCCTATCCTCGCGCCTGCAGGCAGAGCCAGCCATAAGGGAAGAGGGAGGGGCGAGGTCATGGACGAGGTCGAGGACGAGGTCGAGGCGCCGGGAAGAGGCGGACGGGCCAGCGCCAGCCCGCCTTCGCCGGGCGGTTCCTCTCCCCACGGCAGTCCATATAGGGACGCACCTTGCAAGTTCTTCATCGGCTGCGCTGGCGCCTGCCGCCGCCTCCGCTTCCAGCCCGCTTATGAAGCGCTGATGGAGTTGGACCCACCCGAGACATCGAGATCGCACATGAGGGGTCAGGATCAGCTGCACGCGAGTCCGCTGCTATTCCCAGCCCCTAATGTGATGTATCCACGGCCGATGGAGGGGTTTACCTCCATTTTAAGTTAATGGAGGGCGATCTCTCTCCGCAAGATCTTCGGTGCTTCGCACGGGCCAAGTGCTCGTGGACAGCCTCCGAGAATGAAGGCTCCTCGAGCGAGAGCGACGAGGAGGAGAGCGACAGCTGATGATGAGGGTAGCAGCGGCGGGATGACGGGCTCGACTAGGTGCCGGCACCGCTGCAGGCCACCGTGACCCCATCATCCGTGTCGCTGCCTTGAACTCCCCGGTCGCCTCCTTGGGCGGCCGGGCGAGGGAGGCTGCGGAAGGAAGAGGGCTGGCGACAAGGCCACAATCGGAGTACGAGGGCGAGTGCCTCGACAAGATGCCGACGCCCCGCCGCCTGCCTCGAGCTCCCCGCTCGGCGCCGCCATCACCGGGCCCAGCCTTCGGACGCCCCCGGATGTTCTCTTGGTGTCTTCTCGCACCTTTAGCTCGCTTAGGCGCCTTTTGCCCTTTTCGCCTCTTGACCTACCTCCTCAAGAGAGGGACAGAAAGGGATTACGGCACCTTATCTTTTTAATTTGTAAGCCTTCGGGCCCTAGTCGCATCTAAAACTTATAATCCTCTCTTTCATGTTTTTCATCCTCTATGGACTGTACCTGAGTGGGATGTTTTTTTAATGAAAAAGGGGATGCTTGCCGGGTTATTTGTCTCGCGGGTTGAACCCGCGCTAAGGAGCAAATCCTTGGTATCTCTCGGACAGACATTTCATCTCCCGCAACAGTTCCCCGCCGCCTTCCCACGCCGCCGACCTTTTTCACGCGATTTGGTGGAAGCGGAACGAGGTAGGTGGCCTTCCCCTGCTTCATCCCTTTGCTGCCGCGGATTATTTATCAAACTTGGCCCCGGGAACGAGCGCCAGGGCCTAGAGTTGAGGGAGCACGGCAGTTTTCGGGAAGAAACGCGGTTTTGCATTCCCCAGTCCGTAAGAGGATGCATGATGAGGGACAAAAGACTTATCTGATATCGCAGCCCCCGGCAACTCTGGCTTGCCGTGGATGAATCTTGGCACCGCAGCCCCAAAGAACACCGGGCTTGCCGGGCCTGTGTGCCGCACGCCTTCTTCTTCTCCTTTCCTTGTCGCTGTTATTTCAGTTTATGAGAACAATTTAGTCATGGCCGCAATAAGTTACTCTTGTAATATAACTTTATTCGGGCAATGCTTGTTACGTTACATCCTTTATTCGATTCCATTCCTTGTACGTTTTTACCCTTACGCTTTTGGGGAACTTGCCGGTGCAAACACGCTTGTCATGAGAGCATCGAAAAGGAACATCAGCAGCTCTTCTCATGTGTTGCTCTCCGCAAGAAACCTTGTCGGGCTAGTCGCAAGACACTTTCATTGTTGAGCGGACTCAAACAAAGTAAGGGCGCAACTTAACCACGAGCCGTTCCTCCACAAGCATGTGTTTTCCATACAAGGCATGGTCGTTCAAGGAATATAAATTAAAATTTAAAACTGATCGTGCTTAAACTTCGCAACTTAGCTTTTCTCGCTGCTTGTGTCCCGACAAGGCTTATGCTTCTTTGAGCGATGCCTAGTCCACATCATTATCTTCTCCTTCTTCCCCCGTGAACTTGTGGGCGGAGGAATCTTCTTTGAGCAAAAGAAAGAAGAGGAAATAGTTATGGAGCCTTAAGGCTCGTATTGCTTATCGGCGCGAGTTCTCGCACAAAGTGTCAGTATACATGCTAAAAAGAGAAAGGCATGAATTTTGACAACATGTGCTGAACACATGATTTTATTTATGCACGGATCTGCGCTACCGCTTTGTACAAAGGGTTACATGCTACAGCAAGAAGGCTTGTATAAAAGGTGGTTGCTGGAACGGGTCCCGCAACCGCGCTTTATGGGTAAACTTATAAGATGCTCTATGTTCCGTGAGTTGCTCACCGGAAAGCCATCTTCGGTCTCATGGCGGACAGCGCCGGCCTAGTGACTCGCTTTACCCGATAAGGGCCTTCCCACTTCAAGGCCAACTTGTTGGAATTCTCATGGATTGAACGCTACCAAGAACAAGGTCGCCTTCCTCGAAGCTTTCCGCATTAACTTTATGGCTATGGTAGCGCAAGAAAGCTTGCTCAGAGCGAGCAGCTCAGACAAGAGCCTAAAGACGATCTTCCTCGAGGAGCAGCGCACATCTTGCCTCACCTGCTCTTGCTCAAGCTCATCATAAGCGAGCACTGAGGCGATCCGTATACGAAGTTCCGTGGGGAGAACTGCTTCGCTCCATAGACAAGAGCAAAGGTGTCCGCTAGTGGCTCGACGGCATCATCCTCGACGACCAAAGAACCACCGCAGCTCCTCGATCCAATTCTTCCACACTTGCGCAGCCTTGTCAAAGTTCTCGTCTTGTCTGCCCGCAGCACTTCAGCGTTGCCCTCTCCGCTGGACCGCTGCTTCGGGTGAGAAAAGCGAAGCGATCTTAGTGCCAAGATCTTGGACGCATCGCATGAAGGTGCGGCTCGTGAATTGTGTGCCATTGTCGGCGATGATCCCGTTAGGGACTCAAACGGCAAACAATCGACCAAGAACTTGACCGCCGACCAGGCTGTCACCTTCCTCATCGCTTCCACTTCCGCCACTTCGTGAACTTGTCGATTGCCACGCATAAGTACTCAAGCCCCGACAGCTCGGGTAAAGGGGCCGAGGATGTCGAGCCCCCTGCACCAAAAATGGCCAGATAAAGGGATTGTTTGGAGAGCTTGAGTTGGTTGATGAATCTGTTTGGAGTGGAACCGCACGCTTCACACTTGGTTACTTGCGCAGCTTGCATCCTCGAGGGCTGTCGGCCGAAGAAACCTTGCCGAAAGCCTTGCCGGCAAGTGTTTTGCGCCAATGTGGTGACCACATACGCCCATGTATCTCTCGCCAACAGCTCCTGCCCTTCTTCCCGGAAATCCACTTCAATTTCAATTCGCTGAATCTTATTCTGCATGCAGATGTCATTGACAAACTGGTACATACTTGATTGCCGGGCTACTCTCCCCGCTTCTTCTTGCTCATCGGAAGTTCTCCTGCTTGAAGGAAATACACGATCCGATGTGCCCATGCCGAGCTTGTGGCTCGACGACAAGGACTAAAGGCGAATGCGCCGGGGAACATTCGCTTCACGGCAAGGATCTGGATCCCGCCGAGCATGATGTTCCCGGCAAGCGTGTCGACACAGCTTGTCGAGCGCTCGCTTCAACGAAACAAGCCCTAGGGTTTGTCGGAGCGGACTGCCCTCAAGACTTTTTGTGTCGATCCTGGGACCTTCTTGACGGCGGCTTCGGGAGCTCACGGAAAGTAGTCGCCAAGAACCAACTTTCTTCTTGCTTTGTCCAGATGATGGTGTTACAGATGGTTGAGTCAGCTTGAGCACAAAATTCCTGGTTCCATTGTGTAACTTGAGTGCAGCGACTTTGACAAAGCATCCGCAATGTCATTCGAGCTCTCGAACGTGTTCCATCTGCAGCCGCCAAAATGTTCTTCTAGCTTCCTCACTTCATCAATGTAGGCTTCCATCAACGGACTTTGATAATCCTTGTTTACTTGACGGACGACAAGCTGCGAGTCACCCCGATAATGAGCTTCTTGATCCCAAGGTCCGCCACATCTCGAGTCCGCAAGCAAGCCTTCATACTCTGCAGATTGTTTGTTGCTTGCTCCTTGGGAAAGTGCATTTGAACCACGAGTTGAGGTGCTCTCCGTGGTGCGACAAGTAGCACACCAAGCACCGGCGCCTGCAGCAGAAGGCACCATCAAAGTACTGATCCATTCTTTGCTCGCTTCCTTGTCGGGGATGCTCTTCTCCGGAGTTTCTTCATCGTGTTGGCGCCCACTCTATGAATTCTGCCAATGCTCGGCTCGATAGTTGAAGTACTTTCAAACTTGAGGCCAAAGCTTGAAAGTTCTAGGCCCACTCGACAATCCCGCCTGCTGCTTCTAGATTCTGCAATATCCTCTTCAACGGAAAGCGAAAGTGACAATCGTGATCTCATGTGCTTGAAAATAATGGAGCAGCTTCCTCGAGGCCATGAGAAGGCCGAAAAGCAACTTCTGCACACCAGAGTACCTTGATCTAGCCCCCTGCAGAAGGGAACTGACAAAGTAAACTGGGCGCTGCACCATCTTCTTCTGTTTTTCTTCTTGTGGCTGCGCAGATCCATCCTTGCCGGAGCTGTAACTTGTCGGGAAGCCCCCCGCGTCATCGACTCGCTTGTCGCGTCAGCCGGCTCATCATCCGCCTCCCTCTCCGCTACTAACGCAGCACTAACCACTTGATTGGTTGCCGCCAGATATAGCAGCAATTTTCTTGTGGCTTAGGAGCGACAAGTATTAAAGTGGAGGATAGGTATCTCTTCAAGTCCTGCAGCGCAGCCTCCGCTTCCGGAGTCCATTTCATTGGACCTGCCTTTTTCAAAATTTTGAAAATGGCAGGCGCGCCAGCAGACTTAGAGATGAACCTATCGAGAGCAGCAACACAGCCGCAAGCCTCCGCACATCCTTGACGCGCTTCGGCTTCAATTTGCTCGATGGCTTTGATCTTGTCGGGATTGGCTTCGATCCCCTCCGAGATACAAAGAATCCGGAAGCTTGCCGAAGGAACTCCAAACACGCACTTCTCGATTCAACTTGAGATTGATCTTATGCAGATATGTGAAAGTCTCATCCAAATCTTGAACCAAAGTTTCTCGTTCTTGCTTTTGACCACTATATCATCCATGTAAGCTTCTACATTTCGCACCAGTGGCTCAAAAGTGTGACCGACTACTCTTGCAAATGTTGAACCGGCATTCTTTAGTCCGAAGGCATCCGCATAAAGCAAAGACGTGCTACATGGAGTAATGAATGCGGTTTTCTTCATCCTCTTCGCCATGAAGATCTCGTGATATCCTCGAGTATGCATCAAGAAACGAAGCAGATCACATCCTCGCCGCTGAGTCGACAATCTGGTCAATGCGCCGCAAGGGAAACGGATCTTTGGGACAAGCTTTATTAACATCCGTGAAGTCAATACAAAGCCTCCACTTTCCGCTCGCCTTGCGCACAACTACCGGATTGGCTAACCACGCTGGATGGAGAACTCCTGACGAGGCCTCGCCGCTTCAACTTCTTGATCTCTTCGCTATGAACTCTTGGCGCTCCACCGCTTGCTTCCGACTCTCCGCTTGACGGGCCGCGTGAGGACAGACGGCAAGGTGGTGCTCAATTACTTTCCTCGAACACCGGGATGTCGATGGTTGCCATGCAAACACATCGACATTCGCCAAGAAAGCAACAAGCGCTTTCCTATTTAGGGTCAAGCGTGGCAATCGATGGTGAAGGTACCACCAGTGCCGCCCTCCTTGGCGCCACTTTCTTGGTCTCTCGTACGGCTGTCTTCGCCTTCTTGCACTTGCTGTGGAGCTCGATGGTGCGCCTCGACGGTAGCGCAAAGACCAAGAGGTGCGCTTGTCGAGTGGGCATCGAGCTACCGCCGCGGACTTGGTCTTCTTCTTCTTCCTCCGGGAGCTTCAGCTGCAAGTGGTTTGCATTCTCGCGCGCTGCCGCTTCCCGTAGATCTTGTCGGTATAGATAAGTGCATCCTTCTTGTCGCCATGGACAGAAATAACACTTATCGGACCAGGCATCTTGAGCACATCAGTATGCGTAGTGAGAGGCTGCCATGAACTTGGCAAGGCCGACGGCCGAGTATCCCATTGTAGGGCAATGGGAAATCAGCAACGCCAAACGTGACTCTCTCGTCCTGAAATTCAGCTCGCTGCCAAACGTCACTGGCAGTGTGATCTTCCCCTTCGGCTTGCTCCTTCTCGGATTGATTCCTTGGAAGGTACCAGTTTCTTCGAGCTCACTGTCGAGGATCTGGAGCTTGTTGAGCACCGCGGAAGAGATCAGATTCAGGCCAGCCCCGCCATCAACCAACATCTTCGTGACCTTGAGGTTGCGGATTGTTGGCAAAACCAACATCGGCAAGCACCCGACCGCAGTGATGTGATCAGGGTGATCCCCAACATAAAAAATGATGGGCTTGCTAGACCACTTCAGGGGCATGCGCGATTCAACGGACGGTTCTGCTGCGTTCACTTCTCGCACCCACTGTTTGATTTGGCGGTGCGAGGTGTGCAGAGAAGTGCCACCGTCAACGCACAAAACCTCCGTTGCCTTCTGAAACTCCTGCTCATCGGTTTCATCCTCCTCCATCTCATCATCTTCGTCTTTGTCGCGGCCACGGGGAGGCCTGTCTCCTTGCCGCTGCTTGGCCTTACCTCGGCGCCCTCCCCGGGCGGGACGCTTCTTGCCGGATCCTCCGCCACCTTCCTGGCCTGCTCCTTGTCGCGCGCCGATTCAGCTTTACAGTAGCTCGCCATCTGCTCAACCTTCTTGCAAGGTTGGAGGTCATGGCCCTTGGTGCGGTGGATCTTGCAAGATTGCTTGCCGGAGCCGCCCCGCTTGTCGGCGCCACCACAGCCTCGCCGAGTCACCAGCTTTTGGCCTTGTCGGCGCCGCCTCCGCTGCGGACTGCTCAACAACTAGCACATCCTTAGCCTTTTTCTTTCTATTATTCCGCCCCGGTTCTTCTTTGCCGTAGGGGCGCCCCTCACTGCCGATCCTTCGCCTCGTGATTCTCTCCGGGAGTTTCCTCTTCAAAGACATGCACACTTGTCGGCCAGAGCATATAGCTCGCTGACATCTCTGATTTTGCACATCGCCATCTCTCCTCATCCCCGCGTTACGCACTTTCGATGGAACGCTGATAACCGCGGCAGGGTGGACGCTCGATGTTGCGTTGCACTGGCTGAATCTTCATGTACTTGCGCAGAGGTTCTCCTTCCTTCGGGCGAAAGCAGATGAAGATCGCTTCCTGGCCATAGGGGTTTGTGGTCGCTCGTGAAGGCGCCAACAAACCGATGGCACAGTCCGCCACGCACGAAGAGATGGAGTTGTCCGGCAAGTGCATGAGCTAAGATCCGACGTTGGGCTTGAGCACCAACGGGAAGTAGTTGGCGAGGATCTTGTCGTCGCTTCCGCAGCCTGCACCGCGATGGTGTAAACGCCGAGGAACTCGATGGATGTATCCCGCCATCGCATTTCGGGTACATCTCGCTTGAAGTTCTTGGTATCAACACTCGAGCGCCGCAGCTCACGGGTGAACGCAGGGCAACCTATCACAGTCTGGTAAGTCGCTCGTTCTCTCGGCGCATGCATATCGACAGAAAGGCCCAACGCGCTGGTCGATCGACGTCGCGCTTCTCTTGGACGCCGATGCGAAAACGAAGGCTTCAGATCGTCATTCTTGGAGAACTTGGCGTTGATCGCGGCGAGCTCGCGAGGCCGACAATGCAGTTGAGTCGGTGTCGAGGTTGGCCCGGCGAGTCGGCGATCTTGGCCTTCGGGGCGGGGAGTGCACGGTGGTGGCACCCATAGCGGTCTTCTCGGTGTCTGCTTGCGCCTGGGCGTCTTGCCGGGGCTTCAATGTGCTGGGTTGCCGGGGCTTGTCGCCGTTGGCGATGCCGATGAGGCTCTGAATCGTGGCCCTCCAGTCGTCGATCTTGTCTGGCGCTGGAAGGTAACCTAGAAGCAGTTGGGCTTGAGCCAGCGCTTCCTCTGCAGTCTTGGGTGGCGGTGGCGAGCGACGCGAGGTGCGGGATATGCTCAAACTTCTAACAGTGTTAGAAGGAGGAACATCTCGCCCAGGCGATCGTACTGCGCTCGTGCCAGCGTGTTGGCGCGCATGTTGGCCTTGAACGTCCCGCGATCCGCCGGCTTGGCCTTGTTCCAACGCGAGCATGGTGCTGGGAGCACCATGGCGTTGGCGATCCTGCACCTCCTGGGAGGGGTGTAGTGGATGTACAGACGCAGAAGCTTGCTGGGCCTTGTCCTTGGACCTGGTGACGACGTAAGTCCCACCGTGGGCGCCCGCTCCTCCGCCGGCATCTACTCCTCCGCCCGTTTGCTCCGGCGGCGGTGGGATCGACGTGGATGGAGCGGCCACCTCCGAAGGCTTCTTCTTCGGTGGCATGTTGATGAAGATGTTGATGTAGCGCGCGCGAAGACCGGATCAGTTTCGCACAACCTCGACGCCCCCTACCTGGCACGCCAAAGATGTTGTGGGGAACGAACACCTATGGGGCAGGGCCCCTTCTCGGTCCGGCAGGGAGCGGAGGGCGCACAAAGAGTAGATCGAGGTCGAGCACGCGAGGGATTTTACCCAGCTTCGGAGCTCTCCGGAGAGATAAAACTCCTACTCCTGCTTTGTGTTTGTATTTGTTCTTGCTCGAAAGCGTGTGGTGTGTTGTAGTCGCGAATGAGTCGAACCCCTTCTACGTGCGCACGGGCCTCCTTTTTATAGTCTAAAGGGGTCACCGACAGGTGGCAACACAGAGAGAGGGGTAGAAAAGTGAAAACGCGGGTTGGTACAACCGCTATCTACAGTGCCCCCTACCTAACTCTGACAGCAGGGGACAAGGGCATTTAATGCCCGTCTGTCGCCTAAACAAAGGCTTAAGCTTACCGTTAGGGGCGCCACCGATCGCCACGATGGCCTCCTTGTCAGCTCCACTTGCCACCTCGCACCGCTTGGCTGCACAGCCGCCCGACACATGCGCCAGGAACGCCCTTGGGGCGACACATTGTTGGATGCGCTGGAGCATGGAAGCAGTGTGGTGGCTTCGACTGCGGCAAGCGCCTTGCCGCGGTTGTTGTCTTGCCGCACCCGCGAGCTTGTTGCTCGCCGGGCCTTGCCGGGACGCGCGGCGCGTCGCGGCATGTTCTTCGCAGTACCTTGGTTGGCCTTCCCGGCAAGCTCCTCTTGCCGGGGGTCTTGTCCTTCCCGGCAAGCTCCTCTTGCCGGGGCCTTGTCTTCTCAGTTAACACTTTGTTCTTGAATGGCAGTAAATAGGAAAGACGAACGATCTTGGCGGACACCCGGCAAGCCTTGCCACGGACGCCAGGACCCGTGCAGACAGTTCGGGTACTAAGGTACCCTACTTTAGTACCGACATGTGTGCTTGCCGATGTTGGTTTCACCAACTATCCGCAACCTCAAGGTCACAAAGATGCTAGTTGACGGCGGGGCCGACTTGAACCTGATCTCCTCAGCGAGCTCGAAGAGACTGGTACTTTCCAAGGAATCAATCCGGGAAGGAGCAAGCCGAAGGGGATGATCACGTTGCCAGTGACATTTGGCAGTGAGCTTAACTTCAGAACAGAGAAAGTCACTTTTGACGTTGCTGATTTCCCATTGCCCTACAATGGGATACTCGGCCGTCCAGCGCTCGCCAAGTTCATGGCAGCCTCTCACTATGCCTACAACGTGCTCAAGATGCCAGGTCCGATAAGTGTCATCTTTGTCCCTGGCGACAAGAAAGATGCCCTTATTTGCACCGACAAGATCTACCAGGAAGGAGCAGCCGCAGCAGATCGCAAACCACTTGCCGCTGAAGCTCCCGGGGGGAAGAAGAAGACTAAGTCTGGCAAGAGCTCTGATGCCCACTCCGGCAAGCGCACCTCTTCGGAGTGCTGCGCTACCGTCGAGGATGCACCATCGAGCTCCACCGGCAAGTGTAAAAAGGCGAAGGCAGCTCCGCCAGAAACCAAGAAAGTGGCCGCCAAGGAGGACGGCACTGGTGGTACCTTCACCATCAGTGCCACGCTTGATCCTAAATAGGAAAGCGCGCTCGTTGCTTTCCTGCGGGCGAATGTCGATGTGTTTGCATGGCAACCATCTGACATCCCCGGCGTTCCCAGGAAAGTAATTGAGCACCACCTTGCCGTTTGTCCTCACGCGCGGCCCGTCAAGCAGAAAGTCTGAAAACAAGCAGTGGAGCGCCAAGAATTCATTGCAGAAGAGATCAAGAAGTTGGAAGCAGCAGGCCTTGTCAGGGGAGTGCTCCAACCTACGTGGCTGGCCAATCCTGTAGTCCTGTGCAAGGCGAACGGAAAATGGAGGCTTTGTATTGACTTCACTGATGTTAATAAAGCTTGTGCCAAAGATCCATTTCCCTTACCGCGCATTGACCAGATTGTCGACTCCACGGCAGGATGTGATTTGCTTTCATTTCTTGATGCATATTCAAGATATCATCAGATCTTCATGGCAGAAGATGATGAGGAGAAAACCGCATTCATTACTCCATGTGGCACGTACTGCTTTGTACGGATGCCTTTCGGACTAAAGAATGCTGGTTCAACATTTGCAAGGGTAGTTCACGAAGCTTTTGAGCCACAGATGCACAAAAACGTAGAAGCCTACATGGATGACATAGTGGTCAAGAGCAAAGACAGAACAACTCTGATCCAAGATTTGGACGAGACCTTTGCAAATCTGCGCAAGATCAGCCTAAAGCTCAACCCCGAGGGATTCTTTGTGTCTCAGCGGGGGATTGAAGCTAATCCCGACAAGATCAAGGCCATTGAGCAGACTGAAGCACCGAAGCGCGTCAAGGATGTACGAAGGCTTGCCGGCTGCGTAGCTGCTCTCAGCAGGTTCATCTCTAAGTCTGCTGAGCGCGCCCTGCCATTTTTCAAAATATTGAAAAAGGCAGGTCCAATGAAATGGACTCCAAAAGCGGAGGCTGCGCTGCAGGACTTGAAGAGATACCTATCCTCCACTCCAATACTTGTCGCACCTAAGCCACAAGAGAAGTTGCTGCTATATCTGGCGGCAACCAATCAAGTGGTTAGTGCTGCGTTAGTAGCGGAAAGGGAGGCGGATGATGAGCCAGCGGCCACGGCAAGTGCATCCAGCGACAAGAAGGGGGCTTCCCCGACAAGCTCTGGTCCCGACAAGGATGGACCTGTGCAGCCACAAGAAGAGAAGCAAAAGAAGATGGTGCAGCGCCCAGTTTACTTTGTCAGTTCCCTTCTGCAGGGGGCTAGATCGAGGTACTCTGGTGTGCAGAAATTGCTTTTCGGCCTTCTCATGGCCTCGAGAAAGCTGCGCCATTACTTTCAAGCACATGAGATCACAGTTGTCACTCGCTTTCCGTTGAAGAGGATATTGCGAATCCGTAAGCAGCAGCGGGATTGTCAGTGGGCACCGGAATTGTCAAGCTTTGGCCTCAAGTTTGAGAGTACTTCAACTATCCAGAGCCGAGCATTGGCAGAATTTATAGCAGAATGGACGCCAACACCTGATTAAGAAACCCCAGAGACGAGCATCCTCATCAAGGAAGCAAGCAAAGAATGGATCATGTACTTGATGGTGCCTTCTCGCTGCAAGGCGCCCGGTCTTGGCGTGTTACTTGTCGCACCCACGGAGAACACCTCAAGTACGTGGTCGGATGCACTTTCCCAAGGAGCAAGCGACAAACAATACCTAGAGTATGAAGGTTTGCTTGCCGGACTCGGGGATCGCGGCAGACCTTGGGATCAAGAAGCTTATTGTTAGGGGTGACTCGCAGCTGGTTGTCCGCCAAGTAAACAAAGATTATCAGAGTCCGTTGATGGAAGCTTATATTGATGAAGTGAGAAAGTTGGAAGAGCATTTGGACGGCCTATAGATGGAACATGTTCCCAGAGCCCAGAACGATGTCGCCGATGGCCTGTCAAAATGCGCTGCACTAAAGTTACCTGTGGAACCAGGGATCTTTGTGCTCAAACTGACTCAACCGTCTGTAACACCATCATCTGGACAGAACAAAAAGAGGAAGTTGACTTCCGGTGACTACTTTCCGGCAGAGCTCCCCAAAGCCGCCGCCAAGAAGATCCCCAAGATCAACACCAAGAGTGCTGAGGAGCAGTCTGCTCCGACAAGCCCTAAGGTTTGTTCCGTTGAAGCAGACGCTCCCGACAAGTTTTGCTCCGGCAAGCTTGACGGGGAACATCAAGCTCCGGCTGAACCGTAGGTTCTTGCCGTAGAAGCAGATGTTCCCGCAGCAGCGTTTGTGCCTTTAGTCCTTGTTGTTGAGCCGCAAGCTCCGACATGGGCGTAGCAAATTGTCCGTTTCCTTCAAACAGGAGAACTTCCCGAAGAGCAAGAAGAAGCAGAGAGAGTAGCCCGGCAATCAAGTTTGTACCAGTTTGTCGACGACATACTGTACAGAAGAAGATTCAACGGAGTGAAATTGAAGTGCATTCCCCAGGAAGATGGACAGAAGCTATTGGCGGAGATACATGGAGGCATATGTGGTCATCACATTGGCGCAAGAGCACTAGCCGGCAAAGCTTTCCGGCAAGGTTTCTTTTGGCCAACAGCTCTCCAGGATGCAATTGCACAAGTTACCAAATGTGAAGCGTGCCAGTTCCATTCCAAGCAGATAAACTAGCCAGCTCAAGCTCTCCAAATGATCCCTTTATCCTGGCCATTTTCGGTCTGGGGGCTCGACATCCTCGGCCCCTTTCCCCGAGCTGTCGGGGGATTTGAGTACTTGTACGTTGCAATCGGCAAGTTCACAAAGTGGCCGGAAGTGGAAGAAGTGAGGAAGGTGACAGCACAGTCAGCAGTCAAGTTCTTCAGGTCGATTGTTTGCCGTTTTGGAGTCCCTAACAGGATCATCACCGACAATGGCACACAATTCACGAGCCGCACCTTCATGCAGTACGTCCAAGATCTTGGCGCCAAGGTCTGCTTCACTTCTGTTGCTCACCCGAGAAGCAACGGTCAAGCGGAGAGGGCAAACGCTGAAGTGCTGCGCGGGCTCAAGACCAAAAATTTTGACAGGCTGCGCAAGTGCGGAAAGAATTGGATTGAGGAGCTACCGGTGGTTCTTTGGTCGATCAGCACGACGCCAAATCGAGCCACTGGACAGACACCTTTCGCTCTAGTCTATGGAGCAGAGGCAGTTCTCCCCACGGAACTCAGATACGGATCGCCTCGAGTGCTCGCTATGATGAGGTTGAGCAAGAGCAGCTGCGACAAGATGACGCTACTGCTCCTTGAGGAAGATCGCCTTCGTGTTCTTTGACGAGCTGCTCGATACCAGCAAGCTTTGCGCCGCTACCATAGCCACAAAGTTAATGCCAGAAGTCTCGAGGAAGGCGACCTTCTTCTTCGGCGTGTTCAATCCGCCAAGAATTCCAACAAGTTGACGCCGAAGTGGGAAGGCCCTTATCGGGTGAAACGAGTCACTAGGCTCAAGGCCGTCCTCCTTGAGATCAAGATGGCTCTCCGTGAGCAACTCACGAACAAGTGAGCATCTTTGTAAGTTTTACCCATAAGGCGTGGTTGCCGGAACCCATTCCACAACCACCTTTTGTACAAGCCTTGCCGCTGTTGCATGTAACCCTTTGTACAAAGCCGAGCGCAGATCCTGTGCATAAATAAAGATCATATGCTCCGCACATCTTGTCAAATTTCATGCCTTTTTCTTTTTTGCACGTACTATCTGACACTTTGTGCAGCACTTGCCCCCGGTAAGCAATAACGAGCCTTAAGGCTCCATATCTTTATTTTCTCTTCTTTCTTTTTCTCAAAAAGAAGGTTCCTTCGCCCACAAGTTCACCGGGGGGAAGGAGAAGAGAATGGTACGGACCAGGCGTCGTCAAGAAAGTATCGCCTTCCGGGACCCAGACGACAGAAAAGCTAAGTTGCCAAAGTTTGAGCACAATCAGTTTTTAAAACTTCTTAAGTTATCTTCCTTGAACGACCGTGCTTTGTATGGAAAACCTGTGCGCAGAGGAACCAACTCGTAGCTAGTTGCGCCCTTACTTTGTTTCGAGTCCACTCAACAACTTAAGTGTGCTGCGACTAGTTGCGACAAGGTTTCTTGTCGAAGCAACACCGCCAAGAGGGCTACCGATGTTCCGCACTCAGCGCTACATGCAAGGGTGCTCATACCGCAAGTTCCCTAAAAGCGTAGGGTAAAAACATACAAAGAAAGGAATCAAGTAAAGGAAATAACATAGAAAATACTGCCCAAGATAAAGTTATATTACAAAAATGACTTGCCGCGCTCTAATAGATTGTTCCCGTGACATGTCTGGCAGCGGCAAGAAAAAGGAGAAAACGGGCGGCCTAATCTACGCGGCCGCCATCAACCCTCCTGACTTCATTCACCTTGTCCACAATGGGTGCGACAAGTGCCTTGAGCTCTTCAAGATCAGCACCCGTCGGCAGCTTCTTGAGGATGTTGGTGAGGTTGAGGCCCGGATTGCGGAAGAGCACCTTCACCAACACCTTCTCCAGAACTCTGGCGCGGATTGCGCGCGACTCGTCAGCCAGCTGCTTTGGGAACCTTTCCCGGAGTTGCTGGAGAGTCGTCGCCACGCCCTTGAAGAACAGAGTGAGCTTGGCGCTGGGCTGGAGGTTCTCGTCGGAGGAGTACCCGAAGCCCTCCATTTCTAGTTGCGTCAGCTCCTAGTCAATGACCGCGGCAATGTTCACGAGGCCCTCTGTCCAGAGCTCCACAGTGTCCCTGAAGGTGTTCTGGGTCTCGGCGGCCCTCGTCAGCAATGCCTCGTTGGCCTTGATCTCCTCTTTCAAGTCCTCCTCCCGCTTCTTGGCGCCTTCCAACGTCTCAGTCAGTGTGGCTAGCTTCAGCTCCAGATCAGCATTTGAATCTTTGGCGGCGCTCAGCTCTTTGCCCCTTTCAAGGAGACGACACTGCAGCTCACCATGGGCAAGGGCGTCCTTCTCACGCTCGCGCTGGAGCGTGGCAAGCTCTTCGTTCTTCGCCTTGAGAGTGGCTTCTAGCTCCGTCACCTTCACCTCCAGCTCCTTCCTGGCGGCCTCGGCAGCTGCAGCAGCATCTTTCGCTTCCTTGAGGGCCCCGCCAAGTGTCTCCTCGCGCGCGGCAAGCTCCTCCTCATAGCTGTCCAAGTTGACCTTCCGCTGCGTCAGCTCGCCTTCTCGCACGGACATCTCCTCGGCGGCAAGCCGCTGCTGCTCTTCGGTTACAGCCTTCTCGAGGAGGAAGGCCTTCCGTGCCTCGGCAAGATGCGCCCTCTCCTGTGCAATGGACCGGAGGGCCTCTTGGTTGCGGCTCTGGAGCTCCTCCGCATGCTTCTCAATGTCCACTCCCGCCTCCACGACAAGCGCTTCCCGGAACTCCAGTTTTGCTTGCCGGGCGCGGTAGAGTGACACCAGCTTCCGGAGCAGCTGCTCCTCCTCAGACTCGCCGCTGCTGCTGCTTGGCGCATCAACCACTGTCAGCCCAGCGGAGGCGAGCACCTCTCCATCGAAAGCTTCTCCCTCGACCGGCGCCCTGGAGCTTGACGCTCAGGTGAGCTTGATGAAGACATCGTCGCCGGCCTTCAAGTAGGCGCCGGGCTGGGGCTCTTCGGAGCCTGGCGCTGCGTCAGCGGTGGAGGGATCGGTGGTCGGCATAGCGCCTTGCGCTCCTGCGGCCCCCGGGTCGTCAGTGCGATCGCCAGACCCCTCGCCAACTCCTGCGCCAGCAGCCTTGGCGGCCTTTTCGTCGGCGGGATCATCAGCGCCGGCCTCTTCTTCGGTGGCAGCGGCTTTGTCAGTATTGCCGCGCACGTTCTCCTCGCTGGCATTGGTCTCCATCGGCTCCGAGGAGGGAGGATCTGAAGACAGGAAGAGGGAGAAAAAGTCAAGCAAATATCCAAAAAAGAAGATCAGAAGAAGAAGAACCAAGGGAAGTTTTCTGACAAAAAGGATTACCTGTGCTGGGCTCTGTGATCATGGGCTCCACCACCGGGGGATCACTAGTCCCGTCCCTTGCCGGAGAGCGCTCCCTTACCGGGGAGTCATCCCTTGGCGGCGAGTGGGCAGATGGGACCTCGGTGACTTCGGCTGTTCTGGTGGGCCTGTTCTGCTCCTACACAAGCAAACCAACAATCAAGATATCAACAAGGAAAGAACACCCATGCGCGCCTGACAACGGGAAGTAAAATTATGTACTTACGCTGGGGGCTGCGCTGGGTGCTGCTTCGGGGAGAGGTTGCCGGGTCCGACAAGGTGGTCTCGGACGCGCCCTCTGTTGTCACAGCAGGATCGTCCTCGATGACAACCATGGGGAACTTGGCCTCTTCGCGCTCTCCGGCGTAGTCCCGAAAGGAACAAGGTTCAGAAGAAAGCAGATCAGATACAAGACAAGAAACAGCAAGAATTGAAGAACCATAAGTACAACAAAAGAAAGTCTTACTCCTCCTTCTCTTCTTCCTCCTCGTCGGAGCTGAGCACGGAAAGATCGAAGTCCGGTATCCTTTCAGCGCGACGAGGCGGAGGAGTAGGCTCCCCTGGACGCTTGGCGGGAGCTGCGGCAGGATCAGAAGCGGCGGCCCGAGAAGACCCCGCTCTAGTTGCCGGTGCAGCGTGAGATGCTCCCGCGGCAACGGTGCTTGTCGCGGTGGAGCGTGTCCCGCGGCGTGGCGGCTGTTGGCCCGTCTGCCGCCCTGCTATGTCTCCGGCCCTGCGGAGGCGCCTTCTTGGTTGAGCTGGGGGCTGCACTGGGAGCTCCGCTTGCGGCAAGTTGCTTGAAGACGGCTGGCCGCTTGCACCCTCGGCGGGCTCGCTCGATTCGGCTTCGGGTTCTCCCTCGCCGACGACCTCCCCGACAAGTTCCTCCCGCTCGGCAAGGCTTGCCACCTCGGCTGCCTCTGCCTCCTCCACAGTAAACCCGAACTCGCCCGCGTCGGCAGCCGCCGCCGCCTCTTCCGCCCTGGTGGCAATGCGCCGCATCTCGTCGTCGGTGGTGTCGCGGGTGAGGCTCCTCTGCTCATCGTCGCGGATCGCCACCTCCACCAAGTCGTCGAAGAATTGCTGCACGACATCGTCGGCGGGCTCCTGCCAAGTTGGGATAATCACATGCGAGTCGCACTCCGGCATCATTGCGCGGATGCGAGCAAGCGAGGAGTTGTTGCATAATGGGACGATGCCATGCGGCAGCCTGAACCACTCGGGATGATTGGGGTCGTGCTTGAACAGCTCCTTGAGCGTCCCATCCAACTCCAAGACAGTAAAATTAAAGTTGAGGCCCGGGCGCAGCCTCATGATATCCGCCGGACCCCCGAACAGCCAGGCGGGTCTCCCCCTCTCCTGCAGAGGGGCGATGCGGCGGCGAAGAAAGTCCGTGCCAGCAGCACCTATAGTGAGCCCGGCAAGACAGAGCCGCAAGATCCGGGTGGTGGCGATCTTCAGTCTAGCATCGTCACGCCCGAGCGCTTGACGCCGCCACAAGACTACTCGGGTTTGGCGCAAGTTGGTGAATGGCTGCGGGTTCTCATCAACAATCCAACACCAATCCGCTCGCCACTCCTCCCATTTGCTACGGAGCTCCCCCTCCAGATAGACCTCCTTCATGCCGACTCTCGAGATCCAGGCGATCCCGCCAGCTAAGGGCTCTCCTTTCGCCCGGGCATGAAGTAGTGGCGGAAAAGGGCTACGTTTGGATGGATTCCGACAAAGTTCTCGTAGAGATGTGCGAAAACCGCCATGGTCAGGACAGCATTGGGGGTGAAATCAAGGAGATGAAACCCGTAGGTGTTCATGATGTCACAGAAGAAATCAGAAAAGGGCGGGCAGAGCCCGCAATAGAAGAACAGTGCGAAGAAGGGGTATCCTTTTGGACACCGTTTCGAAGTGGAAGCAGCAGCGAGTAGTACTGCGTCGCTGGATGCGCCGCATCTCCGTCGACGAGAAGAGATAGAACCATTCCCTCGGCTCCTTCAGGAGAGCTCGGGGAAGAGTGCCAGACCTTCCGCAGCGCCTCAAGCAGCGCCTCGGCCGACTCGCACCCTTCCCTGCCTTCGAGCCATGGCGGGGCGGTGGGGAGCGCGGGCGTTAGGCGGCGGCGGCGACGGGGCGGAGGTCTGCTCTCTTTGGCTTTGGGAAGCGGAGGGAGCGCGTGATTTCGAGGAAGGAACCGCAAGTGGCGAAGGTGGGGAACTGCCCTGCTTCTCCTTATAAAGAGGAGGAGGCGAACGTTACGCTTTTTCCGAATAAAGAATCACCCACTATCTCTCCCACGACGCGCGTTCGACGCATGCCATTCGGGAGGGCGCGGTGGATACGGAGTTAGATATGGTGTGGACCCGCAGCCGCGTGCTGCGTGCCTGTTTGGGCCTGGCCCAACAGCCTTCGGCACCGTGTGGCCCAGTTCGGGGCTCTGCCGGTGTACTAAAGTAGGGTACCTTAGTATCCCGAACTTGTGCACGGGCGATCCAAATGGCGTCAGCGGCAAGGCTTGCCGGTGCCCGCCAAGATCCTCCGTAGTTCCTATTGATGCCATTCAAGAACAAAGTGTTTTAACTGAGAAGACAAAGCCCCGGCATGAGGGGCTTGCCGGGAAGGACAAGGCCCCGGCAAGAGGAGCTTGCCGGGAAGGCCAACCGAGGCATTTCAAGGAGCTTGTCGCGACGCGCCGCGCGTCTCGGCAAGGCCCGCAGCGACAAGCTTCGGGCGCGACAAGACAACGATCATGCAAGGCGCTTGTCATGCAAAGCCACCACTGCGCCCACGCCCATTAAGATTCGCCGATGTCGCCGCAGGACCGTTCCAGGTGCACGTGGCGGGAAGCGGTGCAGCCAAGCGGTGCGAGGTGGCGAGCGGAGATGACGAGATAGCCATCGTGGCAAGCGGTGGCGCCCCTAACGGTCGCTTTTCTGCACTGTTTAGGCGATGCGGACGGGCATTGAATGCTCTTGTCCCCTACCATCAGAGTTAGGTAGGGTGCACTGTAGAGGCAGTTGTACCAACCACACCTTTTATAGTTTTACCCCTGCATACGTTGCCACCTGTCGGTGACCCTTGAGCCTATAAAAGGAGGCCCATGCGCAACATAGAAGGGGTTCGACTCATTCGAAACCAGAACACTCCCACGCTCTTGAGCAAGAACATAATACAACCACAAAGCAGCAGTAGGAGTATTATCTCTCCGAAGAGCTCCGAAGCTGGGTAAAAATCGCTTGCGTGCTCCGCCTCGATCCGCTCTTCGTGCGCCCTCTGCTCCCTGCCGGACCGAAAAGGGGCCCTGCCCCATAGGTGCTCATTTCCCATGACAGAATCACTTCATTCATTCAAACAAAAGGGCATACAACGGTCTAGCTATCACAAAAAGTGCTTATACTATAATGTTTACATGGAGGGAATGCTACTAATGTATGGGGGTCATCTATTAATTTGAACCGGTGGAAGACTCCATGATGTCTGCTCCAGCTTCCTCTTCAAAGTCGGGTTCACTTGGATCCGAATCGGTGTCGTCGATGATGATGTAGTTGCTCGGACAGTCGATGTACTTGTCTTCATTCTTGAGCGCTAACTTCTTCTTGAGTTCTCCAATCTCATACTTAAGATCGCTATTGTGCCTTACGACAGCTACAATCTCGTCCATGTAGTCCTTGCGTGTAGACTTCAGCTCTCCTTCAAGTTTGATGATCCTTCCCTTCGCATTCTTCAACTCTATCATATCATTGCACATCTGGTTCTCCTGGCGTCGAATGTGCTGGTTTAACTCCTGGATGAAAGCTGCAATGGATCTATCCTTCTTGGTGCTGACTATCTCCCATTCTTCATTTCGGCGTCCGCAAATCTGGTAGATAGTGTCCTTGAGGTCTTCTTGATAAACTTCTCCAATGCGTCCCATGGTGATATGAGCTGCCATGCTCTTTCCCAGACTCGAGGTTGGTGCAATCAAAACACTATCTATGGGCTTGGTGATTGGCGCGAATGTCCTTCCTAACATGAGCTTGAATCTTCCAGCGCTCCTCTTCAGCAGAGTGGCGTTGAAAGTCCCGTGAAGCTTGGTAGTCCAATGTTCGTGTACTTGGCGACTTCCTTCAAGTGGGATCCAAAAGATGTGCCTTCATCCGTTGAGCGTACTTGATCTTTCGTCCCATCATCCTAAAAGAGTAGAAAAGATGAGGAGTTAGAAAATGAGAAGAGAGTAGTGATCTATGGCTTTAACTTAGTAGTCGTGTCCTACGGTCGTGTGCTCGATACCATCTCTCGTAGCGACCCGACCTCGGATGGTCAAGTCTCGTGCCAGTGTCATCCTGGATCGATAATGCCGACACCACACAAGACTTTGAAGGATTTATAACAGAGTAGCAATCACACACTTATTACATCGTTTGTCCAAAAGAGGACTTATTACAATAAATATGGCTTAAGGCCATCTAATAACGATAACAGCGAAACACTTGGAAGATAAGTGAGTCCATCAACTCCAACGGCATCACTGAGTATAGAACCACGACCTAAAAGCACCTTACTCGTTGTCTGAAAAGTCTGCAACATGAAAGTTGCAGCCTGAAAACGGGTCAGCACATGGAATATGCTGGCAATGTAACACATAGAGAATAATGAATGATAAGCCTATACTATATGCATATATGGCTGGTGGAAAAGCTCTATGGTTACAGTTTTTGCATAAAGCCATTTTTTTCGTACTGCAAAGGAATGAATTTATTTAACTATCATGGTGGTTGTTAAACATTGAGAATGGTTGACAGCATCCTCAATCCCAATTAAAAAGTACTCATTAACAAACCCAACAATATTAAATTAGAGTAACATGTTGAGATTCACAGAATATTCAAGTACTAGATACTCAAGATGTCCATAACCGGGGACACGGCTAATCATGATTAGTTTGTACACTCTGCAGAGGTTTGCGCACTTTTCCCCACAAGACTCGATCGCCTCCATTTGGTTTCTCGCACTTCATGGTGTTTGAGAAACGGATGACCGAGACATAGTCTTTCAGAAACGCTAGCACCTTACGATGGGTAGACCCGTACACCAACATGCCCTACATCTGCTAGTCCACCACTATAAGAGTTCGCACGACTTAGTCAACTATGCCAGAGCCCATAATGGCTTGTGGCTGCACACGGAAGTTACTAGCATGAATTATCTTCTGATCCCTTTGAGCCTGGGTGGCGGTCCATAGGAAAATCACACGGTACCCCCGGGATTTCCAAAAAATACAGGCAATCACCGGATACCCCAGGTGCCTCAGTCCACCTAGATGTGTATTTAAGTTGCCACCTTAGATAAACCATTAATTAACAATCTCATATCTGTCATGGATATCACTCACCCAATCCACGTCTACTAGCATAGCATGGCATAATAAGCAAACGCAGAAGTAACTCCCAAAGGTTTCATAAGTAAAACAGGCAATAGGTACTAACTCATCTACTTCCCATCCCACAATTTAATTAGATCCTAATCATGCAATGTTTGAGGATTGATCTAATGCATAAAACTGGGTAGTAGAAAAGGTATGATCAAGTGTTACTTGCCTTGCTGATGATCCGCGAAACCTAGAGATTTGAAGTAACAAGCGGCACACTCCGGGTGATCTATAGGAGACAAACAACAAGCATACAATAAGTACTCATCTAATGCACAGGCAAATCTCGAATAAAAGATCTAACCAGAAAGTTCAACTTAAGAACCCTGGTTGCAAAAAGAATCAAATCAAATAAAGCAACGGAAGTCAAACGGCGAGAGAAAACAACTTGGTTCTAGCAAGTTGAAACTAAGTCAAATTTTACAGTAGCAAAACTTTGTTTAAGTTGATTAGTCGGAACGGCGGTTTCGAAACGAAACTCCAGGCGCTTGAATCACCTGATTCTGATAAACGAGCGAGAAAATAAACTAGAATGAAAATCGGATCTGAAATTGCGATCAGAAAATAGCGGAATAAATCCAACTAAAAAGAAAACGACGAACGGTTAAACAAACGGACGTTCGTTAACCGGGAATAACCGGTGATCACGTTCGTTAAAACGAACGGTCCGGCGAATGCTCGCTAAACAACAAAACCAGAAAGATATCGATCTAGGGTTTTTCGAAAAAAACCAAAATGACGAGAAAGAAAACCGGAATGGTTTTTAAAAAAACCGAACCGAGGGGAGGGTGGCGCGGCGCGGCTACCTCGACGAGGCGGGCTCGGCGGGGCGGCGGCTTGGCGGTGGGGCGATGGCGGTGCAAGCGGCGGCGGCGGCTGGCGGGTTGGGAGGAGAGGGGGTGTGGGGTATTTATAGGAGGAGCGGAGGGAAAACTTGGGGAGGGGGAAGAAACAGAGTCCTAATCGGACTCGGCGACGGGCGGCGGCAGGCGGCGCGACGGCGGCTACTGGGCGCGACGCGAGGAGGGCGGTTGGGCAGTGGGCCCTTGGCCCAGGCGGGCGCCATGCTTGTTTTTTTATATAAATATCTCGCGCAAAAAAACGAATAAAATAGAATCTAAACGAACTCCAAAATTTATAAAGTAAATTTTCCCCGACTCCTAAAAATGAGTCGAACAAAATGAACTTTTACTCGGGGCCTAAAATGCAATTTTTTGAAAACAGCATTTTTCCCTAAGGCAAATAAACTCCGAGAAAATCCAAAATTTGATTTATTTATTAAATCTTCATTTTTCCTAAATTTTGGGAATGTCATATTATTCCCTCTCATATTTTTGATATTGGAAAATTATTTGAAGATAAAATAAATAAAATCAAATGATCTTCTTTTTCATAATTTGAGAGAACTCAAATATGAAAATTTCGAAATCTCCAACTCTCTCCGTGGGTCCTTGAGTTGCGTGAAATTTCTAGGATCAACAAATGCAAGAAAATATGTAATGCATGATGATCTAATGTATAACATTCCAAATTGAAAATTTGGGATGTTACAAGAGCTTGGTCAAGCAACTCAGTTTTCTTCTCTACTTCAGCCATGATATGCTTATTTTCCAGACCCCGCGAGTTTGTCCCTGCATTACTTTCTCTTGGATGAGATATGTCCCAATTGGACTGTATATGCACACGGGGTGTGTTTTTTAACCCATAATTATGAATCAAATTGTGAAAATTGTTTTGATATAACCTGTTTGGAGGTCTCCTTGTAGGGAGTTCTTCCTGATCTCTAGGGCCCTATTGATTGTTTGTTAGCCTCATGGCTTGATGGGGGTTAGGATGAGTGGAGATGCCAGCCAGAGTGCCCCTCTCAGAGGCCGGAGGGTGAACTCCAAGCGAGTCTCCCACATCTTCCTCTATAGCGACCTCTTCAAAGCCCTCTCGCCTGGACTCAACCTGAAACAACCAAGAATCGCCTTCTTCAGCGTTGGAGGAGAGAGAAGACATGATGCCCGACTTGACCAATCTGACAGAAAACAGAAGGAAAAGAAAACAGGAGATTTCTCCGTGATACGGAATTCAACAGGTTTGGGGAGTATATAGTGATTTTTATCTTGGGAAACAAGCAAATGGAAGAAAACGGAGTCCGGAAGGTACCTGAGGTGGGCACAACCCACCTAGGCGCGCCTGGCTTACCAGGCGCGCCCTGGTGTCTTGTGCCCACCAGGGTCACCTTCCTGGTAGTTTCTTAGTTTCCATATTTGCTAAATATTCCAAAACTGACAAAAAATATTTTTGCGGATTTTTCGGAGTCCGTTTACTTACCGTATCATGTACCTCCTCGTTTTCACGATTCTGAAGTGTTCCGGAAGGTTTCGTTTATGTGTTTTTCTGGTGTCATAGTTTGGATAATATTGCTTTCAACAGTAGTGGGTGTACTAGAGATAATGCTTTATTTGTTGCCCATTAACAACCTTCGGGTTAGTACATTCGTCATTATTTATTTTGATAGCTCTAGATCGATAAACCTCCTCAACAACTGTAACGCCCTCGATGCGGCTATATCTCCCACGTGTCAAAGCACGACTTAGAGGCATAACCGCATGGAAAGCAATGTCGCAAGTGAGGTAATCTTCGCACAACCCATGTAATACATAAGGGAAAAGAGATACATAGTTGGCTTACAGTCGCCACTTCACACAATACATAAATAAACATCCATCATTCAGTTTACACTCAAGGTCCGACTACGGAACCAAAATAAAAGAAGACTACCCCAAATGCAACATAGATCCCCGATCGCCCCAACTAGGCTCCACTACTGATCGTCTGGAAAAGAAACATAGTAACGACCAAGGGCCTCATCAAATTCCCACTTCAGCTCAGTTGCGCCATCTGCGCTGGTGTCACCGGTACCTGCATCTGTTTTGGTAGAATCTGTGAGCCACGGGGACTAAGCAATCTCACACCCGCGAGATCAAGACTATTTAAGCTTAAGGGAAGGCTGGTGTAATGAGGTGGAGCTGCAGCAAGCGACTAGCATATATGGTGGCTACGATCGCAAAAGAGAGCGAGAAGAGAAGCAAGGCACGGTCGTGAAGCTAGCAGCGATCAAGAAGTGATCCAGAAACTACTTACGTCAAACATAACTCCAACACCGTGTTCACTTCCCGGACTCCGCCGAGAAGGGACCATCACGGTTACACACGAGGTTGATGTGTTTTAATTAAGGTCAACTTCGGGTTTTCTACAACCGGACATTAAGAAATTCCCATCTGCCTCATAACCGCGGGCATGACTTTCGAAAGATAATACCCTGCAGGGGTGTCCCAACTTAGCCCATCACAACCTCTCACGGTCAACGAAGGAATAAACCTTCTCCCGGGAAGACCCGATCAGTCTCGGAATCCCGTTTCGCATGACATTTCGACAATGGTAAAACTAGACCAGCAAAGCCGCCCGATGTGCCGACAAATCCCGATAGGAGCTGCACATATCTCGTTCTCAGGGCAACATCGGATGAGACATCCTACGAGTAAAACCAGACCTCGAGTTTCCCCAAGGGGGCCCCGCAGTCTACTCAGTTCGGACCAACACTCGAAGGAGCACTGGCCCCGGGGGGGGCTAAAATAAAGATGAACCTCGGGCTCGCGAAAACCCAAGGGAAAAAGGGTGTAGGTGGCAAATGGTAAAACCAAGGTTGGGCCTTGCTGGAGGAGTTTTATTCAAAGCAAACTGTCACGGGGGTCCCATAAATCACCCAACTGCGTAAGGAACGCAAAATCAAGGAACATAACACCGGTATGACAGAAACTAGGGCGGCAAGAGTGGAACAAAACACCAGGCATAAGAACGAGCCTTCCACCCTTTACCAAGTATATAGATGCATTAATTAAAACAATAGATATTGTGATATCCCAAAATATCCGTGTTCCGACCAGGAACAAACTTCATCTTCACCTGCATCTAGCAACGCTATAAGAGGGGCTGAGCAAAAGCGGTAACATAGCCAATCAACGGTTTGCTAGGACATGGATGGTTAGAGGGTCGACATGGCAATATGTGTGGCATGATATAGCAAGTGGTAGGTATCACAGCATAGGCATAGCAAAAGAGCGAGCATCTAGCAAGCAAAGATAGAAGTGATTTCGAAGGTATGGTCATCTTGCCTGCAAGGTTCTCAGAGTTATCGAAGGCTTGATCCTCATAGGCGTTCTCAACAGGTTCCTCGTTCATGTACTCGTCTCCCGTCTCTACCCAAAGCAAGAACACAAGCAACGGAACCACAATCAAACAAGGAACAATGTACAAGCAATATGATGCAATACATGACATGCTATGCAAGATGTGATATGCAATGCATATGCGTGCTTCAGAAGGAAAAATGATGAACCAGGCATCAACTTGGCAAACCAATTATGCCGCTGGAAAGATGAGATGATTTCGGTTGAAATCGATATAAAGATCACCGGAATAGGATGCACGGTTTGTAAATGGCAAGCAAAACAATAATGGCACAAACTGCTTTAAAAGACGATGCTACTTAGCATGCAACAAGAAACTATGCTACAAACACCCCAACATAAAAACAAAGCATATGGCAGTGATCTACGTGAGATGCTTAACAAAAGAGGAACACTGAGCTACGGCTAAATCACATCATAACATGTTCAAACAAGCATGGTGAAAGTGCAAAATATCGTGTTCACAGACTTAGTGAAAATACTAGCATGCCGTAAATTAACATCGGAAGGCATGTTTAGAGCAAGCAAACAACAAGCTACAGGAACTTATAATGGAAAAACAAGGCATGACATGAATCTACTCAAAGCATAGATCAATAGTCCCTTACTGACCATAAGCCAAAAAGGACTAGAGGATATGATTGCACCCATGTAAACATAGCAAGTTTTATTACAGATCTCAGACTTGGCAGAAAACTGGGCATGGCAAAAACAGATATCAAGTAGGCATGTTCGTGAGCTCGATGCACTCACTACAGAGCATCTAATGATAAAATAAGCATACACCCATCAAGAAGACCTGGCATAGAAGCTATACATGGCAAGAACAACATCATAGCATACACTGTTCAACTACATCAACCTTGTGAAAATTGAATCTCATGCAAACAATCTGCCAGGAAACATTTTGAAGCAAAAGTAGATCACGAAAATGACATGCTAGAATACTCCATAAATGCCAACAAAGGCATGGATGGATAGAGCACATCCATATGTTCAAAACACCCTTACTGATCATGCTCAAAAAGGGCATAGATCTCTCTGTAACAACATGAACATATGGAATAAAAATAACAGCAGGACATGACTTAGTGAAAACACTAAGTTCCTAAAATGAGCAACATCATCATCCCTAGTTTGCATGCTTGTTCTAGTCACCACATAACTCACAAAAATACATGGAATACACCCCTGGAAAGATGGCATGGCATAGTTCAACACACATGTAGGGGTCAAGTTCATAAGGTGCACACATTAATCATGGCAAAAATGATAAAGTGCAAGTTCATTAAGAAAGCAAAACTAACATCACATAGCCATCTTCCAACAAATTTCGGGCATCAAGATGAGCTCAAATGAAAATGGTGCAATGAGATGAAATGATCTACTCTTCGAGACAAACAATTTGATCTGATCTGGGCGGATCGAGGTGTCGCCGGAGTCTCGCCGGAGTGGAGGTTGTCGGCGGAGGAGGACGAGGCCCGGGGCGGCGCTGCTCCGGCCGGAGGGGTCGGGCGGCGCCGGTGGAGCGGACGACGGCGGACGGCGGGCGGAGGGGCGCAGGGCGCGGCGCTGGCGACGGCGAGGCCGAGGCGGCGGGCAGGCGCGAGGCGGGCGGCCGGAGGCGGGCCGGCGCGCGGCCGGCCGGGGCGCTGCAAGGTGGGCCGAGGCCGGCGAAGCCTTGGCCCAGCGGAGAAGGGCGGCGGCGGGCGGCGGCGACGGGCATGGGCCTCCATGGCTCTGGGGGCAGCGTCGGCGGCGGCCAGCGCCATGTGGCGACGCCGAGAGGCGCGGGCGGCGGCGGACGTTGTCCGGCCCGCTCCGGACACCTCCGGCGGCGGCGGATCTGGGATTTTTAGGGTTAGGGGGGAGAGGATCCGCGAATTTGGAATGGGGGGTGTATATATAGGCATAGAGGGAGCTAGGAGAGTCCAAATGGAGTGCGGTTTTCGCCCACAGGATCGTGATCTGATGACGGAGAGCATGGAGGTGACTTAGATGGGTTATTGTGCTGTTTTGGAGGGATGTTGGGCTGCAACTTAAAAGAGGCCTTTGCGAGAGTGCGGTTAACCGTTGGAGTACCAAACGAACTCCAAATGACCCGAAACTTGACAGCTGGTCTACCGGTGCTAAACCAGGGCCACTTGGTAAGGCTCGATCCATTCCGAGAATGTTCAACACCCGCACACGGAAAAATGTAAAAGCGGACGCCGGGGAACATAGGAGTGCCGGATTGCAAAACGGACAACGGGGAAAAAGCTCGGAATCATGAGACAAACACGTATGCAAATGAGATGCACATGATGAAATGATATGAGATGCATGACATGGACAAAATCCAAAACGAAAACAAAACCCAACCACGGAGGGAATATCATAGCACATATCCGAAAATGGCGAGAGTTGGAGTTACAAATATGGCAAGTTACATCCGGGGTGTTACAACACTCCACCACTACAAAAGGATCTCGTCCCGAGATCTAGGACTGAAAGAACTCCGGATATTCGGAACGGAGGTGATCCTCGCGCTCCCAGGTGGCTTCTCGGTCGGAATGATGTGACCACTTCACTTTCAGGAATTTGATTGACTTGTTGCGAATCTTGCGCTCGGTTTCTTCAAGAATAGCAACGGGTGCTCATGATAAGAGATCTTCTTGGAGGTCAATCTCTTCAAAGTTGATAGTGCGCTCAGAATCTTGAAGCACTTGCGGTTGTGACACGTGAAACACATCGCACGCTTTGCAAAGTTGGATGGAAGCTCGTTGATAGGCGAGATCGCCTCTTTTGCCAATGATCTTGAAAGGACCCACGATCTAGGGGCAAGCTTCCCTTTGATACCGGGGACGAGTGCCTTTCATTGGAGAGACGCGGAGGTAGACATGGTCTCCGATTTCAAAAGCCACATCACGGTGCTTGTCATCATAATAGCCCTTCCGCGCGATTATGCGGCTTTGAGATTCTCACGAATGACTTTGCACATTTCTTCGCTTCGTGATCAAGTCGCTTGCCAAGAAGTTGGCATTCACCTGTCTCGGACCAATTGAGAGGAGTACGACACTTCCTGCCATAGAGAATTTCGAATGGGGCCTTGCCCGAACTCGCTTGGAAGTTGTTGTTGTAGGAGAACTCGGCATATGGAAGACACTCTTCCCACTTCATGCCAAAGGAAATGACACAAGCCCTGAGCATATCTTCAAGGATTTGATTGACTCGCTCGACTTGGCCACTAGTTTGAGGATGGAAAGCTGTGCTGAAATGAATGTTGGTGCCCATGGCCTTCTGAAAGGAGTCCCAGAACTTAGAAGTGAAGATGCTTCCACGGTCTGAAGAGATCAATTGCGGAATACCGTGCAAGGAGACAATTCTGGAGGTGTATAGCTCTGCCAGCTGAGCTGCTGTGATAGATTCTTTGATAGGAAGAAAATGAGCCACTTTAGTGAGCTTGTCAATGACAACAAAGATAGCATCATTTCCACGCTTGGACTTAGGAAAACCAGTCATGAAGTCCATCTCGATATGATCAAACTTCCATTCCGGAATAGCAAGAGGTTGGAGGAGACCCGCTAGTCTTTGGTGTTCTGCTTTCACCCTTCTACAGACATCACATTCATTCACGAATTGAGCAATTTCTCGCTTCATTCGAGTCCACCAATACGACTGCTTGAGGTCATGGTACATCTTCGTACTTCCAGGATGAATGTATAGGAGGGAATTGTGTACCTCATTCATGATGACTTTTCTCAAATCGCTTTTGGGAACCACAATTCGATCCTCAAAGAAAAGATTATCTTTGTCATCCAAGTGATAGCACTTGTATTTGGAAATGCCCTTGTCAATACCACGTTTCACCTTCTTCACCATGGCAACCAGGAGTTGTGCCTCACGAATTTGATCTTCCAAAGTAGGAGAGACTATGAGGTTGGAAAGAAAACCTTGAGGAACAACTTGAAGATTCAGTTTGCGGAAAGCTGCACAAAGATCCGGTTGGAAGGGCTTGAGAATTAAGCTGTTGCAATAAGCCTTTCTGCTCAGAGCATCTACAATCACATTCGCCTTGCCAGGAGTATATTCAATACTTGGATTGTACTCTTGAATCATTTCGACCCATCGAGTTTGCCTGAGGTTGAGGTTTGGTTGAGTGAAGATATACTTGAGACTCCTGTGATCGGTGAATATGTCCACTTTCCTTCCCAACAAGAGATGTCTCCATGTTATCAATGCATGGACAACTGCCGCCAACTCAAGATCATGAGTGGGGTAGTTCTTTTCGTTGGGCTTCAACTGACGAGAGGTATAGGCCACAACTTTCTTCTCTTGCATTAACACAACACCGAGACCTTGCAAGGAAGCATCACAGAAAACTACGAATGGCTTGGATTCATCAGGAGGAGTCAAGACAGGAGCTGTAACTAGCTTCTCTTTGAGGGTGTTGAAAGCGACATCACACTCAGGCGTCCAGACATACTTGACATGCTTCTGGAGGAGGTTGGAAAGAGGCTTTGCAATCTTGGAGAAGTTCTCAACGAATCTTCGACAATAGCTTGCAAGACCGAGAAAACTGCGGAGCTGCTTGACATTCTGAGGAGGTTCCCAATTAAGAACAGCAGAAACCTTCGCCGGATTAACAGCAATGCCCTTCGCGGAGATGATGTGACCAAGATAAAGAACTTCGTCAAGCCAGAACTCACATTTGGAAAACTTCGCATAGAACTGATGCTCTCTGAGCTTGTCGAGCACCAATCGCAAATGTTTGGCATGATCCTGCTTGTTCTTGGAGAAGACCAAAATATCATCGAGATACACCAAGACAAAATCATTGGTGTAGGGGTTGAAGATAAAGTTCATCATTCGAGAGAATGTTGGAGGAGCATTGACAAGGCCGAAAGACATGACAGTATATTCATAAGAACCAAAGCTTATTCTGAATGCTGTCTTGGGGATATCTTGTTCACGAATGCGAATCTGATGATAACCCATACGAAGGTCAAGCTTGGAGAATACTTTAGCACCTTTGAGTTGCTCGAATAGCTCATTGATGTTGGGAAGTGGATACTTGTTCTTGATTGTCTTCTTATTCAATGGACGGTAATAGACGCAAAGTCGGTCCGTGCCATCCTTCTTCTGGACAAAAAGAACTCCACATCCCCATGGATATGAACTCGGTCTGATCAAACCCAGACGCTCTTGTTCATTGAGCTACTTCTTCAATTCTTTCAGCTCCTTGGGTCCAAGCTTGTAAGGACGCTTGCAAACGGGTTCAGTGCCAGGCTCAAGATCGATAACGAATTCGACTGGCCGATGAGGAGGCATACCCGGAAGCTCTTCTGGAAAGACATCTTGGTACTCACAAACGACTGGAATCTGAGAGATAGCATCCAACTCGCCCTTCTCATTGAGAGAAAACAACCGAATGGTTTCATCACGAGCGGCATAGATGATAACATCCTCAGAAGGGTGTGTCAATTGAATCTGCCTGGCAGCACAATCAAGTTGAGCTTTGTGCTGAGAAAGCCAATCCATCCCGAGAATTAGATCAATATCAGAGTCACCAAGAATAATTGGTTTAGCCAGAAATTTATAGTTGCCCAACTAGATGGAAACATGAGGAGCAACCAAACTAGAAGTCATAAGTTTTCCCGGAGAAACAACTTGCATAACTTTGGACAAAACCTCTGTGTCAAAACTGTGCTTCGATGCAAAAGGATATGACATGAAAGAATGCGATGCACCAGTGTCAAATAAGACTTTTGCAGGAATATCATTAACTGGAAGATTACCCATGATCACATCTGAAGAATCCTCTGCTTGAGCTGCATTCATCATATTCACCTTTGCATGATTTGGATTATGCTTGACCACTGCATTGCTTGAAGACCTCACAGGAGGAGGAGGAGGAAGGCGCCTTTGGTTGAAGCATTTGTTCGCATAGTGACCCTTCTGCTGGCACTTGTTGCAGGTCACCTCTGAGAGCGGACGGTGATAAGGAGCATTTGACTTTGGAGCTTGAGGCTGAGACTTGTTCTGGTAGCTTGGGTTGGGTGGGTGGGAAGATCCACAACCACCTGAGTTCTTCTCACGATAAGGCCGACGGAACGGAGGAGGAGGAAGGTAGAACTTTTGCTGCTTAGCTGCGCCTTGAGAGGAAGAAGAAGACCGAATCGCATCCCCGATTCTCTTCTTTGAAGCCTCACACTTGAGCTGAGCACCTTCTTGCTTGAGTGCCATATTGTAGAATTGATCAAACTGAGTAGGCTCAATAAGAACAAGAGCTAACTGCAGATCCTCTCTAAGTCCACCTCTGAACCGATAGATCATACTCTTCTCATCAGAACGCCTTGTTTAGCGAAGCAAGCAAGTTTCAAATCTGTATGTTGTATTCAGACATCGACATGTTTCCTTGCTTGAGATTGCGGAACTCCTCACGCTTGCTCTCAACAACACCGGTAGGAATATGGTGAGCTTTAAAGTCCCGATGAAATCAGTCCAAGTAATCACTCGACCTCCTCTTGAATCCTTGTATTGTTGGAACCAATCACCGCTGATCCTTGAGCTGAAAAGACGCGAACTTGACGTAGTCCTCAGGTCTGACATTGCTGCATTCGAAATGCTTGTTGATATCCATGAGCCAATCGTCGGCGTCTGTGGCCTCGGCACAGTAGCTAAAAGAATTTGGCTGATTTGCAAGGAACTGGTTGAGGGTAGGGAACTGAGGCTGATGGTAGAACTGCCCTTGACCTTGATTCCCTTGGTTGCCTTGGCCTTGGTTACGCTCTTGCATCAGCTGAATCAACAACTAAGCGTTGGCGTTAGTGGTTGCCATCAAAGTTTGCCATGCCTCCGGAGGCGGAGGTGGAGGTGGAGGGTTCGCCTGACTCCCATCACTGCGTTCCGGATTCTGACGCGTTGGTGGAGCCATCCTGAAGAGGGTGACATCCATTAGCCTCTTGATTGACAGGTAGACAAGTTGAATCAACGGATAGAATTTGCAACATATAGTCTTCACAATAAACATTCGAACAAGGATGAACGAATGAATTCCAAACTAAACATCACGTCCATTAAGGTGAGAAGCCATTTGATAAGAGATTGATGAACGAAAATAAAAAAACAAGGTATGAATGGAACAAATAAGTGGTAAGGATTACCCAATCACAAACCAAATATCTGCGGAAGAAGTGCTAGAGCTACTTGAATCCCACCTATAACTCCTGAAACTTTCCGGTTATGCAATCAGGTGTTGGGGATACAAGGGAAGCAATATATCTCACCCAAAACTAACAATCCCTACATCCAGCTGTATCCATCCGTCAACACATAACCAAGAAACCATCGGAAATCGTGTACCTCAACCTTCAAAAAACATCCGTTATACGAGTCATGGCAATACTCCCGTACTCACCTCAAGATCAAGGTTAGCGGGGTTATCTCACCAACGAACTGCATAAAAGAGATTTTCGATGTCGGCGCATTAAACTCGGTATTCCGAATCTGCAACGATAAAATTATGACGACAACACCTCGTGAGCTCAACTCCCGGGACACTTCCACTAAACCCCGACAGGAGGCACCAAGACAATGTTCTCATCATAAAACCATCGAACGATTCCAAGATACCAGCGTGATCCTAAAAAAATTTTAGTGAAATTTGAGGAGAGGAAAGTCAAAACTTCTACGTCGAGACCTCACCAGAGCGATTTAAGGACCGAGGAGTAAAAAGAATTCCTAACTCTCCGATATATATAATCCTAAATGACTCAAAACATTTTTTCTAGACACAACTCGGCCGCTAAAAACGATCAAGCAGTGGGGCTCCTAAGGTCGGGGCTGGCTCTGATTACCAACTTGTAACGCCCTCGATGCGGCTATATCTCCCACGTGTCGAAGCACGACTTAGAGGCATAACTGCATGGAAAGCAATGTCGCAAGTGAGCTAATCTTCGCACAACCCATGTAATACATAAGGGAAAAGAGATACATAGTTGGCTTAAATCGCCACTTCACACAATACATAAAAAAATATCCATCAGTCAGTTTACACTCAAGGTCCGACTACGGAACCAAAATAAAAGAAGACTACCCCAAATGCAACACAGATCCCCGATCGCCCCAACTGGGCTCCACTACTGATCGTCTGGAAATGAAACATAGTAACGACCAAGGGCCTCATCAAATTCCCACTTCAGCTCAGTTGCGCCATCTGCGCTGGTGTCACCGGTACCTGCATCTGTTTTGGTAGAATCTGTGAGCCACGGGGACTCAGCAATCTCACACCCACGAGATCAAGACTATTTAAGCTTAAGGGAAGGCTTGTGTAATGAGGTGGAGCTGCAGCAAGCGACTAGCATATATGGTGGCTACGATCGCAAAAGAGAGCGAGAAGAGAAGCAAGGCACGGTCATGAAGCTAGCAGCGATCAAGAAGTGATCCTGAAACTACTTACGTCAAACATAACTCCAACACCGTGTTCACTTCCCGGACTCCGCCGAGAAGGGACCATCATGGTTACACACGCGGTTGATGTGTTTTAATTAAGGTCAACTTCGGGTTTTCTACAACCGGACATTAACAAATTCCCATCTGCCTCATAACCGGGCACGGCTTTGAAAGATAATACCTGCAGGGTGTCCCAACTTAGCCCATCACAAGCTCTCACGGTCAACGAAGGAATAAACCTTCTCCCGGGAAGACCCGATCAGTCTCGGAATCCCGGTTCGCATGACATTTCGACAATGGTAAAACTAGACCAGCAAAGCCGCCCGATGTGCCGACAAATCCCGATAGGAGCTGCACATATCTCGTTCTCAGGGCAACATCGGATTAGACATCCTACGAGTAAAACCAGACCTCGAGTTTCCCCAAGGGGGCCCCGCAGTCTACTCAGTTCGGACCAACACTCGAAGGAGCACTGGCCCGGGGGGGCTAAAATAAAGATGACCCTCGGGCTCGCGAAAACACAAGGGAAAAAGGGTGTAGGTGGCAAATGGTAAAACCAAGGTTGGGCCTTGCTGGAGGAGTTTTATTCAAAGCGAACTGTCACGGGGGTCCCATAAATCACCCAACCGCGTAAGGAACGCAAAATCAAGGAACATAACACCGGTATGACGGAAACTAGGGCGGCAAGAGTGGAACAAAACACCAGGCATAAGGCCGAGCCTTCCACCCTTTACCAAGTATATAGATTCATTAATTAAAACAATAGATATTGTGATATCCCAAAATATCCGTGTTCCGACCAGGAACAAACTTCATCTTCACCTGCAACTAGCAACGCTATAAGAGGGGCTGAGCAAAAGCGGTAACATAGCCAATCAACGGTTTGCTAGTACATGGATGGTTAGAGGGTCGAGATGGCAATATGGGTAGCATGATATAGCAAGTGGTAGGTATCGCAGCATAGGCATAGCAAAAGAGCGAGTATCTAGCAAGCAAAGATAGAAGTGATTTCGAAGGTATGGTCATCTTGCCTGCAAGGTTCTCAGAGTTGTCGAAGGCTTGATCCTTGTAGGCGTTCTCAACAGGTTCCTCGTTCACGTACTCGTCTCCCGGCTCTACCCAAAGCAAGAACACAAGCAACGAAACCACAATCAAACAAGGAACAATGTACAAGCAATATGATGCAATACATGACATGCTATGCGAGATGTGATATGCAATGCATATGCGTGCTCCGAAAGGAAAAATGATGAACCGGGCATCAACTTGGCAAACCAAGTATGCCGCTGGAAAGATGAGATGATTTCGGTTGAAATCGATATAAAGATCACCGGAATAGGATGCACGGTTTGCAAATGGCAAGCAAAACAATAATGGCACAAACCTGCGTTTAACAGCACGATGCTACTTAGCATGCAACAAGAAACTATGCTACAGCACCCCAACATAAAAACAAAGCATATGGCAGTGATATACAGGAGATGCTTAACAAAAGAGGAACACTGAGCTACGGCTAAATCACATCATAACATGTTCAAACAAGCATGGTGAAAGTGCAAAAATATCAGGTTCACAGACTTAGTGAAAATACTAGCATGCCAGAAATTAACATCAGGAAGGCATGTTTAGAGCAAGCAAACAACAAGCTACAGGAACTTATAATGGCAAAACAAGGCATGACATGAATCTACTCAAAGCACAGATCAATAGGCCCTTACTGACCATAAGCCAAAAAGGACTAGAGGATATGATTGCACCCATGTAAACATAGCAAGTTTTATTACAGATCTCAGACTTGGCAGAAAACTGGGCATTGCAAAAACAGATATCAAGTAGGCATGTTCGTGAGCTCGATGCACTCACTACAGAGCATCTCATGATAAACTAAGCATACACCCATCAAGAAGACATGGCATAGAAGCTATACATGGCAAGAACAACATCATAGCATACACGGTTCAACTACATCAACCTTGTGAAAATTGAATCTCATGCAAACAATCTGCCAGGAAACATTTTGAAGCAAAAGTAGAGCACGAAACTGACATGCTAGACTACTCCATAAATGCCAACAAAGGCATGGATGGATAGAGCACATCCATATGTTCAAAACACCCTTACTGATCATGCTCAAAAAGGGCATAGATCTCTCTGTAACAACATGAACGTATGGCATAAAAATAACAGCAGGACATGACTTAGTGAAAACACTAAGTTCCTGAAATCAGCAACATCATCATCCCTAGTTTGCATGCTTGTTCTAGTCACCACATAACTCAAAAAAATACATGGCATACACCCCTGGAAAGATGGCATGGCATAGTTCAACACACATGTAGGGCTCAAGTTCATAAGGTGCACACATTAATCATGGCAAAAATGATAAAAGTGCAAGTTCTGTTAAGAAATAGAAACTAACATCACATAGCCCTCTTCCAACAGCATTTCGGGCATCAAGATGAGCTCAAATGAAAATGGTGCAATGAGATGAAATGATCTACTCTTCGAGGCGAACAATTTGATATGCTATACACCCAAAACGGAGCCACGGGTGCAAAGATGTGATGCGAAGAAAATGCAAGAAAATATTACAGAAAAAGACTTTGCAGAATTCGGGGGGTCGGGGAAAGTCAACCTAGGGTTTGTTTTTAGATTGGATCTGGCCGGATCGAGGTGTCGCCGGAGTCTCGCCGGAGTGGAGGTCGCCGGCGGAGGAGGACGAGGCCCGGGGCGGCGCTGCTCCGGCCAGAGGGGTCAGCGGCGCCGGTGGAGCGGGACGACGGCGACGGCGGCGGAGGGGCGAGGCGGGCGCGGGCGACGGCGAGGCCGACGGCGGCGGGCGGCGCGGAGGTGGGCGGCCGGAGGCGGGCGGGCGGCGGCGGCGGGCGGGCGGGCGGTGGCGAGGCGCGGGCGCGCGAGGCCGGCGGATAAGGGCGGCGGGCGGCGCGGCGACGGCAGGGCGGCGGCGGCGCGGCCAAGCGCCATGTGGCGCTGGCTGAGAGGCGCGGCGGCGGCGGACGTTGTCCGCCCGCTCGGACACGTCCGGCGGCGGATCTGGGATTTTAGGGTTAGGGGAGAGGATCCGAATTTGGAATGGGGGTGTATATATAGGCATAGAGGGAGCTAGGAGAGTCCAAATGGAGTGCGGCTTTCGCCCACACGATCGTGATCCGACGACGGAGAGCATGGAGGTGACTTAGATGGGTTATTGGGATGTTTTGGAGGGATATTGGGCTGCAACTTAAAAGAGGCCTTTGCGAGAGTGCGGTTAACCGTTGGAGTACCAAACGAACTCCAAATGACCCGAAACTTGACAGGTGGTCTACCGGTGCTAAACCAGGGCCACTTGGCAAGGCTCGGTCTATTCTGAGAATGTTCAACACCCGCACACGGAAAAATGTAAAAGGGTATGCCGGGGAACATAGGAGTGCCGGATTGCAAAGCGGACAACGGGGAAAAAGCTCGGAATCATGAGACGAACACGTATGCAAATGAGATGCACATGATGACATGATATGAGATGCATGACATGGACAAAATGCAAAACGAAAACAAAACCCAACCACGGAGGGAATATCATATCACATATCCGAAAATGGCAAGAGTTGGAGTTACAAATATGGCAAGTTACATCCGGGGTGTTACAACAACATAGGGTCCTTCCCATTTGGAGAGGAGTTTTCCTACAAAGAATCTAAAATGAGAGTTGTACAAAAGAACATATTCTCCAGCTTTGAACTCACACCTTTGGATTCTTTTATCATGCCATCTTTTAACTTTTTCTTTGAATAACTCTGCATTTTCATAAGCTTGGGTTCTCCATTCATCTAATGACCTAATATCAAATAACCTCTTTTCACCAGCAAGTTTGAAATCATAGTTGAGTTCTTTAACTGCCCAATATGATTTATGTTCTAACTCAAGAGGCAAATGACAAGCTTTGCCATAAACCATTTTATAAGGAGACATACCCATAGGTGCATCATCTAGTTTCTTAGACCAATTCTTCTGGAATCTATTGATAGTCTTTTGTAAAATTAGTGTTATTTCTCTACTGCTAAGTTCAACTTGACCACTAGACTGAGGATGATAGGGTGATGCAATTCTATGGTTAACATCATACTTACCAAGCATTTTACAGAAAGCGCCATGAATAAAGTGTCAACCACCATCAGTCATTAAATATCTAGAGACTCCAAACCTTGGGAAAATAACTTCCTTCAACATTTTAATAGAGGTGTTTTGATCAGCACTACTAGTTGGAATAACTTCTACCCACTTAGTAACATAATCAACAGCAACCAAAATGTGAGTATACCCGTTAGAGGAAGGAAAAGGTCCCATGAAATCAAACCCCCAAACATCAAATGGTTCAACAGCAAGTGAATAATTCATATGAATTTCGTGACGCTTACCAATATTACCTATTCTTTGACATTCATCACAAGATAAGATGAACTTACGGGCATCCTTGAAGTGAGTGGGCCAATAAAACCCAGATTGCAATACCTTATGAGCAGTTTTGTCTCCCGCATGATGTCCTCCATAAGCTTCGGAGTGACATTTTTGTAGGATTTGTCCCTGTTCATGCTCAGGTACACAATGTCTAATAATACCATCTACTCCTTCTTTATAAAGATGTGGGTCATCCCAAAAGTAATGTCTTAAATCATAGAAGAATTTTTTTTCTTTTGTTGGTATGTAAAGCTAGGTGGTATGTATTCAGCAACAATATAATTAGCATAATCAGCGTACCAAGGTGTACTATTAGAAACATTTATTGCAGCTAACTGTTCATCAGGAAAGCTATCATTAATAGTTGTGGGTCATCAAGAATATTTTCAAGCCTAGATAGGTTATCGGCTATGGGGTTCTCTGCTCCTTTTCTATTAGTGATGTGCAAATGAAATTCTTGTAGTAGAAGTACCCACCTAATGAGTCTAGGTTTAGCATCTTTCTTTTCCATAAGATATATTATAGTAGCATGATCGGTGTGAACGGTCAATTTGGAATCAACAATGTAGGATCCAAATTTATCACAAGCAAACACCACGGCTAAGAATTATTTTTCGGTAGTAGCATAATTTCGTTGAGCACTGTCTAAAGTTTTGCTAAAATAGTGGATAACATTTAATCAACTCTTTGTCCTAGAACAGCACCAACAGCATAATCACGCATCACACATAATCTCAAAAGGCAAGTTCCAATTAGGTTGTTGAACAACAGTTGCAGAAATTAAGGCTTTCTTGTGTATTTCAAGGCTTCCAAACAATCATCATGAAAAACAAAAGGAATATTCTTTTGCAAAAGATTTGTAAGAGGCCTAGAAATATTAGAAAAGTCTTTGATAAATCTCCTATAGAAAGCAGCATGACCTAGGAAACTACAAATACCTTTG
This sequence comes from Aegilops speltoides, assembly GCA_021437245.1. Taxonomy (NCBI): domain Eukaryota; kingdom Viridiplantae; phylum Streptophyta; class Magnoliopsida; order Poales; family Poaceae; genus Aegilops; species Aegilops speltoides. The sequence goes on from CM038144.1 coordinate 276,611,713, forward strand.
ATGTCTTTAGGACATGGCATTTTCTCAATTGCATCAACCTTGGCTTTATCCACCTCAATGTCTCTTTCAGAAATTTTATGGCCCAAAACAATACCTTCATTAACCATAAAGTGGCACTTCTCCCAATTCAAGACAAGATTTGTTTGCTCACATCTCTGCAAAACTCGATAAAGATTGCTTAAACAATCATCAAAAGAATTCCCATAAACAGAAAAGTCATCCATGAACACCTCAACAATCTTTTCACAAAGATCAGAGAATATAGCAGTCATACATCTTTGAAAGGTAGCAAGTGATTGCATAAGCCAAAAGGCATATGTCTATAAGCATATGGTCCAACAGGACAAGTAAAAGTGGCCTCTTCTTGATCAGGTTGAGAAACGGATAGTTGTGAAAAACCAGAATATCCATCAAGGAAGCAAAAATGTGTGTGCTTAGATAATGTTTCCAGCATTTTGACCAATAAAAGGCTGAGGGTAATGATCTTTTCTCATTGCTTTATTTAATTTTCTAAAATCAATTATCATTCTATAGCCTGAGACAATTGTTTGTGGAATAAGTTCATTATTATCATTAGGAACAACAGTTATACCTCCCTTCTTAGGGACACAATGAACAGGACATACCCATCTACTATCAGCTATAGGATACATTATACCTGCTTCTAGAAGTTTCAATATTTCTGTTCTTACCACTTCTTTCATCTTCGGATTTAACCGACGTTGGTGATCAACAATGGGTTTAACATCAGGTTCCATATTAATCTTGTGTTGGCATAGAGTGGGACTAATGCCCTTAAGATCATCAAGAGTATATCCAATAGCAGCTTGGTCCTTCCTTAAAACTTTCAATAATCTTTCTTCTTCATGTTCTGAAAGGTTAGCACTAATAATAATAGGATATATCTTTTTCTCATCAAGATAAGCATATTTCAAAGTGTCTGGAAATTGTCTTAATTCAAACACAGGATCACCTTTAGGTGGAGGAGGACCTCCCAGAGTTTCAACAGGCAGATTGTGTTTAAGCAGAGGTTGTTGTTTGAACAAGATTCTATCAATTTCATTTCTTTCACGCATATGCCAATCATTTTCATGGTCTAGCAAATATTTTTCTAAGCGATTAGTAGGAGGTACATCAATAGAAGCAAGACCAATAATTTCATCCTTACAAGGCAAATCTTTCTTATGAGGTTTTCTACTAAACTTAGAGAAATTAAACTCACGAGATTCATCACCAAAGCTAACACCGACAGTTTGTTTCTCACAATCTATTTTAGCATTGTCGGTGTTCAAGAAAGGTATACCAAAGATAATGGGACAAAAGTCATATTGTGGGGAACCAAGAACAAGAAAATCGGTAGGGTATTTTATTTTCCCACACAAGACGTCAACATCTCTAACAATCCAAATTGGTGATATAGTATCTCTATTAGCAAGCTTAATAGTAACATCTATGTTTTCTAGTTCAGCAGGTGCTATATCATTCATAATTTCTTGATACAAGGAAAAAGGAATAGCACTCACGCTAGCACCTATATAACCATGATAACAGTGATCTCCTATCTTAACTGAGACAACAGGCATGCCAACAACAGGTCTATGTTTATCTTTTTCATCGGGTTTGGCAATTATAGCAGCTTCAACACAGAAGTAAATAACATGCCCATCAATATTATCGACCAAGAGATCCTTAACCATAGCAACACTAGGTTCAACTTTGATTTGTTCAGCTGGTTTAGATGTTCTAATATAACTTTTGTTGACCACAGTTGAAACTTTAGCATGTTCCTTCATCCTAATAGGCAAAGGTGGTTTTTCAATATAAGCAGTGGGAACAACTCGGTCAACATTATAAATGATAGTTTCTTCTTTAGCTTTTACCGGTTCTTTAATTTCTCCTTTAATTGGTGGGTGGTATTTGAACCACTTCTCCTTAGGAAGATCAACATGAGTAGCAAAAGATTCGCAAAAGGAAGCTACTATCTCAGAGTCAATTCCATATTTAGTGCTAAACTTTTGAAAAGCATCGGTATTCATAAAATATTTAACACAATCAAACTTAGGCTCAATACCCGACTCTTTACCTTCATCGGGTTCCCAATCTTCAGAGTTGCGTTTAATTCTTTCTAAAAGATCCCACTGGAATTCAATAGTCTTCTTCATAAAAGAACCAGTACAATAAGTATCGAGCATGGATTGATCATTACGAGAAAGTCGAGCATAAAAATTCTGAATAATAATTTCTCTTGAGACATTATTGGGGCATTAATATAACATTGACTTAAGTGTCCCCAAGATAGAGTGATACTTTCTCCTTCAAGAGGCCAAAAATTATACATATAATTCTGATCACGATGAACTGGATGCATAGGATAAATTTTTTGATGGATTTCCAATTTCAACCGATTCCAGTTCCAAGATCCAATATCATTGCATAGCCTATACCATGTCAATGACCTTTCCCTTCAAAGATAAAGGTAAAACCTTATTATTACCTTCATCTCCGGGTAATCCTGAAAGCTTAAACAATCCACAAATTTCATCCACATATATCAAGTGCCTATCAGGATGTTCGGTTCCATCTCCTGCATAAGGATTAGCTAGGAGGTATTCTACCATACCCGAAGGAATTTCATATTCAATATTTTCAGTAGGTGCTATAGGTTGAGGGGTAACTAATTGTGGTTCCTTTCTAGGTGAAGATACCCCAAGCAAACTCCTCAAAGGATTGTTTTCCATAGTAACAAGTGACAGTAAATTTCAGCATGTAGTGATAATTTTTCCTTACCAATTTCCACTTACCAAGAGCGCTTCACTCCTCGGAAACAGCGCCAGAAAATAGCCTTGATGACCCACAAGTATATGGGATCAAGTGTAGCCTTTTAGATAAGTAAGAGTGTCGAACCCAACAAGGAGCAGAAGGAAATGACGAGTGGTTTTCAGCAATGTAATGTCTGCAAGTGCTGAAATTGTAAGTAACAAAGTAGTTTGATAGCACGATAATTTGTAACGAGCAAGTAGTGGTAGTAGTAACAAAAGTGCAGCAAGGTATACCAATCCTTTTGAGGCAAAGGACAGGCCAAAATGGTCTCTTATGATAAGTAAAGTGTTCTTGAGGGTACATGGGAATTTCATCTAGTCACTTTCATCGTGTTGGTTCGATTCGTTTTCGCTACTTTGATAATTTGGTATGTGGGTGGACAAGTGCTTAGGTGATGTTATTACTTGAACAAACCTCCTACTTATGATTAACCCCCTTGCAAGCATCTACAACTATGAGAAAAATATTAAGAATAAATTCTAACCATAGCATTAAACTTTTGGATCCAAATGGTCCCTTACGGAATAGCGCATAAACTAGGGTTTAAGCTTCTGTCACTCTCGCAACCCATCATCTAATAACTACTCCACAATGCATTCCCTTAGGCCCAAATATGGTGAAGTGTCATGTAGTCGATGTTCACATGGCACCACTAAGGGAATGACAACATACATATCATCAAAATATCAAACACATATCAAGTTCACATGATTACTTGCAACATGATTTCTCCCGTGACCTCAAGAACAAAAGTAACTACTCACAAATGATAATCATGGTCAAGATCAGAGGGGTATTAAATAGCATAATGGATCTGAACATATAATATTCCAACAAATATACCATATAGTAATCAACTACAAGATGTAATCAACACTACTAGTCACCCACAAGCACCAATCTATAGTTGCAGTACAAAGATTGAACACAAGAGATGAACTAGGGTTTGAGAGAAGGTGGTGTTGTTGAAGATGTTGATGGAGATATCCCTCCCCATGATTGGAGAGTTGTTGGTGATGGTGATGACGATGATTTCCCCCTCCAGGAGGGAAGTACCACTGGTGGAATCGCTCTGCCGGAGGGCAAAAGTGCTCCTACCCAAGTTCCGCCTCGAGACGGCGGCGCTTCATCCCGAAAGTCCTCTCCTTATTTTTCTGGGTAAAAAAGACTTATGTACCAGAAGAGGGGCATCAAAGGTGGGCCGAGGTGAGCATAATCCACCAGGGCGCGCCTGGGCTCCCTATCGCGCCCAGGTGGGTTGTGCCCACCTGGTGGGCCCCCTCTGGTACTTATTGCCTCAAAAAATTCTCGTTTATTCCATAAAAAATCCTCGTGAAGTTTCAGCTCATTTGGAATTCTGCAAAATAGGTAGCCTGACATAGCTTTTTCGGGTCCAGATTTCCAGATGCCGGAATTCTCCCCCTTTGTGTGTACCTTGAGAAAAGGCATTAGAATTACTCCAAAAAGAATTATTATGCAATAAAACAACATAAATAATAGTAGGTAAACATGATGCAAAATGGACGTATCAGCGCGCGCCTAGCCTTGGTCGTCATGGTTGGCGTCATCTCAGCCTCATGAGGTGAGTGCTTGCATAGAAATCTCCGCTCCTCAGAGGGCCGCCCGAGCGCTCCTTCAGGAGGTCTTGATGTTGTCTTCCTGGCGAGGCTTGGCCCCTCGCGAGGGTCTTGTCTTGTCATGGTTGAAGATGGGCCGTACCAGGCCATCGATGGAGCCATGTCGTGGGCCACAGGCAGGCAAGTCTGGGTACCCTGGTTCCCAGAACACGGACACACATATTGTTCGTGTGCATTTTAGTATTGCTACATATGCTAATTATGTTGATTGTGATGTGGTACCCATGCAAGCATATTCCTTATTACTTGGTAGACCATGGAAATTTGATAATAAATTTGTACACCATGGTAGACACTATCAGTATATTGTTGTTCATATGGATAAACATGTTACTTTGCTTCCTATGTCTACTAATTCCATTTTAAAAGATGATATTAATAGAGCTAGTAAAGCGAAACAGGAGCAAAATAAGAGTGAAAACCAGATTGTGGTAAAAGAATTTGAGAAGCAAATGAAGCCTAATAATAAACCATCGTCTAGTGTTGCTTCTGAAATTAAATTGAAAAGTGGATGTTTACTTGCCACCAAGTCTTTACTTTCCAATCTATAAATCAAAAATACCAAAAATATTTACTTTACTATCTCTATCAGACCTCACTTTTGCTAGTGACCGTTAAGGGATTGACCACCCCTTTATCGCGTTGGTTGCAAGTTCTAGACTGTTTGTGCAGGTATTTGGTGACTTGTGCGTCGTCTCGTACTGTATTGTTACCTTGGTTCTCAAAATCGAGGGAAATACTTACACTACTTTGCTGCATCACCCTTTCCTCTTCAAGGGAAAACCAATGCACGCTCAAGAGGTAGCACGGAGATCCGCCAATCCCTTGTCACGGAATATCATCGGAAGTTGGGGCTTCAGGAGGTCCGCTTGAAGCAATGGCAGGCCGAGTTGCAAGGCAAAGCCGATGCTCTCCAAGCTCAGTTTGCCGCGGTAGAGCGGCATGGGAAGGCCACTGAAGAAGCCCGAGTCGTCGCCGGAGCTGAACTATCCTCTCTTCGGCATCAGGTCGCGAGCTTCTTGTCCCTCATGGAGCGTATCGGACGACACGAACCACTGCTGAACGCTAAAGTGAGACTGGTCCAAGATGCTTGACGACCTTAGGACGAAGGCGGATCGCGCCTTGGACATCATCTGCAAAGAGAGCGTCGCCCGCCCGCACGAGGCCGATGACGCCGGCTACCTGCACTTCTTTACCCAAGTCGTGACCTACCTTGAAAGCAGGGACGCCAGGGCTCACCAGCTTGTCGAGGAGAAGAGCTGGGATCTCCTTGGACGTGCGTTCTCGAGCGTCTTCAGCTACCTTCTCAGTCGGGATCCGGATTTTGTTTTCAACGCCGCGATAGCCCCCTGCCCGCAGTCGTACAGGGCGACCTGGCAAGCTGGGTGGACGATCATGTGGACAACCTGACCAAGGACTTTTCTCTTGCTGATGACGTGGCTGCACTCGCGGCCGAGGAGGGCGGAGCCGATGATGATGGTGTGACGGCGATATGGGAAATAGCGCGTCCCGCTAGGCCTGTACTTCTTTGTTCTTCTTGTAGATATTTTTGGATGTATCCTCGCGGGGAGTGAAAGCATTTTTCCTTAGGGGAGGATGGTCTCCATGTGGTGCATGGAATGATGATATGTTTCCTGAGTTAATTTCGGAATGCACCTTCATGAGCCAGGGGGTTCTTGACTAGAGTAGCTGGAGTGATTTAGCTTTCATGTTCATGACCTTGGTCTGGTTCTTGCGTCGCGGAGGTGCCTTCCTCCCGGGCGAGCCCTCTGGGGACTCCCAAGGGAGGTGCTTGCTGGCGTGATTGCTGGCCCGCTCGCGGGTGCCGCGCAAGGAGCCAAATGCCAAAGCTCTTTGCCAGGTGTGCATGCAGGTGGGCATGCGGCAGTGGCGTCCTTTGTCCCGGGGGAATCTTGGCCTGCCTAGGTGCGCACACCACACCCAGCCACCGCTAGTGGGGCGCTCGCAGGGAGGGGTATGAAGCAGGCACCATGCTTTCCAAGCGAAAATACAAGAGCAAAGAACGCCGCGAGTCAAAAAAATTCCCCCTTTCTTTTAAGAAGCACACGAAACTTCAAATTCATTCAAAGGCAGCAAATCAGGTTATAGAAAAAGGGCAAGGGGAAAAGCCGCATCCGGCGCCTATGCTAGTCTCTCACCAGCATGGAGCTAGGTGCTTCCACTGGGCATGGGCATAGTCATTGGGACAGTGTCGACGGCCAGCGCGGAGCATGGTGCTTCCACTTGAACGTGGGTGAGAGCCCCCGTGAGGCCCAGGGGCGGCACTCAGGAGACTCCGGGGCGTGTACAACCCCAACTCATTATTACGTCAGGGTGTCATGAGCAGAGATCTTCACATGTGCTCCTCGCGGCGACCCCACCAAGCGCATCCTGTTGCCACCGTTGGGGTGTCCGGAAACCAGGACGACACCAAGGGGCAAGGGGTATGCTGGCGGTGGTTGGGCGATCGTAGGCCCTCTATAGGGGGAAGGCCTCGCGACCGCCTTCCCCGGCGGAAGACCTACCTCCGGACGGTGTGCACCACCATTGGGGTGGCACCCTGCGCCGTGAGGCACGGAGGGAGCTCTAGTGCCGGGCTCCCTCCATGCGACCCCTAAGGCGCTCCTCCTGCCCGGGGCAGGTCCAACGTCTCAAGATATGCAATCATGACGAGGTTCACCTGTGACCCAAGGTTAGCATAATTGTGTCCCAGAAAGGTTGGCTATAACCAGTGGTCGTTGGCATCGAAGGTGTTGGTGAGGTGCTGAGCCAGCTCGTGGGGCCCCCCGTCCCTCGCGACCTTGGCGACCCTGACGCCTGGGCCAGTGCAGGAAGCATAAACGGGCTTCTCCCTTGCTCGTGCGGTGCTCCCACCATCGGTGGCGCCAGGGTCTCAGGGGCTATTGGGCCGAGACCAGCCCTCGGGCCACGTGCTCCGTCGCCCGCCATGTGCGAGGCCCTGGCATGCTGGCCTAAGAGCATCTCCTTGCGGTTGTTGAGGTAGAAGCCGCAAGGCCGCACTGCTCCCTGGGAACGAGCCCCTTGGGTCAGGAGGACGATGCCATATGCTGAGCTGCCTCTACGGGGCCCCCCGGGCTCCACCCAAAGGGGCGAGTAGACACGGCTGGTGTGGGCGCGAGCCTCTTGAGGCGTTCGTGCAGCTGGCGTGATGCGGAAAGGCGTTGTGCCCTTGTAGGCGGCGTCGAGCAGCTCGGCGACGTGGAGAGGAGGGCATCATGGCCACCCTCAGCCAGCCTGCAATGCAGCAGTTCACGAGCCATTACGAGCCTGGCCCACGCGTTTGCCTGCTCCCAGCGAGTGCGTAGGGACAATGCCATGGTGTAGCTGGAGGATCTTGCTACCGCTCGATCACGGCGCCGAGTGGGAGGGGGTGAAAACGACCCATGACAGCGGCAATAGTTGTCGCTGATGCCCACTCCTGCTTCGGCAAGCGGGGGGTGACAACAGATCTCGCAGCCGGGGAGGGCCACCTGGATGGTGTGGGCGGCCCACTGCTCGGTGCTCGCCCGTGCAGCTTCTGCCATGAGAACGACGCGATGACGAGACAACCGATGGGAGAGAGTCTTCCACATGCCCCTACCTGGTGCACCAAATGTTAGATGTCGGGCTCCGCGGACCCAAAAAAGGTTCGTACTCAGGTGAGAGTGTGAAGAACTCAACCTCTCAAGATGATGGACTTGCTGCTCTCACGATGTAGCTCAATGAACAGGAAGGAAATGGACATGATAGTTCACCCAGGTTCAGGCCACCTTGTGGTGTAAAACCCTACTCCTGCTTTGTGGTGGATTAGCCTCGCGGGGGGATGAGGTGGAACTAGTACAAGGGGAAGAACAGCCTCAGGATGCTTGTTCTTGAGATGAACTCTAGGGGTTTTTTCTCTCAAGGACTCAATGACTCGATCCCCTTCTACGGTGGTGGCTAGGCTATATTTGTAGTGGCCTCGGTCCTCTTCCCTCAAAACATAGGCGAGAAGGGATCCCACAATGGCCAATTTTGAAAGGGGACAAGTAGTACATATGATCCTGACAAAAAGTGGTCTTCGCCTCCAAAGCTTCTGATCATGACGTCGTGGTGGGCTCGACGATGACATCCATCCTGCCGTTCTGGCGGTCCTGTTCTTGTTGCACGCAAATGGCAACCTTTGGCTGATTCCTTGGGACTCTAAACCTGTGCTCGCCTCCTTAGCACCAAATAGGAAACCTGCTGCTTTGTGCCCGCTGGTGCGCGCCTGGCCTTGGTCGTCATGGCTGATGTCACCTCAGCCTCTTGACGTGAGGGCTTGCATAGAAATCTTTGCTCCTCAGGAGGTCACCTGGGGAGGCCGCTCCTTCAGGAGGTTTTGGTGTCGTCCGCCTCATGAAGCTTGGCCCCTCGCGAGGGTCTTGTCTTGCCGTGGTTGAAGAGGGCCATACTAGGCCGTCGATGGAGCCATGTTGTGGGCCGCAGGCAGGCAAGTTTGGTTACCCTGGTTCCGAGAACGCTGGCAATACACACACACACACACACACACACACACACACATATATATATATATATAGGACAAATGTTTCCTACAAGCAGTGGTAGTTACCAACACTTGCGTTTTGTATGTTGTATGTAGTATCTATCGAAATCGAGAGTATGCACGTGTAGTATGTAGTATATAAGAATGATTAGGTAGTATATATACTAATTTTTAGATAGTATGTACCTTGTTTTGAGTATGCTCTTTTTTACGTACAAATATGTACGTATTTCACAAATATAACAAAAACTATGGGCTCATATGTAAATTTTTCATGTAACTTGCTTTGAAATATCTTAGATATAGTATATGAACATATTTAAAATAATAAAATAGTATATATATAGTACCACATGGTAGTATATGAGATATGTGGGGTAACTACCACCGGGTGGTAGGATGGATTTTCCCTACACACACACACACACACAGATATATATATATATATATACATACATATATATATATGTTGTGTATAGGTAAGCAAGCAATCGGCCATTCTATAGCTCAATGTACATATGTCGTTTCGCACATGGAGGTGACACGTTCCTCCCGGAACCATGAGCTTTCTTGAGACAAGCTCTGATTTGCAAGAAGCTTATACCAATGCTTGTCCCAATTCGGCCAAAATAATTACCACAGCAGCTGGTTCCATGTCATGACACCATGCCAAGTTTCAGGATTTTCGGGCGTGTTTTGGATTTACATGAATTAGAAAACCAGGTTTCTCAATCTTTCCAGCCGAACCATGACGCGCAGATGTTTGTATTTCATTCTCATTTCTTGCATGGGACCTAGAAATTCACCCAAGGACACACATGTGATTTTTCAACCAACTTTGGTGCATTGGAGCATGTGCTTGTAGTTTAAGTTTGAATTATGCACATTAAATGACGAGAAATTCAATTAATGTATAAGAAAGTCCTTACGAACCCGGAATAATTCCAAATGTTAACACATCAATCATATAGTTCTATGATGCTTCTGTACAAAAACACAAAGGTGACACGTCCCCCTCGAGAACCTCGAGTCTTCTCGAGAGAAGCTCTGGTTTGCAAGAAGCTTATACCAAAAACTTGCTCAAATACGACCAATTTTTTTGCCACAACATGTTGGTGCCATGAAATGACACCTTGCCAAGTTTCATGATTTTCAGGCAAGTTTTGAATCTCCAGGAATTTAAAAACCAAGTTTCTCAATGTTCCCGATCGAGCCACGACGCCCAGATATTTGAATTTCATTCTCATTTCTTGCATGGGACCTATAAATTCACCCAAAGAAACACATGTGATTTTTCAACAAACTTTGGTGCACTTGAGCATGTGCTTGTAGTTCGAATTTGAATTATGCACCTTAAATGTCGAGAAACTCAATTAACCCATCGAAATGCCAAACGAACCCAGAATAATTCCAAATTTAAACACGACACTCATGTAGTTGCATGTTCACTGTATGTAAATGTTCTAGCAATTCAAACACCAGCCTTTCCCTCCATAACACCATTTTCTCTTTCAAAACAGAATGAAAAAATCAGGTATAACACAAACAGTTTACTAGAAAGAATCGTGTGGGATGCGATATAAAATATGTTGGCGCACCATCTTGTCTGGCTTACGCAAGAAGCTTCGTCGTCTATAGTTCATCGCCCCCACATGAACCACACTTGCGCGCCAGGTTCTTGCGGCACCGAGCGAAAAAAAATTGCCACCGTGGAAATATCTATCTCCCCGTCCCCTTCCTCCCACTAAAAGCCACATTTCCACTGCTCCTCCTTGCTTTCCAAGTTCAAACCTTCACTGCGCGTACTGACAGGTCAGCCTCCTCGTCGGTGACCCTTCTTCTTGCAACGTTGCCTCCTCACCGGCTACCCTTCTTCTTGCAGTGCCGCCTCCTCGCCGGTGACCCTTCTTCTTGCAGTGCCGCCTCCTCACCGGCAACCCTTCTTGCTGCAGCACCGACTCCTCACGTCGACCCTTCTTCTTGTAGCGCCGCCTCCTCACCGGTGACCGTTCTTCTTGTTGCACTGCCTCCTCACTGCCAACCCTTTTTCTTGTCGCGCGGCCTCGTCGATATGGTCAGGTAATCCACACCCCACCCACACCATCCTCCTCCTTTCCCGTCCCACATGCCCCAACCGATGGCGCGACACCTTCCGCAAAATCATTGTCCCCCTCCTCCAATTAAGCGCTGCCCACAGCCATTTTGCACGCAGTATAACGTGGAGCTCAGTAGCATCTGGCAGCAGAGAAGCAAATTGCACCCGTACACACGCACGACGTTGCTATGGCTTCCATGTGTGCGGACCTCCAGATCTTGGAGGAGCACCTCGTCTTCGAGGCCACCGTCGATGCCGCCACGCGGTTGTCTACTTTAAAATACAGTTCGTGCTATTTTCTCGAGGCCACCGCCAATGCCTTCTAGTGATTTGTCCCCTGTGATGTTAATATGCAATCTAATGTTCAGGTTAAGTTTGGTACTCTGAAATGTAATGTTCAGTTAACACTTTGGTCCTCTGAAACATAATGTTCAGTTAACAGTTTGGTCCAACAATTGCTACATTTCATAGTAGTGTTCTCAATAATTCTTTGTTTTGTTAATTGTATTACCTTCTAGTACATGTTTCTATTCTGCAATGTCGTGCTCAGTTAACTATTTTGGTTCATTTGGTCTGTTGTCCATTTAACTGTTTGGTTCAGTTCTACAATTTGATTTTCATTTGTTGTGCGTACAATTTTGTATTGTTACGCATGTGAAATAAATCGAATTTGGCTGTACTCAATACATATTCTACTGATAGTATGACAACTCTCAGTTAACCTGATCAAGATCTTCCTTATGTGTGTTGCAGGGAAACAATGGTGTCGGTGCAACAAACCCTAGGTCTGTTGCCCTGACTGTGCACAGTAACGAGATCAAGATTGAAGCACCAACCCAATACAGAGTACAAGAAAGAAAGTTATTCGAAGGACCAACGAACAGACCAGAGGGACCAAGACCAAACCATAGAAGCAAGATATCTTCAAGAGAAAGGCCTCCTTTTCCGGGCAGGTGAGCCCAGCAGAGGGCGAGGCCATCCCTAGAAGAAGATGACCAGGGCGCCCCGGCAGGACCTGTCTGGACTTGCAGAGGCTAAAACACCTCACCAAGCACGTCACCACGACTCACGTCGTCGATCAGTGCGGTGTCAAGCCGCAAAGTGATTAAGTGGCGGCCATTCGCCACATGGCAGCCCATTTCTACCAGAAAATCTACAGGCGATACCCGTCCTATGAAGTTTCAGACGAGTAGGCATGGAGCTGGCGAAATAGCCCGACAAGCCTTGACGGGCAACCAACAATGCGACGTTGAGCGGCGCATTTAATGCACACTGTTTGCTATCTTATCAGTGTCTAATGACTAATTTGCCACTGTGGTGACCCCTTAACCTATAAAAGGACCATGACAACGGTAGAAAGGGGTTAGAAAGTTGGATAACTCACACGCCCATACACGCGTAGTCACAGCTGCCCTGACGCAACCCTTGTCGGGCAAGTGTACTACGCTCCACCATCACATTTCCACCATAAATCCACCAAAGCAGGAGTAGGGTTTTACACCTCACGGCAGACCGAAACTGGGTAAAACTGCCCGTGTGATCTCCGACGTGCTACCCCATGTTCGTCCGCTCTTTGTGCAACGCGACGCCCCCTGCCGAACCAGCAAGGGGCTTCCGGGTCCCATAGGTGGCCGTGGTTTCCCGCGACATCTTTGGCTCGCCAGGTAGGGGGATCGCTTGTGCGAACCTGAAGGCATGAGCAGCGTGTCACCTTCATCGTCATCTGCATCTTCGACGACGCCATCAACCATGGTGCCCAAGAAGAAACTCGCTTCTTCGGCTCATCCATCCACCTCGAAGGCTCCGCCACCTGCGGCCTCCTATGATGCGGGGGGCGCGGAGCCGTGCGAGGATGCAGACGCTGTTGGGATTTGGTTATGGAAGTGGTGAGCCCCTCCATGACGGTGTCCAGATTGGATCTGGTGGTTCCTGACTCTGCGGCAGTTGGAATTGATTTTTGTCGACTCCCCTAGGGTTTCTGGAATATTTGGGTATTTATAGAGCAAAGAGGCGGTTCAGGGGGCACCCGAGGTGTGCAGTACCCACCAGGGCGCGCCTGGGCCCCCTTGCGTGCCCTGGTGGGTGTTGCTCCCCTCGAGCATCCCCCCAGGTGCTTCCTTGGCCCACTGGCTTTCTTCTGGCCCCAAAACAATCCTCCAGGAGTTTTGTTGCGTTTGGACTCCGTTTGATATTAATTTCCTGTGATGTAAAAAGCATGCAGAAAACAGCAACTGGCACTGGGCGCTATGTCAATAGGTTAGTACCATAAAATGATATAAAATGACTATAAAATGATTGTAAAACATTCAAGAATGACAATATAACAGCATGGAACAATCAAAAATTATAGATACGTTGGAGAAGTATCACCCACCACGGCCTCCCCAAGTGACAACGACGGCTCATGTTGCTGCCCGTACGAAGGGGGCCGTCCCCACGGTGCAGTCCCCGCCATGGCAGCCAGCATGAGCGCGACCAAATCGAGACCCCGATGACGTCTCGATGGCCTCCTCTGACCCTCGAGCACGTCCAGGCCAACAACAAACCCCGGCGGAGAGGCGGAGTGGAGACGTGCATGTTGTCGAGCAACATTGCAATGACCTCCGCCGAACCGGGTGCGACGGCCCCGATGTCGACGAGCCCGCGCTCAGTATTGGCGGGCCCCAGCCTTTCGAGGTTGGCTGCCCTTCCTTTAACCGTAAGTTGTGGCAAGTCCGTTGGCCATCTATTCGCATGTTCAAGCCAGAGATTCCTGAGAAGTACGATGGGAGGCTGAAACCGGCAAAGTTCCTGAGCATCTACACCATTGTTATTCAGGCTGCCGGGGGAAGAGATGGGAAGGTGTTCACCAACTACTTCCCTTTGGCCCTCAAGTTCAATGTGAGGTCTTGGCTGATGCACCTGCCAGACAACTCCATTTCGTCATGGGCAGACCTGCACCACGAGTTCATCTATGCCTTCACCGGTGGCTACCAGGAGCCGGGCCGGCCCAGCGACCTGCAGCTTCTCCAACAAAAGGAAGGAGAAACCCTCCGTAAGTACTTACAGAGATTCAGCAAATTTCATAGAAATCTTTCAAATATTCATCCAGTAGCTATGATAGCTGCCTTCTAGTCCAATGTGCGCAACCGCCAGATTCTTTCTAAGATGAACGTGTGGTTGCCCAAGACTGTGAAGGAGCTTTACACTCTACTGGATAAGTGTGCTCGGATGGAGGAGGGAAGGAAGTTGCCTGGAGAGGAAGATTGCATCAATATGGATTCCGAGGATGATGATGAGTCCACCAGTCAGAAGAAGAGCAAGAAGCACAGTAAGAAGCAGAGGGATGCGGTTAGGTGTGGGGTGCTCCTTGTATATCCATTGTCCATCCGAGAGTCCGGGGTGCTACCACCCTTAGAATTAGTGTCACCGGGTCTTCAAGAACCTTACTCCCTCGGTAATGTCATTCATGTATATGCACTACACTCCTTTCAGATCTTGAGTTCCATATCAAAAGAGTGGTCTTTCATTAACTCAACCTTCATGGGTGACAGGTCTTTCACCAATACTAAACAAAATCGATTCCCTCATGGTGGTCATCAAGAATACTTCCATCGGGGATCCTGCAGAAAACAGTGTTGGCTTATTCTCATCGTATGACCTACTATTGTCAACGATTGCCTTGTACAAGGGTCGAACGTGCTACCATTCTATGGTTTAGCATTAACATCTTCGTCTCCCAAATATAGGCAAGTCACTCTAGATTTACCATCCCACATAGCAAAAGTGAATAATAAGAGTAAGTCAGCATGGTGATCAATCCATTGCGCTCCCAAATCATTACCTTGTATATGGTTTAGAAATCTCGCATTCTAACACTCGGGCATCCTCCCAAGCATTGAAGAAATTTCTCTTGTTCATGAACGGGCTTCGAATAATCCATTGGTTCTGCATGCCAAACAAAACAATCTATCGTTCCTTTCAACTCTCGGGTTTGCGTCAACTACTTTAAAATGTATGTCGATGAATTGTAGCTTCCTCCTGGTTCTTCCTTCAGCAAGATTGTGCTTACTTCTTGGCGTATCCTGGCACATGTGGCTTCGCTTGAACTCATCCCTAGGTTGCATCCATCTTCATTCCATTCTCGGGATTTGCAAGCAATGCAGTAACTCCTTTGGTGCGGGTCTTGTGTTTAGAAGAGATAAATTAGAGAGAGACGGAGAGAGAGATACCCATACAAGCATCACACTATTTTGGAAAATAAGTTTCGATGTTGCTATCAGAATCACAAACGCGTCTAACGATATACGTATATAGAAATTTTGTATCTTCAAAGTCTTCAGTGTTTGTAGCTTCGGTATTGCATCAATGAAGAAATCTTCATAACACCAAGTCTTCTTGTAGCTTGCTCTACAGGAATCTTGAAGCATACAAAATAGATAGGGGTCTAAAGCAATGCAAACTTATTCTACTCACAAAATAAATCACAAAGCACATCACACAACATCAATCAGTAAAAGCACAAAAGTTACACCACACAAGAAAATCCTATAGGTAAGGTCATATCCACAAGAGATATGATCTTATCATACTACGCGTGAATCATTTATCAAATTTAAATCACTAGTGGTGGTCTGAATCTAAGCTTTGCCCTTCTCATCTAAATGAACCATGAAGATCACCTGGCAATCTAAAACTCAGTCCTTCTTGAGTCGCATAAAAATACTCCTTTCTTGAATTCCTTCACTCATCATCGTAGCATTGCTTCCCAAACATAACATCCTTAATGACAGGGCCAAATGGGGTTACTATAGGATGGCCAGCTACTTTAAGGCAAGATGAGAAGTTTAGAATATGAATGATAGATGAGAAATACGAGTATGATAGTAAGTGGTCAAGAAGTGATAAAATAATTTGTTCCTATGGTTTTTCCTAGTCCATTCTAAGGGTTATGACCTACAGTCAACATGGGCTCTGATACCATCTGTAATGACCTGAAACTGATAAGATTCGATGTATCTGTGCTCATTGTGCTAGTCCCTGGATTAATAGCTAGCACACACAGTACAAGAAATATATCAAAATAAACCACATGTCATAATATTACATCGTAGATCGAGAATTTAATATAATACATAACTGCATAGCTCAAGCTAGCATACAAACAAAATTCAGCAGAAAAGGAAATAAAATCTCCATGAAGTCCATCAACACCACAGGCAAATGTCGAGTATAGACATCATAACCCTGCATCGTATCACTCACTCGTCGTATAAAATCTGCAACATGAAACATTGCAACCATGAAGGGTCAATACTTTGAATGTATTTGCAAGTCACACAAGGAAAGATATAACATACCTACTTCTATATGCAAGGTATATCAATAGGATACTATAGTGGTTCTTTTGCATAAAGCTAATTTTTCCCTGATAACTACCTAATATAATAATCAAATTTTATTTTTGTCTTTCTACAATTAAATACACATGGTTGAATTGGGCAATCGAATTCCATCCCATCCCAATCATTAAGTTTCCCACTAAATTTCTATTAAGGTATCATCTGTCAAGATCATCCAACAACTTTGTCCATAACCGGAGATACGGCTAATCATGATACGGCTAATCATGATTGGTTTTAATACTCTGCAGAGTTTAGTACGCTTTATCCACTGGACCCTTTCCGAAGATTGAGACGAAGTCTTTCAGAAGAGGTTCCCTTAACCACCTGACGACCACATCCCACCTACATATGCTACATGTGTCGACACTGTCTGGGCAATGGTTCCGACAACTGATCAACTAAGCCAGAGCCCATATAGCCAGTGCACTACAAACAAAAGACACATCCGTGACATTTTGGGCCGAACGAAAAAAAATTCTATCATACTTATGACACTTCTATGACGATAATTGTGACAAAACCCGGTATCATCATAGATGTAGTGGGATCCTACTTCTATGAAAAAAATCATGACAGAAAATGGGCTTTTCGTCCTGGGCGGGCCGGAGACGCAGCTGCATAACATTCTTTGGGCGTCCATGACGGAAAAAACCGTGGTAGAAGCAAGGGCGAGGAAAATTTTGGGGAGTTCCCGGTTACGGTGGGTGGTCGGTAGCCGAGTGAAGCGTGTTTCTCTCATACACGTACGAGTGTGTGTGCGAGGCGTTGGGCTCTAACTGAACCCGAGCGAGGCGTTGGGCTCTAATAGAACGGAGCGATTGCACTAACTACGTTACTGAACCCGAGTGATTCCTTCCCTACTGCTGCTAACTGAAGCCGATTGAACCCTACCGCCTCCTTCCCTTGATGAACAGTGAGTGTTGTTGGGGGGGAGGGGGTTGGATGAACAGTTCCCGATGGGGGTGGATGAACAAGACCCCGTGGTGTTGCCTCTGGATGAACAGGACCCCCATCGAGCCGGTTGGAGGTGGATGAATTGGACCCCGTGGAGGGCTGGATGAACAGGATGACCCCATGGAGGGCTGGTTGAACAGTAGTTGGTGGAGCGCTGGATGAACAGTAGCCCGTGGAGGGGTGGTTGAATAGTAGCCCATGGAGAGGAGTGGTTGAAGAGTAGCCGATGGAGTAGCGCGCGGTGGAGGCTGGATGAACAGGAGCCCGTGGATGAACAGTCGCAGGTGGAGGCTGGAGGAGGTCGGCGGTGGATGAGCAGTAGCCCGTGGAGGCTGGAGGAGGTCGACGGTGGAGATGAATAGTATCCCGTGGAGTGTCGTTTTGCGGTAAGCCACACCCCTCCCGATGAACAAGACCCCTGTTTCGACCGTAGCGCTCCAACACAAGTCTGTTTCCTCCGTTTTAGGGTACGCCACGCCCCTCCTGATCAACAGACCCCGTTTCGACCGTAGGAGGTCCAACAAAAGTCTGTTTCCTCCCTTTTGCGGTATGCTAGACCCCTCCCAATGAACAGGATCCCATTTCGACTATGGCCAGTCAAACACAAGGCCGTTTCCTCCATTCTGCGGTACACCAGTCCTCATTTCCATCGGCTGTTCCGTCCAAGCCGGCTGGCTCCCACGCGTTTTGTTGCCTCCCGATGAACACGACGCATTCCATTGCATCCCCATGAACATGATGACGACACAGTTTCTCTGTTCCGACCAAGCCATGTACACAAGCCTTGGCCATACGTATGCGCGAGTAGGCATTCGAGACCCCACCCATATGTACGTACGTGGCCGTATTTACTTTCTTGCACCCTAGCATCTATACGTACGTGTACATGCTACTTGCGCGCCTCTACTACGACACGTGCAAGTCTACATCGACCAGTATGTACGTACACGTTCGCGACCAGAATGACAACGCTATGTTCACTTCGACCAGGTGGGTCCCGACTGTCAGGCACTTCCTTGCGGCGAAGATGTAGCTAGTGGGTCCCAGCAGTCATAGGCGAATCAATTTTTTTGCCCGTAATATGGACGCACTTCCTTGCATGCAAAGATGTAGCTGGTGGATCCCAGCAGTCAGGTGGGAAACGTTTTTTAGCCAAATACGGTGGCCCTTCCGGTGGGTCCCTGCTGTCAAGTGGAGGAATAATTATTTTGCGCGGCACTTCCTTGCGGCTGGACCCAGCTGTCAGCATCTCCATCTACAGTACTCTTCCGATGGAAGTCGTTCCTTGACCATGTTGACCATGCCGCGCTGAGAGCACCAGGGTGGTGGACGACTGCGAGGCCTAGGAAGGGGGCGATGAGGAGCCGGGGAAGATGAGGCAGTGGAAGGCCGTGCGGAGAGCAGTATGAGGGTTCACTGGTTCGGCTGCGGTGTGAGGCTGCCGTCGCCGTAGGGCCTGGCCAGTGGTGGGAATAGTAGGGGGCGTGAGGCCTCCGAGCCAGCACAGCCGGCCACAGGAGGCAGGAGCATGCGGCACGACCGGCGCTGCTTTGGGCGGATGGAGCAAGAAGACCGGAGGTTGAATAAGCACTACGGCCGTTTGATGGACATCGTACGGTCACTGGAGCTAGAATCATTCATATTGACTAAGTTGACAAAGCCCTCCGTCTCCGTCAACTTAGTAGGCCCACAAGTCAGCCTCCCACCAAGGTGGGTCCCAGCTAGCAGGGGGAGTATTCATTTTTTGGTGTAATAAGGAGGCACTTCCTTGCATGCGAAGATATGGCTGGTGGGTCCGAGCTTGCGGGGGCCGTTTTTTTGCAAAATAAAGAGGCCCTTCCGGTGGGTCCCAACTGTCAGGTGGAGGAATCATAATTTTGCGTGTAATAAGGAGGCATTTCCTTGTGTGGGCCCCTACTGTCAGCCACTTCCGATGGCTCTTCTTTGTTAACCATGTTGACCTTGCCGCACCGAGAGCACAAACGCGGTGGACGAGGGCGAGGCCCAGGAAGGGAATGACCTGGAGCCAGCAAAGCCACCACAGCGGATGCCCACGCTGAAGGGAGTACGAGCGCTGACTGGTCGTCTGTGTCAGATTTCGGGTTCCAGCAGACCCTTGAGGTTCGAACTCTGGGGTGTGCACGAAGATCTTTCCCCTACCAACTCACGTCTCGAAGCCTCGCAAGGAATCTAAGCTAGAAGGAAGAACACACAAGGGACACGAGGTTTATACTGGTTCAAGCTACCATTGTGCTGTAATAACCTACTCTAGTGTGTGGTGTGGTGGATTGCCTCAGGGGCTGATGATGAACAATACAGAGGAAGAACAGCCTCGCGAGGGGCTGTTCTTGAGCTGGTGCGGTGAACTGCTTGGTGAGTTCAGTCGCCTCTCTCTCTCTAGTCTACCCGGAATCTAGATCCGCCCTCCACTCTGTGGTGGCTAGCTCTATTTATAGAGGGAGGCCCTGGGCCTCTTCCCAAATAATGAGCGGCAAGGGCGCCAACA
This sequence comes from Aegilops speltoides, assembly GCA_021437245.1. Lineage (NCBI taxonomy): Eukaryota > Viridiplantae > Streptophyta > Magnoliopsida > Poales > Poaceae > Aegilops > Aegilops speltoides. The sequence continues at coordinate 276,631,634 of CM038144.1, forward strand.
ATTGGCCATTTTGAAGGGGAACATCTAGTACACTTATCCTAACTAAAGTTGGTCTACGACTGCCAAAGGCTCTGATGGTGACGCCGTCCGGGGCTCCATGATGACCTCCATCCTGCCGTTCTGCTGGTCTTGGTCTTGTTGCACCAAAACGGTAACCTTTGCCTGATGCCTTGGCCTATGCTTGCCCCCTTTGCACCGAAGGGGAAACAAGGACACTGCACAGGCCGGCGCCCGCCCGGCGCCCGCCTGGTCTCGATCGTGATAGCTTGCATCATTGGCACCTCGTGAGGTACCCTGCCTTGATCTCTCCGCCTGTCATCCGCCCCGCGAGGCTTGGCGCCTCGCGAGGATCTTGAGCTTGAGCTGATGAAGCTGGGCTGTACTGGGCCCCCACTTGAGCCATGCCGCAGGCCGCAAGCAGGCAAGTCTGGGGACCCCCGTTCCCAGAACGCCGACAGTAGCCCCCGGGCCCAAGGCGCGGCCAGACTTGGCTTAGCAGAGAAGCGAAGGGGCAAGTGCGAAGCGCTGCGGGTCCCAATAGCCTGCGGCCTTGGACGCCGCGTGGCGATTGATTGGACGAAGGCGTCTCCGCTTCCCCACGACGCCTTGGCAACCGCCCATCTCACAAAAGGGGTGTCCAGGCCAGACTTACCTGCTTCTCTCTCGTTCGCCTTGCTCCAGATCCCCTTTCTCGCTCTTCTCTTCCTCGCTTCCGAAATCCTCCAGATCCGCCTCGATACCTTCCGTCCAGCAAGCCATGGTGCCTCGCAAGACCCCGACCGAGGCCTGGTACTCGCCGGCTTTGGATCCCCTGAATGTGTCGGAGAAGAATCTCGCCCCCACGCGCTTGATGACGGTGGCGCAGGGCAACGAGGGGGCGACTGTGCTCAAGGACGGCTCCGCCCAGCCTGAAGGCAAAGGGAGCACCTTCTACCCGCTCTCTGTGAGCGCCATCATCGCCCGTTTGGTGCCTCCTTTTTCCGAGTTCTTCCTTGCTGTTCTTCGCCAATACAACTTGCAAGCTCTGCACCTCCACCCCAACTCTGTTCTCCTCCTGGTGTAAGTGCATCTAGTGCCCCTTAGTGATTTTGGTGTATTGAAGACTTATAGGTTAAGGGACTAATGCGTTTGTGAGTGTACTCAGGTCTATAAGTCTACGAGGAGTTTGATATTTACAGAGAAAGTCGACCCCTAAAAATGAAGTTCTTTGACTGAAGACTTTGATATTCTGAAGACTTTCTGAAGACTTTGAAAGTGAAGAAATTGGTGTGACCTTGAAGACTTGTTATTCATTCGAGGAATATGAAGCGTGAAGACTTTTGTTTTCGTAGTTTCATTTTCTCTTTCTTGAGTCATAGGAAACACCATACTGTTAAAGGGGGTCGAGGAAATACTAAGGAAAAATTTCCATGTGATGCTCAACTCAAAATCCTACACCTACCAATCCCTTCGAGTGAAGCCAATGGAAATCTCATACAGTTCAGTCAAGTTCTTGATGGACGGAGACGCAGTTCTTACAGTCACTTGATGACTTTGCTCGATCGAGGAGTTAGGAATTCGCCGGTCTTAATTGCCTACACATGAGGAACATGACAGCCCTGAGGAATTTGAGAGTCAAATTTCCGACCGTTGCTGTGCTGCACGCCGGCTGTTCCAAAATATCTTATCCACCTAACGGTCATATCATTGAAGGGCATTTATGTCTTATCATTGAAGGGCATTTATGTCTTATCATGTCGGGCTGCTCCCTAGGCTATAAATAGCCGCCCCCTACAACCACTAGTTGGTTGGCTGCTCCGAGAGAACTTGACACTTGTCATTTGAGAGCAACCCATCCTCCGAGGACTTTGAGCGAAAATCATCAAGTGAGGAAAATCCCAAAACCAAACCCCCACAAACCCTAAGTGATTGAGCATCACTGAAGAAATTGATCCTGCGTGGATCCGACGCTTGTTACCTTTGAAGACTATGCTTCTTCCAGACGGTTAGGCGTCAAGGTCTAGAGCATCCAAGAGGAATTGTGGATCGCCGAGTGACCAAGTCTGTGAAGGTTTGGAAGTCACCTGAAGACATACCATGAGTGATTGGACGAGGCCTGCGTGGTCTTAGTTCAAGGAGAATACGGTGAGGACTGGGTGTCCTGAGTTGCGGCTTAGAGACTGGGTGTCCGGGATTGTGTGTCCTCGAGTTTAAATACTCAGCCGCTCCAACAGACGCATAACCGAGACAGCAGTTGAACTGGTTTACCAAATCATTGTCTTCACCAACTGACCGGTTCTATTTCCTCAACTCTTTCATTTCCTCATAAGCTGTGTTGAATGTTGTTCATATCGTGCTTGAAGACTTTGATGAAGACTTTCACAAATTCCTCGCTTCAATTTCTTGATCGCTTTGTCTTCATCTTGTTATCCTGTGTTTACGCTTTCCGTACTCTGTGCTAGTCTTCATTTCATCATGTTGACTATGTTTGTTTCCTGTTATGGTTACTTCTGAGTACATATTCCACTGCAAGTAGTTCTTCGCTAAGGAATTTCCTCACCAGCAAATTCCTCAGTGAAGAATTCATAAAATCGCCTATTCACCCCCCTCTAGTCGATATAACACACTTTCAATTGGTATCAGAGCAAGGTACTCCCTTGTTCTGTGTGATTTTGGTTTAACCGCCTGGAGTTTTAGTTATGTCGACCGCAGGTATGATCAAGGTCTCGGCTGGGTGTCCTACCTTTGATGGGACGGACTACCCCTACTGGAAGAACAGGATGTGAATGCATCTTGAGGCAATTGATAACGATCTCTGGTATGTTGTGGAAAATGGTGTTCCCTCTGTCACACCCTCACTGAACGCTACCGATGTGAAGAGATTCAAACAACTCGATTCTCAAGCGAAGAATATCATATGTGGCCATCTGAGCAAAGGACAGTATGGAAGAGTGAGTGCTTTGGAAACTGCTAAGCTTATCTGGAATAGACTGTCCAAAGTAAATGAAGGAGTCTCAACTCAGCATGACTCCCGAGTTGATGTTCTTCGGAATCTCTTCAACCGCTTCAAAAGACTCGACAATGAAAATGTCCAACAAACCTTTGATCGCCTCACTGACATCTCAAATGAGCTTCAAGCCCTCGGTGCCACTGACATCACTGATCATGAAGTAGTGAAGAAACTATTGAGATCACTTGATTCCTCATTTGATACTCTGGGACTGATGATACAAGAACGTCCTGATTACAAGTCTCTTGATCCTACCGATATCCTCGAAAGGCTAAACACTCACGAGTTCCAACTTGCTGAAAAGAGAGATCTCTACGGTTCAAACTATGGCAAACCACGTGCCCTGAAGGCCAAGGTTGTGTCTGACTCTGAATATGAGGATTCTGGTAGTAGCCTTGGTGATCCTGAAGAATTGAGCCAGGAGCTAGCACTGCTCGTGAAGAAATTCCAGAAGTTCTCAAGACGTGGTCGCTTTGGAAAATCCTCAAGAAGCAGTGATTCCTCATCCAGTGACTATAAGAGAAGGCTGTGCCACAAATGCAAGAAACCTGGTCACTACATCCAAGATTGTCCTCAGTGGGAAAAGGAAATGAAGAAGAAGAAATACAAGGATTACAGTTCTGATGATGCAAAGAAGAAGAAGAAGAACAAATCATCAAAATCTTCGTCATCAAAATCCTCAAAGTCTTCATCTCACAAGAAGAGCAGCTCCAAGAAGGCTCGGGCATTCATTGGCAAGGAAATGGACTCTGAAGCTGAATCTGAGGAAAATGATGAAGAGGAGGCGTCTGAAGAATCTGAGTCTAGTGTGGCGAGTCTGGCCGTCGCTACTGCTTTTGTCAGCAAGTCCATCTTCAACACTGAAGAAACTGACTCCACCAACAAGCCTGATGAAGATAATGATGGCTACGCTCCCACCTACTGCTTCATGGCAAAAGGTGCCAAGGTACTCAAATACAACTCCTCTGAATCTAGTGAAAATGAATCTGATGAGGATCTCAAGCCTAGCTACTCTAAACTTGCTAAGATTGCTGTGAAACAACAACGGGCTTTTGAGAAGGTTCAAAACATGCTAGACAAAAGTGATGATATGTTGGGTGAAGAAATGGATCGCACTAAAGCCCTGACTGAAAATCTTCAGAGACTTCAGTCTAGGTTTGATAACCTTCAAAGTCATCATAACACTCTCTTATCTGATCATGAGAAACTTTCTTATGAATTTCTTCAAGAAAAGCAAGATCATGAGAAGTTTTCCTCTGAATCTCTTCAAAGAAAGGAAGAACTTGAAAAGTTAAGAGTGTGTTATGAAGAACTTCAGAAGGAGCGCGATTCATTACTAGCTCAACAAATCAGTGCTTCTCAGGAAGAATTTGTTCCTCCATGCTTAAAGTGCATTGAACGTGAATCTGCTAATTCTTCACCTGAATGTTCAAATGCTTCAACTGTTACAAATTCTTCATCTGCCTCTTCTATCACTAATTCCTCATCTGAGGATATTGCTAGTATCACTGACAATGTAGGGCTGAAGGAATTGTACATGACAGGCATGTACAAAAGCCTCAAAGGGCATCAGACACTTTGTGATGTGCTTAAAAAGCAGATCCTCAATAGAAACCCTAGGAAAGAGGGTATTGCCTTTGAGAGGAAACTTAATGCTGATGGAACATATTGGAAGCCTGAGCAGTACCCAAAAACCTCACGGGTTGCTGCAAAGGGACCTCCAGTTGATCCATCTAACTTATCTGGCTTTACATGTGATTCTCCTCATTCTTCTGATGAGTAATTTGACTCCAACTATAAACTGTTCAAAAATCATAATGGTGAAGTATTTGCTAGATATGTTGGCACTTGTAAGTGCATCTAGTGCCCCTTAGTGATTTTGGTGTATTGAAGACTTATAGGTTAAGTAACTCATGCGTTTGTGAGTGTACACAGGTATATAAGTCTATGAGGAGTTTGATATTTACAGAGAAAGTCGACCCCTAAAAATGAAGTTCTTCGACTGAAGACTTTGATATTCTGAAGACTTTCTGAAGACTTTGAAAGTGAAGAAATTGGTGTCACCTTGAAGAGTTGATATTCATTCGAGGAATATGAAGCGTGAAGACTTTTGTTTTCGTAGTTTCATTTTCTCTTTCTTGAGTCATAGGAAACACCGTACTGTTAAAGGGGGTCGAGGAAATACTAAGGAAAAATTTCCATGTGATGCTCAACTCAAAATCCTACATCTACCAATCCCTTCGAGTGAAGCCATTGGAAATCTCATAAAGTTCAGTCAATTTCTTGATGTGAGATGCAGTTCTTACGTCACCGAGGACTTTGCTCGATCGAGGAGTTAGAAATTCGCCAGTGTGAATTGCCTTCAAATTGAGGAACATGATAGCCCTGAGGAATTTGAGAGTCAAATTTCCGACCGTTGCTGTGCTGCGCGCCGGCTGTCCCAAAATATCTTATCCACCTAACGGTCATATCATTGAAGGGCATTTATGTCTTATCATGCTGGGATGCTCCCTAGGCTATAGATAGCCGCCCCCTACAACCACTAGCTGGTTGGCTGCTCCGAGAGAACTTGACACTTGTCATTTGAGAGCAACCCATCTTCCGAGGACTTTGAGCAAAAATCATCAAGTGAGGAAAATCCCAAAACCAAACCCCCACAAACCCTAAGTGATTGAGCATCACTGAAGAAATTGATCCTGCGTGGATCCGACGCTTGTTACCTTTGAAGACTGTGCTTCTTCCAGACGGTTAGGCGTCAAGGTCTAGAGCATCCAAGAGGAATTGTGGATCGCCGAGTGACCAAGTTTGTGAAGGTTTGGAAGTCACCTGAAGACTTACCATGAGTGATTGGACGAGGCCTGCGTGGTCTTAGTTCAAGGAGAATAAGGTGAGGACTGGGTGTCTGAGTTGCGCTCGAGATCGGGTGTCCGGATGTGTGTCCTCGAGTTTAAATACTCACCGCTCCAACCCGACGTACAACCGAGACAACAGTTGGAACTGGTTTACCAAATCATTGTCTTCACCAACCGACTGGTTCTATTTCCTCAACTCTTTCATTTCCTCATTCTTGTGTTGAATGTTGTTCATATCGTGCTTGAAGACTTTGATCAAGACTTTCACAAATTCCTCGCCCAATTTCTTGATCTGTTTGTCTTCATCTTGTTATCCTGTGTTTACGCTTTCCGTACTCTGTGCTAGTCTTCATTTCATCATGTTGACTATGTTTGTATCCTGTTATGGTTACTTCTGAGTACATATTCCGCTGCAAGTAGTTCTTCGCTAAGGAATTTCCTCACCAGCAAATTCCTCAGTGAAGAATTCATAAAAATCGCCTATTCACCCCCCTCTAGTCGATATAACGCACTTTCAATTGGTACCAGAGCAAGGTACTCCCTTGTTCTATGTGATTTTGATTTAACCGCCTGGAGTTTTAGTTATGTCGACCGCAGGTATGATCAAGGTCTCGGCTGGGTGTCCTACCTTTGATGGAACGGACTACCCCTACTGGAAGAACAAGATGCGAATGCATCTTGAGGCAATTGACAATGATCTCTGGTATGTTGTGGAAAATGGGGTCCCCTCTGTCACTCCCACACTGAACGCTACTGATGTGAAGAGATTCAAACAACTCGATTCTCAAGCGAAGAATATCATATGTGGTCATCTGAGCAAAGGACAGAATGGAAGAGTGAGTGCTTTGGAAACTGCTAAGCTTATCTGGGATAGGCTGTCCAAAGTAAATGAAGGAGTTTCAACTCAGCGTGACTCTCGAGTCGATGTTCTTCGGAATCTCTTCAACCGCTTCAAAAGACTCGACAATGAGAATGTCCAACAAACCTTTGATCGCCTCACTGACATCTCAAATGAGCTTCAAGCCCTCGGTGCCACTAACATCACTGATCATGAGGTTGTGAAGAAACTGCTGAGATCGCTTGATTCCTCATTTGATACTCTGGGACTGATGATACAAGAACGTGCTGACTACAAGTCGCTTGATCCTGCTGATATCCTCGAAAGGCTAAACACTCACGAGTTCCAGCTTGCTGAAAAGAGAGATCTCTATGGCTCAAACTATGGCAAACCACGTGCCCTGAAGGCTAAGGTTGTGTCTGACTCTGAATGTGAGGACTCTGGTAGTAGCCTTGGTGATCCTGAAGAACTGAGCCAGGATCTAGCCCTGCTTGTGAAGAAATTCCAAAAATTCACAAGACGTGGTTGCTTTGGAAAATCCTCAAGACGAAATGATTCCTCATCCAGTGACTATAAGAGAAGACTTTGCCACAAATGCAAGAAGCCTGGTCACTATATTCAAGATTGTCCTCAGTGGGAAAAGGAAATGAAGAAGAAGAAATACAAGGATTACAGTTCTGATGATGCGAAGAAGAAGAAGAAATCGTCAAAATCTTCATCATCGAAATCCTCCAAGTCCTCATCTCACAAGAAGGGCAGCTCCAAGAAGGCTCGGGCATTCATTGGCAAGGAAATGGACTCTGAAGCTGAATCTGAGGAAAATGATGAAGAGGAGGAGTCTGAAGAATCTGAGTCTGGTGTGGTGAGTCTGGCCGTTGCTACTTCTTTCGTCAACAAGTCTATCTTCAACACTGAAGAAACTGACTCCACCGACAAGCCTGATGAAGATAATGATGGCTACGCTCCCACCTATTGCTTCATGGCAAAAGGAGCTAAGGTACTCAAATACAACTCCTCTGATTCTAGTGAAAATGAATCTGATGAGGATCTCAAGCCCAGCTACTCTAAACTTGCTAAAATTGCTGTGAAACAACAACGGGCTCTTGAAAAGGTTCAAAACATGCTAGATAAAAGTGATGATATGTTGGGTGAAGAAATGGATCGCACTAAAGCCTTGACTGAAAATCTTCAAAGACTTCAGTCTAGGTATGATAACCTTCAAGGTCATCATAACTCTCTCTTGTCTGATCATGAGAAACTTTCTTATGAATTTCTTCAAGAAAAGCAAGATCATGAGAAGCTTTCTCTTGAAGCTCTTCAAAGAAAGGAAGATCTTGAAAAGCTAAGAGTGTGTTATGAAGATCTTCAGAAGGAGCGCGATTCATTACTAGCTCAACAAATCAGCTCTTCTCGTGAAGAATTTGTTCCTCCATGCTTAAAGTGCATTGAGCGTGAATCGCTAATTCTTCACCAATGTTCAAATGCTTCAAATGTTACAAATTCTTCATCTTCCTCTGCTATCACTAATTCCTCATCTGAGGACATTGCTAGTATCACTGACAATGCAGGGCTGAAGGAATTGTACATGACAGGCATGTACAAAAGCCTCAAAGGGCATCAAACACTTTGTGATGTGCTCAAAAAGCAGATCCTCAATAGAAACCCTAGGAAAGAGGGTATTGCATTTGAGAGGAAACTCAATGCCGATGGAACATATTGGAAACCTGAGCAGTATCCCAAAACCTCATGGGTTGCTGCAAAGGGACCTCCAGTTGATCCATCTAACTTATCTGGCTTTACATGTGAATCTTCTCATTCTTCTAATGAGTCATTTGACTCCAACTATAAACTGTTCAAAAATCAGAATGGTGAAGTATTTGCTAGATATGTTGGCACTAACTGCAGGAACGGTTCCCCCATGAAGAAAATCTGGGTTCCCAAAAGCTGTGTTGAAAGTCTTCAAGTGAATGTCCTCATGACACCACCTGTGAAGAACAGGAACCCCAGATCAAATTCTTCACATGGATCAAATTCCTCAAATGGATCAAAGTCCTCATATGATTATCATCATGTTAACAACTCTGCCTCGCAGGGTAGAGCTAAGGGCTATGGATATGTGCATTATTCTTCAAACCATTATGTTCATAAGTCCTCGAAGAATTACTCTGCTTATTCATATGCTTACCCTAACCCCTCCTATGCTAAACGAAATGGTTTGGCATCTTTGCCACCTTTCTCACATGGTGCTCGTAGGATGATGAACTCTTTGCCACCCCTCCAAATGTGGGTGGTGAAGAAAAGCAACTAATCTCTTCTGCAGGGTCAGGTCTCTAGACGTGCTCTAACGTCTAAAGAATTTGCTGGGGACCTGACAAAAATGCCTGAAAGGACGCAGGCGAATCATGATGAAATGAACTTTCATTTCACATGTCCTCATACTACTATATCTGTTTACTGCTTGATGAAATTCATCTGATGAACTTGATATCATATTCTTCACTGATGAAGCATATGAGATTGTAAGCTACACTAATTCATCTGCAGGATGATCAACCCAAAACCACCGAATGGGTCCTCGATAGTGGATGTACAAATCACATGACCGGTGACAAGAATCTATTGATGGATGCTCCTTATCACCGTCACCTCTGAAGCATATCATCTTTCTTGACAAAGGAAAAAGTCGTATTGGGTCTTGGTAAGGTTGCTATCTCTAAGGATAAGCACATGGACAAAGTCATGCTTGTTGAGTCCTTAGGATACAATCTCATGTCGATCTCAATGCTTTGTGATCTTGATATGGTTGTTGTCTTTGGCAAATATCGCTGTGTTGTGATTATGGAAGTGACAATTCCAAAGTCTTGAAGGCTTTAGGAGAGGAGATCTGTATATTGTTGATTTCTCTCAGGGACCACAACCAGCCGTGTGTCTACTTGCAAAAGCTTCGAAGGCTGGCTATGGCATCGACGACTTGGTCATGCGGGCATGAGGAATTTGAACACGCTTGCAAAGAAGAAGCATGTCATTGGCATTGAGAATGTCAAATTCCTCAAGGATCACTTATGCGAGCATGTGAACCCGAAAATGACCAAGGCCAAGCATCCAAATAAGACTATCATGACCACTACCGTCCATTGAATTGCTTCACATGGACCTCTTCGACCTAATCATTATTCAGCGGTCACTAATGATGCATCTTCATATGGTTTTGTCATTGTTGATGATTATTCTCGATATACATGGTTACACATTGTTACTTACAAACATGAAGTGCGGAAGTCTTCAAGCGATTTTCCTCGAGGGCTTGAACCAACTTTGGTGTGAAGATCAAGCATATCGAAGTGACAATGGGCCCGAGTTCAAGAATTCTGGTCTTGATGCCTATCTTGATGAACTTGGTATTACTCATGAGTTATCTGCTCCCTATACTCCTCAGCAGAATGGCGTCGTGGGCGCAAGAACAGAACTCTTGTTGAGATGGCTCGCACTATGCTTGATGAATACAAAACGCCTCGGCGTTTTTGGATTGATGCAATTGATCTTGCCTGCCACATCATCAACAGAGTATATCTTCACAAATTCTTCAAGAAGACGCCTATGAACTTCTCACCGACAAGAAACCCAATGTGAGTTATTTCAAATCTTGATTGCTAAATGTTGGATTAGAGATCCTCACCACAACTCTAAATTTGCACCAAAGCACATGAAGGTTTTATGCTTGGTTACGGAAGGACTCGCACACCTCTGAGTCTTCAACATTGTTCTTCACAAGATTGTTGACATTTGTAGATGTGCGGTTCGATGAAACTAATGGCTCGCAAAGAGAGCACCTACCTTCGTGTTAGATGAACCAGCACCGAGGATGCTATCAAGCTCAAGGCAACCGAGGATGTCATTCCTCTTGAAGAATCTGCTGAAGAATTCATTCTTGTTCATGAAGAACGTCGAGTGATGCACCAAGAACATGATGAGGAAAATGGTCTTTGAAGAAAATGCTGAGCAAAATCCTCAGCGACAACCAACTCATCCACGCGTTGCAAAAGAAGTGCAAGTGGAGAAGATCATCGATGACATTAGCGCACCAGGTCCTCTCACACGCTCAAAAGCCTCACACTTATCTAACTTTTGTGGGCACTATGCTTTTGTCTCCATCTCAGAGCCGACTAAGGTAGATGAAGCATTTCTGGAGCCGGAGTGGATTCAGGCTATGCAAGAAGAATTACATCTGTTCGAGCTAAATAATGTATGGGAATTGGTAAATCGCCCAGATCCTCGCAAGCATAATATCATTGGCACAAAGTGGATCTACCGCAACAAGCAAGATGAAAATGGCCTTGTGGTGAGGAATAAGGCACGACTAGTAGCTCAAGGCTACACACTGGTTGAAGGAATTGATTTTGATGAAACTTTTGCACCTGTTGCTAGACTTGAGGCTATTCACATTTTACTTGCCTATGCTAACCATCATGATATCATCTTATATCAAATGGATGTGAAAAGTGCATTCCTCAATGGTAAGCTTGAGGAAGAAGTATATGTTGCTCAACCCTCAGGTTTTGAAGATCCCAAGAATCCTGACAAAGTCTTCAGACTTAATAAGGCCCTCTATGGCCTCAAGCAAGCCCCTCGGGCGTGGTATGATACATTGAAGGAATTCTTCGTGAAGAATGGCTTCACACCCGGTCCACTCGACGCTACTCTTTTTACTAAATCATATGATGGTGAACTGTTTGTGTGCCAAATATATGTTGATGATATTATCTTTGGTTGTACTAACCAACGATATAGTGATGAATTTGCCTATATGATGAGTGAAGAATATCAAATGTCTATGATGGGAGAATTGAAATTCTTCTTAGGTCTTCAAATCCGTCAGCAGCACAATGGCATATTCATATCTCAGGAGAAATACCTCAAAGATGTACTGAGGAAATTCGGCATGCAAGATTGCAAAGGCGTCAAAATTCCTATGCCCACAAATGGCCATCTATGCACTGATGAAAATGGTATTGATTTCGATCACAAGGTATACCGCTCCATGATTGGTTCTTTATTGTACTTATGTGCATCTAGGCCATATATGATGCTTAGTGTTTGCATGTGTGCCCGATTTCAAGCTGCACCGAAGGAATCACACCATAAGGTTGTGAAGCATATTCTTCGATATCTAGCTCACACACCAACACTAGGATTATGGTACCCCAAGGGCTCTGCTTTTGATCTCATTGGATATTCTGACTCGACTATCTTTGGTGATCGTGTGGACCGCAAGTCAACATCGGCACTTGTCATTTCCTTGGACGATCTTTGGTCATTGGTCCTCGAAGAAAGCAGAATGTATCACCGCTCTTCTTGAAGCTGAATACATTGCTGCTGGCTCATCTTGTGCTCAAGCTGCTTTGGATGAAGCAAACCCTCAAGGACTATGGCGTCAACGTGAAGAATGTGCCTCTCCTCTGCGACAATGAGAGTGCCATCAAGATTGCTCACAACCCAGTTCAGCACTCGAAGACTAAGCACATCCAGATTGTCATCATTTTCTTCGTGATCATGTGTTGAAGGCGATATCTCCATCGAGCATGTGAAGATCAAGAACAGCTAGCTAATATCTTCACTAAGCCCTTGGATGAGAAGAGATTTAGCAAGTTGCGGTGTGAGCTAAATATCTTAGAATCTTGAATGTTCTTTGAAAAGGACACACATCCTAACCCTTTTGCAGAATTGATGACTTAGATGTGCAACACATGAAGAAACGTTTTCTTCAATCAATGAAGAATAACACTCTAAGTGTGAAGAAATTAATGAAGAATTTGATTCTCGAGAACCCTCGACAATTGTGCGCTGTGTCCGAAATCATCATTCTTATCTGATGGGTTACGCCACCACAAAAGTTGAAAATCTTCAATTTGAGTTTTCCTCATTTTGAAATTCTTCACTTTTTCAAATTCTTCAACTTTGCAAAATCTTCAATGTTTCCGTCATTTTTCTTCATTGGCTATATATATGTATGTGAGTTTATGTCCTCTACAGCATTCACTTATTGCTATTTCTTCAAGTTGCGATTTCTGCTAAGTGAATGTGATCGGACCCTTCCCCCTCTATGCTATACTACACCCACTCTATTCATAAATTCCTCGTGTGCGTTCTGATTGAAACTCGTTCAAAGTCTTCACTGTGTCCTTGACAGCTGAAGAAATTGCGAACGAAATCTTAAAAAAAACAAATCTTATCCAGATTTTCGGTTTTATCGCTCAAACCGTTCCGCATCCCACGATACATTAGTTTATTCACCCACGATCCTACACGATCTCATCTGCACAGTACGTGGGTGACACATGTCGCGTGAAGAAGAAAGGGCGAGGGCATGTTAGTCCCAAAATCTTTGGGCGAACAGTTTTACCGTGGCTATAAATACCCTCTCCTTCCTTACTTCATTTACTCCGCCGATCGCTGTCTCTCGCTCGAGCTCTCCTCAAACCCTAAGCGCCGCCGCTTCTCCATCACCGTCGGTGAGGAAGAGCTTCACCGCCTCGACCTCGTCGCCGTCAGACTCGCGCCCGGCTGCGGAAATCTTCACTCCGCCGCCGCCGTAGCTGTCTCCCTCTGCCAAGTTAGGGCGTGGGAGATCTAACGTGACGAACTTCACCATGGTTCATCTCTGTTAAATCGTGTTCTTGATTCGGGTAATTAAAAGTCACTTTTATTACTCGCTTTGATTCTCAAACTTTTCGAAAATCTTCAAAGGTGTTTTATTCTTCAAATCTTCACATATGAACACCTCACACATCATGTATGCTCTTGATTTATCTCTCTAAGCACTCATTTCTTCAAGATTCCTCAATTGTGCGGATTTTCAATCTGCATAACTCTGGAACCTAAGACAAAACGCTTAGTGAAATTCCTCAAGGCTCAACTGGTCAAATTCCTCAAAACTTGTTCCTTTTGAAAAATCTTACGAGAACGATATGACCTCTCCAAATTCCTCGCACCTACACTCTGCTCACAGGTACTCATGTCCGCCTTGAATCACTAGGTTCTCATCAACTTAACTCATTTGCAGCGTTCTCGAAGAAAAACTGCATACTTCTTGAGTGTTCTATTGTTCAAATTCCTCATCTGAAGAAAATGGCGAAGGCAAGAGACCGCAGAAGGGAGGAAAGAAATCGAGAGGTCATGACTGCCTTTGAGATCCTGATGAAATTTACAAAGATTATCAGACACTGATGAAGCCAAGTTTGGCAAGGAGAACAAAAATCAGCGCAAAGTGCGATACAAAGGATAGAACGAAGATGGGCACGAGAATGGAGGAATATCGCTATGTTACTCCCAAGTACATGAAGAAATTAGCCTTAAACCCTCCATGCCCAAGAGCTCCATTGGCACCGGTCAAGTCGTGATCCCACCAAATCAAGCGCGGTGAAGACTTTCTGAAGAATGGTCCAGCGCCAAGCCAAATTGGCAAGACAGGCCAAGGAGGCGGTGAGGAAATTCAATGAGGATTCTGCTGCTGCTGCTGCTGCTGAGACCTCGGTCAAGCCGAGGAAATCAATGCCAAGAAGCCTGCTCGCAAGCCAAGTGCTTCACCATCAGCGCCCTCACGGCCCAGTTCCTCGGCCAGCGCCCTCACGGCAAATTCCTCGAGATCTGCTGCTGCTCCTCAAAATTCTCAAGCAGCTCCTCCAAGTCTTCAACTCCTGTGCATCGGCTACATGTCAAAGGACTTAGGGTTTCTCGATTGCTTCGTGTCTCGGCAAGTTCCTCACCGCACCAATGTCCTCATCAGCCCCACTTTGTCAAGACAAAAGCAACAATGGGCGCGGTCCTCGGCCAAGTCCAAGAAAGAAACAGTTGCCTTCAACGTGCCCTCGATGATGAAGCTTCGATGAAGAACTTGCGAAAATCATCAAAGACAGATCGACAAAGGCCGCTAGAGCCAAAGGAACAATGTGCCTCTGCTTTTGGATCCAAGAAGATCCTTGACTTCATCGACTTATGGCATCGGGATCCAAACACTCCCATACCGATCTGCCTCGACTCTGGTCAAAGTCATATGTTGAACCATTTCATCGCTGAAGAGAAATGGAAATTTGAAAAGGCTCGTGAAATAAAGAGAGCACAAGCGAGAAAGGAGAAGCTTCAAGAAGAACATTGTCAACTCGACTCTGAAGAACTTCTCAAAGCTCAATCTGAAATCAAGCCCTCGGCAAGGATTTCGATGCTTATAATGCTGATTGGCAAGGAGCCAAGGTGAGATTCATCAATTTGACGAAGAAAATGACAACTATTGCAGCCCCATCGCAACAAGAAAATCCTCGGTGAAGACTCTGCTCAGCTCGCTGAAGAACATGCCAAGATCGCTGATGACTTTCAGCCTGCTGATGAGAATAGAAGTTCCAGGGCTGACGACTCCATTCCAGCCGCTGAAGAAATTCCCATGGTATCCACTAGTGTTGCGCCTGAAGAACCTGAAGAGATCAGGGCAACTGCACCAGTTGCACCTGAAGAAACTGAACCACAGTCCTCAACTCCTCCTGCGCCAACACCAACTCCAATTCTTCCTTCTGCTTATGAAGTGAAGAAGACAAAGGCTGCAGAAGGAGCTGCAGTGAAGAAGAGGAAGGCATCAGCTGCGTCAAATTCTTCGGCTGCGAAGAAAATGAAGCCAATGACCAGCTCACTTGAAAATCCTATTGATGCCGTTCCCATTTCCTCCATGTCGTCTAAGGAAATTGTTCCTTATGGAGAAGACTACAAGATCCCAAGCGGATCTGATGAAGAAAATCAATCTGTTGCTACCTCAGAACAGTTTGATGAATAAATTGAAGTGGAAGCATTCCCTTCACCGCCAGTCGTTTCCTGACCCATGCCTCAGTTCACAGCTAAAGAGCCTGGTGTTGAGGAAATTGAAAAAGAAGAAGAAGACGTGGATATTGGACGCACTACACCAGTGATGAACGATGACTTTTGGGAAAGTCAGCATCCCAATACTCCTCTCTTCACTCCGATTCAACAAATTCCTCGGTCCCGGCTACAACTGTTCAATTGGGCTCAAGATACTCATCCCACATCGTCATTCATGAAGAAACTCCAGCCGCTAGTCTTTGAAGAACCCGCCACTTGATCCCCAAACTGCACAAGAAGAGGAACCAGAAATTCCTCGGCTGAAGCACCGAGATCGCGATTCACGAGGTTGTGCTTTGCAAATCACTGACACTCCTCTGCCCAAACCGAAGAATCCATTCTCATGCAAGCAAAAATTCAAGGCTGAAGACTTCTTTTCTGAGCATGTGTTCTTCACTGATTACAATCCGTATGACTCTGCTCGCATAAGGAAAAAATGCTTCTGGACTGCTACTCAAGCCAACTACTATTCCTCAGTGCTCTTTGACAAGGACAAAATCTTCGATCATGAGCATATTCCTCATGTGGATATGGAATCTCTGCCATGCTTCGAGCCAGTCCTCAGAGTTATTCACGATGCAGGGCTGCTGAACTTCTGCACTGATATTTGTGATTGGAATGAAGAACTCATTCTTCAGTTCTATGCCACTTTGCATATCACCGGAGATGCTGCAGATGTCAATTCATGGGTGCTGGATTGGATGACAGAAAACACTCACTACAAGGCACCACCAACTGAATTGCTTCGTGTCCTTCCTCTTGATCCTCCCCATGAAAGCGCACGTTGCATCTACAATGACCGCGAGTTGACTGATCATTAAATGCAAGTGCTCATGAAGCCTTTGAAGCCAGGGCAGGCCCCTCGAACCAAATTCCTCGTCAAGGAACTGTTGTATGTGCCTCGGAGTGTCTATCGAATCCTGACGAAGACAATGAGTCCCATCAAAGGCCACGACTCAAATGATGAAGATGTCGTTGGCATCATGAAGAACATGCTTTTCAATATCATTAATGGCGTTCCCGTCAACTTCCATGATTTCTTCATGAGGACTCTGGCTAATGTTGCAATGTTGCCTTTTGAGCTGAAGACATATGCGCCTTGGATTATGAGATTCATAAGGGCACGATCTTCATTGAATTACAAGGTGACACTCAAACCATGGTAGCTACTTGCCGCCTATTGAAGTCCTCAGCGATCGGTTTCATCATCGATGATAAGGGCAAGGCAGCTTTGTGATTGATGAAGGCATCGTCCATTGGATGGTCAATTCCGTCTAGCTACATCTTACTCCACCAATGACGATTCGCAACACATGACACCGCCGCAAATACTTCACCAAGCAAAAGCCTCAAGCAACGGCACCGTGGTGATGATGACCGTGAGTTACTCCTCGGTCTTCACGGAAGGTTGAACGCAATCGAAATGGGTGAAGCTTCAATTTGCGGCAATTCTTCACAACATGACCTCAACACATAATGCAAAGAAGAAAAACCAAGATTACCTTCATGAAACCCTCAACCGCACTGGGCTGTTCCCACTCATGTATATTCATGGAAGCATTGAAGACTATGGGTCTCGAGAAGCGTTTGACGGTCTCGCACCACCTCGAAGAAATTCAAGAGGGTCAAAGTTCCCGATCCGGTGGCGGTTCTTATTCTTCATGTGAAACTGATGAACATGAAGATTTGGGCGACATCTGCGGCAGCCCTACTTCAACAACCAACCCCGACAACGCCGGCGCTCCTCCATCGACTTGAAAATCTTCTGGGGCGTTAGTCCTCAGTTTCGATCCTTTTGGTCATTTGATGACAAAGAGGGAGAAATCTGAGTTAGTCTTCAAGCGGGTTTATATTATGGGCGTTTTATTAAGTTACAACTCTCGTTCTTCCGAAAGTTTTATTGGATCGAGTTGTAATCTTAAATCCGATGGTGCCTTGATACTTTTGGTCGTGCTCTGATGCTTTTGATGCACTGAACTCTGAAACTGTTGATGTGATATTCCGCATGCTTATTCCTCGTTAATATTATTGCATGCATGCTGAATCTCATCAGGCACCATATTTCATCATGCATTTCAAATTCTTCATATTATATATCAAATGCTGTATGAATTACAAGATATAGGGGGAGATCTCCATGATTCAATTCTTCAAATGTGCATTGCCTCAAAAGCAATTTCCTCACTATGCACATATTCAGGGGAAGTTCTTCTATATCTTGCAATCAAATTCCTCAATATCAGAATTTACACTTCATATGTTTATCCCCGTTGAAAACTTAACCTATGTTGTCCTCAATCACCAAAAAGGGGGAGATTGTAAGTGCATCTAGTGCCCCTTAGTGATTTTGGTGTATTGAAGACTTATAGGTTAAGTAACTGATGCGTTTGTGAGTGTACACAGGTATATAAGTCTATAAGGAGTTTGATATTTACAAAGAAAGTCGACCCCTAAAAATGAAGTTCTTCGATCAAGACTTGGATATTCGAAGACTTTACAAGACTTTGAAAGTGAAGAAATTGGTGTGACCTTGAAGACTTGATATTCATTCGAGGAATATGAAGCGTGAAGACTTTTGTTTTTGTAGTTTCATTTTCTCTTTCTTGAGTCATAGGAAACACCATCTTTGTTAAAGGGGTCGAGGAAATACTAAGGAAAAATTTCCATGTGATGCTCAACTCAAAATCCTACATCTACCAATCCCTTGAGTGAAGCCATTGGAAATCTCATACAGATTCACCAATTTCTTGATGAAAGAGACGCAGTTCTTACAGTCACTGAGGACTTTGCTCTAGCGAGGAGTTTGGAATTCGCCAAAGGCGAATTGCCTACACAAAGAGGAACATGATAGCCCTGAGGAATTTAAGAGTCAAATTTCCGACCGTTGCTGTGCTGCGCGCCGGCTGTCCCAAAATATCTTATCCACCTAACGGTCATATCATTGAAGGCCATTTATGTCCTATCATGCCGGGCTGCTCCCTAGGCTATAAATAGCCGCCCCCTACAACCACTAGCTGGTTGGCTGCTCCGAGAGAACTTGACACTTGTCATTTGAGAGCAACCCATCGTCCGAGGACTTTGAGCGAAAATCATCAAGTGAGGAAAATCCCAAAACCAAACCCCCACAAACCCTAAGTGATTGAGCATCACTGAAGAAATTGACCCTGCGTGGATCCGATGCTTGTTACCTTTGAAGACTGTGCTTCTTCCAGACGGTTAGGCGTCAAGGTCTAAAGCATCCAAGAGGAATTGTGGATCGCCGAGTGACCAAGTCTGTGAATGTTTGGAAGTCACCTGAAGACTTACCACGAGTGATTGGACGAGGCCTGCGTGGTCTTAGTTCAAGGAGAATACGGTGAGGATGGGTGTCTGAGTTGCGGCTCGAGATCGGGTGTCCGGACTGTGTCCTCGAGTTTAAATACTCAGCCGCTCCAACCAGACGTACAACTGAGACAGCAGTTGGAACTGGTTTACCAAATCATTGTCTTCACCAACCGATTGGTTCTATTTCCTCAACTCTTTCATTTCCTCATTACTGTGTTGAATTTTGTTCATATCTGTCCTTGAAGACTTTGACTGAAGACTTTCACAAATTCCTCAGTTCAATTTCTTCAGTCTGTTTGTCTTCATCTTGTTATCCTGTGTTTACGCTTTCCGTACTCTGTGCTAGTCTTCATTTCATCATGTTGACTATGTTTGTATCCTGTTATGGTTACTTCTGAGTACATATTCCGCTGCAAGTAGTTCTTCGCTAAGGAATTTCCTCACCAGCAAATTCCTTAGTGAAGAATTCATAAAATTCGCATATTCACCCCCCTCTAGTCGATATAATGCACTTTCAGCACTAACTGCAGGAACGGTTCCCCTATGAAGAAAATCTGGGTTCCCAAAAGTTATGTTGAAAGTCTTTAGGTGAATGTCCTCATGACACCACCTGTGAAGAACAGGAACCCCAGATCAAATTCTTCATATGGACCAAATTCTTCATATGGATCCAAGTCCTCATATGGACCAAATTCCTCATGTGGATCAAATTCCTCAAATGGATCAAAGTCCTCATATGATTATCATCGTGCTAACAACTCTGTCTCGCAGGGTAGAGCTAAGGGCTATGAATATGTGCATTATTCTTCAAATCATTATGTTCATAAGTCCTCGAAGAATTACTCTGCTTATTCATATGCTTACCCTAACCCCTCTTATGTGAAACGAAAAGGTTTCGCATCTTTGCCACCTTTCTCATATGGTGCTCGCAGAATGATGAATTCTTTGCCACCCCTCCAGATGTGGGTGGTGAAGAAAAAGAACTAATCTCTTCTGCGAGGTCAGTCTCCGGCGTGCTTTAACGTCTGAAGAATTTCTTGAGGACCTAACGAAATTGCACGAAAGGATGCAAAGCGAATCATGATGAAATGAACTTTCATTTCACACGTCCTCATATTGCTATATCTGTTCTTCGCTTGATGAAATTCATCGATGAACTTGATATCATATTCTTCACTGATGAAGCATATGAGATTGTAAGCTACACTAATTCATCTGCAGGATGATCAACCCAAAACTACTGAATGGGTTCTCGATAGTGGATGTACAAATCACATGACTGGTGACAAGAATCTATTGATGAATGCTCCTTTAACACCGTCACCTCTGAAGCATATCATCTTTGCTGAAAAAGGCAAAAGTCAGGTATTGGGTCTTGGTAAGGTTGCAATCTCTAAGGATAAACACATGGACAAAGTCATGCTTGTTGAGTCCTTAGGATACAATCTAATGTCAGTCTTGATGCTTTGTGACCTAGATATGGTTGTTGTCTTTGGCAAGTATCGCTGTGTTGTGATTATGGAAGCTGACAATTCCAAAGTCTTCGAAGGCTTTAGGAGAGGAGATCTGTATATTGTTGATTTCTCTACAGGACCACAACCAGACGTGTGCCTACTTGCAAAAGCTTCAGAAGGCTGGCTATGGCATCGACGACTTGGTCACGCAGGCATGAGGAATTTGAACACGCTTGCGAAGAAGAAGCATGTCAATTGCATTGAGAATGTCAAATTCCTCAAGGATCATTTATGCGGAACCTGTGAAGCTGGAAAAATGGCCAAGGCCAAGCATCCAGCGAAGACTATCATGACCACTACCCATCCATTCGAATTGCTTCACATGGACCTCTTCGGACCTAATCATTATTCAGCAGTCACTAATGACTTTTGTCATTGTTGATGATTATTCTCGATATACATGGGTACACATAGTTACTTTCAAACATGAAGTGCAGGAAGTCTTCAAACAATTTTCCTCGAGGGCTTCAACCAACTTTGGTGTGAAGATCAAGCATATCAGAAGTGACAATGGGACTGAGTTCAAGAATTCCGACCTTGATGCCTATCTTGGTGAACTTGGTATTACTCATGAATTATCTGCTCCCTATACTCCTCAGCAAAATGGCGTCATGGAACGCAAGAACAGAACTCTCATTGAGATGGCTCGCACTATGCTTGATGAATACAAAACGCCTCAGCGTTTTTGGATTGATGCAATTGATACTGCGTGCCACATCATCAACAGAGTATATCTTCACAAATTCTTCAAGAAGACTGCCTATGAACTCCTCACTGACAAGAAACCCAATGTGAGTTATTTCAAAGTCTTCGGTGCTAAATGTTGGATTAGAGATCCTCACCACAACTCTAAATTTGCACCGAAAGCACATGAAGTTTTTATGCTTGGTTATGGAAAGGACTCGCACACCTACAGAGTCTTCAACATTGTTCTTCACAAGATTGTTGACACTGTAGATGTGCGGCTCGATGAAACTAATGGCTCGCAAAGAGAGCACCTACTTTCTGTGTTAGATGAACCAGCACCTGAGGATGCTATCAAGCTCAAGGCAACTGAGGATATAATTCCTACTGAAGAATCTGCTGAAGAATTCATTCCTATTCATGAAGAACGTCGAGCTGATGCACCTGAAGAACGTGATGAGGAAAATGGTGCTGAAGAAAATGCTAATCAAATTCCTCAGCGACAACCAGCTCATCCACGTGTTGCAAAAGAAGTGCAAGTGTAGAAGATCATCGATGACATTAGCGCACCATGTCCTCTCACACGCTCAAAAGCTTCACATTTATCTAACTTTTGTGGGCACTATGCTTTTGTGTCTATCACAGAGCCCACTAAGGTAGATGAAGCATTTCTGGAGCCGGAGTGGATTCAGGCTATGCAAGAAGAATTACATCAGTTCAAGCTTAACAATGTCTGGGAATTGGTCAATCGCCCAGATCCTCGCAAGCATAATATCATTGGCAGAAAGTGGATCTACCGCAACAAGCAAGATGAAAAATGGCCTTGTGGTGAGGAATAAGGCACGACTAGTAGCTCAAGGCTACACAGAGGTTGAAGGAATTGATTTCGATGAAACTTTTGCACCTGTTGCTAGACTTGAGGCTATTCGCATATTACTTGCTTACGCTAACCATCATGATATCATCTTATATCAAATGGATGTGAAAAGTGCATTCCTCAATGGTAAGCTTGAGGAAGAAGTATATGTTGCTCAACCCCGGGTTTTGAAGATCCAAAGAATCGACAAAGTCTTCAGACTCAATAAGGCCCTCTATGGCCTCAAGCAAGCCCCTCGGCGTGGTATGATACATTGAAGGAATTCTTTGTGAAGAATGGCTTCACACCGGTTCACTCGACCCTACTCTCTTTACTAAATCTTATGATGGTGAACTGTTTGTGTGCCAAATATATGTTGATGATATTATCTTTGGCTGTCTTGACCAACGTTATAGTGATGAATTTGCCTATATGATGAGTGAAGAATATCAAATGTCTATGATGGGAGAGTTGAAATTCTTCTTAGGTCTTCAAATCCGTCGGCAGCAAGAATGGCATATTCATATCTCGGAGAAATACCTCAAAGATGTCTTGAGGAAATTCGGCATGCAAGATTGCAAAGGCGTCAAAATTCCTATGCCCACAAATGGCCATCTATGCAATCGATGAAAATGGTATTGACTTGATCACAAGGTATACCGCTCCATGATTGGTTCTTTATTGTACTTATGTGCATCTAGGCGGATATAATGCTTAGTGTTTGCATGTGTGCCCGATTTCAAGCTGCACCAAGGAATCACACCATAAGGTTGTGAAGCATATTCTTCGATATCTAGCTCACACACCAACTCTAGGATTATGGTACCCCAAGGGCTCTGCTTTTGATCTCATTGGATATTCGACTCGACTATCTTTGGTGATCGTGTGGACCGCAAGTCAACATCGGCACTTGTCATTTCCTCGGACGATCTTTGGTGCATTGGTCCTCGAAGAAAGCAGAATCTGCGTATCACCGCTCTCGCTCAAGCTGAATATATTGCTGCTGGCTCATGCTGTGCTCAACTGCTTTGGATGAAACAAACCCTCAAGGACTATGGCGTCAATGTGAAGAATGTGCATCTCCTCTGCGACAATGAGAGTGCCATCAAGATTGCTCACAACCCAGTTCAGCACTTTCGAAGACAAAGCACATCCAGATTCGTCATCATTTTCTTCGTGATCATGTGTTGAAGGCGACATCTCCATCGAGCATGTGAAGATCAAGAACAGCTAGCTGATATCTTCACCAAGCCCTTGGATGAGAAGAGATTTAGCAAGTTGCGGTGTGAGCTAAATATCTTAGAGTCTTCGAATGTTCTTTGAAAAGGACACACATCCTAACACTTATGCCAAATTGATGACTTAGATGTGCAACACATGAAGAAACATTTTTCTTCAATCAATGAAGAATAACACTCTAAATGTGAAGAAATTAATGAAGAATTTGATTCTCAGAACCCTACAACAATTGTACGCGGTGTCTGAAATCATCATTCTTATACGGTGGGCCACACCACCACAAAAAGTTGAAAATCTTCAATTTGAGTTTTTCCTCATTTTTGAAATTCTTCAGTCTTTCAAATTCTTCAACTTTGCAAAATCTTCACTGTTTCCGTCGTTTTTCTTCATTGGCTATTTCTTATGGCTATTTCTTATGGCTATTTCTTCAAGTTGCATTTTCTGCTAAGTGAATGTGATCGGACCCTTCCCCCTCTATGCTATACTCAACCCAATCTATTCACAAATTCTTCATGTGCGTTCTATTTGAAACCTGTTCAAAGTCTTCACTGTGTCCTTGTTAGCTGAAGAAATTGCGAACGAAACTTTAAAACAAATCTTATCCAGATTTTCGGTTTTACCTCTCAAACCGTTCCGCATCCCATGATGCATTATTATAATCACCCACGATCTTACACGATCTCATCTGCACAGTACATGGGTGACACATGTCGCGTGAAGGAGAAAGGGCAGGGGCATGTTCATCCCAAAATCTTCGGGCGAATAGTTTTTACCGCGGCTATAAATACCCCTCTCCCCTTCCTCACTTCATTTACTCTGCTCGATCGCTATCTCTCGCTCGAGCTCCTCAAACCCTAGCGCCGCCGCTACTCCATCGCCGCCGGTGAGGAAGAGCTTCACTGCCTCGACCTTGTCGCCCGTCAGACTCGCGCCCGGCTGGAAAAATCTTCACTCCGCCGCCGCCGTAGCTATCTCCCTCTGCCAAGTTAGGGCGTGGGAGATCGAACCGGACGAACTTCACATATATTCATCTCAGTTCGTCGTGTTCTTCAGTTCGGGTAATTAAAAGTCACTTTTATTACTCACTTTGATTCTTAAGTTTTCCTGAAAATCTTCAAAGGTGTTTTATTCTTCAAATCTTCACATATGAAGACCTCACACACTGTATGCTCTTGATCCATCTCTTTAAGCACTCATTTTCTTCAAGATTCCTCAATTGTGCGGATTTTCGATCTGTACAACTCTAGAACCTAAGACAAGAACGCTTAGTGAAATTCCTTAAGGCTCAACTGGTCAAATTCCTCAAAACTTGTCTTTTTGAAAACTCTTCTGAGAACGCATATGACCTCTCCAAATTCCTCGCACCTACATTCTGTTCATAGGTACTCATGTCCGCTGCTGAATCACTAGGTTCTCATCAACTTAACTCATTTGAAGCGTTCCTCGAAGAAAAACTGCATACTTCTTCAGAGTGCTCAATTGTTCAAATTCCTCATCTGAAGAAAATGGCTGAAGGAAAGAGACCGCAGAAAGGAGGAAATAAACCTGAGGTCATGACAGCTTTCGAAATCCCTGATGAAATATACAAGGATTATTGCACACCTGATGAAGCCAAGTTTGGCAAAGAAAACAAGAATCAGCGCAAAGTGCGCATCCAGAGGATTGAACAAAGATGGGCACGAGAATGGAGGGAATATCGATATGTTACTCCTAAGTACATGAAGAAATTCGCCTTAAATCCTCCATGCCCAAGAGCTCCGTTGGCACCTGGCCAAGTAGCTGATCCCACCAGCATAAAGCGTGGTGAGGACTTTCCTGAAGAATCGGCTAGGCGCCAAGCAAAACTAGCAAGGCAAGCCAAAGAGGCAATGAGGAAATTCAATGAGGATTCTGCCGCTGCTGCTGCTGCTGAGACCTCGGTCAAGCCGAGGAAATCAATGCCGAAGAAGCCTACTCGTAAGCCAAGTGCTTCACCTTCAGCGCCCTCACGGCCAAGTTCCTCACCTGCGCCCTCACGGCAAATTCCTCGGGATCTCTCGCTCCATCAAAGTCCTCAGTAGCTCCCTCCAAGTCCTCAACTCCTGTGCATCTGGCTACATGCCAAAGGACTCAGGGTTTCTCAATTGTTGCTGGTGTCTCGGCAAGTTCCTCAGCTGCACCAATGTCCTCATGAGGCCCCTCTCTATTGAAGACAAAAGCAACAGCTGGACGCGGTCCTCGGCCAAGTCCAAGGAAGAAATAGGTTGCATTCCAAGTGCCCTCTGATGATGAGGCCTCTGATGAAGGACTTGCTGAAATCATCAGAGACAGACAAGCAAAGGCTGCTAGAGCCAAGGGCACATCTGTGCCACTGCTTTTGGATCCGAAGAAGATCCTTGACTACATTGACCTCTGGCATCAGGATCCAAACACTCCAATGCCTGATCTGCCTCTGACTCCTGGTCAAAGTCACATGCTGACCCATTTCATCTCTCAAGAGAAATGGAAATTTGAAAAGGCTCGTGAGATAAAGAGAGCTCAAGCTAGAAAGGAGAAGCTTCTGAAGAACAACGTTGTCAGACTGACACCTGAAGAACTTCTCAAAGCTCAATCTGAAATCCAAGCCCTCAGCAAGGACTTCGACGCATACAATGCTGATTGGCAAGGAGCCAAAGTGCGCTTCGTCAACCTGACGAAGAAAATGACAACTGTTGCAGCCCCATCGCAACAAGAAAATCCTCAGGCTGCAGACTCTGCTCAGCCAATGAAGAACATGCCAAGACCGCTGATGACTTTCAGCCTGCTGATGAAAACACAAGTTCCGGGCTGATGACTCCATTCCAGCCACCGAAGAAATTGCCGTGGCATCCACTAGTGGTGCGCTGAAGAAATCAAGAGATCAGGCAAGCTGCATCGGTTGTGCTCAAGAAAATCAACCACAGTCCTCAGCTCCTCCCGCGCCTACTCCAACTCCAATTCTTCCTTCTGCCTATGAAGTGAAGAAGACCAAGGCTGCAGAGCGAGCTGCAATGAAGAAAAGGAAGGCATCAGCTGCGTCAAATTCTTCGACTGCAAAGAAAATGAAGCCAATGACCAGCTCTCTTGAAAATCCTATTGATGTCGTTCCGATTTCCTCCTTGTCGTCAAAGGAAATTGTTCCTTATGGAGAAGACTACAAGATCCCAAGCGGATCTGATGAAGAAAATCATTATGTTGCTACGTTAGAGCAGCTTGATGAAGAAATTGAAGTGGAAGCATTCCCTTCATCGCCCGTCGTTTCCTCACCTATGCCTCAGTTCACAGCTGAAGAGGCTGGTGTTGAGGAAATTGAAAATGAAGATGAAGATGTGGATATTGGATGCACTACACCAGTAATGAATGATGACTTTTGGGAAAGTCAGCATCCCAATACTCCTCTCTTCACTCCTATTCAACAGATTCCTCGGTCCCCTGCTACAACTGTTCAAATGGGCTCAAGAAACTCATCCCACTTCATCTGCTCATGAAGAAATTCCAGCCGCTAGTCTTTGAAGAACCCGCTTCTTTGTTGATCCTCAAGTTGCACAAGAAGACGAACCAGAAATTCCTCACCTGCGATTACACGAGCTCGCGATTCTCGAGGTTGTGCCGCAAATCACCGATACTCCTCTGCCCAAGCCAAGAATCCGTTCTCAAGCAAGCAAAAATTCAAGGTGAAGACTTCTTTTACGAGCATGTGTTCTTCATCGATTATAATCCATATTACTCTGCTCGCATAAGGAAGAGGCGCTTACGGACTGCTACTCAAGCCAACTTCTATTCCTCTCAGCTCTTTGACAAGGACAAAATCTTGATCATGAACATATTCCTCGTGTGGATATGGAATCTCTGCCGTGCTTGAGCCGGTCCTCGGTGTTATTCACGATGCAGGACTCTTGAATTTCTGCACCGATATCTCGTGGTTGGAATGAAGAACTCATTCTTGATTCTATGCCACATCGCATATCACCGGAGATCTGAAGACGTCCATTCATGGGTGCTAGATTGGATGACCGAGAACACTCACTACAAGGCACCAGCAACTGAATTGCTCCGTGTCCTTCCTCTTGATCCTCCCCATGACAGTGCACGTTGCATCTACAATGACCCTAAACTGACGAATCATTATATGCAAGTGCTCATGAAGCCTTTGAAGCCAGGGCAGGCCCCACGAACCAAATTCCTCGTCAAGGACTTGCTATGTGTGCCCCGGACTGTCTATCGAATCCTGACGAAGACAATGAGTCCAATCAAATACCACGACTCAAATGATGAAGATGTCGTTGGCATCATGAAGAACATGCTTTTTAACATCATTCATGGCGTTCCCGTCAACTTCCATGATTTCTTCATGAGGACTCTTGCTAATGTTGCTATATCACCTTTCGAGCTGAAGCCCTATGCGCCTTGGATTATGAGATTCATAAGGGCAAGATCTTCACTGAATTACAAGGCTGACACTCTGAACCATGGTGGCTACTTGCCTCCCATTGAAGTCCTCAAGCGACCAGTTTCATCATATGATGACAAAGGCAAGGCAACTGCTGTGATCGATGAAGGCACTCGTCCACTGGATGGTCAATTTCGTCTGGCTACATCTTACTCCACCAATGACGACTCTGCTACACATGACACTGCCGCAAATACCTCAGCCAAGCAAAAGCCTCAAGCCACAGCACCTAGGGTGATGACTGACCGTGAGTTACTCCTCAGTCTTCATCAGAAGGTTGATCGCAATCACAAATTGGTGAAGCGTCAGTTTGCTGCCATTCGTCACAACATGACCTCAACACATAATGCAGTGAAGAAAAACCACTATCACCTTCATGAAACCCTCAACCGCACCTGGGCTGTTCTCACTCATGTATATACCGCGGAAGAACTGATGACTATGGGTCTCCAGGAAGCATTTGACTGGTCTGCACCACCTCCGAAGAAATTCAAGAGAGTCAAAGTTCCTGATCTGGTGGCCAGCTCTTATTCTTAATCGCGTGAAACTGATGAGTATGAAGATTTGGACGACACTGCGGCAGGCCCTACTTCAACAAACAACCCCGACAACGCTGGCGCTCCTCCATCGTCTTGAATTTCTTCAGGGGCGTTAGTTCTCAGTTTCGATCCTTTTGGTCATTTGATGACACAGGGGGAGAAATATGAGTTGTTCTTCAAGTGGGTTTATATTATGGGCGTTTTGTTAAGTTACAACTCTCGTTCTTCCGAAACTTTTTACTGGATCGAGTTGTAATCTTAAACCCGATGGTGCCCTGATACTTTTGAACGGTGCATGGTGCTCTGATGATGCACTGTGCTCTGATACTTTTGATGTATTATTCTGCATGCTTATTCCTCATTACTATTATTGCACGCATGCTGAATTTCATCAGGCACCATATTTCATCATGCATTTCAAATTCTTCATATTATATATCAAATGCGTGTATGAATTACAAGATATAGGGGGAGATCTCCATTATTCAATTCTTCAAATGTGCATTGCTTCAAAAGCAAATTCC
The DNA here is from genome assembly GCA_021437245.1 of Aegilops speltoides. Taxonomy (NCBI): domain Eukaryota; kingdom Viridiplantae; phylum Streptophyta; class Magnoliopsida; order Poales; family Poaceae; genus Aegilops; species Aegilops speltoides. The sequence goes on from CM038144.1 coordinate 276,660,341, forward strand.
TCACTATGCACATATTCAGGGGAGTTCTTCTATATCTTGAAATCAAATTCCTCAATATCAGTATTTACACTTCATATATTTATCCCTGTTGAAAACTTAACCTATGTTGCCATCAATCACCAAAAAGGGGGAGATTGTAAGTGCATCTAGTGCCCCTTAGTGATTTTGGTGTATTGAAGACTTATAGGTTAAGGGACTAATGCGTTTTTCAGTGTACTCAGGTCTATAAGTCTATGAGGAGTTTGATATTTACAGAGAAAGTTGACCCCTAAAAATGAAGTTCTTCGACTGAAGACTTTGATATTCTGAAGACTTTCTGAAGACTTTGAAAGTGAAGAAATTGGTGTGACCTTGAAGACTTGGTATTCATTCGAGGAATATGAAGCGTGAAGACTTTTGTTTTCGTAGTTTCATTTTCTCTTTCTTGAGTCATAGGAAACGCCGTACTGTTAAAGGGGGTCAAGGAAATACTAAGGAAAAATTTCCATGTGATGCTCAACTCAAAATCATACACCTACCAATCCCTTTGAGTGAAGCCATTGGAAATCTCATACTGATTCAAGAAAGTTCTTCAAATGACGGAGACGCAGTTCTTATGGTCACTGATGACTTTGCTCTGACTGAGGAGTTAGGAAGTTGCCAGTGCGAATTGCCTACACAGTGAGGAACATGATAGCCCTGAGGAATTTGAGAGTCAAATTTCCGACCGTTGCTGTTCTGCGCGCCGGCTGTTCCAAAATATCTTATCCACCTAACGGTCATATCATTGAAGGGCATTTATGTCTTATCATTGAAGGGCATTTATGTCTTATCATGTCGGGCTACTCCCTAGGCTATAAATAGCCGCCCCCTACAACCACTAGTTGGTTGGCTGCTCCGAGAGAACTTGACACTTGTCATTTGAGAGCAACCCATCCTCCAAGGACTTTGAGCGAAAATCATCAAGTGAGGAAAATCCCAAAACCAAACCCCCACAAACCCAAAGTGATTGAGCATCACTGAAGAAATTGATCCCGCGTGGATCCGACGCTTGTTACCTTTGAAGATTGTGCTTCTTCCAGACGGTTAGGCATCAAGGTCTAGAGCATCCAAGAGGAATTGTGGATCACCGTGTGACCAAGTCTGTGAAGGTTTGGAAGTCACCTGAAGACTTACCACGAGTGATTGGATGAGGCCTGCGTGGTCTTAGTTCAAGGAGAATACGGTGAGGACTGGGTGTCTGAGTTGCGGCTCGAGAGGCTGGGTGTCAGGACTGCGTGTCCTCGAGTTTAAATACTCAGCCGCTCCAACCAGACGTACAACTGAGACAGCAGTTGGAACTGGTTTACCAAATCATTGTCTTCACCAACTAACTGGTTCTATCTCCTCAACCCTTTCATTTCCTCAATACTGTGTTGAATGATGTTCATATCTGTGCTTGAAGACTTTGACTGAAGACTTTCACAAATTCCTCAGTTCAATTTCTTCAGTCTGTTTGTCTTCATCTTGTTATCCTGTGTTTACGCTTTTTGTACTTTGTGCTTGTCTTCATTTCATCATGATGACTATGTTTGTATCCTGTTATGTTTACTTCTGAGTACTTATTCCGCTGCAAGTAGTTCTTCGCTAAGGAATTTCCTCACCAGCAACTTCCTTAGTGAAGAATTCATAAAAATCGCCTATTCACCCCCCTCTAGTCGATATAACGCACTTTCACCTGGCGATTTTTGCCTACTATCTGAGGCTCACGTTAGAGTGACGCCCTTAGTGGCCTTGCTGCGTCATTACTTCTTCCTCCGGGTTTCTGGTGCCCACCTCACCGAATGTGCGAGCTTTATCGCATACTCCAACTCCAACGCCATCTCAAAGCCTGGGAAGAGGATCGAAGGCTTCCGGAGCAAGTGGGTCATGGTGGATGTTGGGCGCATCCACCCTCGACTGGTGCTGCCCACGGGGCAACCCAAGGCCGTTGATGCGTGGTCTCGCCTGGAGCTTGTCGACCCCCGTGCGAAGGTGGTGCTGAAGAGGATGAATGCGGACCTGAGACCAGGCAACTTAGGGGCGCGAAGCTGACCGGGGCTATGCTCCTGAGGGAGTTCCTGGAGCACCGGGTGGCTCCACTCCGGGAACACTCGCTCCCGTTGTGGAGGCTTGGGGAAGCAGATGCCGCCCTTCTCCTAAGCCCTGAGGCCCTGGCCGATGAAGATCTAGTCGTGGCTCTCCATTCCTTGGTTGAGGGAGACGTGGCGAGCCCGGAGGGCGCTCCCGTCCCCCTGTTCCTCCGCGACGACTGGGAGCAGGTAGTGAACGCCATGCCCACCTTCAACGGTGAGGGGCTGGTGCACGCAGAAGCTCCCGGGGATCTGGCGGCATTGGCGAAGGTGAACGTGTACTCCGATGACTCCAGCGGGAGTGAGGAGGAATAAGAGGAGGAGGAAGAAGTGCCTGACTCTGAGGCGACCGGCGAGGAGTCGAGGGAGTCCTTCCCTTGGCGCAGGTCCCGCGCCCTCCGCTCCATGCCGGACAACGATGAGGCCGGCGCCAGGCGAGGTGGGGAGGACTCTCCCTTGGTCCCGAGGAAGGGCAGGATTGGGCTGGTTCTCCCAGGGTCCGCTCTGGTCCCGGGGCAGTCTGAGGCCAGCTCCGGCCCTCCCGACGCGCCTTCTGCCTCCGGGCCTCCCAAAGCCGATCCCAGCTGTAGGCTCTCGGGCTTCAAGTTTGGCCGGAGGCTGCTTGAGTCCGCGAACGACGACCAGTAAGTGCTCGATTCGTGTTTTCCTTCATTTCTGTCGCCACAGCTTGACGTCTGCATCCTTTGGCCAGGCCGGCGCCTGTAGCAAAAAGGTTGAAAGGGGCTTCAGCGGCCCTGCTTGAGGCGGGTCCGTCTGCCGGGAGAGCAACTTCATCTGCGGAGAAAGGAGGCAGCGAGGCTTGTGCCTCCCCTGCCCAGTCGTCTTCGCGAGCCCAACAGGGACGCTCCGGCGAGGAGTCAGCCCCCGTGGCCTCGCTGACTCTGGAGGTGCCTGCGCTTGATGCTATCGCCGAGGTGGCCAAGGCCCAGGGGGTTCCTTCCTCCCAAGCTGTGATCACGCTGCCGTCCTCTCCGCCTATTCCACCGGCTCCTGTCTCTTCTGATTCCTCCGCCGTCTTGGACTGGGCTGCCAACGAACTGAGCCGGTTGCGGGAGGATCTTCGGAGCACGGACCCTCGCCTGATGGTTGGGCGCCTAGAGCTAGCCTCTGGCTGGACCCACTCTGCCGCCTCCGTTCGTGCAGTGTTGAGCCAGGCCGTGCCGGCCTCCGAGGAGGAGAAGCAAGCCACCTGCCAGGCCAAGGCCGCTTGCGACGCTGCCTTGGGCGATGCTGCGGATGCCCGGGGCCGCTGCAAGGCGTTGGAGGATGAGCTGCAAGGCCTGCGTGACAAGCTAGCCAAGGAGGTCTGCGACCGCCAAGAGAAGGAGGAGATGAAGGCTCGGGAGGCTACCGTCAGGGACCGGGACACCGAGCTCGATGACCGTCATGGCCGGTTGGAGACGTCGGAGCAGGCGCTGAATGTGGAGAGGACCGAGCTAGATGGCAAGACGAAGGTCCTGGCCGAGGATCGAGTGGCCTTCGTGAAGCTGGAGGAGAAAGCTCGCGCCACGCTGAAGACGCTTTATGAGGGCAGCCTAGAGAAGCCGTTGGCTGGCACAGAGGACGGCCCCGCCGAGCTGCTTCCCTTCCTGGTCCGTGCACTTGAAGATGTCGCGGACGGCCTTGGTCCCACGGCTGAGGCCGAGGTGCGTGCCCTGTCTTTTGCAGCGCTGACGCGTGTCCTCAGCCACGTCTACCTTCGCGACCCCGACATCGACCTCGACAGCCTGCTGGAACCTGTGAGCGGCGACCTTGCCGCTACTGCTGCTGAGGCTGTGAAAGGCCGAGCTAAAGCTTTGTTTGGGAGGTTCCATGCCTTCAGCACCTGGCCCGGGCGTGACGCCGCCAGCTCCGCGGCCTCAGGAGGTGGAGCCTCCTAGCGTGACTCCACTACAGGCGGCGGCGCCACCGGAAAGTGATCCCTTCGCGGCTTCCGTCCTGTTTCAGTTCCTGCAACATGCACCATGCCTCGTGGAGGCATTTAAACTTGTGTCTGGCGTTGTGAAACAATTTATGGCCTGTAATATTTGCTTTTGAATTCCTTAGAATTTGCATTTTTCCCTCCTTGTGTTCTATGTCGGCAGGGCCCGGCCCCGCGCATACCTTAGTCGCCGCTTGCCCCGACCGGAAACCAGGACGGGACTAAGGAGTGAGGGGCTACGTGACCAGTTAGGCTCCTAAGTCGCGATGCTCAGGAGTCCCCCTTGATGCGCAAATAGCAAGTAGGGAAGGGAGGCATAGGAGTGGGTTTGTCGTTCTACATCGGCAGGGCCCGGCCCCGCGCATACCTCAGCCGCCGTTAGCCCCGACTGGAAACCAGGACGGGACTAAGGAGTGAGGGGCTACGTGACCAGTTAGGCTCCTAAGTCGCGATGCTCAGGAGTCCCCCTTGACGTTCAAACGAGTTTTCATACCTTGGATCTGCTCGGGGAGGGGCGCGCGACGACTAGGTCCGAGGGACCTGGCTAGGTGGCATGCGTTTGGGCGTGGCCTGGGCGCAGCCCCCGTGTCCAGCCCCCTCGCGCGGCACTCCCGAGGGGAGGCATTGCGATGGTGCCAGACACTGAGCTCTAGGCTCCCTGAGGTTGATACGGCCGTGGGCAGCCCTCAGTTGTTTATCACCAGCGCGGAGCATAGCGCTTCCGTATGTGTATGGGCATAGCTCCTCCTCGGGAGTGTCGTCAGCCAGCGCGGAGCATGGTGCTTCCACTAGTGCGTAGGAGGGGGCTCCCCTCCGGGAGGAGCCCCCTATTGGAAATATGCCCTAGAGCCAATAAAAAATTAGTTATTATTATTATATTTCCTTGTTCATGATAATCTTTTATTATCCATGCTATAATTGTATTGATGGGAAACTCAGATACGTGTGGATACATAGACAACACCATGTCCCTAGTAAGCCTCTAGTTGACTAGCTCGTTGATCAATAGATGGTTACGGTTTCCTGACCATGGACATTGGATGTCGTTGATAACGGGATCACATCATTAGGAGAATGATGTGATGGACAAGACCCAATCCTAAGCCTAGCACAAAGATCATGTAGTTCGTATGCTAAAGCTTTTCTAATGTCAAGTATCATTTCCTTAGACCATGAGATTGTGCAACTCCCGGATACCGTAGGAATGCTTTGGGTGTACCAAACGTCACAACGTAACTGGGCGGCTATAAAGGTGCACTACGGGTATCTCCAAAAGTGTCTGTTGGGTTGGCGCGAATCGAGACTGGGATTTGTCACTCCGTGTGATGGAGAGGTATCTCTGGGCCCACTCGGTAGGACATCATCATAATGTGACCAAGGGGTTGATCACGGGATGATGTGTGACGGAACGAGTAAAGAGACTTGCTGGTAACGAGATTGAACAAGGTATCAGGATACACTACTAGGGAAAACCTTATACACAGAACTTTAGCAGTAGCGTGTGTCAAAGAAGCACGCTGGTGCTAAATAGCAGCAGCGAGCCTGCCGAAACCACGCTGCAGATAGTTTCGTAGCAGTAGCGCGTCTCGCAGAAAACTCGTTACTACTAAAATTCTCATGGCTTAGCCGATATGGTACACATAGTACTAGCGATCTACATGGTACCGCGCTACTGCTACTTTCTTTGTAGCAGCGCGTTTTGCTCTAAACTCGCTACTACTAAATGATATAAAATTAAATGGAAAGCAAATAGAAAGGTAATTGAGAATGAAAGAAATCGAAGAAGGTGAAAGGAAAAAATAAAATGTGAAGAAAAATAAGTGGAAGAGGGAAAAAGGAGAAAGTTGTAGCGAAGCGTATTGCGAGAATCTTGCCAGTAGCTAATGTAGCAGTGCAGGTTTCGGGAACGCGCATCGCTACTTCTGACTTAACCACCGCGTTCGTCCTTCTCCCCACGGCCACTTTTCCCCCAAATCTCAACTCCGCTCTCGCCGCCGCCGTCGCTCGTCGGTTGCCGCGCGCTCTCCGCACACCCTCTACGCCGCCCCCGCCCCCGAATTCAACGCCGCCCCGCCCCGACCTCAACGCCGCCCGGACGCCGCCCCGACTAACGCCGCCCGACGCCGCCCCAAGCCCGACTGCCGGTGTCAAAACCGCGGATCTCGGTAGGGGGTCCTGAATCAGTCGTCTAGGCGGATGGTAACAAGAGACGAGGGACACAATGTTTTTACCCAGGTTCGGGCCCTCTCGATGGAGGTGAAACCCTACGTCCTGCTTGATTAATATTGATGATATGGGTAGTACAAGAGTAGATCTACCACGAGATCAAGGAGGCTAAACCCTAGAAGCTAGCCTATGGTATGATTGTTGAGACGTATGTTGTCCTACAGACTAAAGCCCTCCGGTTTATATAGACACCAGAGAGGCTAGGGTTACACAGAGTCGGTTACAATGGTAGGAGATCCACATATCCGTATTGCCAAGCTTGCCTTCCACGCCAAGGAAAGTACCTTCCGGACCACGAGCGGAGTCTTCAATCTTCTATCTTCGTAGTCTTGGAGTCCGGCGGATATTGATAGTCCGGCTGTCCGAACACCCCCTAGTCCAGGACTCCCTCAGTAGCCCCCGAACCAGGCTTCAATGACGATAAGTCCAGCGTGCTTGTAGTCTTCGGCGTTGCAAGGCGGGTTCTCCCCTCAAATCCCATGTACCTGCCGAATAATGTCCGGCTTCATCTTGAATACTGTGCTCCTTGGCTTCTACGCCAAATTATGGCCCTCTTCCACGCATCGCACGAATGCGAAAAGCCAGGGTGCCTTTTGCATTTCACCCCTCGATCGTGCGGGTCGTCCGCCTATAAAAGAGGCAAGGATCCAGATCCAAACCGCACCGTCTTCCTCCCGCGTATACTCCATTGAAGCGCCTCTGACCTAAAAATCCATTCCACCATGGATCGTCAACGCGGCTCTTCCTCACGCGCCCCTAGCCCATCGCCAGGTAATTGGAGGAGGTGCTCTATTTCGCACAACAAGCTAGTGAAGCTTCAAACGGAGGGGTTTCTCCCTCCGGCCTTCATGGTTCCAGTCCGAGTCGGACTGGTTACTTATCAAGGTGGGTGGCAGGCGGAGGACACTCCAAGCCCCAACAAGGGGGAACGAGTGTGCTTCGTCCCCTATCTGATAAGGGGGCTCGGATTTCCAATACATCCGTTCCTCCGCGGGCTCCTGAAGTTCTACGGACTCCAGCTCCACCACCTCACGCCCGCCTCTGTACTGCACATCGCGGGCAACGTAGCTCTTTGTGAGCTATTTCTGGGCATCGAGCCCCATTTTGCATTGTGGAAGAGGTTGTTTTGCCTCGTACCCCGTTCTCATTAGGGGTCCATATATCAAGTGGGCGTCGCCGAAATATGGCGCATCGCCGGGACCGGATACCTATCCGGCACTCCCAAGAAGGCGTCCGAAGACTGGCCCTCGGAGTGGTTTTATATTGGAGACGCCCCGCTGCCGGATCCAGTCCGGATTGGCCTCCTGGAGTTTACTGCTGCTCCCTTGAAGAAACGCCTTAGCTGGCGCCCGCGGAGCCCCCGTTTGGAGGAAGACAAGAGCGTCCATTACTTGATGGGCTGGATAAGATTAATGGCTCATTCCGGCTTGACCATGATCGGAGTCATGGCGACGTGCATCAAGCGAGGGGTGCAGCCACTGCAATACAGAGGCCACCCCATGTGGGATTTCAACGGGGAAGACGATGCTACCCGGCACGGCCGCAAAGGGCCGGATTCGACCGAGGATCTGGTGAAGATCCTGTCCGGCCTGTACAAGGGGGAGAAGGAGGACTTCCTTTGCCCGAACCCTTTGGATGGGTTTTCCATGATCAACCCTAGAGGATGGGTAAGCGAACACCTCGAAGGGTTCTACCCGTGCTTTTGAAGTTTAAGCTTCTTACATGATGTCTTCGGCGCAGGGTCTACGCCGGACTGTGGAGGACATGGTGAGTCCTGCTCCACAACCCGAGGACCCAGAAGGATCCCTGGGTCCGGCCTCCGAAGAGGATCTGGACATCGAGGTGGAGCTGATCGACGGGGTGTATCACCAGCTCAGCATAGACAATGCTTTGGTCGCCATTACGGCGGACTACCCCGGACTAAGTTCGGCTTCCCAGGTGACCACGACCGAAGTCCGGACACCGTCATCTTATCCTTGTTTATTTCTGACCTTCGCGAACAATGGCATTTTGCAGGAAGCGCCTTTATGGCAGGAAGCCGAGCCTGCGGCGGCCGACCTACAGAGGTCAGTCCGAACTAGCAGGAGGAAAAGGAGCGCCGTGCGGACGGCAACGTCACCGCAGAGGTATAGCTCGTGTTTGAATTTTTCGAGCAACGTTCCGAGGAAACGTTTAAGTGCTTATGATCTTTATAGGAGAAAAAGCGCTCGCCGGACTGCGAGCGCAGGAATTGCCGATCCGACCAACACCAGCCAGGCTCCAGTGCCTGGACTGGAGGGGGAGGCCAGCGCAAGACGCGAACCGGATCCTGCTCCAACGGAGGATACCGACAGACTGTCCGCCACCAAGTCTGAGGTGGAGAGCGCTATGAATCATAGGCGCCACCGGACAGTATTTCAAGAAGCGTGCTTTTCCCCTGAGGCATTGGATGCCTTTAACGCAGGGGACGCGCATCTCCGTGCTGCTCAAAATGGTTTTACCAAAACGGAGCAGTATGTTAAAGACATACGGGTAAGGGAATTTTAACGGTTGTATATACCAGTAGCCCCCGAGACTTGAATTAGTTATGCTAACTGATTTAAGGATCATTTTAAATTTCAGGCACTTAACGAGAAGAATGCCCAACTGTCTCGGGAGCTGCAAGATTGCAAGGCCCAACTTGAGGCTGCACTTGCTGCCGCAGGAGGAGACGGAAAGACCCCTCCTGGTAACACATTTGTATAAATTGATATAAGCGCTGTGCGGCGTGCGCGCGAGTCTAATAATGACGTTGCAGGTACCGCCGGACAAGATCCGGACAGTAAGATTGCTGCGCCAGACTAAAGGTCTGGCGAGTGTGCTGAATAGGGTTCAGCAGGAAAGGAACAAGCTCCAAGATGCCAACGCCAAGCTCGGAGAAGAGTTAAAAGGCGCGCAGGCCGAGCTGTCCGGCTCCGTTAAGGAGAACCAGCGGCTTCGTCGCGGCATATATAGTAAGTGCTTGAGCGAACTATTTGAAAAGAAGAGTTCGGCGAGGAAGTATTTTGACATGGTATGTCTTGTAGGTATACTCACGGGTCGTCCTGCAGAGGAGATGCCCATATCAATGGGTGATCAACTTCCCGAACTGTTGCAACTACTTGAACGAGTTCGGCAGGCAATGAGCGGCGTCGTTCAGGCTTTATGGCCAGCCCTCACCCTACCCGAGGGCCTCGGGGAGCTTGCGGAGAAGCTGCAGGGAGTGTGGCAGTGCTTCCGGTTGTGGAAGATATCGGCTTGCCGTCAAGGTGCCAGGGAGGCTTGGGCCATGGTGAAGACGCGGTACAAGAAGGCGGACCCCAACCACATGGCCGAAGTTGGGCCGGTGGGGCCCGATGGGAAGGAGATCCCTGTGAGTTTAGTGTACAGCCAAGTAGAGTTGGCTGCTAAGTTTTCCCAACGGGACTGTAAACAAGACAGCCTATTAGGCGGGATTGAGGAGGAATACAATCAATAAATTTGACAATGTATGTTATCCTTTAAAATGACATGTGAAATGCCTTCTAGCCGGATTGTAGATCATTTGTCTTTCTGACCTTTTAACTCGACCTTGGGACCCTAGAGTCCTGAGTGTGTCCGAATACCTTTTGGTTAAGAAACAACCATGGTATGCATGGAGACCAGGCGAGGGGTAATTAGTGCTTTATCGCACAAGTGCCCAACTAGTTATGTTATATTACATGGTTAGTAAGAAACATCTTCCAGGAGAATAGTTCCGTTAAGGGTTCCTTTATTTGGGGAGGCATGCCCTAAAGTGCATGTCCGGACTGCAAAGAGAGCGAAGAAAACATCCGGGGCAGATAGATAAATAAGAAAAAGTCATCTTTAAATCACCGACCGAATATTCCCTTAAGAACGCTTAGCTTTCGGCTTCACCCACCGAGGTACACATCCGGTGACCGGCAGAATAATTGCAGAGGTGCTCCTTTACCTCCTAGCCGAACAATCGGGAACGAGGGGTAAGCACAGAGCCAGCAACCCAGCTTGGCCAAAACTTAAGTCATATCGATGCATATAATGGCGATTAAAAGGTACATGTGGAAGCTTGACACATGTGTTGGGTATGAAACCCGTATAGTTGAGCTTCGTAAAAAGCCCCGGGAATAACGAAAAGGATGGCACATCATGCGTATCGAAGAATGCTAAAATAGGCCCCGAAGGGCTTTTAAGTTAAAAGGATAAAAAGAGAAACAAAAGACAGCCGAAGTATAAAAGGTTGGACGGGGGAAGGGGACGAACTCTTAGTCCGGTGCTAGGCATACAATCGTCGGAGTCGGGCTGCGTTCCATGGGTTCGGCTCGAGTCGGTTATCCGATGCATTTCGTAGACGGTATGCTCCGCCGGTCAATACTTGATCAATAATGAAGGGGCCTTCCCATCTGGGCTTGAGCTTGTCCTTTTTCTTGTCCGGCAGGCGTAGAACTAGTTCGCCAACGTTGTAAGTCTTGGCCCGCATTCTCTTTTGATATCTTCGAACTGCTGGCGATAGAATGCGGAACGAGCCTTCGCGACGTCGCGTTCTTCCTCATCGGCCATTATTAGACCATTTGCTCTTTCCACTTGACCGTTGGTTTGAGGGTGATAGACTGACGCATAGTCGAGCTTGATGCCCATATTTTTGCACCATGACTTAACCTCATCGGCCGTGAAGTTCAAGCCGTTGTCGGTGATGATGCTGTGGGGACTCCGTAACGGTGTACCACCTCTGATATAAAGTCTATCACTGGTCCGGACTCTGCCGTTTTGACCGGTTTGGCCTCTATCCATTTGGTGAACTTATCCACCATGACCAATAGGTACTTTTTCTTGTGGGTTCCCCCTTTAAGGGGTCCAACCATGTCAAGCCCCCAGACCGCAAACGGCCAAGTAATGGGTATGGTTTTGAGGGCGGTGGGTGCCATATGGCTCTGATTAGCAAAGAGCTGACAACCAACGCATCGCTGGACCAAGTCCTGTGCATCTGCCCGAGCCGTCGGCCAATAAAATCTGACGGAATGCCTTTCCTACCAGGGCCGGGCTGCTGCGTGGTGTCCGCCTAGTCCGCATGAATTTCAGCCAGAGGTTTCGCCTCTTCTTCGGAGATACACCTTTGAAGGACTCCTAGTACTTTTCTTATAAAGTTCTCCTCATGGACCTTGTAGGCCTTCGATCGCCCGACTATGCAGCGGCCTCATTTTGGTCTTTGGGAAGTTCCTGCCAAGTAAGTAGGCTAGGAAAGGTTGTGTCCACGCGATTCATCGCCATTATGTCGTAGGCGGAGGGTGTTATGTCATCTGCCGAATCACCGATTGGTGCGGTTTTCTCCGGTTTGTCGCTGCGGGCTCCTCTTCCCATAGTACGGATGGCTTGAAAAGCCGCCCGAGAAGATATTTGGAGGACAGATCACATTTCGCACCGATGTGTGCCAGGACGTCGGCCGCTTGGTTATTATCTCGGGCTATGTGATGGAATTCGAGTCCTTCAAACCGAGCTGACATTTTTAGGACAGCGTTATGATATGCTGCCATTTTCGGATCCTTGGCGTCGAAGTCTCCGTTTATTTGGGATATTGCAAGGTTTGAGTCCCCGCGCACCTCTAGGCGTTGAATGCCCATGGAGACCGCCATCCGGAGACCATGTAGTAGGGCCTCATATTCGGCTGCATTGTTGGAGTCCGTGTACATTATTTGAAGTACATACTGGATTGTATCTCCGGTGGGGGACGTCAGTACGACGCCAGCCCCCAGTCCGGCCAACATTTTGGAACCGTCGAAGTGCATAGTCCAATTGGAGTATGCGCCAGCTCTTTAGGGAGTTCGCTTCATCCATTCTCATGACGAAGTCAGCCAAAACTTGTGACTTTATAGCTCGTCGAGGTTTGTAAGTGATGTCGAATGGTAAGAGCTCGATGGCCATTTTGCTATCCTGCCCGCTATGTCGCGGTTGTTTATAATGTCATTGAGTGGTACTTGAGAGGCCATTGTTATCGAGCAATCTTGAAAGTAGTGCGAAGCTTTGAGACGCCATGAACACCGCGTATGCTATCTTTTGATAGTGCGGTAGCGGATTTGCAGGGGTTAACACAAAGGATACATAATACACTAGTTTTTGAAGAGGGAATTTATGCCCTTACGCCGCTGCTCGGCGACGAGAACTGCGCTTACAACTTGATGTGTTGCTGCGATGTATAACAACATTGGTTCGCCCAGAGTGGGCGCAGCCAGGACCGGATTTGTTGCCAGTATGGCCTTTATTTCTTCGAGTCCGACAGTGGCGGCATCCGTCCACTCAAAGTGTTCGGTGCGCCTTAGGAGGCGATAGAGGGGCAACGCCTTTTCTCCTAAACGGGAGATAAAGCGGCTTAAAGCTGCCACGCATCCTATTAATTTTTGTATTTGCTTGAGGTCTTTTGGAATATCCAACTGTGACAGAGCCCGAATTTTGGCCGGATTTGCTTCAATTCCTCTACCGGATACGATGAAGCCCAGCAGCTTTCCGGCTGGTACGCCGAAAATGCATTTTTCCGGATTCAACTTTATGTCATATGCTCTGAGGTTGTCGAATGTGAGCCTCAAATCGTCTACTAAAGTTTCGACGTGTTTTGTTTTGACGACTCGCCGCTCACGTATGCCTCGACTGTTTTGCCGATCTGGGTGGCCAGACATGTTTGAATCATGCGCTGATATGTCGCGCCGGCATTTTTGAGTCCAAAGGGCATCGTGTTGAAGCAGAATGGTCCATATGGAGTGATAAACGCCGTTGCGGCTTGGTCTGCTTCTGCCATCTTGATTTGATGATAGCCAGAGTATGCGTCCAGGAAGCACAACGAATTGTGCCCTGCTGTAGCATCGATAATTTGATCAATGCGGGGGAGGGGGAAGGGATCCTTTGGGAAAGCTTTATTGAGGTCTTTAAAATCGACGCAGAGGCGCCAGGATTTATCCTTCTTTGGTACCATCACCAAATTTGCTAGCCAGTCCGGATGTTTAATATCTCTAATGAATCCGGCTTCCAATAGTTTGGCTAGCTCTTCTCCCATTGCCTGTCTTTTGGGCTCGGAAAATCGTCGAAGAGCCTGTTTGACTGGCTTGAATCCTTTTAGGATGTTTAGGCTGTGTTCTGCCAATCTGCGAGGGATTCCGGGCATCTCCGAAGGATGCCAGGCGAAGATATCCCAATTTTCCCGAAGGAATTCACGCAGTGCGGTGTCTACTTCGGGGTTCAACTGTGCCCCGATGGAGGCCGTCTTTGATGGGTCCGTTGGATGGACCTGGAATTTTATTATCTCATCTGCTGGTTTGAAGGAGGTGGACTTGGATCTTTTGTCGAGTATCACATCGTCCCTGTTCACCGTAGAGCGCAGCGCGGTGAGTTCCTCTGCCGCTAGGGCTTCGGATAGTGCCTCGAGGGCTAGTGCGGCTGTCTTATTTTCGGCGCGGAGTGCTATATTCGGATCACTAGTGAGAGTGATTATTCCGCCGGGCCCAGGCATTTTGAGCTTCATGTACCCGTAATGAGGTATTGCTTGAAAAATTGTGAATGCCTCTCGTCCTAACATGGCGTGATACCCACTGCCGAACGGGGCCACTTGGAACGTGACTTCTTCGGATCTGTAATTGTCCGGAGAGCCGAACACCACATTGAGTGTGATTTTTCCGGTGCAGCACGCTTCCCGGCTAGGGATTATTCCTCTAAAGGTTGTGCTGCTTCGCTCAATACGGCTCCAATCGATTTCCATCTTTCACAAATAACTATGGGACTAAGTACCAGTGCGGCTGGGGCTCTGGTTGTTCTGAATGTGGGCTCGCCGCTGGCATTGAAGGTAATAGCTGTGTCACTCCATGGATTTGCTGTTGCTACTTGGTAGACTTCAAGAGTTCGCGGACTATTCGTTTGATATTATTTGATGCAAAAGTCTCAAGACCGTTGATACCGTCTTTGGTATTGTTGGAGTGGTTTCCACTGAGCTAGAAGCTCTTCGCCACTTTTGGCCACCGCCGTAATATCCAACATGCTCGAAGGCTATGTGTTGGGACGGCTCCTCGTACTATGAAGTTTACAGGTCCATTGAGCCATCCCTCCAAAGACGGTTCCGCTTCCTTGTTGCGTTTTTGTTTTTTCGCTTTTGCATCCGGGGCCTGATTGTAAGGCGCCCTTTTCTCATGGATCGGGTTTGGGGCGGATTATCCCAAAATTGATTTTCGGTCTTCCGAAACTCTCCATCGCACAAAGATTTTCGTACAATGGATGCCGATCGGTGAAGCGCCAGAATTTTGCGACGATCAATGGCGTTTAGTATTCCCTTGTTCGTGCGCTTATTGCGAAGATTGATATTGCGCTTTTCCTCTCGGCAGTCCTTTATCCCGTCCATAACCGGGAGGAATCGCCCAGAGTGATGTACTGTTTGAAGAGGCTCTTGCCAATTACGAGATAGATCGCATATATGTCGGGCGGTGGGTGGAACAAAATCCGGATCCCTGCCCATCTTGAGGCTCCGAGGCCAAGGAGTTTCCGAATTCGGAAGCTTGGTTTGCTGGGCGCAATCCAGCGAGTCCGGGGCGATGCATGAATTTAAGTTCCATGCTCGATTGAAGTCCGTCCCTCCGCGGGGATCCGGCCTGGAGGGTTAGGGAATCCGGACATGAATTGTCTTCAACATTGGCAAAGAGTTGCCGTATTGTTCCTCCACCACAGAGACGTGGTGGGTGGCCTGGGGAGAGTTGATCTCTCTCAGATCGGTTTTAAGCCCAATCTGGTTGTAGTCCGTAGCGATTCCCAGGGCGGCGATGCGATCCAAGAGCTCGTTAACAGACGAGAGCTCGATTGGATCTAATTGTTCGGCAGCTTTAGGGCTGACGCAAAGATTGCTTCCGACGACTTGAGAAGTCATTGCGAGCGGCGGCGGACAGCATCATGAAAACCACTGCGGATAGTTTTGCCGGCGGCCAAGGCCCCTCCGGCAAAAACGCCGTCTTTGAAGACGGGTGGAGGCATCCGCTCTATCGGCGACGACACAGAGGAACTCTCAATGAAAGCACCAATGTCGGTGTCAAAACCGGTGGATCTCGGGTAGGGGGTCCCGAACTGTGCGTCTAGGCGGATGGTAACAAGAGACGTGGGACACAATGTTTTACCTGTGTTCGGCCCTCTCGATGGAGGTAAAACCCTACGTCCTGCTTGATTAATATTGATGATATGGGTAGTACAAGAGTAGATCTACCACGAGATCAAGGAGGCTAAACCCTAGAAGCTAGCCTATGGTATGATTGTTGAGACGTATGTTGTCCTACGGACTAAAGCCCTCCGGTTTATATAGACACCGGAGAGGCTAGGGTTACACAGAGTCGGTTACAATGGTAGGAGAACTAGTTAGTTAGTAAGAACTAGTTAGTAAGAACTAGGTACTAATTAGGTGATTTTTTAGTTAAAGCAATTTTTCCCGCCTCGACGTGGATGATGCCTATCCCGCATCCTCGTCGTTGAGTCGGCGGAGGACGACACCTGCTTGACCAGATCGGCCATGTCCAGGACTGGGCTCCGCCGGGGTGGTACTGGGAGGCGCTACCTACCGAGGGGCGCAGGTTGGTGAGGAGCCAGCCTGTCGTTGACCCGAACCTTCTTTGGTGGCGGTCGCGTTGGCCAGTGATGATCCAGAGGCTCGAGGACTCCGCGGAGGTGGTGCGTCACCGTGTCAGTGAGGAGGACACGCACGTCCGTCGCTACTTGTTTGTGTTGGAGCACAGGCCGTTCTCCAATACCTGGCAGGTTCTCCGGGGATCTCACTGGAGCTATGATCCCGTGATGGTGCCTTCTCTGTGGGTGTCCACCGCCCGCGCCGATACCCGTCGTGTGCTAGAGTTTTAGTTGTATTAGTGATGTTATATGTATGACACTATTCGTGATGTATTAGTGATAATATTCGACGATGTACTAACGCATGAGATGATCTACTTTTGCTTATTGAATGCATGCTAATTTGAGTCCTATAAGATATTTTGAATTGTATATCTTGTGTTGCTCAATATCCAAGTGGCCGGTCATGTTTGGAGGTTATACCTTCGAGTGGCCTATGTTTTGCCGGAGTGTTGATTCATTTCCGTTCTGGCAAATTTCAGGCGCTCGATATGTCCTATTTTAGCAAAGGTCATGCCGGATTTTTCCATGAATTTTGGCATGACTTGTGCTAGAATATGTAGGAAATATCGAGTGCCCCGGATTTGTGTGTTGAGTATCTTGGTAGATGTCTTCGATTGATTTTCAATTAATGTTTTAACTATGAACATAGGAAATGTCTGACGACGAGAAGGATTTCGGTATTTGCAAATACTACGAAGACGAGCGCGGCCTGTGCGACGGAATCTTCCTAGATGATGGTAGGGCTTCAGCATCAAGCTGGACGAGAACTTCGAAGTGGATACAGTAAGTCACAACGACAAGTCTTTTTTCGTAATTAAGCATGACATCTGCTTCATTTGCTTCAACTTATATTTTTTTACTATTCTACTAGCGTATCCCCTTCCATGCAAGAGTTTTTGTATTGGATAAGATAGGTTTCAGTCATAGTATGGAGGAAAAGAAAGTTTACTTGAAGACCGAGCATGGTTATATTTTCCATGCGGTTATACAATTGCAGACGACTACACCTATTTTGGATGCAAAACATGGCGAGCACTATGCAAGACTTATGCATTTGAGCATGATATGGTTATCACCTTTGATATTCATCCGGAAGATGATATTGAAGGTAATACCGACATCTGGGTCAATGTGCAAATGCCTCCAGTTATACCATTATGTAAGTTTCTCAACCATATTTATGTCTTTGATATTGTTTATTCAAAAATAGTTGACAACTAATTTGTATTGTCACTTATTTCCGCAAGCAAACATGTCCAAATAAGGTAGACAGGACCGTATATCGTCACCGGGCTGAACTCAAGCTGCGAGGAGCTCACCATTATGTTTCATGGCTTGAGGATCTTGATATTGTCAAGACAAATTTTCTTCCTGCATTTAGAAATCTTAGTACTGAAAATGTGCGACCAATAGTGTTCGTAATGAACTACGGTCACATCCATTTAGGAAGGATGGTAAGATTTTTACTTTTTATCCTCATTGCATCTTTTCCATACATTATTTTTGAAGCTAAACTTCATTGCTAGTATGTTACCATACGATGTTCTTCAACAGGGACTCCCGATGAATGTTGTGCCTTATGGGATCGAGACTAAAGGTATCATGAGTATTATCAACTTACGCCAAGATATCCTCTGATTACTTTAGTGCATTCAAGATTAGCGACGGATGCTTAATAGTGCAAGACTGGACCAAATTTGTGTTGGGGGAGCGCAGAGAAGTACTAGGGAGCAGCAACCAGAGGCGCCTTCCACGATTAGGAGACAGGTTCATCTGCATGCTCCAACTTGATCAAGGAGGAGAGCTACACATGTTTTATGTTCTTTTACCTAAGAGAGAGCAGCAGGAGTGAGTAGCGAGGTGAGTAGCTGGCTAGAAATGAGTTTCAGGATGATGATGTGCTACACTATTACTATGATGATAAAATAGCTAGTGTTGGTGGTAATGACTATGATGATTATTATTAGCTAGTGTTAGTGGTGATTAAATAAATACTATTGGTGGTAATGACCATGATGATGATTAAATATCTTGTGCTGGCGGATTAGATTCAAGTGGAGGCAACATGTGGTGCACATCGAAAGTACTACTAATCCAAACTAGATCAAGTTTGGATTAGTAGTATACTTTTGACATGCACCACATATTGCCTCCACTTGAACCTAATCCACCTTCATTTAATACACTGTTATGGACATAATGATGTAAACCTCATAACAGCTGGTATTGTACCAATATTTGTATGATGGCGCATAAATATACTAAAATAAAAAAATAAAAAAAAAATACTAGTAGCGATGGAAAGAAAACACGCTACAAGTAGATACCTTAGCAGTAGCGTGGTACTGAACAAGCGCTGCAGCTATTTGTACTAGCAGTAGCGCGTGATGGCACGCGTTACTGCTAAGCAATAGCTGTAGTGCCTTATTAGTAGCGCGGCTTCCCGTGCTACTAGTGGGCACAAAACACGCGCTATTGCTAGGGTTTTCCCTAGTAGTGATACCGACGATCGAATCTCGGGAAAGTACTACACCGCTAGACAAAGGGAATTGAATACGGGATTGATTGAATCCTCGACATCGTGGTTCATCCGATGAGATCATCATGGAACATGTGGGAGCCAACATGGGTATACAGATCCCGCTATTAGTTATTGGCTGGAGAGTTGTCTCGGTCATGTCTACGTGTCTCCCGAACCTGTAGGGTCTACACACTTAAGGTTCGATGACGCTAGGGTTATAGGGAATAGACGTACATGGTTACCAAATATTGTTCGGAGTCCCGGATGATATCCCGGACGTCACGAGGAGTTCCGGAATGGTCCAGAGGTAAAGATTTATATATGGGAAGTCCTGCTTTGGTCACCGGAAAATTTTCGGGTGATATCGGTAATGTACCGGGACCAATGGGAGGGTCCCGGGGGTCCACCAGGTGGGGCCACCAGCCCCAGAAGGCTGCGTGGGCCAAGTGTGGGAGGGGACCAGCTCCAGGTGGGCTGGTGCCCCCCCCCACCAAGGCCCAAGGCGAAGGGAAGAGTGGGAGGGGGCAAACCCTAGGGCATATGGGCCCTAAGGCCCACCCCAGGTGCGCCTCCCCCTCTCGCCCTTTGGCTGCCACCCTAGATGGGATCTGGGGCTGCCGCACCCCTTGGGGTGGGAACCCTAGAGGGGGCGCAGCCCCCTCCCCTCCCCCTATATATAGTTGAGGTCTAGGGGCTGCCCAACACATGAGTTTCTCTCCCTCTTGGCGCGGCCCTACCTCTCTCCCTTCTCGTCTCTTGCGGTGCTTGGCGAAGCCCTGCTGGATTGCCACGCTCCTTCGTGCTGCTGCTGGACGGAGTCTTCCTCAACCTATCCCTCTCTCCTTGTTGGATCAAGGCATGGGAGACGTCACTGGGCTGCACGGGTGTTGAACGCGGAGGTGCCGTCCGTTCGGCACTAGGATCATCGGTGATTTGGATCACGACGAGTACGACTCCATCAACCCCGTTCACTTGAATGCTTCCGCTTAGCGATCTACAAGGGTATGTACATGCACTCTCCTTCCCCTCGTTGCTAGATTACTCCATAGATTGATCTTGGTGATGCATAGAAAATTTTGAATTTCTGCTACGTTCCCCAACAGTGGTATCAGAGCTAGGTCTATGCGTAGTTACTATGCACGAGTAGAACACAAAGCAGTTGTGGGCGTAGATGTTGTTAATTTTCTTGCCACTACTAGTCTTATCTTGCTTCGCGGCATCGTGGGATGAAGCGGCCCAGACCGACCTTACACGCGCTTCGTGAGACAAGTTCCACCGATGACATGCACTAGTTGCATAAGGTGGCTAGCGGTGTGTCTCTCCCACTTTAGTTGGAGGATTCGATGAAAAGGGTCCTTATGAAGGGTAAATAGAAATTGGCATATCACGTTGTGGTTTTACGTAGGTAAGAAACGTTCTTGCTAGAACACCTATAGAAGCCATGTAAAAACTTGCAACAACAATTAGAGGACGTCTAACTTGTTTTTGCAGCAAGTGTTTTGTGATGTGATATGGCCAAAGGATGTGATGAATGATATATGTGATATATGAGATTGATCATGTTCTTGTAATAGGAATCACGACTTGCATGTCGATGAGTATGACAACCGGCAGGAGCCATAGGAGTTGTCTTAATTTATTGTATGACCTGAGTGTCATTGAAGAATGCCATGTAAATTACTTTACTTTATTGCTAAACGCGTTAGCCATAGAAGTAGAAGTAGCCGTTGGCGAGACAACTTCATGGAGACACGATGATGGAGATCATGATGATGGAGATCATGGTGTCATGCCGGTGACGATGATGATCATGGAGCCCCGAAGATGGAGATCAAAAGGAGCGAAATGATATTGGCCATATCATGTCACTTATTGATTGCATGTGATATTTATTATGTTTATGCATCTTATTTTCTTAGAATGACGGTAGCTTAAATAAGATGATCCCTCACAATAATTTCAAGAAAAGTGTTCCCCCTAACTATGCACCGTTGCGAAGGTTCGTTGTTTTGAAGCACCACGTGATGATCGGTGTGATAGATTCTAACGTTCGAATACAACGGGTGTAAGCCAGATTTACACACGCAATACACTTAGGTTGACTTGACGAGCCTAGCATGTACAGACATGGCCTCGGAACACGGAAGACCGAAAGGTCGAGCATGAGTCGTATAGAAGATATGATCAACATGAAGATGTTCACCGACGTTGGCTAGTCCGTCTCACGTGATGATCGGACACGGCCTAGTTGACTCGAATCATGTAATCCCTTAGATGAATAGAGGGATGTCTATCTGAGTGGGAGTTCATAAGATGAACTTAATTATCCTGAACATAGTCAAAAGAACTTTGCAAATTATGTCGTAAGCTCTCGCTTTAGTTCTACTGTTTAGATATGTTCCTAGAGAAAATTCAGTTGAAAGTTGATAGTAGCAATTGTGCGGACTAGGTCCGTAAACTGAGGATTGTCCTCATTGCTTCAAAGAAGGCTTATGTCCTTAAAGCACCACTTAGTGTGCTGAACCTTGAACATCGTCTGTGGATGTTGCGAACATCTGACACACACGTTTTGATAACTATGTGATAGTTCAGTTAAACGGTTTAGAGTTGAGGCACCAAAGATGATTCCGAAACGTCGCAGAACATATGAGATGTTTCGAGGGCTGAAATTGGGATTTTAGGCTCGTGCCCACGTCAAGAGGTATAAGACCTCCAACGATTTTCTTAGCCTGCAAACTAAGGGAGAAAAGCTCAATCGTTGAGCTTGTGCTCAGATTGTCTGAGTACAACAGTCACTTGAATCAAGTGGGAGTTGATCTTCTAGATGAGATGGTGATGTTTCTCCAAAGTCATTGCCACCAAGTTGCTAGAGCTTCGTGATGAACTATAACATATCAGGGATAGATATAATGATCCTTGAGATATTCACGATGTTTGACACCGCAAAAGTAGAAATCAAGAAGGAGCATCAATTGTTGATGGTTGGTGAAACCACTAGTTTCAAGAAGGGCAAGGGCAAGAAGGGATACTTCATGAAACGGCAAATCAGCTGCTGCTCTAGTGAAGAAACCCAAGGTTGAACCCAAACCCGAGACTAAGTGCTTCTGTAATAAAGGGAACAACCACTGGTGCAGAATTACCCTAGATACTTGGTAGATGAGAAGGCTAGCAAGGTCGATAGAAGTATATTGGATATACATTATGTTAATGTCTACTTTACTAGTACTCCTAGTAGCACCAGGGTATTAGATACCGGTTCAGTTGCTAAGCGTTAGTAACTCAAAATAAAAGGCTGCGGAGTAGCCGGAGACTAGCTAAAGGTGAGCTGGTGATATGTGTTGGATGTTTTCCAAGCTTGATGTGATCAAGCATCGCACACTCCCTCTACCATCGAGATTAGTGTTAAACCTAAATAATTGTTATTTGGTGTTTGTGTTGAGCATAGACATGATTGGATTATGTCTATCGCAATATAGTTATTCATTTAAGGAGAATAATGGTTACTCTGTTTATTTGAATAATACCTTCAATGGTCTTGCACCTAAAATGAATGGTTTATTGAATCTCGATCGTAGTGATACACATGTTCATGCCAAAAGATATAAGATAGTAATGATAGTACCACCTACTTGTGGCAATCGCCATGTAAGTCATATTGGTATAAAAGCATGAAGAAGCTCCATGTTGATGGATCTTTGGACTCACTCGTTTTTGAAAAGTTTGAGACATGCGAACCATGTCTATTGGTGTATATGCATGAAGAAACTCCATGCAAATGGACCGTTTGGACTCACTTGATTTTGAATCACTTGAGACATGCAAATCATACCACATGGGCAAGATGACTGAAAGCCTCGTTTTCAGTAAAATGGAACAAGAAAGCAACTTGTTGGAAGTTATACATTTTGATGTGTGCAGTCCAATGAGTGCTGAGGCACGCAGTGGATATCGTTATGTTCTTACTTCACGGATGATTTGAGTAGATACTGAGTATATTTACTTGATGAAACACAAGTCTGAATTATTGAATGGTTCAAGTAATTTCAGAGTGAAGTTGAAGATCATCATGACAAGAGGATAAAATGTCTATGATATGATCATAGAGATGAGTATCTGAGTTACGAGCTTTGGCACGCAATTAAGACATTGTGTAAATTGTTTCACAATTAATACCGCCTGGAACACCATAGTGTGATGGTGTGTCCGAACATCATAGTTGCACGCTATTGATATGGTGCGTACCATGATGTCTCTTATCGAATTACCACTATCGTTCATGGGTTAGGCATTAGAGACAACCGCACTCACTTTAATAGGGCACCACGTAATTCCATTGAGACGACACTGTTTGAACTATGGTTTGAAGAAACCTAAGTTGTCGTTTCTTAAAAGTTTGGGGCTGCGACGCTTATGTGAAAAAGTTTCAGGTTGATAAGCTCGAACCCAAAGCGGGTAAAATGCGTCTTCATAGGACACCCAAAACAGTTGGGTATGCCTCCTAATTCAGATCCGAAAGCAATAGGGATTGTTTCTTGAATCAGGTCCTTTCGAGGAAAAGTTTGTCTCGAAAATTGAGTGGGAGGATGGTGGAGACTTGATGAGGTTATTGAACCATCACTTCAACTAGTGTGTGGCAGGGCATAGGAAGTTGTTCCTGTAGCGCCTACACCAATTGAAGTAGAAGCTTATGATAGTGATCATGAAGTTTTGGATCAAGTCACTACCGTACCTCGTAGGGCGACAAGGATGTGTACTACTTCAGAGTGGTACAGTAATCCTGTCTTGAAGGTCATGTTGCTAGACAACAATGAACCTACGAGCTATGGAGAAGCGATGGTGGGCCCATATTCCGACAAATGGTTAGAAACCATGAAATCCGAGATAGGATCCATGTATCAGAACAAAGCATGGACTTTGGTGGACTTGCCCGATGATCGGCAAGCCATTGAGATAAATGGATCTTTAAGAATAAGACGGACGTGGACGGTAATGTCACCGTCTATGAAGCTCGACTTGTGGCAAAGAGTTTTTCACAAGTTCAAGGAGTTGACTACGATGAGATTTTCTCATACGTAGCGATGCTTGCGTCCGTTGGAATCATGTTAGCATTAGCTGCATTTATGAAATCTGGCAGATGGATGTCAAAACGAGTTTCCTTACCAGTTTTCGTAAGGAAATGTTGTATGTGATACAATCAGAAAGGCTTTGTCGATCCGAAGGATGCTAAAAGGTATGCTGGCTCCAGCGATCCTTCCATGGACTGGAGTAAGCATCTCGGAGTTGGAATATACACTTTGATAAGATGATCAAAGACTTTGGGTTTGTACAAAGTTTATGAGAAACTTGTATTTCCAAAGAAGTGAGTGGGAGCACTATAGAATTTCTGATGAGTATATGTTGTTGACATATTGTTGATCAGAAATGATGTAGAGTTTCTGGAAAGCATATAGGGTTATTTGAAAAGTGTTTTTCAAGGGAAAACCTGGTTTAAGTTACTTGAACATTGAGCATCAAGATCTATAAGGATAGATAAAAACCGCTTAGTGGTACTTTCAAATGAGCATATACCTTGACATGATCTTGACGGTGTTCAAGATGGATCAGTTAAAGAAGGAGCTCTTGCCTGAGATGTAAGGTACGAAGTTAAGACTTAAAGCTCGACCATGGCAGAAGAGAGATAAAGGACGAAGGTCGTCCCCTATGCTTTAGACGTAGGCTCTATAGTATGCTATGCTGTGTACCGCACCTGATGTGTGCCTTGCTACCTGGCAAGAGGGTACAAAGGTGATCAAGGAGTGGATCACCCGAGGTGATCAAGGAATAAGGATATGTTTCTCGGTTATGGAGGTGATAAAGAGTTCGACGTAAAGAGTTGCGTCGGTGCAAGCTTTAACACCTATCTGAATGACTCTGAGTAGCAAACCGGATACGTATAGTGGAGCGACCATTTGGAGTAGATCCAAGTGGAGCGTGCAAGCAGCATTTACAATATGACCTAGAGATTTAAGAAGTACATACGGATCTGCATGTTGCAGACCTATTGACTAAAACCTCTCTCACAAGCAAAACATGATCAAACCCGAGAACTCATTGATCTTAATCACATGATGATGTGAACTAGTTTAGTGACACTAGTAAACTCTTTGGATGTTGGTCACATGGCGATGTGACCAGTAAGTGTTAATCACATGACGATGTGAACTAGATTATTGACTCTAGTGCAAGTGGGAGACTGTTGGAAATATGCCCTAGAGGAAATAATAAATTAGTTATTATTATTATATTTCCTTCTTCATGATAATCGTTTATTATACATGCTATAATTGTATTGATGGAAAACTCAGATACATGTGTGGATACATAGACAACACCATGCCCCTAGTAAGCCTCTAGTTGACTAGCTCGTTGATCAATAGATGGTTACGGTTTCTTGACCATGGACATTGGATGTCATTGATAACGGGATCACATCATTAGGGGAATGATGTGATGGACAAGACCCAATCCTAAGCCTAGCACAAAGATCGTGTAGTTCGTATGCTAAAGCTTTTCTAATGTCAAGTATCATTTCCTTAGACCATGAGATTGTGCAACTCCGGATACCATAGGAATGCTTTGGGTGTACCAAACGTCACAACGAATCGGGTGGCTATAAAGGTGCACTACGGTATCTCCGAAAGTGTCTCATTGGGTTGGCCTAATCGAGATCGATTTGTCACTCCGCAGACGAAGAGGTACCTCTAGGCCCACTCAGTAGGACATCATCATAATGTGCACAATGTGACCAAGGGGTTGATCACGGGATGATGTGTTACGGAACGAGTAAAGAGACTTGCCGGTAACGAGATTGAACAAGGTATCAGGATACCGACGATCGAATCTCGGGCAAGTACTATACCACTAGACATAGGGAATTGAATACGGGATTGATTGAATCCTCGACATCGTGGTTCATCCGATGAGATCATCATGGAACATGTGGGAGCCAACATGGGTATCCAGATCCCTCTGTTGGTTATTGGCCGGAGAGTTGTCTCGGTCATGTCTACGTGTCTCCCGAACCCGTAGGGTCTACACACTTAAGTTTCGATGACACTAGGGTTATAGGGAATAGATGTACGTGGTTACCGAATGTTGTTCGGAGTCCCGGATGAGATCTCGGACGTCACGAGGAGTTCTGGAATGGTCCGGAGGTAAAGATTTGTATATGGGAAGTCCTGCTTTGGTCACTGGAAATGTTTCGGGTGATATCGGTAATGTATCGGGACCACCGGGAGGGTCCCGGGGGTCCACCAGGTGGGGCCACCAGCCCCAGAAGGCTGCGTGGGCCAAGTGTGGTAGGGGACCAGCTTCAGGTAGGCTGGTGCGCCCCCCCACCAAGTCCCAAGGCGCAGGGAAGAGTGGGAGGGGGCAAACCCTAGGGCAGATGGGCCCTAAGGCCCACCCCAGGTGCGCCTCCCCCTCTCCCCCTTTGGCCGCCACCCTAGATGGGATTTAGGGATGCCGCACCCCTTGGGGTGGGAACCCTAGAGGGGGCGCAGCCCCCTCCCCTCCCCCTATATATAGTTGAGGTCTAGGGGCTGCCCAACACATGAGTTTCTCTCCCTCTTGGCACAGCCCTACCTCTCTCCCTCTTCGTCTCTTGCGGTGCTTGGCGAAGCCCTCCAGGATTGCCACGCTCCTTCACCACCACCACGCCGTCGTGCTGCTGCTGGACGGAGTCTTCCTCAACCTATCCCTCTCTCCTTGCTGGATCAAGGCATGGAAGACGTCACCGGGCTGCATGTGTGTTGAACGTGGAGGTGCCGTCCGTTCGGCACTAGGATCATCGGTGATTTGGATCACGACGAGTACGACTCCATCAACCCCGTTGACTTGAACGCTTCCGCTTAGCGATCTACAAGGGTATGTAGATGCACTCTCCTTCCCCTCGTTGCTAGATGACTCCATAGATTGATCTTGGTGATGCATAGAAAATTTTGAATTTCTGCTACGTTCCCCAACACCCCCGGGGCCTGTACAGCCCCGCCCTGACACGTGGCCGGCACTATAGGGCTAGGAGAGGTGTATCTGGGCACCCGTGAGCCAGCGCGGGGCTCACGAGGCCCTACCTCGAGGCGGGTTGTGCCTTGCTCTGGGCCTTTATCAATGGTATGTTCCTGCAAGGTGGTTAGAATGCAAATGTTCTACGTCCTCAGGTCCCGGCCCTCGAGCAAGCTCACCCGCCACTGGTATGAAAGGTCGCGATGCCGTGGGTCAAGGCCGGGGGTGAGGGCTGGAGAGCCAGTAAGAGCCCATGAGTCGTGATGCTCAGGCACCCCCCTTTTAACGTGCAAGCGCTTTGCATGAGAGTGGAGAGGTCCGTGATAGGCGGTAGACGATAATCAGGGGAATCAGGTTAAGCATGGAGGAGCAAATCCATTTAGATAGATGCGGAGAAAGCAAACGCCACTGGGTCAGGCCCGAGCAGCTTGGGGATAATACAGCCCGAGGGGCGCCCCCAACAAGGTAAGCAGAGAACATAAGAAAAACGGATACATGCCGCAGGGACGAACCCACGCGACCTGGGAATAATGCAGCCCTGTGGGCGCTCCCAGCTCAAAATGGAACTTTGAAAGATGTCACCTGATACCGTTGGAGATGAAGGGATGCTGAAGTAGCGGACGACGCGCGGTGAGGAAGCGGATCCTCACGAGCTACCGGGACCAGGAGCCTCGGGAGGCTCCGGGGGCGTGTGTGGATCTTCGAGGACCATCTCCATTTCTGCCAGGCCCGCACAATGCCTGACCTCCTGAGCCTCCAGAATGCTCCTCATTAGGCGCTGATGAGCTGCGGCCGCGTTCGGCAGGCCGAGAGGCATGCGAACGTAGCTGTGAGGTGGACCCTCGCAATGCCCCACGTGCGATGGCCAGAGGCGCTGCTGAGACGCAGCTCGGTTGAGCTCTGGTATGTTGATGCAGACGCACAACCCACCATCCTCGCCTGGATGTGGGGCTACGGCGGGCAAGCGGCGGCTGCCGCGCATGACTCTTGACTCCTGTAGCTCCTGAGTGTTTCTCGCGATGAACTCCAGAGGTTTTGGCCCTCCTTGCCTCATACCTTCCTGAGGGAAACGTGCTCTGAAGCACGCCTCCAAGTGGTGCCCGAGCGCCTCCCTCGTGACCTTGGCAAGGTCGGTGGCCCTCTAGGAGAGAGCCCCCGAGCCCTGCCCGAGGAGGGCGCTGGGCGCGCCTTCCTATGCGACAGAGGGTGGCGCCCCTTGAACGGGCGCGGATCCTGACGCAATGCCTCTGGAGGTGCCTGCTTCCTGATGGTTTGGGCCAGGTGAAGTCCTCTTCTTCTTAGGGACTGCCTCGGGAAGGCTCCTGCTCCTGTGATCCGGGTCTTCAATTGCCGCGGCCTGGAAGGCACGCTCGAGAGAACACATTGCATCCTTTTCTTCACAGGGGACAGTGATGACTCCACCGCTTCCTAGCATCTTGAGGACATTGTAGCCATGGTGAGTCACTGCCATGAACTTGGCCAGGGCTGGGTACCCGAGGATGGCATTGTATGGTAGGCGAATGTGGGCAACGTCGAAGTCAATGAGCTCGGTGCGGTAATTGTTGCGCTGCCCAAAGGTGACAGGAAGGCGAACTTGCCCTATCGGAATGGTGGAACCATAAGTGACTCCCGAGAAAGGCTTGGTCGGCTGAAGCTGGTCGTATGGCACTTGGAGATTGTTGAACGTTTGGACGGATAGGACGTTGAGTCCTGCCCCGCCATCGATGAGGGTCCTAGTGACTTGCACATTGCTGATGACTATGGAGCAAAGCAATGGGAGGACTCCGGCCGTTGCCGCGCACTTGAGCTGATCCGCTAAGGTGAACGTGATAGCGCATGCGGACCACCTGAGAGGGTGCGTGTCCTCAGGCTTGGGGAGGACTGCATTCACCTCACGAGCAAACTGCTTCAAGATGCGCTGTGAGGCTGGGGCCTGGGCGCCGCCCAGGATGCAAGCGATTGCACACGGCTCCTGGAAGCCCCCAGCCACCTCGTCCTGATGATGGTCTTCATTCCTCCTCGGCGGTGGTGGCAGAGGAGGGAGGCCTGCGTTGCCTTGCGGGCGATCCTCACGAGGTTGATCCCTCCAACCTCCCTCGCGAGGCTGGTCCTGCCAGCGGTCCTCGCGAGGTCGGTCACGCCATCCTTGGCGAGGGCCACGGTCTTCCCATCATCCTCCACCTCTTCCTCCTCCTCGGCCGTAGCCCCGATCGTTGCACTCGGGGCGTTGGCCGATACGCCCATCTCGCACAGCCCTGAGTTCTTCGCATTCGTTGGTGTTGTGGGTGTGGAGGTTGTGGTACACACAGTACCGGCTGCCTTTGGACGACTCTGGATGATCCCTACCTCGCTTGGTGTCTGGCTCCGCTGCGAGCACAGCAGCTCCTTTGCGCTTCACGTCCTTGACCTTGGGCTTCTTCCCTTCTGGATCAGCAGCTGAAAGCTCGAGGAGGGAGAGGCGTCCTTCCTCAGCCCTGGCGCACTTGGTCGCTAAGTTGAACAGCTCTAGAGATGTGCACAGGTCTTCATGGATCACTAGCTCCTCTTTCATCTTGATGTAACGCATGCCATCGGAGAAGGCTGGGATGATGGCTTCCTTAGTCAACTTGGGGATCATGAGGCGGGCATTGTTGAAGCGCTGGATGTACTTCTGCAGGGTCTCTCCTAGCTGTTGCTTGATGTGGCGCAGGTCACTCATGGCCGGGGGCCGGTCGCCAGTGCCTTGGAAGTTGGCGATGAAGCGAGTGCTCATCTCATCCCAAGAGGAGATTGTGCCAGGAGGAAGGTTTAGGACCCAGGTGCGGGCGCCATCCTTGAGCGCCATAGGAAACCAGTTTGCCATGACCTTTTCATCCCTGTTGGCCACCTCGATGCCCAGCTCGTAGAGCTGGAGGAACTCCGCGGGGTCGGCGGTACCGTTGTAGCGAGGAGGCAGGTCTGGCTTGAACTTGCCGGGCCATGCGACACTACGCAGCTTGGCGGCAAAGGCGCAAAAGCCTGCGGTGGCCACCGGAGCTCTCTGCTAATGCGGGGCTTGCTCCTGGGGATTCCCGCGTGCCGCTGCCTAGAGCAGCGCAGGGTCTTGATGTGGTGGTGCAGGGATGCAATCATGGCGCACCGGTGCTGGGAGTACGCGTGCACCTTCTTGAGGACGAGGGATTTCTTTGCAGCTCCTTTCTTGTCGCGCGGGCGCCAGACGCGGTGGGTCTCGTCCTGGGGCCGTGCGCCTTGGAGCTAGGGCGCGTTCTTGGGGAGGAGGTGGCGGGGGCACCTCCTGTTCTGCGCCTCCTATGCAGGACGGAGGGTGAGGCAGCGAGAGGGACGGCGCAGGGGAGCCCCCTGCGGCGCTAACGAGCTCGGTGATGCGAGTGAGCCACTCGTCGTAGAGGTCGTCAACGGGACGATAGTGCAGGAGCTCTCGTGCCAGGAGCAACGCAGCGTACGCGTCCGTGGGGGCGCGACGGGCGTGGGACGACGAACCGGCTGGAGTCAGTGACGGGGTGGCGGTGCGGCCTTCCCGCCGCACCGAGGGATGCAGCAACGACGCCTGCTGCTCGTTCCCCGCCGAGCCGATGGCGGCATTGGCGGCAGGCCACGGGGAACGATGGGGCACCCGCCGACGGGAGCCGTCTGGGCGACTCGGGCGGCGAGAGCAGCCCGACGCTCGGCGTGGGCTCGGCGAGCGTCAGACATGGGCGCGATGGGCGACGAACGCGAGGCGGTGGAAGAAGGATTCCGGCGCACCCCTACCTGGCGCGCCAAATGTCGGATTTCGGGTTCCGGCAGACCCTTGAGGTTCGAACTCTGGGGTGCGCACGAAGATCTTTCCCCTACCAACTCACGTCTCGAAGCCTCGCAAGGAATCTAAACTAGAAGGAAGAACACACAAAGGACATGAGGTTTATACTAGTTCAGGCCACCATTGTGGTGTAATACCCTACTCCAGTGTGTGGTGTGGTGGATTGCCTCAGGGGCTGATGATGAACAATACAAAGGAAGAACAACCTCGCGAGGGGCTGTTCTTGAGCTGGTGCGGTGAACTGCTTGGTGAGTTCAGTCGCCTCTCTCTCTAGTCTACCCGAAATCTGGATCCCCCCTCCACTCTGTGGTGGCTAGCCCTATTTATAAAGGGAGGCCCTGGGCCTCTTCCCAAATAATGAGCGGGAAGGGCGCCAACAATTGGCCATTTTGAAGGGGAACATCTAGTACACTTATCCTGACTAAAGTTGGTCTACGGCTGCCAAAGGCTCTGATGGTGATGCCGTCCTGGGCTCCACGATGACCTCCATCCTGCTGTTCTATTGGTCTTGGTCTTGTTGCACCAAAACGGTAACCTCTGCCTGATGCCTTGGCCTGTGCTTGCCCCCTTTGCACCGAAGGGGAAACAAGGACACTGCGCAGGCTGGCGCCCGCCTGGTCTCGATCATCATGGCTTGCATTATGGGCACCTCGCGAGGTACCCTCCCTTGATCTCTTCGCCTCCTCGCGAGCCCGCCTGATGAGGCTGCTTCCTGAGGAAGCTTCTGTCGTCCGCCCCGCGAGGCTTCGCCTCTCACGAGGGTCTTGAGCTTGAGCTGATGAAGCTGGGCTGTACTGGGCCCCCATTTGAGCCACGCCATAGGCCGCAGGCAGGCAAGTCTGGGGACCCCATTCCCAGAACGCCGACAGTCTGCGGGGTGAGGCTGACGTCCCCAGAAAATAACAGGATGTGTGGGTGGGTAGAGGGATGGCCTGGTGGCAGCACAGCAAGCCATGGGAGGAGGGAGCAGGCAGTCCCGTCGGCGCTGGTTTGGGCGGCTGGAGCAGGAAGATCAGAGATTGAAGAAGCATGGTGGCTGTTGGATGGACATCCAACAGTCACTGCTTTGTGTTGACTAAGTTGACAAGCCTTGCGTACGCGTCAAAAAAAAATTTAGGACAGCGTCATCGTCAACCTAGTAGGCCCAGAAGTCAGCCTCCAAATCTATACAAAACAGCATACAGCCCATTAGCCATTATTTTCAATAATTTACAGCCCATTTGCTAATTCTTAAGAATATTTGAAGCTGATATTCTTTTTATTAGCATTACAGACCATATATTATGGGCACTGCTAAAAAATTCAACAAAATTTTGCATATTTCGGTGGGGTCCGAACTCTTTCAATCACAAAATTTCGAGTCACGTTAAAAATATTTTTTTAAGAATTATATCAAAATAAAATTCAAAAACAATTCTCGCAAAAAATGAATGAAATTTAGAATCTTAACTAGCAAGATGCCCATTCGTTGCACGGAACATGAAGATCCATTTGTATGAGTAGTTTATCTTGTGGGAGAAAAGATGATATTTTAATGTAATTGCCAGTTGGCTTTTGTTTTTATAAGAATAGAGAGTAGAGAAATCCTAAAAAAAGATATTTTAATGCAATTGCTGGTTGGCTTTGGTTTAAAATTTTATAGCCCATTTCTTACAACTTATAGCCCATTTTCTGGGGAAGCCCATTTCTTACTACTTACATCCCTCCTCGTCTTGAAGGATTTGCAGCCCAGCAGGGCTGAGAAAAGCAAGTAGGCCTCGGTTTGGTATTCTCCAAAAACAAGAACTTGGCTAGCCATTTTCAGAAAGAAAAAATATATCAACTGGGCTCGTCATGTGCTTAAATAAAAGCATAAGCCTGGGCTAGACGGGCCTGAAAGCACATTTGCTCCCTAGGTGGTTTTGGTAATTAATGACAACATACTTTGTGGTTGGACTAATGCTTTTATCAAGTATGTCTCAGGAAAGTCAATCACTCTGGCAATGGCAAAAGGACTAGAGAGGTGAACCCCTAAGATGCTAAGGAAAGGATTGGCAAAAAGCTCAAGACTCCATTTTTGGTTTAGTGATCCAAGATCACATTGAGTCCATAGGAAAGCCAATACTATTAAAAGGGGGTGAGGTTATGATGATGATCTGGTTGCTCTAAGTGCTTAGTGATTTATCTCTCAAACAATCAGCAATCTTTCATTCCAACATAAACCCATAAGTAATCTCGGTCCCACCGATTCCAAACTCACCACACCGAGATGAACCACCTCACCATATAGCCAAACCCTAAGAATCTCGGATTTTCCGATTCCAAACTCGGTCATTCGAAATTGGTGTTGCCAAGCTTCAGAATCTTCAGACTCAAATCGGTGTCACCGAGATGAGAAAGTCGGTCCCACCGAGATTGGCAAACCCTAGACTTTGGAAGAATCGGACTAACCGAGATTGTATTTTCGGTCCCACCGAAAATCCCAACGTTCACAAGATTTGAACTTTCGGTCTGACCGAGTTGTCAACTTCGGTCTGACCGAGATTACTCAAATGTGTGTAACGGTTGGATTTTGTGTGGAGGCTATAAATACCCCTCCACCTCCTCTTCATTCGTGGAGAGAGCCATCAGAAAGAACTACCACTCCTACCTTACATTTCTGAGAAGAAAACTACCTACCCTTGTGTTGAGATCAAGTTGCTCCACTCCCACCATATGACACTTGATTTCTAGTCTTTCCAAGTTGCTTTCCACTCAATCCCTTCCTCCACCACAGCCAAATCAGTGAGGAGAGTTGAGTGTTGGGGAGATTATCATTTGAAGCACAAGAGCAAGGAGTTCATCATCACCAACCCCATCTATTACCTTTTGGAGGGTGGTGCCTCCTAGATTGGTTAGGTGTCACTTGGGAGCCTCCGTCATGATGTGGAGTTGAACCAAGGAGTTTGTAAGGGCAAGGAGATCGCCTACTTCGTGAAGATCTACCCCGAGTAAGGCTAGTCCTCCGTGGGCGAAGCCATGATGGCATAGACAAGGTTGCTTCTTCGTGGACCCTTCGTGGGTGGAGCCTCCGTGGACTCATGCAGCCGCTACCCTCCGTGGGTTGAAGTCTCCATCAACGTGGATTGACGATAGCACCACCTATCGGAACCACGAGAAAAATCTCCGTGTCTCCAATTGCGCTTGCTCTTCACAATCTCTCCTTACTATTCATGCAATTTACTTTCCGCTGCCCTATACTCTAGAATTGTATGCTTAGTATGTTGCTCGACTTGTATGCATGATGCTTGACTTGTCTTTCATTGTAAATTTGCTATGAACCTATGTTAATCAAAAGGCATAATTTTTATCTTGTCGAGTTGTCTAATCACCCCCTCTAGACACTCTTGCCTTCAACGATCCTACAATTGGTATCGAGCATTGGTCTCCATTGCTTTGGTTTGCACACCATTGGAGGAAGATGGACGGTTCACGCTTGGGAGTGTTAGTCATAGAGTGCCTATTCTTGATGGAGTGTCCTATAACTCGTGGAGGATTGAAATGCTTGCTATCTTTAAGATATACAACTTATGCAAATATGTTGAAACCCCATATGTACCACCATTTGACCCCTTGCACCCTACTGTAGATGAAGAGCTTGATTTGCTTCAGAACCTTAGAACTGTCAATCTTATCATTAGAGGTTTGCTCGATAACTTGCTTGAGCTTGTCACGAACTTTGAGTGCGCCATGCTATGTGGAAGTTCTTGGAAGAACTTTATCCGGACTACTCGTTGAGAGGTCTTGATGAAATTCTATACAAGACAGTTGAATTTGATATGTTGCGCCCCAAAGATCCTAACTTTGATAAATGCTTCTTTGAGCTTCGTGATCTTATGAAAAAGAAGGGTGATCCCGGTTTT
The DNA here is from genome assembly GCA_021437245.1 of Aegilops speltoides. Taxonomy (NCBI): domain Eukaryota; kingdom Viridiplantae; phylum Streptophyta; class Magnoliopsida; order Poales; family Poaceae; genus Aegilops; species Aegilops speltoides. The sequence continues at coordinate 276,694,476 of CM038144.1, forward strand.
ATCAATGTTCGAATAAGAAATGCTCTTGTTTTGCATTCCGATGACTATTATCACGTTGATAAAACTGATGCAAGTCATTGTCAAATTGACCTAGGTATTGATGATGGATTGTCTATGGGTCAATATGATGATGAGCATGAGCATGATGACGATTTGGACACCGAGCTAGACAAGATCATGAAGAGTCTCAGTCTAATGGCAAATATGAGAGACTACATATCCGGTGGCAAAGAATGGATTCTTGATAGTGGATGCACCGATCACATGACCGGAGATGAAGACATGTTTCGAGAGCTTGCAAAGAACGATGGTCCACGCAAGTATGTGACTTTTGGAGACAACTCCAAGGGTAAGGTACTTGGCCTTGGTAAGGTGGCCATATCTCATGATAGCTCCATTAAAAATGTCATGCTTGTTGAATCACTTGGATACAATTTACTTTCCGTGTCTAGATTAGCTGACTTTGGGTTCAATGTGCTATTCACCAAAGTAGATTGCCAAGTTTTTCAGAGTGACAATCATAACATGGTCTTTACCGGCATTCGAGAGGTGACCTATACATTGTCGATTTCTCTAAGAAAGCTCAACCTAGAACTTGCTTTATTGCTAAATCTGCTAAAGGTTGGCTTTGGCATAGAAGGCTTGGACATGTTGGTATGCGAAATTTAGATAAGCTAATCAAAGGAGATCACATTCTTGGTGTTAAAGATGTTTTCTTTGACAAAGATAGACTCTGCAGTGCATGTCAAGCAGGAAAACAGGTTGGAGGAAGTCATCCCGTGAAGAATATCATGACCACAAGGAGACCGCTTGAGCTTCTTCATATGGATCTTTTGGTCCCAATGCTTACAAAAGCCTTGGTGGTAACTCCTTTGGTCTAGTTATTGTTGATGACTTTTCAAGATTTACGTGGGTATTTCTACTTGATGACAAATCGCAGGTTCGAAAATCTTCAAAACCTTTGCTAGAAAGGCTCGTAATCAATTTGAGGTGAAGATCAAGAAGGTTCGGAGGACAACGAACGGAGTTCAAGAACGCCCATGTGGACTCTTTTCTCGATGAGGAAGGAATTCTACATGAGTTCTCAGCTACGTACACACCTCAACAAAACGGGGTTGTTGAGAGGAAGAACCGAACGCTCATTGAGATGGCGAGGACAATGCTTGATGAATACAAGACACCAAAACACTTTTGGGGTGAAGCCGTTGAGACAGCTTGTCATGCCATCAACAGACTTTATCTTCACAAGCTTCTCGGCAAGACTTCATACGAGCTCCTTACGGGTAACAAACCCCAAGTGGGATATTTTCGAGTCTTTGGTTCAAAATGCTATATTCTTGATAAGCATCGTCGGTCTAAATTTGCTCCTAAAACTCATGAAGGCTTTTTCCTCGGTTATGGATCAAACTCTCACACCTACCGTGTTCACAATAATTTCACCCAAAGGTTGAAGAGACGGTAGATGTGAAGTTTGATGAATCTAATGGCTCGCAAGTAGAGCAAATGCCTATTGATGTAGGAGACAAGGACCCATCGGAAGCCATTCAAGATTTATCCATTGGAAAGATTCGTCCCATGGAAGTGAAGGAGAGTACCTCATCTACATATGTGGAGCCCCCTACCTCACGGCAAGGTGAACCTCAAGGCAACATGGAGGCCTCCACAAGTGGAACTCACCAAGATGAGGAAGTGCGACAAGAAGATCCACCACAACCTCCTTCTCCACCACCTCAAGACAACACCAACAACACAGATGAAGAAGAAGATGAGGATGATGAGGAAGCTCAGCCACGACCACGACAAAAGCTATCTCGAGTTCGAGAAAGAGTCAAGAAAGACCATCCCGTGGAACAAATGATGAATGACATCGACTCGGAGAATCACTCGCCTAAAACTCGTTTAGCTAACTTTTGTGAGCATTACTCATTTATTTCTAGTCTTGAACCTATGAAGGTAGAAGAAGCGCTTGAAGACCCGGATTGGGTGAACGCTATGCATGAAGAGCTGCACAACTTCGAGAGGAACAACGCTTGGTCTTTGGTAGAGAAGCCCAATGATGACCAAAACGTCATTGGAACCAAATGGGTGTTTCGAACAAGCAAGATGAAGATGGACAAGTCATCCGCAACAAGGCTCGACTCAGAGCACAAGGTTACACACAAGTCGAAGGTATGGACTATGGTGAGACCTATGCCCCCGTTGCTAGACTTGAGTCCATTCGCATTCTTCTTGCTTATGCCAACCACCATAACATTACTCTTTATCAAATGGACATTAAAAGTGCTTTCCTAAATGGTGAAATTGAGGAGGAAGTTTTTGTGAAACAACCTCCCGGGTTTGTGAATCCTAAAAAGCCTAATCATGTTTATAAATTGCACAAAGCTCTTTATGGTCTTAAACAAGCCCCTAGAGCTTGGTACAAATGCTTGACTAGCTTTCTTCTTGAAAAAGGATTTGAAATTGGTAAAATTGACTCAACGCTATTCACAAAAAGGGTTGACGGAGAACTATTTGTGTGCCAAATATATGTCGATGATATTATCTTTGGTTCAACTAACCCTGATTTTAGTGAGAAGTTTGGGAAGCTTATGTCAGAGAAGTATGAGATGTCCATGATGAGTGAACTCAAGTTCTTCCTTGGGTTGCAAATCAAGCAATCTAAGGAGGGTACTTTTGTTTCACAAACTAAGTACACTAAGGATCTCTTCAAGAAGTTCAACATGCAAGAGAGCAAAGGTATGAGAACCCCCATGCCTACTAATGGACATAATGACTTGACTAAAGATGGAGAACCTGTTGATCAAAAGGTTTATCGATCCATGATTGGTTCTCTACTATATCTTTGTGCTTCTCGTCCTGATATAATGTTGAGTGTATGCATGTGTGCTCGATATCAAGCTGCTCCTAAAGAATGTCATCTTAAAGCTGTTAAAAGAATTGTGAGATATTTGATACACACACCTAACTTTGGCATTTGGTATCCTAAGAGGGCCTCTTTCGATCTTGTTGGCTATTCCGACTCGGACTATGCCGAGACAAGATAGATAGAAAGTCAACTTCGGTACATGTCAATTTCTCGTCGATCCCTTGTGTCTTGGTCATCCAAGAAACAAAACTCGATATCGTTATTCATCGCAGAAGCAGAATATATTGCTGCTGGTTCGTGTTGTGCTTTCGGTTGCTATGGATGAAATAAATGCTTAAGGACTATGGGATACATGCGAGGCATGTTCCTTTGCTTTGTGACAACGAGAGTGCAATTAAGATTGGACACAATCCGCGCAACACTCTCGCACTAAACACATTGAAGTTCGCCACCATTTTATTCGTGATCATGTTGCTAAGGGAGACATTGATCTTAAGCATGTTCAGATCGACAAACAACTTGCAGATATCTTCACAAAACCACTTGAAGAGAAAGTGTTTTGTCGCTTGAGGAGTGAGTTGAACATCATTGATGCTTCAAACTTGGAGTGAAAACTCCATTGATGCATGCAAGGCATGAGCCTAATTGACTAATCCTTGATATTTCTCTTATGATGATGATCATATGTCTTGGACACATTTGCCCCCTTGTATTGCATCTAACTCCTTGCAGGTACTTGGATGGACTACATTCTACAAGATTATCACACTCACTCAAATCATGAGTAATCTTGTCATTGACCAAGTATCTAGCCCTTTGGGATGTTGAGTTCAAGGAACAAAATTTCACATATCCTTTTTGACACCATATACTTCTAGTACTTCACTCATGTCATATTGGATATTCTTGAGTATTTCCTTGCTTGCCTAACCCATGTAGGAAGATGAACTACATCTTGAAAATGGTGCTCCAACTTCACATCCTATGAGCATCAATATCAAGTTCACCTACATGAGAACAAGCAACAACAAGCCCAAGGTATGTCTTTCACATCTTGAAAAACTTTGCTCAAAGTCATGAGTACAAGCAGCTTCAAAAGATGTGATCACATCAAATGCTTAATCGAAAAATGGTAACCCCATTTTGAGCTTAAACGATGAGTATGACCTATGATCAAATGTTCTCATTTGACTCCTAAGTCAATATACTCAAACATAGGTGACTTTGTCGCCGACCCCTATCTAGATGAAGTACATATGTTTTGGAGTTTTCTGTTTTTCTCTTATGCTCTCTCATTGAGTTTCCTTGCTTGTTATTAAAAAAAAAAACTTCATCTAGCAACCTTTTTCATTTCTGTTTTCTTCTGTTCTTGTGTATATTTTCTTTAGCCCTGATAAATTCCCTGAAAATCATTTACAAATTCATTGCAAATCTTCTGAAACATTTCTTGCAAAGTGAGCTGAATTATTTCTACATTTCCTTGAATTAAACTCAAGGCCACCGATTCAATAATTTCGATCTCGACCAAAAGGATCTGCCCTAAGTCTCGACTTTCGGACTCACCGATCCATATCATTTCGTGTCACCGAACTACATTCATCAGGATATCATCTTCTACAGCTCATCTGAATGACTTACATTCTACATACTTATTTGCTCAGTGTGATTCTTAATGAACCCACTTCTTTCCTTCCATCTTTCTTGCCCTTCCCGGTTTATCGTCCTTTTCGCACTTGATGTCAAAGGGGAGAAGATTTAGGGGGAGCTTAAGGGAAGATTGGAGGATAAGGGGAGAAGAGATATCTTAAAGGAAAAACATCCTTACCTTAAGGGGGAGAGGATCACATCAAAGCTTTGCCATATATTTCACTGTGATAACACTGTTGGCATTATTTCTCTTGATTTTGTTTTTCTTGTACTCACCATTGGTATATTCTGAAATGTACAATTGGTATCTTATACAATTGGTATCTTATACGATTGGCATCTTAAAAGATCACAATTGGTATCTTATGAAAAGCAAAATCTCTCAGAGCTCATTGAAAATCTTTTAGTCTTGGGAGACATGTTGGCTGATTCAAGCTAGTGCTCAACATGAGACACTCTTTATACATGTCATCCCTGGCTTGGTACTCTTGATGTTCTTGCTGTTGGTTGAAGAACTACTCTTGTGTTATCTAACCGTGTTTTCCCAAGTTTATTTCTTCAGATACATCACCAAGGAATTTCAAGGTAAGTATATGCATCTTGCAGGATGTGCATGATGGTGACTTGCTTGTGAATACTTGTTTGCAAGAAATCACCATGCACATATGCATCATATCTAATTTACCTCATCTGCTCTGATGCATATAGCCAAGCAGCATGCAGCACCTCTTGCTTTTCTCTCATGTGTGCTTGTGGTAGTCCAAAACCAAAATCTAAAATCTTGCACACTTGTAGGGGGAGCTTGTGTACTACATGTCTGTCAAAGCTTTAATGTTAACTATGTCTTTCTTTTAGTAAGCTTTGATATCCTTTCTGTGTGTTGCCATCAATTACCAAAAAGGGGGAGATTGAAAGCACATTTGCTCCCTAGGTGGTTTTGGTAATTAATGACAACATACTTTGTGGTTGGACTAATGCTTTTATCAAGTATGTCTCAGGAAAGTCAATCACTCTGGCAATGGCAAAAGGACTAGAGAGGTGAACCCCTAAGATGCTAAGGAAAGGATTGGCAAAAAGCTCAAGACTCCATTTTTGGTTTAGTGATCCAAGATCACATTGAGTCCATAGGAAAGCCAATACTATTAAAAGGGGGTGAGGTTATGATGATGATCTGGTTGCTCTAAGTGCTTAGTGATTTATCTCTCAAACAATTAGCAATCTTTCATTCCAACATAAACCCATAAGTAATCTCGGTCCCACCGATTCCAAACTCACCACACCGAGATGAACCACCTCACCATATAGCCAAACCCTAAGAATCTCGGATTTTCCGATTCCAAACTCGGTCATTCGAAATTGGTGTTGCCAAGCTTCAGAACCTTCAGACTCAAATCGGTGTCACCGAGATGAGAAAGTCGGTCCCACCGAGATTGGCAAACCCTAGACTTTGGAAGAATCGGACTAACCGAGATTGTATTTTCGGTCCCACTGAAAATCCCAACGCTCACAAGATTTGAACTTTCGGTCCGACCGAGTTGTCAACTTCGTCCGACCGAGATTACTCAAATGTGTGTAACGGTTGGATTTTGTGTGGAGGCTATAAATACCCTCCACCTCCTCTTCATTCGTGGAGAGAGCCATCAGAAAGAACTACCACTCCTACCTTACATTTCTGAGAAGAAAACTACCTACCCTTGTGTTGAGATCAAGTTGCTCCACTCCCACCATATGACACTTGATTTCTAGTCTTTCCAAGTTGCTTTCCACTCAATCCTTCCTCCACCACAGCCAAATCAGTGAGGAGAGTTGAGTGTTGGGGAGATTATCATTTGAAGCACAAGAGCAAGGAGTTCATCATCACCAACCCCATCTATTACCTTTTGGAGGGTGGTGCCTCCTAGATTGGTTAGGTGTCACTTGGGAGCCTCCGTCATGATGTGGAGTTGAACCAAGGAGTTTGTAAGGGCAAGGAGATCGCCTACTGTGAAGATCTACCCCGAGTAAGGCTAGTCCTCCGTGGGCGTAAGCCATGATGGCATAGACAAGGTTGCTTCTTCGTGGACCCTTCGTGGGTGGAGCCCTCCGTGGACTCGCGCAGCCGTTACCCTCCGTGGGTTGAAGTCTCCATCAACGTGGATTGACGATAGCACCACCTATCGGAACCACGAGAAAAATCTCCGTGTTCCAATTGCGCTTGCTCTTCACAATCTCTCCTTACTATTCATGCAATTTACTTTCCGCTGCCCTATACTCTAGAATTGTATGCTTAGTATGTTGCTCGACTTGTATGCATGATGCTTGACCTGTCTTTCATTGTAAATTTGCTATGAACCTATGTTAATCAAAAGGCATAATTTTTTATCTTGTCGAGTTGTCTAATCACCCCCCCTCTAGACACTCTTGCCTTCAACGATCCTACAGGGCCACAGCCCCGCACAGCGCGCAGTTGAGCTCCATCTCTGAAACTAAAAAACAACTAGGCAAGCTGCTGGGTCCCTAGTGTTATCCGCTCGTTGTGTAATTTTCTCGTTTGTTGACTACATTGACAATGGCGTGGGACCTAGTTGTCAAACAATTAGGAGGAAGTTTTTTTTGGCTTGTAATAACGACGCACCTACTTGCAAGCAAGCAATGACCCTGGTGTGTCCCTACTATCAGTCTCTCCACGTACAGTTATCTCCTGATTCCTCTTGGTTGTTGACCATGTTGACAATGCCAGACAGCAGCGGGCACAGCGAGCGTACCAAGGCAGAGAATGATGGCGAAGCCTAGGACGGGAATGAACAGCAGCCGCGGCAGAAGCGGCAGTATAGTGGCAGGTGGAGGGGAGTACGGGGGCAACAACATGCAACTCAAGCTTACAAATGGTACAAAAAGCCCAAGGATTAATTGTTCATCAAATTTTTAGACAAAACCTCGATTGAACATGGCAGTAACATCTAACCAACCACTCTTTTTTGCAGTCACAACAAAATGGATCGATCTGATCCATAAAATCAACATCTTGTGTAAAAAACATTATTTCAGGATGACTACAACTTGTTGTAAATAGAAGCCGAGCACGTTTAGAAGCCGATTTGTCCACCTGAAACTTCTTTTTTTGCTCTTCAACATGTCCGTCCATGAAAAATCTCTTGCGGTAAAACTTGAGCCTCATGGACAATAGTAACCTCGCATTCAACAGGAAGAATGTGACAAAGCTTCTATTTGCCTGGTTGGATGCATACCCTTCCATCGTTATTGTCCTCAAACGAATGTCATGAGATTTGAGAAAATCCTGGTGCTTATTGCGCCACAGATTGGTTATATGTTTTGCTCCATGTGGTTGTGCCCAAGTAGACATGAAGATTGAAAACAATTAAGGTCTGAAAAAAGAGTATGTCGAAAGAACGACAGTTGAATGGTTAATTCTAGTACAATATATACGGGCTTTCAATGTGCATGAAATCGTCACCTCTATATATAAATTCTCCAGAGATCGAAAGCATCGCAGCAAGTCAATAATTATGTTCAGATCAAAACTAAACATTCCGATACATACGATCTTGACAGAATCCAGCAGCATTGATAGGCTATCAATGGACGAACTCTTCATTGAGCATATAACATAATATTAGTACCCAAAGTGTACTCCAAGATGATATAAAACTTATGCACGCAAATGAAAAACACAGCTTATGATTACAAATGTGTAGATGATAATATACGGTACCTGAAAAAGTGTGGAGCCAAACACCAACTTCTTGTGATCATTAAATGGGTCACGAATTACACCCAAGGTCTCCAGTTTGGGCGCAGAGATGACAATTATTTGTGAAGGTTTATAACAACTAATAAAGAGCAACCTTTGAAGTGAAGGGGCATCTTCGATGATGAGCTGTTGTCCTTCAAAACAAATTCCAATGCTTTTAAGGTGAGGTGACTTTATTTGGAGACAACTAATAGGGATTTCTATTCCCAAAACAATCAGCAAGCGCTAGGCCAGGGCAACTGGAGTGGATGATGCTCTGCAGTGAGGCCTCCGACAGATAAACCACCACAAGCAAAAGTTTTTTAGTAGTGGGAGTCGAAGCATTTGTACCAGATCGTCTGGTAGATGGCACCGGGCGAAGGTGGAAGTGTGGAGAGAGGAGGAAAACCGTGAGATGGACAACGGTGGTGTGGGCATGAATTCATGGTGTGTTCGTGGTATGAAACTTTGGTCATAATGGTACAACTCAAACTGCTGGAGTTTTTCGAATTCACGGGATGTCAGCCAAGCGTCCACCATGCCGGGTATGGACAGCAGGTAGCGTGTCGAGATGCAGAGGCATTGAATGGGGCCCTGCTGGTGAGAGGAGACGATGGCTCTGAGGAGATCAAAATTAGGAAGGACAGATATCTGATGACAGTCGAGATTGAGGGGCGCGGTGCACCATAGAGGGCGCCACCAAGTTGAGAGGACTTGTTTGCGGCAGCAATCCTTGGTGGGGAGAAGCGAGATGATCTCCTCCAGAATGACGTCTGGGAGATCGCTGATGTGGTCCACCGGAGATTCTACTGGTTCCTTAGATCCGGGTGGGGGGGCTCGCCGCTTCTACCCGCGCTGTCAGGTGCGGGATCTACAACCGGCATCGCCGCAGGCGGGAGCCTCATCTTCTTGGCGTTGGGGCCAGCCGACTCCATTTTCCTTGTGGGCATCGCGCCGTGCTCACGGGTTTGAGCAGACTAGCTAGAGACAAGCCTAGTGGCAGTGCGAGTGGAGAACAAGGAGGGCTGGGGATTTCTGTAGGAGTGTAAGAAGAGGAGCAGGTGTTTTCAGTACGAGTGAGGAAGAAGGCAAGCGGGGCTTTTCTGGATGAGTGAGGAAGATGGGGAGTGGGGGGAATCGGGGGGAGACAGAAGCGGGAGAGCGATTTGTTCGTGTTTATAAGGCCCGCTGCACTAACTACTCGCTTTTTCCCAAGAATCGCTCTCTTCTTTTGCGTTGCTGCGTTGGAGCTGACGCATGGACTTGGCTAACTGGCCATGCATGCAGGATGCATGTGCCCGCCGGCCACTGCATGCGCCTCGTTTGTTACTAGGCCTATTTAATAAGGTGGTTATGGAGTAAATTAAGGATAATTATTTTCTCTATGTGCATCTTCTTGGTCTTAGCAATTGGCTCTTGGGCCTAATAAACCCGGATGGAGGGAGTTTTCTGGGATCGCCCCCTCTTCAAGAAATATGGGCTTCTCCTTGCAAAAAACAAAAAGAAATGGGCTTTAAGATGGATAGGCTTTTGTATCGGCCAAGTCGGCTGCCCGTGTTTCGTACTAGAGGGCCTTGCGCTAGAGGCAGCCTGAGACACTCTCTAGCTTATTGCCCATTCGAAAGAAAAAAAGAGACGCCTCCAGCTTATGGCTACTCATCGGTAACCTTTTTCAACTTGACATCCACCAAATTAGAGGATCTGGTACTGGATGCAGACACTCACATTAAAGTAAGCTTCAGAAGATACGGTATGCATACTAACATTTAGAAGAACAAAAGTTCAGCGTGTTTATGCATCTCAATGATTCACGATACTATAACCAATACAAAGCTATGAGAAGGTGTGGAAATAAAGAAAATCAGTCGATGCTTCTCTGAGCAAAGGGCCTCCCTGCGCATGCATTAATTTCCTGGGCATGCTTGTTTCTTCTCAATGTTGCGAGCACTTTGAGCATGTTGGCCACTCCACAGCTAGCTAGCTACCTCATCTTGCAATTGATGCTGACACATTTGCAGAAAACACATGAGGCAATAGAGATGACTCAACATGAGTCCATATTGTGCGCTTCCTCAAATCATCTTCATTGTCCTGAATCTGAAAAGATAGGAAAACAATAGCTATACTTAAACGGTGTTGAAAAACAGTAGCACATATCAATAGCTCGGCATGACAAAACACGATCATCTGAACGAAGGGCATAGTGACCTGCCTGAGGAAGATTATATATAATTTCATAAGTCCTTGGTTGATTTCCACCTTCGGCTGCACTGCTTGTTTGCTCCTCCACACATGACAGGATCGTTCTGCACTGCAATCAGCAAGTCAACGTATGAATAAGCTTAGTTCATCTTGCGGTGGTCATTGTACCTAGTTACGAATGTAGGAATACCTACCATGAGGTTAGCTAACAGCACGTAGATGCAGCCATATAAATTTTGTGTGGTGCTACCAAAATGGAGGTTTGTATCCCTTCCCGTTATGATAATTCTTCTTGAAGTTGGTAGAATGTGATGGCTTGTTCTTTGTATCAAACTTGCCTTTCCCCTGAGATCTGTTCTTGTTGTTTTGGGGCTGGTTGGGCTGGAAGTTCTTCTCGTGTACCATGTGGGCACTAGAAGCTCCATCAGCGGCCCAATCACGTGTGTCTTTTGCTCTCGCCTTCTCTTCAAAATCAAGAGTGCTAATGAGATCCATAACAGAAAACTCATGTCTCTTGTTTTTTAGAGAAGTAGCAAAATCGTTCCACGAAGGTGGAAGCTTGGCAATGATGGTCCCAGCAACAAATTTGTCTGGCAACACACACTTAAAGTACTCAAGTTCCTTAGAGAGTGAATGTATCTCATGAGTCTGCTGAATAAAAGAGCGCTCATCAGTCATCTTGTAGTCACAGAATTGCTCCATGACGTACAACTTGTTGCCAGTGCCCGAGGCCCCAAACGTGGCCTCAAGCACAGCCCACATGTCTTTGTCGTTGTCAAACAACATATATGAATCCACAATGGAATCATCAGGAAGACTCAGCAGGGCAGCTTTGAAGAGGGTATCCATGTTCTCAAAAGCTTCCTGCTGTGTAGGATTAAGATCGCCCTCAGCCTTACCCTTAGTGGCATCTAGCAGTACATGATCTAAAACCAATATACTGTTCTTGTGTGCCACCTTTTATATGGCACCCCCTTGAAAGTAGGCAGCTTCAAAAGCGCAGCAAAACCATTCGGAGTAAATTGCCTATAATCAGGTTTTTGGATTGGATTGTTGAATATATGAGCATTTTACTATGAGATTTAATCCGAATCAACAGTAAATAGATCATGACGACAATTGCAAAGATCAAAGTAATGATGCAGACTAAACAAGGAGGACAGAATAACATACTGTACAACACGAGCAGAACTGCTGTGGTTGATGTTGTCACTCATGTCGTTGATGAAGAGTGTACCGAGGTCGGGGAAGAAGGCTGCTGTTGAGGAAGTCGTCGCTGGCAGCAGTCATAGGAGTGTGCTCCCCAAAAACTTGATCGCCCTTTCTCGTACAGGATCATGAAAGGCGGGGTTCGGAGGGCTAATGTCCCTTCTCGCGGTGCATGCCGGAAGGAGGGCTGGAGAAGAATTGCGTGGCGGTGCTAAGATCTGGAACGCTGCGAAACCATATGATACAGCGGTGGCTAGGGTAGAGCATGCCAGGTCGGTCGTGCGAGTAAGACCGAGTATAATAGTAGGCCTTTGGCCCAAGGCCACTGCTACAAATCAACCGGCTGATTTCCCAGAGAAATCAGTCGGCTCGTCACCGTCGATCTTACTCGCGCGCTGCTCGATCCACTAACGCCAACGCCTGTGTCATCGCCTCGAGATTCATCAATGCATCTACCTTTCGTTCTCCTGGCTGTATAGACGTAGCACGCACCCCCACCCACTGGAAAAGCATCGCCCCCTAACTCTTAGCCGCCATGCAGCATCGCCGGGAAGCCGTCGCAGCGTCCGGCGTGCTGCATCATAACAGCAGGAGCACCAAGTCATGGAGGTTGCATCGTAGCACCTGGTAGTTCCCTGCAGCGACGCCGGCTCGCAGTGTCCGGCGTGCTACATCACATCAACATGAGCACCAAGTCATCGAAGTTACATCATAGCACCAGCTAGCTTCCTGCAGCGTTGCACCTCTGCCTCCCTTGTCTGTTGCGTTGCAGCACCGACGACGAGCGGCGGCGGCCACCGGCAACCATGCCTTTATGCTGCGTTGCAGCACTGACGGGGTGTGGCTCCACCTCCAGCCTCCCTCTTCTTGCTATGTTGCAGAGTTGACATCGAGCGGCGGTCTCCTCCGGCCTCCTCTTCTTGCTGCGTTGCCGCGCTGACATCGAGCGGCGGTCTCCTCCGGCCATCTTCTTCATGTTATGTTGTAGCATCGGCGGCTGCCTCCAGCTGCTATGTTGCAACACGGGCGGGAGTGGCGCCCCCTCTGGCCTCCCTCTTGGAACTAGGTGGCAGCACTGGCGGTGAGCGCGGGCAGTGACAGTGTCACAATAGTGCGGCGAGCAGCCCCGCTTCCACCGCCCTTGCTTGTTGCATAGCAATGGTGCGGCTAAAAAAAGCAGGAGCCGTTGCGGCAGTTGCAGCCGGACTACTATTATTGAGATCACTATATCACAAACTCAGTCTAATTCAACAACTCGTCATAAATCAATTACCACGTTGAGATTAGTATTTGCATGGAAAATACGGACATTGTAATACACATATATTCGTTCGGCAATTTAAAAGGTTCCTTTCGTATTCTCGAATGGTAGGACCCAACGGCGTACCAGCCAGACCTTGGCTCGTGTTGATCCTAAAAAAATAAAAAATAAAAAACCCAGGCTCGTGTCCTTCTGGTAGCGTGTGTGGTACGCACATTAGGCAACCCCAACCAGCCGAGCCTCAGCGTTTCGAGTCGAAATATCTGGCAGCCAGAATTCCAGCCCTAGGAAATTCCTCTCATGTCCGGGTCCATAATGACTACCAATGAACAACGGAGGGTTGCTTTAATAACTAGACAACGTTTCCTACCGTGCTGAGCACGGTTCAATTCCCTCGGTCGCCGCTCGCCAAGGTCACCCGTCAACTGCATTGCCTAGTACTACTACTACTACAGCAGGATGAGCACAGAATTGAACCCATTTGTTCGTGCCTAGTACAAGAGTTAATATATCAGGCAATGCACTGGTACGGAGGGATTATCCTTTTACTCTGCAGATATAACTTGTCTAAAGTCTAACTAAGCAAAATGTTTTACCAAACCCTTTCTTAAGTGTCAGCGTTCAGGATACGGGGGTAACCAGACTTGCCTGCCTGTGGCCCACTACGTGGCTCCATGGATGGCCTGGTACGGTCCAGCTTTAGCATCAACAACCCAAGACACTCACGAAGGGCGAAGCCTCGCAAGGCTGTCATGTTAAGGCGAACGCTTTCACTATTGAAACCGTGGGTGTTTACGTGCCACCACGAGTCCCGCTTCTCATCGGCAGGTGTCGTCTGAGCAAGCGTGTGAGTCGACGGGAGGCATGCGAGCAGACCGATGCACCGGCTGACAGGGAGGCGTGCGAGCAGACCACTATGCAGGCTCACCGGGAGGCGAGCCCTTTGACCAGGCTCCGCCGCCCACCTTCGTCCAACTGCTCCCACTTTTAATGTTGCCGGCGCCGCAGTTTAAAATCAACCCCGCACTACCCGGTATTGCTACAATCTTCTCTTTCCTCTCTGATTCTCCTTTCGTCTACCTCCAACTAACCTGACCTAAACATACTCCATGCCGCATCACGATGGTCTGCCCTTAGTCTTCCAGTTTCCTGAGGAAGCCACCCAGCCGGAGTCTCAAGAACATAAGGTGCTTTGGGATGAGCTTGAACTGGCCTTGCGGGAAGACGTCGCGCCTGTCCCCGCTCCCGTTCCGGTTCCCATCGCCCCGACTGCGCCAGCGCCCATCCCCATGGCATCGATGGGCTGGGAGCCGCACATTGTCGCCGAGCTTGATGCCACAGGGTTCCACGAGGTCCCCGCCAACCTTCACGCGCCCATGCACCTCCAAGCGCATGCGCCTGTGCGTGCACTGACGCGCACGCCCGTTCCGGTGCCCATGCACCCGCCAGCACATGCACCTGCATGTGCACTGACGTGCGCGCCTGTGTCGGTGCCCATGCACAAGAATGTCTCCGCCACGCCGTTGATAGCGCCTGTCCCCGCGCGGGTGCCAGTGCCCCCCTCAGCGGCATGGATGGCCGTCGTCGACCGCTTCCTTGCACCAACGCCAGTCGCCTCATCCCGCCAGTTGACTCGCTCTGAAGTCCAGAACATTTTGGCCTGCCTTGAAGCTAGGCCAACATCCAGGAGTACGCCAACAATGGCGCAAGACGACGCCGTCGCCGTCGGCCAGTGGCCCGACGACACACAAAGCACGGCAGAGGAGCCGCTTCCCACCGCAAGACATCCCTGCTGCCGCGGCGTAATCTAAATTTGCCATGAAAAACATTCGGATTTCCATGCTTAAAATCCGAACGTTTATCATTTCTGTTTATTTTATATCGATCATCGTATAATTTAAAGTCGGAGTCAGACTGAACGAAATCTATTGTTTGACCGATTGAATGTTCTGCTAGAGCCGTATCAAATTAAATATAAAACACCATCAAGCCACATGTATTCCTTGTCATCCAACGACGTAGACTCCTTCAATGTCGAGCGCTCAACACGTTTAGTGTGCAGTTAATTTCATGCAAAAAATAGTGCTAATCACATAGTAACACGCAAATAATATCCTACTTAATATCCGCATGCACTTAATATTCTTCCAAATTAACGTACATTGCACGTACACACTGACTAGTGCTGCTAGTACGTGAAACTGGTTGCTACGTCTTGAGTTTGTGTTGGTTTCCTCAAAGACGAGAGGGTGATGCAGCAAGTGTAGCGTAAGTATTTCCCTTAGTTTTGAGAACCAAGGTATCAATCCAGTAGGAGGCTCCTCAAAAGTCCCACGCACCTACACAAACAAACTAAGAACTCGCAACCAACACAATAAAGGGGTTGTCAATCCGTTCACAGCCACTTGCAAAAGTGAGATCTAATAAAGATAGTATGATAAGATAAATATATTTTTGGTACTTTATAATATAGATGCAAAAAGTAAAGATGCAAATAAAAGTAGATGGAAAGCAAATATGATAAGAGATAGACCCAGGGGACATAGGTTTCACTAGTGGCTTCTCTCAAGATAGCATAAGTATTATGGTGGGTGAACGAATTACTGTCGAGCAATTGATAGAAAAGCGCGTAGTTATGAGATTATCTAGGCATGATCATGTATATAGGCATCACGTCCATAACAAGTAGACCGACTTCTGCCTGCATCTACTACTATTACTCCACACATCGACCGACTCCTGCCTGCATCTAGAGTTTTAAGTTCATAAGAACAGAGTAACACATTAAGCAAGATGACATGATGTAGAGGGATAAACTCATGCAATATGATATAAACCCCATCTTGTTATCCTCGATGGCAACAATACAATACGTGCCTTGCAACCCTTTCTGTCACTGGGTAAGGACCCCGCAAGATTGAACCCAAAGCTAAGCACTTCTCCCATGGCAAGAAAGACCAATCTAGTAGGCCAAACCAAACTGATAATTCGAAGAGACTTGCAAAGATAACTCAATCATAGAAAAATGAATTCAGAGAAGATTCAAATATTATTCATAGATAAACTTGATCATAAACCCACAATTCATTGGATCTCGACAAACACACCGCAAAAAGAGTTTACATCGAATAGATCTCCACAAGAGAAGGGGAGAACATTGTATTGAGATCCAAAAAGAGAGAAGAAGCCATCTAGTTACTAACTATGGACCCGTAGGTCTGTGGTAAACTACTCACAACTGATCGGAGGAGCAAGGATGTTGATGTAGAGGCCCTCCGTGGTTGATTCCCCCTCTGGCAGAGTGCCGGCAAAGGCTCCAAGATGGGATCTCGCGGATACAGAAGGTTACGGTGTTGGAAATTGTGTTTCGTGGTGCCCCTGCATATTTTCGGGGTACGTAGGTACATATAGGAGGAAGAAGTACGTCGGTGGCCGCCCGAGGGGCCCACGAGACAGGGGCGCCCTACAGGGGGGGGGGGGCGACCTCCTATCTCGTGGCTTCCTCGGAAGCTTCTTGACTTGCACTCCAAGTTCTCTGGATCACGTTCGTTCCAAAAATCACGCTCCCGAAGGTTTCATTCCGTTTGGACTCCATTTGATATTCCTTTTCTTTGAAATACTGAAATAGGCAAAAAAACAGCAATATGGGTTGGGCCTCCGGTTAGTAGGTTAGTCCCAAAAATGATATAAATGTGTAAAATAAAGCCCATAAACATCCAAAAGGGGTAATATAATAGCATGGAACAATAAAAAATTATAGATACGTTGGAGACGTATCACTGGTGCCGTAACTTGTGAACGCGTCCAGATATGGTCAACGGCAACATCGTCTGCGAGTTCCTCATGTTTGCCCGTGCGTCTAAACGCATAAGGGGAGGAGAGAGAGAGCACACATGGAAAACACCAGTAAGTGAAGGCCAATAGTACTAAAAATAATATTACATGTTATCCATTAAATAGGTTGTGGTAATATAAAACATTATGTGAACAAAGGGGGGTACAACAAACATTGTTGTTCTATGTATGTTGCCTATTGATGTGCGGCTTGAAGGCCCTGGTCGCATGTTCGATCCTCGTCCTTTATTTTTTTAAATTTGTATATGGTTCCAAATTTGTTTCATGACATGTGGGCCCCTCGGTGTGTAGTTTGTAGCACTTTAATTTGTGGGTCAAAATTTGTTGCATTCCAAGTGAACTATTGGTGTGTACTTTTGTAGCTTATTTATAATAATTAGAGGGAACAACAGAGTTTTTTATAATAATACCATGGTCCGATGTTGAAGGCGAGAAAGGACGTGCGAGAGAGCGATGACCGAGCCAGAGGGAAATCAACTAGGGGAGTTGCGGGGGTTGCAACGGTGTTTGGAGTAGTTGTGGGCTGAATGCTACGAAAATATAATCTAAACCGACCGGAATAAATGCCTACACAATTAATCCAAGGTTGGAGTGCCCCTCACAATGTATATAGCTCCGGCTTTGCGAGGGATGAAGCGGTAGCTTCAATGCGTGGAAGATACGGCGTGAGAAAGTGAGGTCAGTCGAGAGACATATAGATAGACACACAAAGTGAGTGTGGTTCGACATTCATTGAACAGATATATATGCTCTGGAGAGATATTGTCCAATTGAGCTTTTGGCAAGGGTGAGGGCTGTAAGATAGAGCTTGAGAGATGATCCAGTCACAGACGTGTAGATATATTTTGTGCATGGGAGGAAGCAAGGTCAATCGATCACATAGGGTCATCGTGCGATCGAAAGAGTGAGACGTGTGTCACATCCCTAGTTCTGGTATGACCTAGACTAGCTAGTCATGTGTGCATCATGTTTAAATTTCATTTAAGTTTGAAATGGGGATTTGTGAAACCCTCAAAAATCATTTTTGGAATGACCCGGATAAAAATTGCTCCAGAAAGGTCCAAGAAAATGTTCATGTTGCTCTCTGAAAATATTGGTCAGAGGTAAAAATCAAACCAATATTTTCAGGAGCTGATAGATATCTATTTCGGGCATTTGAAATTAATGCAGTAATTATTTGCTTTGGATATATATTGTTATATATACAAAATATTGTCAAAAAATTATGCTAGTTGGTGAGGAGCTCTGGAATAATACCACTACTACAAAAATTGGCATAAGAAAATAAAATAATTTAGTATTATTTTTTAATGTAAAACAAATGTCAGAAATGGAAAACAGAAACAAAATAGAAAAAAGGGAGAAACTTACTCGCCTCTCAAACTGCCCAACACCTCATGCCCATCGCCCAACCGCCACCATCGCCCTCCCGGCGACGACAGAAGGATCGAGGGCACGCCACGGCCACAGCATGCATGGGCGCCACACCACCTGCCTGCTTGCCCTCCCCCTCGACGCTCTGGCCTCTCTGGATGCCACGACGCCCCCGGACCCTCTCACTCTCCCCAATCCTCTCCCCTTCTCTCCCTCGCTACCTCTCTCATGGCCGAACGCGCCGGTCGCCGCCGTTCGCTGCCCCCGCGCTCCACGCCGTCCTCTCGACCGCCCGTCGTGCTTGAGAGCTCTGCCACCTCGTCCTCTACCTCTCCCCCAAGCCTTGCGTCACCGGACACCCCGTGGAGCCGTCGCCTTCTTCACCTCTGGCGGCCATGGATCTCCGTCGCTGCTCGCCGCCGTCAGCGCGTCCCCGAGCTCGCTGAGCTGCTCTTCCGGTCCACTGTGAGCCCCCGCGTCGGTTCCCCCTCCTCTTCCGCTCCCCCGTGCTATGTAGCCCCGCAGCCGCTCGAGCCCGAGCTCCGGCCGCCGCCGTGAGCTCTACTCCGGCGAGCTCCACCGCCCCCGCATCCTCTCGCTGGTTCCCCTAGATGCGCGGGAGCAAGGGCAACCTCCTGGTGCCCCCAGCCGTCGCTCCCGTGGCCTCCAACGGGGACTCCACCGAGCCCCGTGGTCGCCGGCGACGACCTCGCCGGCCTGACAGGTGGGCCCGTCGTCAGGTGATTAGCTTAGTGCTAATTATCACTTAACCCCCTGACACTGACCAGTGGGCCCCAGCGCCACTAATCCTGCGATTAGGATAAGTTTAACCCCCCCTGTTTAACCTGTGACACTGACGTGTGTACTCCACACATTAGGTTTGACCTGGTCAGCGCCGTTGACCTGCTGATGCAGGCATGACGCAATGCTGATGTAGTTATTCATTTTCTAGATTTAAAGTAAATCAGGAAATTCCAGAAAATGATATAAACTTCAAAAAAAAATCATAGAAATTCAACCGTAGCTCAGATTGAAATAATTTATATATGAAAAATTATCAAAAAAATGAATCAATCCAACTATACTAGTTTCATGCATGACAAACCAACTTATACCTACTGTATAAGTGAAAACATGGAAATGTCATTTATAAAGACTTAACTTGGAGTTACATTTGAATTCTTGGTTCAAATGGACTTCATCCAAATGAATGCTAGATGCATTAGCTCAAATAGCATCACATCTACATGCCATGATCATGCATCATATTGTTGCATATGCTTGTGTATTGATTGTCGACACTGTTCCTTCTTGACAGGTCCTGTTCTGGAGAGTGCTCGAGAGTACCTGTCTGTGAAGCAGTGCCTCCTCTGTTGATCTACCAGGCAAGCAAACCCCCTTGTTCATTCCGATACAATCCTACTCTCTCGCTCCTGCTCTCTGTTATTGCATTAGGACAACAACGACTCAACTGCTACTTTGTGCTGCCGTAGTTGACCCCATTCCTCTGCATGACCTGTCATTTCCACAGTAAATAGTTGAAACCCACTAGCATGTGTAGGAGTTGATTGAAACCATTATTGTGTTCCTACCATGCCATGCCTGCTATTGCTTAGAGTGTGTCAGGTCTGATTCATTGGGAATGAATTGGAGTGCAGTGCTCTATGTTCTGATGCTGGGAGTGAAGTGTGTGAACACGATTTGGTAAAGGTAGCGGTGAGAGGCCATGTAGGAGTACATGGTGGGTTGTCTCACTGGAACCGTCCTTAAGCACCGAGTTCTGTGTATGTTGTCCAATGACTAGCTACTACCACACATTGGGCTCCGGGCTCTCCAAGCCCTCTCGACTTATTAACCAACTTGACCTTGGTCCAGGAGTTGCAACTAGTTTCTGGTGCTTGTAGGCAGTGTTTTTCTTCTACCAAGTGGCACTCGGCAGGGTGGGCTTGGGACAGACTAGGCACACGTGGCACGGTGTACTAAGTGGCTCCCAGTTGGTGGGCTTGGGAACCCTTCTCACATTGTTTGGGGCCGTGATGGAAACCTCGGCCGGACTCCCTTGTGGGTAGAGCCCGAATAGGCGAGAAACCTGGACTAGAGTCTTGTGTGGTTAGTTAGGTCGTGGACGACACCCTCGCCAGGCTTCCGCTTGAAGGTTGTCGAGATACATGACGTGTACATGGCGGTAAGTGGCGAAAGCGTGTGTGAAGAAGTACACCCCTGCAGGGTTAACATGATCTATTCGAATAGCTATTAATTGATAAGACTCGGAGACATTTCATTTGAATTGCTATGCCAGACCTACAAATATGCCAATGGGGCTGAATGTGCATTCAGCGATAATAGTAGTATAGATGGACCATAAGTGGCATGCATCGGAAAGGGCCTGCTATATAGCTTGGCTAAAAAAGGATGTTGTTGTAGAAAAAAAAAGTACAGCGACCTGGCTTATGTATGTTAGTTGATATTATTGATCCATATACTCTATTAGTGTTTATATGTCTGTTAGTTCTGTACATTCTTGGTTGATTGACTCGGTATTTGAATCTTGATACATCGCTTGTGTACATATCTAAATGGGAGTACACATTATGCTGCATGTGACATTTGAGTTGGACATGAAGTGTTCCAAATATTCGAATTCACCTTAAACTGGATTCTAGCTTCTGAATTTGAGTATCGGCATTTGTAAACCATATTC
This sequence comes from Aegilops speltoides, assembly GCA_021437245.1. Classification (NCBI taxonomy): domain Eukaryota; kingdom Viridiplantae; phylum Streptophyta; class Magnoliopsida; order Poales; family Poaceae; genus Aegilops; species Aegilops speltoides. The sequence goes on from CM038144.1 coordinate 276,715,321, forward strand.
ATATATGACAGTGGAATACATCTTTGTCGTCCTAACACATAGAATGATTTATAAAGATTCGTATAGGAATACAAAATGGATTCGAATTTAGTTGCCAGGGTAAACGTGGATGCTTATTGTCCCAAAATTTGAAAGAAGCGGCAAAATGTCCACTCCCACGTCGGCTGCCCGAAGCCAAGTGTTTGGGAGATGGAAATTACTGTCTACCCATTACACGGATAATCCATAGGCCCGATTTCCACTGCTCTAAATAGGGGTAGGTTAGTAACTTCAATTAGACATGACAATACCGCCTCTGAGCCCATTCCGACAAGGTGGGCGCCAAACATGGGCGGTAAAACACATTTGATTCAAGCTCGTCCGAAAGACCTCTGTTTCTCCCTCCATTCCCCATTCATACACGGTGGGCGGCAAAACAAACTCGACTCGGCCGAAATCGATGTAGGCAAATATTTTCAATAGGGGCAGGTTTGTAACTTACTCAAACGTGACACAACCACCCTACCTATCAGCCCCGTTCATACACCGTGGGCGCCAACCACCCTCTCCGCGCCCGATATTGCTCTGGGCAAATATTGGCGAGATGCGAGATTACCGTCCTATCCCCAACCGACGAGACATCCAAATTTTAAATGGGGGCTAAGTTCGTAACCTTCCCATATTTCAGACAGGCGCGTCCCAAAAACATGGTTCCCCGTACCTCTCCCTCCATTTTCCCATTCATACACCTTCCCCGCTAGAACACCATCCCCACACCAGACTTTGTCCGCCACCCCATCCATCACAGCCGTCCTCCACCCCATCCATCACCGCTGTCCTCAACCACATCCATCGCCACCATCCTACACCATGCCGGAGCGCCTACCAATACTGCATCGTCCACTGCTAGAGATGGATGTTTCTTATCCACGGCGACGGACCAATAGCCTTGCATCACGTCCTCTCGCTTCATCGGCGCCGTCGTCCTCTTTGTCGAGGCCTCTCACACGACCTTCTCTTCCACCATAATGGGACTTATCCCCCGATGCACCCGTCTACTGTCGCAGATCTGCTTCAACGCCACCGACAGCCATTGCACCCCGGATGCATACACGGCACCGCAAGAGAGGTGGTACTTCATATCTCCTCAACTTTGATCTCAACCAGAAAATAGATGTTAACTTGGTTACTCTACTTTCTTTTCAGCTCTTAGAATTTAGTTCTTAGTTCGAAGCAAACAATGGATGCTAAATATCATTTCTCCGGTTTGTAGCTTCAAATCTGCCATGGCACAGTCATAATATGGTTTAATTGATCATGCTTAGGGTTTAATCGATCATGTTGGTTCCGTGGTGGTTTCTTTAATAGAAATCGGAGGGGAAACCCTCTTTTGCTAAAAAAATATGCTTAAAGTTTCCCCCTTTTATGATCACTATACGATGAGAATACGTGCTTCGTGTCATAATAGCACTGCTCCACCCATCAAGATAAACAAGCTTAGTTGTTCAAATACGAATATGATATTATTAAAACAGAGTCGTTTAATTGGTCAGCTAAATGTTCCTAAATTAGTTTCGAAAATGCATGTTCGCCGCTCAGGTGTGTATCTCACAGGTGCCCACGGTGGGCGCCCATCCTCGATTTTGGGTCATCCTGCACCCGATTCCTCTCGCTCACAGCGCTTCCGATCTCTACTCGCCCCCAGTCACCTGCTGTCGGTGTCAAAGCCGGCGGATCTTGGGTAGGGGGTCCCGATCTGTGCGTCTAAGGCTATGGTAACATGAGACAAGGGACACGATGTTTTACCCAGGTTCGGGCCCTCTCAATGGAGGTAAAACCCTACTTCCTGCTTGATTGATCTTGATGATATGAGTATTACAAGAGTTGATCTACGACGAGATCGTAGAGGCTAAACCCTAGGAGCTAGCCTATGATGATTATGATTGTCCCTATACGGACCAAACCCTCCAGTTTATATAGACACCGAAGGGGGCTAGGGTTTACACATAGTCGGTTACAAAGATGGAAATCTAATATCCGAATCGCCAAGCTTGTCTTCCACGCAAAGGAGAGTCCCATCCGGACACGGGACGAAGTCTGGAGTCTTGTATCTTTACGGCCCATCAGTCCGGTCAAAGTATATAGTCCGGGTGTCCGGATACCCCCTAATCCAGGACTCCCTCAGTAGCCCCTGAACCAGGCTTCAATGACGATGAGTCCGGCGCGTAGATTGTCTCCGGCATTGCAAGGCGGGTTCCATCACCAAATACTCTAAAGTAATTACCGAACACTCATATCGTGCCCGGATCTGCAAGATGATCTTCACATACCACTATAGAGGGAACGATATTCCACCAATGTAATCTGCTGACAACTTCAGACAACGTGACATGACACTATGGTCGAGTCATTATTCGAACCGTTTCCCTACAACCAGCCACATCGCATATTGCGAGGCGGTTTCCTCGGCACGTCTTGTCGCAGCAGAGATCATGTCCCCTTATCAGGGGATTCCCATCAGTACGGGTATGGGTAACCCAACCGCGCCATCAATCTTGGCGCTTGGGAAATAAGCGATCTCCAACGGGCAAGTGGGGAGGCGCACCATTTTCGTCGCCTCTATAAAGGGATAAGGATTCCCCATTTTTACCCACGCCTTCTTCCTCCTCCACTTATCCATTCTCGCACCCTCGAGATCCAGTGCCCTAGTTCACACCTTCTCCGCACAGACAAACATGTCCGGAGCAGGAGGCAAGTGGGTGGCCTCCACCGTGAAGGACGAGCATATTACTAAGCTCCGGGCGGCCGGATACTTGGCCGTAGATATCTCGCACCGGCTGCCAGACGCAGGGCAGATCGTTCCGACTCCGGGACCCCATGAGAGGGTCGTGTTCCTCGCCCACTTCGTCCGTGGACTGGGATTTCCACTTCATCCCTTTGTCCGCGGGCTCATGTGTTACTATGGGCTGGAGTTCCATGATCTGGCCCCAAACTTCGTCGTCAACATATTGGCGCTTATCGTTGTGTGCGAGTGCCTTCCTTCGCATCAAGCCTCACTTCAGCTTGTGGCTACGAATCTTCTGCGTGAAGCCGAAGATCATGAGCGGCCAACAAGCGGAGTGCGGAGGCGCCATGGTGGGCAGGATGCCCAATGTTACCTGGCTTGACGGCTCCTTTGCAGAGACCGTAAAAGGGTGGAAATCAGGGTGGTTCTACATCACCGAGCCACACGACACCAACTGGGCGGTGGCCCCCGAATTCCGATCCGGAATCCCCATGCGGCTCACCTCCTGGGAAAAGAAGGGCCTGGCCTGGGGCGAACCTGCAGAGCTAACCGGACTTCAGAACTGCATCAAGAATATGATGGACAAGAAAATCAAGCTTGTCAACGTGGTCCAGGTCATGCTCGTCCGCCGAATTCTTCCGTGCCAAAGACGGCATTTAGTCTATGGGAGTTCGTCCCGGCCGAACACCAGACACTTCAAGAGCTCTACGGCACGACACACAAGGATGCATGGAAGGTGTTGTTCAAGGCCTCCGAAATACCTCCTCCCACATCCGAGGACCGCGGGCTTCACACCATGCGGCTACCCCGTCCGGTGAGTTTTCTAACCATCGTCAGGTGTAGCCTTCTTAGCATACTCATGGGAGGATTTTAAGTCATCGTGTGTATTTAATCAGGAGTATGTGGAGACAACGGAGCCGATTGACTGTCCGACTCCACTGCCAGAAGGTCCAGCAGACGCTCTCCTGACGGAGATGCTAGTCCTGGCGCCCTACAAGGCGCCTGAAAGAAGGCCAAAAAGAAGGCCCCGGGGATTAGGAAAGGTCTCCAGCGTAAGGTCGTACCGGACGCCTCATCCGAAGACAATGAGGCACACTCCTCCCATGAAGGGGAGGAAGAAAAGGAAAGGGCCGCCCCATCCGAGGAGGCAGAAGGGCCTAGGAGGGCGGCCCACTGGACCAGAAAGGGTCCCCGGCGCAAGGCCGTCATAGGCTCGTCATCCGAGGACGACGAGGCAGATTCCTCCCGCATAGGCGGGCGAAAACACGAGGAACTTCCGCCTCCCTGCACTGGGGAGGAGAAGAAAAGTAAAGGCGCTCCAGGCGTCCCTTCCGGATTACTCCACCACAGCCACCTACAGCGAGGAGGAGTGGCTGCCCAGGGGGAAGCCCCTAGTAAGATCGTGAGTATCCGCACTTTGTTGTACTTTAGTGTGATTTCGTTTCATAGTTTGTTATGACGCCGAACACGTATATGCAGTCCGGCCAGGGTCCATCCCAAGGTATCCTCTTCGGATGGGTCTTTGAGCGATTCGGTGATGAATTCGCTCCCGACGGCCACTTCCTCTCGGCTTGCGGACGACACGGAGGTGTTGTCCCAAAGGCTCCCAGGGGAGGCGACTCTGCAGACGCCCCAAGGCGATATTCCAAACACCGGGCACACGGGGCGTAGGATCCCTGCAGATTGTGCCGACGAGAGCCGCGGCAAGTTGGGCTCCCAGCTGGACACGGTACCGGAACCTCTGAATGTTCCGGATTCGGGCAGGCAGCCCCTCGCCAAGGAGGTCGAGCCGACCGTGCTGATGACTTCCGTTACGCCAGAGGCGTCGGATAGTCTGCTGGAAGCGCTTCGTGGCGCTTCCATGCATGAAGAGCATCGTATTTTTATGAGTGCGGTGATTCAAAAGGTTCGGTCCGCCAAAAGCGGGTTGACCGAAGCCTGTACCAGCCTCCTGACAGGCTTTGAGGTAAGTAATTAAAAGTGTGGGAGATTATCACCCAATAGACAATAGCCCCTGATACTCTGTTTGGTGTTCGGAAAGAAAAGCCAAACGGAGGGTTAATTTTAATCTGCAGGAGTCTAACAGGACGTGTCTATGTGAATAAGCAGGCGGTGCTGCTTGCCATTGCTGCTCGTATAGCAGAGGTCGCCGCACTCGAACGGGACCTGGAGCAAGCCAAAGGGGTGCTCAGGCTCACGAAGAGGCAGCTCGAAGAGAACAAAGGTGAGTGATACCCCGTTCACATATCACATAGAGTAAGAAAAATTGGTGATGCTAACAGAAAAGCGTCATGATTTTTATAATAGGGGCCACGACCAAAGTGGAGGCCCTAAAGAAAGCATTGTCCGAGGCCGAAAACAAGGAGTCCATGGAGTGCATTGAGCGTGAGAAGCAAGATGCTAGGGTGGGCAAGGTACAGCAAGAGCTCCAGGAGCTCGGCAAGAAGTTCGAGTCCTTGGAGCGTGACTTCAAGACGAAGGAGTCTGAGCTTGCGAAGGCCCCTTTGAGCACAAAAGACGCCAAGGCTGAAGCCCATAAAGCCCAGCAGGAAATCCAGGCGGCCAAGAAGATAGTGGCGGGTAAGGCATTCATTATGCAAGGCAAGCATGTGGAGGAGACATTTCTTTTACTTACCCGAATTCGGAGCTCTCTAGGGGCATTCGCAGATCTGCCACGCAGCATATCGGATGCCGCGGAGTTCTATCGTGCCGGAGAGGGGAGCTCAACGGAGAAGTTGTTCTGGTCCCAGTATGCTGGAGCCGAACACCCAGTGCCTCTGAGTGAACAACTGAAGCAATTGGTTGAACTCCACAGGGCGGCTGAAGTGGCTACGAAAGATTTCATAGTACGGATGTGGCCTGGTGAGCCCCTGCCCGCCAGCTACTTTGGCCTGATAAAGCAGATCGTAAATGCCTGTCCGCTGCTTGAAGTGATCAAGCGGTCCGTTTGCATTGAGGGTGCCCGCCGGGCCTTTGCCCGTGTGAAGGTGCATTGGGGCAAGCTTGATGCAGAGAAGCTGGTGAAGGATGGACCGCCGGATGGCAAGGCGCATCGCTACCCTGAGAAATATTATGAGCATGATGAAAGGTGCTTGTCTCGTGGCTGATAAATGTACCAAGGACATCATTTTTGAGTAAATGTACTCCTGTCGTTTTGCGCTATATAGAGCTTTGTTAATTTAAAATATTACCTTCTGTGCGGCTCTTTATAAAATTTTGAAAGTAGGCCAGTCGTCTTCTTCCGCCCCCATGTAACTAGTACTGGGGTGTTCGTGGAAAACCCAAAACACTCTTTTATCCAAATTTTTGGTCCGTGAAGGAGGTGTTTGGTGCAGCGAACCAGGCAATCAGACTATGCGGCTTTATAACTCTCACTTAGCCATAGAAGTCTATAATTTTAAATTATGGTGAAGCCCCTAGAATTAAGAAAGCCGAATTGGGGCATTATACACGCCTAAATTGGACGAGGCCGATTCCTCGCCTAAAGCGGAAAAAATCTTTAAGAATTTTAAAACCTCTCGAACAGCGACCAGCTCTCGCCGTATCATGACAGTCAGTTTTTGGCTTTCTCTACTGAGGTGCTCGTTCGGAAGAACTGGGACACAATCACAGTAGTTCTCCCTATGCTACCTTAGCCGATATAACGGAACGTAAGGTACCAAAACAAGGGAGCCAGGCAAACCAACAATTGACCCAAGACATGATTCGGAGCTGATGCATATAGTGCTATAAGTTCGGGGTGCCGCACTGTTGAAAGTGTTCGGACTTATTGTTGGGGAACGTAGTAGAAATTCAAAATTTTCCTACGTGTCACCAAGATCTATCTATGGAGAAACCAGCAAAGAGGGAAAGGAGAGTGCATCTACATACCCTTGTAGATCGCTAAGCGGAAGCGTTCAAGAGAACGGGGTTGAAGGAGTCGTACTCGTCGAGATCCAAATCACCGGAGATCCTAGTGCCGAACGGACGACACCTCCGCATTCAACACACGTACAGCCCGGTGACGTCTCCCATGCCTTGATCCAGCAAGGAGAGAGGGAGAGGTTGAGGAAGACTCCATCCAGCAGCAGCACGACGGCGTGGTGGTGGTGGAGGAGCGTGGCAATCCTGCAGTTGCCGCCAAGCACCGCGAGAGAGGAGGAGTACTTGGGAGGGGAGGGCTGCTGCGGAAACTTGGGGTGCGGCTGCCCTCCCACCCTCCACTATTTATAGGTGGGGGAAGAGGGGCCGCCCCCAGATCCCATCTAGGGTTGGGGCGGCGCAAGGGCCCTCCCCATAGGGTTTCCCCTTCCCATGCGCATGGGCCTTGGGGGCTGGTGCCCCGCCCATTAAGGCTAGGGCGCCTTACATCCCATGCTACAGATCGACGTGGTGGAACACTTTCCGACCTCCGACCCCTCCGAATCCTTCGAACCTTCTCGAAGCTTCCTGCACAATACCGAAAAATCCGAACTTTTCCCGTAACCCAACAACAACTTTCCATATATAAATCTTTACCTCCGCACCATTCCGAACTCCTCGTGACGTCCGGGATCTCATCCGGACTCAACAACATTTGCAAACCACATACAAACTTCCTTTATAACCCTAGCGCCATCGAACCTTATGTGTAGACCCTACGGGTTCGGAGACATGTAGACATGACCGAGACGTTCTCTGGTCAATAACCAACAGCGGGATCTGGATACCCATGTTGGCTCCCACATCTTCCACGATGATCTCATCGGATGAACCACGATGTCAAGGACTCAATCGATCCCGTATACAGTTCCCTTTGTCCAACGGTATTGTACTTGCCCGAGATTCGATCGTCGGTATACCGATACCTTGTTCAATCTTGTTACCGACAAGTCTCTTTACTCGTTCTGTAACACATCATCCCGTGATCAACCCCTTGGTCACATCGTGCACATTATGATGATGTCCTACCGAGTGGGCCCAGAGATACCTCTCCGTCACATGGAGTGACAAATCCCGCCTCGATTCGTACCAACCCAATGACACTTTCGGTGATACCGTAGTGCACCTTTATAGCCACCCGCCATTGCTAGACGCTTGGTACACCCAAAGCATTCCTACGGTATCCGGGAGTTGCACAATCACATGGTCTAAGGAAATGATACTTTGACATTAGAAAAGCTTTAGCATACGAACTACGATCTTTGTGCTAGGCTTAGGGTTGGGTCTTGTCCATCACATCATTCTGCTAATGATGTGATCCCGTTATCAATGACATCTAATGTCCATGGTCAGGAAACCGTAACCATCTGTTGATCAACGAGCTAGTCAACAAGAGGCTCACTAGGGACATGGTGTTGTCTATGTACCCACACATGTATATGAGTTTCCTATCAATACAATTATAGCATGGATAATAAAAGATGAACAAGGAAATATAATAATAACTAATTTATTATTGTCTCTAGGGCATATTTCCAACAGTCTCCCACTTGCACTAGAGTCAATAATCTAGTTCACATCGTCATGTGATTAACATTCACACGTCACATCGCCATGTGACCAACATCCAAAGAGTTTACTAGTGTAATTAAACTAGTTCACATCATCATGTGATTAAGACTCAATGAGTTCTGGGGTTTGATCATGTTTTGCTTGTGAGAGAGGTTTTAGTCAATGGGTCTCAGATTCGCAAATCTCTAGGTCATTCTCAGAATGCTGCTTCCACGCTCCACTTGGAGCTATTCCAAATGGTCGCTCCACTATACGTATCCGGTTTGCTACTCAGAGTCACTCGGATAGGTGTTAAATCTTGCATCGACGTAACCCTTTACGCCGAACTCTTTATCACCTCCATAATCGAGAAACATGTCCTTATTTACTCCAAGGACAATTTTTTTGACCGCTATCCAATGATCCATTCCTGGATCATTCTTGTACCCCTTGACTGACTCATGGCAAGGCACACTTCTGGTGCGGTACACAACATAGCATGTTGTAGAGCCTACGTCTAAAGCATAGGGGACGACCTTCGTCCTTTCTCTCTTTTCTGCCGTGGTCGAGCTTTAAGTCTTAACTTCATACCTTACAACTCAGGCAAGAACTCCTTCTTTGACTGATCCATCTTGAACACCTTCAAGATCATGTCAAGGTATGTGCTCATTTTGAAAGTACCATTAAGTGTTTTGATCTATCATTATAGATCTTGATGCTCAATGTTCAAGTAGCTTAATCCAGGTTTTCCATTGAAAACACTTTTCAAATAACCCTATATGCTTTCCAGAATTCTACATCATTTCGATCAACAATATGTCAATAACATATACTCATCGAAATTTATAGTGCTCCCACTCACTTCTTTGGAAATACAAGTTTATCATAAACTTTGTATAAACCCAAAATCTTTGATCATCAAAGCGCACATTCCAACTCCGAGATGCTTACTCCAGGTCCTTAGAAGGATCGCCGGAGCCAAAGATAACTTTTAGCATCCTTAGGATCGACAAAACTTTCTAATTGTATCACATACAACCTTTCCTTATGAAGACTGGTAAGGAAACTCGTTTTGACATCCATCTGCCAGATTTCATAAATGCAGCTAATGCTAACATGATTCCAACAGACTTAAGCATCGCTACAGATGAGAAAATCTCATCATAGTCAACTCCTTGAACTTGTGAAAAAACTCTTCGCCACAAGTCGAGCTTCATAGACGGTGACATCACCGTCGACGTCCGTCTTCTTCTTAAAGATCCATTTATCTCAATGGCTTGCCGATCATCGGGCTAGTCCACCAAAGTCCATGCTTTGTTCTGATACATGGATCCTATCTCGGATTTCATGGCTTCTAACCATTTGTCGGAATTTGGGCCCACCATTGCTTCTCCATAGCTCATAGGTTCATTGTTGTCTAGCAACATGACCTTCAAGACAGGATTTCTGTACCACTCTGAAGCAGTACACATCCTTGTCACGCTACGAGGTACGGTAGTGACTTGATCCGAAGTTTCATGATCACTATCATAAGCTTCTACTTCAATTGGTGTAGGTGCCACAGGAACAACTTCCTGTGCCCTGTTACACACTAGTTGTAGTGACGGTTCAATAACCATATCAAGTCTCCACCATCCTCCCACTCAACTTTTCAAGACAAAATTTTCCTCGAGAAAGGACCCGATTCAAGAAACAATCCCTATTGCTCTCGGATCTGAATTAGGAGGTATACCCAACTATTTTGGGTGTCCTATGAAGATGCATTTTATCCGCTTTGGGTTCGAGCTTATCAACCTGAAACTTTTTCACATAAGCGTCGCAGCCCCAAACTTTTAAGAAACAACAACTTAGGTTTCTCCAAACCATAGTTCAAACGGTGTCGTCTCAACGGAATTACGTGGTGCCCTATTAAAGTGAGTGCGGTTGTCTCTAATGCCTAACCCATGAACGATAGTGGTAATTTGATAAGAGACATCATGGTACGCACCATATCCAATAAGGTGCAACTATGATGTTCGGACACACCCTCACACTATGGTGTTCCAGGCGGTATTAATTGTGAAACAATTTCCACAATGTCTTAATTATGTGCAAAGCTCAGAACTCAGATACTCATCTCTATGATCATATCATAGACATTTTATCCTCTTGTCACGATGATCTTCAACTTCACTCTGAAATTACTTGAACCATTCAATAATTCATACTTGTGTTTCATCAAGTAAATATACTCAACATCGACTCGAATCATCTGTGAAGTAAGAACATAACGATATTCACTGCATGCCTCAGCACTCATCGGACTGCACACATCAAAATGTGTTACTTCCAACAAGTTGCTATGTTGTTCCATTTTACTGAAAAACGAGGCTTTTTAGTCATCTTGCCCATGTGGTATGATTTGCATATCTCAAGTGATTCAAAATCAAGTGAGTCCAAACAATCCATCTGCATGGAGTTTCTTCATGCGTATTGTCACGCCCAATATGCGACCCTATCCAAAAGGAACTCGAAGGTCCCACCAAGGATAGACCCGCATATTGGAACGCTTTTGCAAGGTGGATATCATTACATCAACATTACATAATAGATGAGGATACACACATAACGCATACAATGCCACACGAATACAACAATACATCATACATAAGATCAACATCCGACTACGGATGAAACATAAACAGAAACTCAAACGGCATCCACCTCGCTAGCCCAGCTGCCGACCGAACCTATCCCCGATCAAGAAGCGTAAGAAGAACTCCAAACAAGCAAACATCGCTCTTAAGGCCAAGATCATCGCATAACCTGTACACTGAACTGTTGTTGTAGTAATCAGGAGCCACGAGGACTCAAAGAATCCCATTACCATGGCTATCAAGACTAGCAAAGCTTAATGGGAAAGGAAGGGGTAAAGTGGTGAGGTTGTAGCAGCGACTAAGCATATATGGTGGCTAACATATGCAAATGAGAGCGAGAAGAGAAACAAAGGAACGGTCGTGAGCTAGCAATGATCAAGAGGTGATCCTGAACACCTACTTACGTCAAACATAACACAGAAACCGTGTTCACTTCCTGACTCACGAGAGGAGACCATCACGGCTACACACGCGTTGATGCGTTTTAATTCGAATCTGTGTCAAGTTATCTACAACCGGACAAGAATAAATTCCCATCTGCCACATAACAAGGGCACGGCTCTCGAAAGTTTATACCCTGCAGGGGTGTCCCAACTTAGCCCATGACAAGCTCTCGCGATCAACGAAGGAATAGACCTTCTCCCAGGAAGACCCGATCAGTCTCGGAATCTCGGTTTACAAGACCATTCGACAATGGTAAAACAAGACCAGCAAAGCCGCCCGATGCGCCGACAATCCCGATAGGAGCTGCACATATCTCATTCTCAAGGCAACACCGGATGAACACTACGTACGGCAACCGACGATACCCCAAGTTGCCTAGGGGCGGCACCGCAAGTGGCTCTGGTTTGGACCAACACTTAGACAAGCATTGGCCCGGGGGGGCTATAATAGAGATGACCCTTGGGTTAATTACTCCCAAGGGAAATGTAGGTGGTGGTGAGGCAAATGGTAAAAGCAAGGTTGGGCCTTGTTGGACAAGTTTTATTCAAAGCGAACTGTCAGGGGGGTCCCATAAATCACCCGACCACGTTAGGAACGCAAAATCCGGGAACATAACACCGGTATGACGGAAACTAGGGCGGCAAGAGTGGAACAAAACACCAGGCATAAGGCCGAGCCTTCCACCCTTTACCAAATATATAGATGCATTAATAATATAAGAGATATTGTGATATCCCAACATAACCCTATCCACCATGGAGAAATCTTCAACTTCACCTGCAACTAGCAACGCTATAAGAGGGGCTGAGCAAAAGCGGTAACATAGCCAAACAACGGTTTGCATAGGAAAGGTGTCAAAGGTTAGAGGTTCAAGGCAATATGGGATGGCTTGAAGAGCAAATGATAGGTAACGCAGCATAGCGATAGAACGAAGCAAAATAGCATAGCAATGATAGTAGTGAGATCCAAGGTAGCGGTCATCTTGCCTGAAATCCCGCAAGGAAGAAGAACGAGTCCATGAAGAAGACGAACGGATGAAGCCGAACCAACCGTAGACGAACGAATCCTCACGATTGCAACGAAAACAGCAACTAACAAGAAGAAGCACACAACATAGGTAAACACACCACACATGAACAAGGCATGATGCACAACAAGCATGATGCATGACAAAGCTACATGAAGCTACTCATGACAAGAGATGATGCAAACAAGAACAACACATCAAGGCAAGTTTAAATGAGGCCGGGAACAACATATAACAATTCCGGTAAGTCCTCATATGCAAATTTCGAAAATTGGTCCAGAACTGAATAAATATTATGTTCAAGTTGTTAAACAGCAAGTTAAGATGCACCAAGATGATCTACATGAAATTCTAGTGAAGTTACATATAAAGTTCATTAGATTCGGAGCTACGGCCTAGAAGATATGAGCAAAACAAGTTAAACATGGCATTGATGCAAAATGCATTCAAACATCAAGCAAACACCTCAAAACAAGGATGCAACATGATAATATGAAGCTACATGCAAAATCATGCAAGTTTCATATAGAGCACACTCAAAACGAAGCAACGGTGCAACACATACACTCTATACAAGTCATAGCAACAATCTGTCCATAACAGCAACTAGGCATTTTGCACGCATCAAAACAACATGCTACAACACCCCAACATAATAACAAAAGACATGGGCATGAAGTACACATAAAGCATAACAAAACATGAACACTGAGCTATCTCCAGAAAAGATTAGAACATGCTCAAAAGGACATGAGAAGATTGCAAATAATAACAGTTTCAGACATTAGCAGAAATAACATCAGGTTGTAATGTTTAGAGCTATCAACCAAGATGTTAAAGGAACATATCATGGCAAACAAAGGCATGGCATGATACTACTAAATGCATAGAACAACAGTCCATTACTGTCCATGAGCCAAGAAGGATCAGAAAATATGATGGCACCCATGTAAACATGGCAAGTTATATTACAGATTCATACATGGCAGGAACAACAATAAGTAGGCATGTTGGTGAGCTTGAACCACTCACCACAGAGCAATACATGGAATGGCAAGGCAACCAACAGTAATAAGGCATGTTTATGAAGCTAAGCATGGCAAGAACAAGTTCATAGGGTGCATGGATCACTAGGAAAACACATGGGAACAAGTGAACTTAATGTTAACAGGCTGACAGCAACATTTTCAAGCAACTTTGGAGCAAGATATGAACAATCTACAGCAAGCGATAAATGCAACCAGGGGCATGGATGGATAGGGCATAACATGTAGATCAAAACATGTTTATATAACATCTCCAGATTATGCAAATAATGATTAGTAGCAACATGTTAACATAGCAACAAAATATAACAGAATCTGTCAAAAAACAAAGAAAGAAAGTACCCTACTTAGCAAGCTTGATACACTCAGCACACAACTCACAAAAATACATGGTTGGCACCACTGGAAATATGGCATAGCATAGATAAAAATACATGTAGACATCAACCTCATAGGATGCACACATCAAACATGGCAAAAATGACAAATGAGCAAGTTATAACAGTTTCAGCAGATTAACATCAACATGCACTCTTCCAACAGCATTTCGGGCATCAAGATGACCTCAAATGAAAATGATGCAATGGAAAGAAATTAAGTACTCGTTGAGGCGAACAATTTGACATATTACACGCACGAAACGGAGCTACGGATGCAGAGATACGATGCGATGAACATGGCATGATTATATCACAAACTCGGGGACTTAGAGAAATATACCCTCCGGATCTGGGGGTTGACCCTGCACGCAAAACGAGGCGGTGGCGGATCTCGCCGGATTCCTCGCCGGAGACGGAGAGGAGGGCGGATCCGGGGCTCCTCCGGCCGGATCTCGCCGGATCCGTCCGGCCGAGGCGAGGAGGCGGCGGGAGGCGCGGAGCGCGCCGAGTAGGACGGCGGGCGGCGACGGCGGGCTGGACGGGCGGCGGCGGCGCATTCTGGCGGCGGCGGGTCGGCGGCGCATCGGGCGGCGAGGCGGCCAGCAGAGGCAAGCTGCGGACGGCGGGCGCTTAGGGCGCGGAGGCGCTAGGGCGGCGGAGCGCAGGCGGGCGGGGCCAGCCACGGCTGGCCGGCCGCAGCGCGGAGACGGTGGCGCCCACGTGGCGCGCGGGGATTAGCCGCGGGGCGGCTGGCGGACGTGTCCAGCTCCGTCCGGACATGTCCGGCGGCGGAGAGGGAGCGGGGCTAGGGTTTGGGGGGATTTGACCGCGAATTTGGAAGGGGAAGGCATATTTATAGGTAGAGGGTGCTAGGAGAGTCCAAATGAGGAGCGGTTTTCGGCCACGCGATCGTGATCGAACGACCGATAGCATGGAGGGGAGTTAGATGGGTTTTAGGCCACTTTGGAAGGGATGTTGGGCTGCAAAGAGAAGGAAGCTTTACGGTTACCCGGTTAACCGTTGGTGTATCAAACGGACTCCAAATGGCACGAAACTTGACAGGCGGTCTACCGGTGCTATACCAAGGCCGCTTGGCAAACCTTGGGCCATTCTAAGAAAGTTTAACACCCACTCACAACGAAAGAGAAAAGGGGAACGCCGGGGAACATAGGAGTGCTGGATTGCAAAACGGACAACGGGGAAAATGCTCGGATGCATGAGACGAACACGTATGCAAAATGAAATGCACATGATGACATGATGAAATGCAACACGCAAGCAAATGTCATGGCAACGACGGCGACCATCGCGACACCCGGCGAACGAATCCGGGGCGTTACAACACTCCTCCACTAACAAGAGATCTCGTCCCGAGATCTTAGGACCGAGACGGAAGGGAAAAGGGATGAGGTGAAACAAGAACTCAAGAGAAGGAGCAAAGAATCGAGAGCACTCGAGAAGAAGAGAGGAACGATGAGAATGACGAGAATCGAAAGCTGACGGAAAACAGATAGACTATGAAACCACTCGTTCTAACCGGAGTGGTTAGAATGAGAAAAGAAACGGATAAGACTGAAAGGATTTAGGCAGCACTCCGGCTGAACATGGAAAGGATAGAACATGAACTTGAGAGGATAGAATAATACTTGATGAACTCTTGAAGAATGAATTGAATCATGAAGAACTCCGGTGACAAAGGATGATGAGATAGAATGAAGGATCAAAGAATAAGAAGAGGCTTGCGGTGATTTAGATGGAGGTTCCGCCGAGATGGCAGAGGAAATTTGAACTCCCGAAAAGAAAAGATGAAAACGCTTGGAACTAGAATTTATTCATCAAGAACAAACTCCGAAGGAAAGGATTAATCACTTGGAAGAAATAAGAATAATATTTATTGTATGCTTATCCTTAATCAAATTAAATTGATAACAAGCAATGGATTTAGCATAATACTTATTCTTCTTGAAAAAGAATTAAGGGGGGAATAGCACAAAACTTGAAAAAGTCTTCATGAACCACCGGTAGGATTGGAAAGAACGAAAGGATTAAAATGATAATCAAGGAAAAAGAATCTTGAACGAACCACCGTAAGAATTACGAAAAAGACTGATGAAAAGAGAATGAATCGCCAGGAAGAATTAGAAGAACAAATGTGCTTGAGGGGATTTAGATGCAAAAGAACGGGAAGAACTCGAACTGATTAAAGAGCACTTGAACGCGGCGCCGGGATAATTAGAGAATGACAACTGGAATGATGGCCTCCGGTGAAATGAAATGGAAAACAACTTCTGAAAACTCCGGATGGTTAAGAAAAGAATATCGGACAAATGGAATAAATCGAGAGGATACATGAAGCTAGAACCACGAAACTTCGAGAGAACGGGCAAAATTTAGAGAAAAAAAACTCTTCTTCGATCTTCAAAGTTGAGAATGACGACGAAAAACACCATCAAAATTACTGAGATACTCCGGGAAAATTAAAAGCGAAGGGGTTGAGCCAACAATGAAAAAGATTTGAAATCTATCTTGGAGAAGGCATCTGACTGGTGAAATTCATTCTTACGTCAGACTCCGAAAAGAATTTGAGAACAGCTCCGGGAAATTAGAAGAGTCAGGTAAGATCCTGGGAAAAGACCTGTGGGTTAGGGCCCACTGAAGAGAACACCGTTGGAAAGGATTGTTGAAGAGGTAGATGATGCACCGAAATGATTGAAATATTTGAATGAGGTGACACCCTCGAATTAATTCGAACACAGACAAATCTCTTGAGAAGTCTTGAACACTCCAGAAGGATAAACTGGCGAGAGGCGAGCGAGCAAGGGGAAAACATTTGAGCCGAGGAAAAGAATATGGTCAACATGAATAACTTGAATTGAATCCACCGGAAAAGAAAAAGAGATGAAGAATGTCCACCGAGACGAGAATTCACTGGTTGAAATGATTGACACAAGATTGAAGAGGCTCCACACGAATGAAATAGATGGTCGAAAGAGACTCAGACTCTGGGAAGAATAAAGGGTGGGAGGGCGGGAAAACATAGGCAACTAGAAGGGGAAACCGACGAATGTCTTGAAGAGAAAAAACACCGGTTAAAATCATTGAGGAAAGAATGCAAAGACTTCGCACGAGTAGGATGGATACTCGATTACGGACTCCGAATTCGAGAAGAAAAGGGTGGGTGGGTGGGAAAAGAAAACAACTAAGGATTGAACTTGGCAAAGATGAAGAAGCTCGAGTCAACTTGACGAGAAAAGCACCGGATAAAAGAGGATGGACAACTCACGAAACTAACTACGTGATCCTAAAGAAAAATTTGAAGGGGAAGAGGAGTAGTTCAAAACACCTACGTCAAGATTCCTCACCAGAGCGACGAAGAGGCTGAGGAGTAAAAAGAATTCCTACTCTCCGATATAACTAGACTCAGAAAAAGTTTTTCTTCTAGACTCAACAACGGCCAAACTACACGATCAATCAAGGGGGGCTCCTAGGGTCGGTCGAGGCTCTGATACCAACTTGTCACGCCCAATATGCCACCCTATCCAAAAGGAACTCGAAGGTCCCACCAAGGATAGACCCGCATATTGGAACGCTTTTGCAAGGTGGATATCATTACATCAACATTACATAATAGATGGGGATACACACATAAGGCATACAATGCCACACGAATACAACAATACATCATACATAAGATCAACATCCGACTACGGATGAAACATAAACAGAAACTCAAACGACATCCACCCCACTAGCCCAGGCTGCCGACCTGGAACCTATCCCCTGATCGAAGAAGCAGAAGAAGAACTCCAAACAAGCAAACATCGCTCTCGCATCAAGATCATCGTACAACCTGTACCTGCAACTGTTGTTGTAGTAATCTGTGAGCCACGAGGACTCAGCAATCCCATTACCATGGGTATCAAGACTAGCAAAGCTTAATGGGAAAGGAAGGGGTAAAGTGGTGAGGTTGCAGCAGCGACTAAGCATATATGGTGGCTAACATACGCAAATGAGAGCGAGAAGAGAAACAAAGGAACGGTCGTGAGCTAGCAATGATCAAGAGGTTATCCTGAACACCTACTTATGTCAAACATAACACAGAAACCGTGTTCACTTCCCGGACTCCGCCGAGAAGAGACCATCACGGCTACACACGCGTTGATGCGTTTTAATTCGGATCTGTGTCAAGTTATCTACAACCGGACATTAACAAATTCCCATCTGCCACATAACCGCGGGCATGACTCTCGAAAGTTTATACCCTGCAGGGGTGTCCCAACTTAACCCATGACAAGCTCTCGCGATCAACGAAGGAATAGACCTTCTCCCAGGAAGACCCGATCAGTCTCGGAATCCCGGTTTACAAGACATTTCGACAATGGTAAAACAAGACCAGCAAAGCCGCCCAATGCGCCGACAATCCCGATAGGAGCTGCACATATCTCGTTCTCAGGGCAACACCGCATGAACACTCGATACCCCAAGTTGCCTAGGGGCGGCACCACAAGTGGCTCTGGTTTGGACCAACACTTAGACAAGCATTGGCCCGGGGGGGCTATAATAAAGATGACCCTTGGGTTAATTACTCCCAAGGGAAATGTAGGTGGTGGTGAGGCAAATGGTAAAACCAAGGTTGGGCCTTCTGCGGACAAGTTTTATTCAAAGCGAACTGTCGGGGGGTCCCATAAATCACCCAACCGTGTTAGGAACGCAAAATCCGGGAACATAACACCGTATGACGGAAACTAGGGCGCAAGAGTGGAACAAAACACTGCATAAGGCCGAGCCTTCCACCCTTTACAAATATATAGATGCATTAATAATATAAGAGATATTGTGATATCCCAACATAACCCTGCCCACCATGGAGAAATCTTCAACTTCACCGCAACTAGCAACGCTATAAGAGGGCTGAGCAAAAGCAAGAATATAGCCAAACAACGGTTTGCATAGGAAAGGTGTCAAAGGTTAGAGGTTCAAGGCAATATGGGATGGCTTGAAGAGCAAATGATAGGTAACGCAGCATAACGATAGAACGAAGCAAAATAGCATAGCAATGATAGTAGTGAGATCCAAGGTAGCGGTCATCTTGCCTGAAATCCCGCAAGGAAGAAAAACGAGTCCATGAAGAAGACGAACGGATGAAGCCGAACCAACCGCAGACGAACGAATCCTCACGATCGCAACGAAAACAGGAACTAACAAGAAGAAGCACACAACATAGGTAAACACACCACACATGAACAAGGCATGATGCACAACAAGCATGATGCATGACAAAGCTACATGAAGCTACTCATGACAAGAGATGACGCAAACAAGAACAACACAAGGCAAGTTTAAATGAGGCCGGGAACAACATATAACAATTCCGGTAAGTCCTCATTTGCAAATTTCGAAAATTGGTCCAGAACTGAATAAACATTATGTTCAAGTTTTTAAATAGCAAGTTAAGATGCACCAAGATGATCTACACGAAATTCTAGTGAAGTTACATATAAAGTTCATTAGATTCGGAGCTACGGCCTAGAAGATATGAGCAAAACAAGTTAAACATGGCATTGATGCAAAATGCATTCAAACATCAAGCAAACACCTCAAAACAAGGATGCAACATGATAATATGAAGCTACATGCAAAATCATGCAAGTTTCATATAGAGCACACTCAAAACGAAGCAACGGTGCAACACATACACTATACAAGTCATAGCAACAATCTGTCCATAACAGCAACTAGGCATTTTGCACGCATCAAAACAACATGCTACAGCACCCCAACATAATAAAAAAAGACATGGGCATGAAGTACACGTAAAGCATAAAAAAACATGAACACTGAGCTATCTCCAGAAAAGACTAGAACATGCTCAAAAGGACATGGGAAGATTGCAAATAATAACAGTTTCAGACTTTAGCAGAAATAACATCAGGAGGCAATGTTTAGAGCTATCAAACAACATGTTACAGGAACATATCATGGCAAACAAAGGCATGGCCTGATACTACTAAATGCATAGAACAACAGTCCCTTACTGACCATGAGCCAAAAAGGACCAGAAAATATGATGGCACCCATGTAAACATGGCAAGTTATATTACAGATTCATAAATGGCAGGAACAACAATAAGTAGGCATGTTGGTGAGCTTGAACCACTCACCACAGAGCAATACATGGCATGGCAAGGCAACCAACAGTAAGAAGGCATGTTTATGAAGCTAAGCATGGCAAGAACAAGTTCATAGGGTGCATGGATCACTAGGAAAACACATGGGAACAAGTGAACTTAATGTTAACAGGCTGACAGCAACATTTTCAAGCAACTTTGGAGCAAGATATGAACAATCTACAGCAAGCTATAAATGCAACTAGGGGCATGGATGGATAGGGCATAACATGTTGATCAAAACATGTTTATAAAACATCTCCAGATTATTCATAGAATGATTAGTAGCAACATGTTAACATAGCAACAAAATATAACAGAATCTGTCAGGAAAACAGCAACAGCAAGTACCCTACTTAGCAAGCTTGATACACTCAGCACACAACTCACAAAAATACATGGTTGGCACCATTGGAAAGATGTCATAGTATAGATCAAAACACATGTAGACATCAACCTCATAGGATGCACACATCAAACATGGCAAAAATGACAAATGAGCAAGTTATAACAGTTTCAGCAGATTAACATCAACATGCACTCTTCTAACAGCATTTCGGGCGTCAAGATGACCTCAAATGAAAATGATGCAATGGAATGAAGTGAATTACTCGTTGAGGCGAAGAATTTGACATATTACACGCATGAAACGGAGCTACGGATGCAGAGATACGATGCGATGAACATGGCATGATTATGTCACAAACTCGGGGACTTAGAGAAATATACCCTCCGGATCTGGGGGTTGACCCTGCACGCAAAACGAGGCAGTGGCGGATCTCGCCGGATTCCTCGCCGGAGATGGAGAGGAGGGCGGATCCGGGGCTCCTCCGGCCGGATCTCGCCGGATCCGTCCGGCCGAGGCGAGGAGGCGGCGGGAGGCGCGAGCTGACCGAGTAGGACGGCGGGCGGCGACGGGCGGGCTGACGGGCGGCGCCGCGGCCGTGTAGAGGCGGAGAGGTCGGCGGCGCATCGGCCGGGCGGCGGCGGCCAGAGGGCGGGCTGCGGACGGCAGCGCTTAGGGCGCGGAGGCGCTAAGGCGGAGAGCGCGGGCGAGCCGCTGGGAAGCACCCACGGCTCGGGCGGCGGGCGGCGCTGGAGACGGCGGCGCCACGTGGCGCGAGGGATTTGCCGCTGGGCGGCCGGCAGACGAAACCGCCTCGTCCGACATGTCCGGCAAGCGAGAGGAGCGGGCTAGGGTTTGGGGGGATTTGACCGCGAATTTGGAAGGGGAAGGCATATTTATAGGTAGAGGGAGCTAGGAGAGTCCAAATGAGGAGCGGTTTTCGGCCACGCGATCGTGATCGGACGACCGAGAGCATGGAGGGGAGATAGATGGGTTTTGGGCCACTTTGGAAGGGATGTTGGGCTGCAAAGAGAACGAGGATTTACGGTTACCCGGTTAACCGTTGGAGTATCAAACGGAGTCCAAATGGCACGAAACTTGACAGGCGGTCTACCGGTGCTATACCAAGGCCGCTTGGAAAACCTCGGGCCATTCCGAGAAAGTTTAACACCCACTCACAATGGAAGACAAAAGGGGAACGCCGGGGAACATAGGAGTGCCGAATTGCAAAACGGACAAGGGGGAAAATGCTCGGATGCATGAGACGAACACGTATGCAAAATGAAATGCACATGACGACATGATAAAATGCAACACGCAAGCAAATGTCATGGCAACGACGGCGAATAACTGGCAGACACCTGGCGCAACGAATCCGGGGCGTTACACGTATACACCAATAGACATGGTTCGCATGTCTCAAACTTTTCAAAAACGAGTGAGTCCAAAGATCCATCAACATGGAGCTTCTTCATGCGTTTTACACCAATATGACTTACATGGCAGTGCCACAAGTAAGTGGTACTATCATTACTATCTTATATCTTTTGGCATGAAAATGTGTATCACTACGATTGAGATTCAATAAACCATTCCTTTACGTGCAAGACCATTGAAGGTATTATTCAAATAAATAGAGTAACCATTATTCTCCTTAAATGAATAACCAGACATGCATGCATATAATCCAATCATGTCTATGCTCAATGCAAACACCCAATGACAATTATTCAGGTTTAATACTAATCTTGATGGTAGAGGGAGCGTGCGATGTTTGATCATATCAAACTTGGAAACACTTCCAACACATATCGTCAGCTCACCTTTAGCTAGTCTCCATTTATTCCGTAGCTCTTTTATTTCGAGTAACTAACACTTAGTAACCAAACCGATATCTAATACCCTGGTGCTACTAGGAGTACTAGTAAAGTACACATTAACATAATGTATATCCAATATACTTCTATCGACCTTGCCAGCCTTCTTATCTACCAAGTATCTAGGGTAATTCTGCTCCAGTGGTTGTTCCCCTTATTACGTAGCACTTAGTCTCGGTTTGGGTTCAACCTTGGGTTTCTTCACTAGAGCAGCAGCTGATTTGTTGTTTCATGAAGTATCCCTTCTTGCCCTTGCCCTTCTTGAAACTAATGGTTTCACCAACCATCAACAATTGATGCTCCTTCTGATTTCTACTTTCGCGTGTCAAACATCGCGAATACCTCAAGGATCATCATATCTATCCCCGATATGTTATAGTTCATCACGAAGCTCTAGCAGCTTGGTGGCAATGACTTTGGAGAAACATCACTATCTCATCTCGAAGATCAACTCCCACTTGATTCAAGTGATTGTTGCACTCGCATAATCGAGCACAAGCTCAACGATTGAGCCTTTCTCCCTTAGTTTGCAGGCTAAGAAAATCGTCGGAGGTCTCATACCTCTTGACGTGGGCACGAGCCTGAAATCCCAATTTCAGCCCTCGAAACATCTCATATGTTCCACAATGTTTCGTAAACATCTTTGGTGCCTCAACTCTAAACCGTTTAACTGAACTATCACGTAGTTATAAAAACGTGTATGTCCGATGTTCGCAACATCCACAAATGACGTTTGGGTTCAGCACACTGAGCGGTCCATTAAGGACATAAGCTTTCTTCTGTTCGCATAATCGCTAATGTCAACTTTCAACTATATTTTCTCTAGGAACATATCTAAACAGTGGAACTAAAGCGCGAGCTTACGACATAATTTGCAACGATCTTTTGACTATGTTCAGGATAATTAAGTTCATCTTATGAACTCCCACTTAGATAGACATCCCTCTAGTCATCTAAGTGATTACATGATCCGAGTCAACTAGGCCGTGTCCGATCATCACGTGAGATGGACTAGTCATCATCGGTGAACATCTTCATGTTGATCGTATCTACTATACGACTCATGCTCGACCTTTCGGTCTCTGGTGTTCCGAGGCCATGTCTGTACATGCTAGGCTTGTCAAGTCAACCTAAGTGTTTCGCGTGTGTAAATCTGGCTTACACCCGTTGTATGTGAACGTAAGAATCTATCACACCCGATCATCACGTGGTGCTTGAAACCATTTAACTTTCGCAACGGTGCACGCTTAGGGGAACACTTTCTTGAAATTTTAATGAGGATCATCTTATTTACTACCATCGTTCTAAGCAAATAAGATGCATAAACATGATAAACATCACATGCAATCAAAAAGTGACATGATATGGCCAATATCATTTTGCTCCTTTGATCTCCATCTTCGGGCTCCATGATCATCATCGCCACCGCATGACACCATGATCTCCATCATCATGATCTCCATCATCATGTCTCCATGAAGTTGTCTCGCCAACTTATTACTTCTACTACTATGGCTACCGGTTAGCAATAAAGTAAAGTAATTACATGGCGTTGTTAGATGACACGCAGGTCATACAATAGATAAAGACAACTCCTATGGCTCCTGCCGGTTGTCATACTCATCGACATGCAAGTCATGATTCCTATTACAAGAACATGATCAATCTCATACATCACATATCATTCATCACATTCTTCTTAGCCATATCACATCACATAGCATACCCTGCAAAAACAAGTTAGACGTCCTCTAATTGTTGTTTGCATGTTTTACGTGGCTGCTATGGGTTTCTAGCAAGAACGTTTCTTACCTACGCAAAAACCACAACGTGATATGTCAATTGCTATTTACCCTTCATAAGGACCCTTTTCATCGAATCCGATCCAATTGAAGTGGGAGAGACTGGCACCCGCTAGCCACCTTATGCAACTAGTGCATGTCAGTCGGTGGAACCTGTCTCACGTAAGTGTACGTGTAAGGTCGGTCCGGGCCGCTTCATCCCACAATGCCGCCGAATCAAGATTGGACTAGTAACGGTAAGCATATTGAACAAAATCAATGCCCACAACTACTTTGTGTTCTACTCGTGCAAAGAATCTACGCAATAAACCTGGCTCTGATGCCACTTTTGGGGAACGTAGCAGAAATTCAAAATTTTCCTACGTGTCACCAAGATCTATCTATGGAGAAACCAGCAACGAGGGGAAGGAGAGTGCATCTACATACCCTTGTAGATCGCTAAGCGGAAGCGTTCAAGAGAACGGGGTTGAAGGAGTCGTACTCGTCATGATCCAAATCACCGGAGATCCTAGTGCCGAACGGACGGCACCTCCGCGTTCAACACACGTACAGCCCGGTGACGTCTCCCATGCCTTGATCCAGCAAGGAGAGAGGGAGAGATTGAGGAAGACTCCATACAGCAGCAGCACGACGGCGTGGTGGTGGTGGAGGAGCGTGGCAATCCTGTAGGGCTTCGCCAAGCACCGCGAGAGAGGAGTAGTACTTGGGAGAGGGGGAGGGCTGCGCCAGAACTTGGGGTGCGGCTGCCCTCCCACCCCTCCACTATTTATAGGTGGGGGGGAAGAGCGGGCCGGCCCCCCTAGATCCCATCTAGGGTTGGGGCGGCGGCCAAGGGGGGAGGAGTGCCTCCCAAGTCAAGTGGAGGCCCTCCCCCTTAGGGTTTCCCCCTTCCCATGCGCATGGGCCTTAGGGGGGCTGGTGCCCCTGGCCCATTAAGGCTAGGGCGCCCCCTTACAGCCCATGCTACTGTATTGGATGTGGTGGAACAATTTCTGACCTCCGAATCCTCCGAACCTTCCGAAGCTTCCGGTACAATACCGAAAACCCGAACTTTTCCCGAACCCAACAACAACTTTCCATATATAAATCTTTACCTCCGCACCATTCCGAACTCCTCGTGACGTCCGGGATCTCATCCGGACTCAACAACATTCGGTAACCACATACAAACTTCCTTTATAACCCTAGCGCCATCGAACCTTATGTGTAGACCCTACGGTTCGGGAGACATGTAGACATGACCGAGACGTTCTCCGGTCAATAACCAACAGCAGGATCTGGATACCCATGTTGGCTCCCACATGTTCCACGATGATCTCATCGGATGAACCACGATGTCAAGGACTCAATCGATCCCGTCTACAATCCCCTTTGTACAACGGTATTGTACTTGCCCGAGATTCGATCGTCGGTATACCGATACCTTGTTCAATCTCATTACCGGCAAGTCTCTTTACTCGTTCCGTAACACATCATTCCGTGATCAACCCCTTGGTCACATCATGCACATTATGATGATGTCCTACAGAGTGGGCCCAGAGATACCTCTCCGTCACACGGAGTGACAAATCCCAGTCTCGATTCGTGCCAACCCAACAGACACTTTAGGAGATACCTGTAGTGCACCTTTATAGCCACCCGCCATTCGCTGTGACGCTTGGTACACCCAAAGCATTCCTACGGTATCCGGAGTTGCACAATCTCATGGTCTAAGGAAATGATACTTTGACATTAGAAAAGCTTTAGCATACCTAACTACGATCTTGGTGCTAGGCTTAGGATTGTCTTGTCCATCACATCATTCTGCTAATGATGTGATCCCGTTATCAACGACATCTAATGTCCATGGTCGAAACAGAACCATCTGTTGACCAACGAGCTTGTCAACTAGAGGCTCACTAGGGACATGGTGTTGTCTATGTACCCACACATGTATCTGAGTTTCCTATCAATACAATTATAGCATGGATAATAAAAGATGAATAAGGAAATATAATAATAACTAATTTATTATTGTCTCTAGGGCATATTTCCAACACTTATCTTGCCATAATATGGGGTGCCATAAGAAGCCCCTGGTGAACTGAACATACCAAGATGTATGAATTCAATATTAAGTAAACATTTATAGGGAAAATGTGAAGATAGGAATAATAAGCTGATGCTATATATTGTTTCCCATTGTAAGACAATACGTCCGGGCGTATGTGTACAATTGATGCATTAAGCAGAATGAAAATAGGACTATTTGACATGTCCTATCCAAGGGCGGGCCGCATACAAGTATATAAAACAGGTATAACGATCATTAACAGATACCACCATAGTATTCCCTTTGTGCGCAAAGCCTTTGGCCTCCTTGGTTTTCCCTCTTGTGGGGAATCCGGTGATCCTGCTCTCTGGAGAGGCTGCCCGAAAGTAGGGTCCTGAAAGATAAAGGGGGTTATTAAAGTATGTTGCGGCTGAACCGCATTGTTGACCGCATCGCTATTGCGCCTCCGCCTATGCCCATGGTATTTTGAGTGTGTAATTGTGTACGCGCGGCACGAATGCTGCCTTAATGGGGCTGGAGCGGAGGCTGGACTGCTAATCATGCTCTTGGCGTGCCTGGCGATCCTGTTGCAGGGTACTCCGGATTCGCTTGACGGTGTTCGGGGTTGTTGTCGCCGGATTTGTGGTTTGCCGGAGAAGGCTTCTTTGTACTTCGGCCGCGATGGCTGCAGTATGCTCTTCTGTATGGAGAGAGCGGTCCGTGTTTCCGTTAACTGTTATGACCCCGCGAGGTCCTGGCATCTTGAGCTTGAGGTATGCATAGTGTGGCACCGCATTGAATCGAGAAAATGCGGTTCGTCCAGGCAGTGCATGATAACCACTACGGAAAGGGACGATATCGAAGATTAACTCCTCGCTTCGGAAGTTATCCGGGGATTCGAAGACCACTTCCAGTGTTATGGAGCCCGTGCAGCGGGCCTCTACTCCTGGAATTACACATTTGAAGGTGGTTTTGGTGGGCTTGATCCTTGAAGGGTCGATCCACATTTTGCACACTGTGTCCTGATAAAGCAGGTTCAGGCTGCTGCCGCCGTCCATAAGGACTCGCGTGAGGTGGAATGTCGATGATTGGGTCTAGGTCCAATGCTGCTGAACCGCCGTGACGGATGCGGGTAGGGTGATCCCTACGATCAAAGGTGATCGGACAGGCTGACCATGGGTTGAACTTTGGGGCGACTAGCTCCATCGCATAGACGTCCCGTAGTGCTCGCTTTCGTTCCCATTTGGGAATGTGGGTGGCATAGATCATGTTGACCGTTTTCACCTGGGGAGGAAATTTCTTCTGTCCCCCCGTGTTCGGACGTCGGGGCTCCTCGTCATCGTCGCTGTGCATCCCCTTGTCCTAGTTCTTGGCATTTATTTTACCGGCCTGTTTGAACAACCAGCAGTCTCTGTTAGTGTGGTTTGCTGGCTTATCCAGGGTGCCGTGAATTTCGCACGAGCGATCAAGTATGCGGTCCAGACTGGACGGTCCCTGATTGTTTCTTTTGAATGGCTTTTTCCGCTGACCGGATTTTGAGCCACTGAATCCGGCGTTGACTGCCGTGTCTTCAGTGTTGTCGCCATTGTTTCGACGCTTGTGTCTGTTGTGCCGTGGCTTGCCATTATTGTCACGGATATCTGAAGTGTCGGAGTTTATTGGCGTGGTGCTACTGCGATCCAATCAGCTGTCCTCGCCCACGCAAATGCGGGTCATGAGTGTCGTGAGGGCCGCCATGGATTTGAGTTTTTCCTGGCCGAGGTGTCGTGCGAGACACTCGTCGCGGATATTATGCTTAAAGGCCGCCAGGGCTTCGGCGTCCGGACAGTCGACAATTTGGTTCTTTTTAGTTAGGAACTGAGTCCAGAATTTTCTGGCTGACTCTCTGGGCTGTTGAGTGATGTTGCTCAAGTCATCGGCATCTAGTGGTCGCACGTATGCGCTCTGGAAGTTGTCGAGGAAAGCGTCCGCCAGGTTTTCCCAACTGCCAATGGAATTTGCCGGCAGGCTATTTAGCCAGTGTCGGGCCGATCCTTTGAGCTTGAGGGGAAGATATTTGATGGCGTGTAGATCGTCACCGCAGGCCATGTGAATGTGGAGAAGGAAATCTTCGATCCATACTGCGGGGTCCGTTGTGCCATCATATGATTCGATGTTTACGGGTTTAAACCCTTCTGGGAATTCATGATCCATTACTTCGTCGGTGAAGCAGAGGGGGTGTGCGGCACCTCTATGCCGGGCTATGTGGCTACGCAGTTCGAATGAGTCTGGTTGGCTATGTTCGGCCCGGCCGGTCTTGTTGATAGTGTATCCAGCATGAAGATCATCGTCACGTGTTGGGGCACGCCTCCGTGATCCGTGGATCAATCTTGGCTGTCCTGCTTTGTTATCCAATATGTCTCGCAGGTCCTGCCTATTGCCCCGGGCCGTAGTGTATTGTCGTGGGGGTGCGGGCTGGTATTCGGGCTGATACGTTGTTTTATCCCGGCCACGAGGTGGCCGGTCAGCCTTGTCGTGTGCTGGCAGGATAGACTCTTCCTCGAGTTGAGGTAGCCACTTGTGCTTTCGATAACCTTTGGTGTGGCGCTCGAGTCCATATTTTTCGGCCGCCAGGACTTCAGTCCATCTGTCTGTGAGCAGATCTTGATCAGCTTGGAGCTGCTGTTGCTTCTTTTTCAGGCTCATCGCAGTGGCCATAAGCCGGGCGCTTGAAGCGCCTCGCTTACGGGTCCTCAGCACGCCGAATTGCTGCCGCCGAGGCTAATCTTGTCTTTGGAGGGGGCATGTAGTTGTCCTCCTCCGGGTACCCGTCCGTCGCCTGTTCTTCTGGGCTGACCTGCCCGTCTTCCTGTTCGGCCTTCTTGAAGGCAGGCTGATCGGGGTTGTATTCATCTTCGACACCATCCGGATTTTGTTCGTCTCCTATGCCGGTATTGCTGTGGCAGGGCTTGGAGCGGCGCTGATGATGCCCATGCTTTGCTTTCTTCCATGAGGGGTTATCCTCCATTGCCTCATCGCCATTGGTTTCTTTCGGAGTGTCCACCATATATATATCATATGAGGAGGTGATTGTCCAGCGCCCCGTGAGCGTTGGTTCTTGCTCATCTCCTGCATCGTCGTCCACACCATCGATGTCTTCAGAGTCGAAGTCAAGCACATCGGTGAAATAGTCGACCGTGGCAATGAAGTGGGTGGTGGGTGGGCAAAGAATTCCCTCGTTGCCTGCTTCCCACTCGAGCCGGACATAGTTCGGCCAAGAGTCTCCTGACAAAGAGAGAGACTTTAATGAGTTCAGCATGTCACCAAAGGGCGAGTGCTGGAAGATATCCGCAGCGGTGAATTCATTACCGGAGCCCAGCCAGAATCGGCGGGCTCGGGGGCGTGCGGTCTGGGACCTACAACTGGACACAAGTCTAGGGGTCCGGAGACACAGGCTTCCTTGGGAATGAAGTCTGTGTTTGGCTCTATCCGATGAGTGTGCGGCCTCCGGGGCAGGTTCCATCCATCCGTCCTCAGACGACGCAATCCGCCCCGGATTCAGGTCCGGGGCTCTTGCAAGTGTGATATCCCGAGTATTGTCCAACACCAGGTCTAAGCTGTGCTCATCGTGACTGTTTGGCACTCCTGGCATAGGCCCGAATCCATCGAAGATCAAGTCTCCGCGGATATCGGCCGTGTAGTTCAAGTTTCCAAACCTGACCTGATGGCCAGGGGCGTAGCTGTCGATCTACTCTAGTTGGTGGCGAATTGGCTCAGAAAAGCGGCCGCCAACACGAAGATCTGACCGGGGAGAAAGGTCTCACCCTGGACCGCGTTATTGTTGATGATTGAAGGAGCCATCGAGCCTTGCAGCAACGACACAGAGGAAATCTCAATGAAAGCACCAATGTCGGTGTCAAAACCGGTGGATCTCAGGTAGGGGGTCCTGATCTGTGCGTCTAAACCTAATGGTAATAGGAGACAAGGGACACGATGTTTTACCTAGGTTCAGGCCCTCTCGATGGAGGTAAAACCCTACTTCCTGCTTGATTGATCTTGATGATATGAGTATTACAAGAGTTGATCTACCACGAGATCGTAGAGGCTAAACCCTAGGAGCTAGCCTATGATGATTATGATTGTCCCTATACGGACCAAACCCTCCGGTTTATATAGACATCGGAGGGGGCTAGGGCTTACACAAAGTCGGTTACAAAGATGGAAATCTAATATCCGGATCGCCAAGCTTGTCTTCCACGCAAAGGAGAGTCCCATCCGGACACGGGACGAAGTCTGGAGTCTTGTATCTTCACGGCCCATCAGTCTGGTCAAAGTATATAGTCCGGCTGTCCGGATACCCCCTAATCCAGGACTCCCTCACCTGCCTCGCCGGCGACTTGCCGTCCCCGGACGACATGACCCTAGGAGGAGATGCTGAACTAACAGGAGGTCAGGAGCTGCTCGCCCAACAGCGTCACCGCTACCCGACCGCGCTGCCGTGCCTACCTTCCCAGTCCGTTCAGGGCTCAGGCGTGCAGCACCCACCAAGCCAACCCGATTTATCTTGAGATACGTCCTCAACACTCAGCAGCCACTCCTCATCACGCATTTTCTAATTGATTCATTACTCATTAGGTAGGACTGTCATTAGGGTTTGTTGTGTGCTCAGTGCTACCTACACTTAATGGTTCAGATGTATTTCGGTAATCTTTAGTACCTATAAAGTTCACAGGGTTTTCAAAATTCCGGCCCTCGGAACAGACTCTAGTCATTTTGGATTGTTGTTCGTAGTGAGATTGACCCAGATTACTAAGCCAGGTCTGTTGACAATTTTACTTGTCTTTCTTACTCATTCGATATAATATCCAATTATTCACGTTGACTAGTTGCAAAAAGTAAGTGCTAGACAAACTTCTTGATTCAGATTTTGGACGGCCTCTTACTGCAGTTACAATTCTGCATACTTGTCCTAGTAAGCTCACAAGTAAATGATTGATTCACTACATCTATGCTTGTCTTGTCATATTTGTTGTCAATATTCTTTTATGGTGGTCCGCCCTGTTTCTAAATACTGGAACCGTATACATGAGTGGATAGTATTTCTCTATGTGATCTCTTCCATCATGTGTGGGCAACGAACACTGCATTGTATAGAAAGAAAGTATCATTTCCAGCTTTTACATAGGTTTCGATCTTTTACATGGAATACAATCTGCCTGCTTGCTTTGTGTCGCACTACTAACACTCCACCCTTGAAGCTAAACATTATGCCACTCATGATTCCTTAGTTTATTTGTTCAAAGACGAATTCATATGATTCTAATGTTCCTACTTCAGTTTTGAAATGTGTGTCTGCCTGTTATAGAGACATAAGGGGTTTGTATTTATGTGTGTGGTATAGTCAGCACGGTTTGGGGGGGGGGACTTTTCATATGCAGGGGTTTACAGGGAGACACTCTTCGAGTTGAATCCGCAATGCATTCCATAGATAATCTGAATACTTTTTATGTTTTCATGAATCTCATATTCTGAACAGCATCATAATGATTATGAGCTTGCGCGCATGAAAAGAATAAAGCAGAACAATGCCATGGCTGTCAAACTTGGCATTAAGGGACTGAAATCAAGTTTGGATGCAATGCAATGCAAATGCTCTCCGCCTACAGATTCATGCTCAGAATATGATCCTAACAGTGATTCTGAGCTAGAGGGAGACCTAAGTCAATGTAGCTCCCTAGTGGAGGAGTCATAGGAAGATGCCCTATCTTATTCACCCATCAAGGTGCTTGCTCTAACTTTCCAAGGTTACATTGGTCGCACATATCTTGCAACTGATACTTTGCATTGCTTCTACTTTGTTGAACTGCCATTAGCTTAGTTTACACATCGTGTATGTGAATACGCCCTGCCTATCCATTTTCAGTACATATTCCATCTGTCATCATACCATATTTATCCATTCAAATGATGTTCTTGTGTATCAGACGTTCAAAAGGAAGAGGGTGATTGCTGATCGTGGAGGACCACAAGCAAAGTATTTGGAAAAGGTAGTGGCACCTGATAAATCAAATAGCCCATTAGGTGTAGTTGCAATATCACCTGACCCACAAAACACCCCAACTCTACCAGACTCTAGCTCTACTACACTGGTCATTTCTGATGCCCCAACTCAACAGACCCCAACTGCAGCAAACAGTATGATTATGCTAGTTGACATAGCACCAGCTCTACGATGCAAAACCCCCATTCCAGCAAAGAGTACACCAAATCCAATTGCCAAATCCCTTTTCAAACTAGAGAGAGCCCCAATTGCAGCAAATAGGACCCCTGTTCCATTTCTTCCCAGTTTAGAAGACGAAGCTTATATTGTTGTCAGGAACTTTGTGCACATCTTTCCTTCATGGAAAGATTATACCGCAGACACATAACAATTTCCAGTCTTCCTCCGCAACTTACGCGTAAGTAATGTAGTAATGTTATTCATGGTCATTACTGCATATGTTTCTACTGACAGAAGACACAAGATTTCATTCTTTTTAATAGGCGAGGAGCAAACTGGATTGTGAAGACGAGCAAGGGTTGGTTGCGCTTTTCAAGCACTCGTTGATTAAGTATCGTTCCTACCTGAGGCAAGCGCACTTCGATGGCAAGCCTATCAACGAAATTTCTGTAAAGTCTCCGGTGGTACATTTATCCGACGGTGACTACAATAATCTTGTTACACATTGGTCTCGGCTACAGCGTAAGGTACTGTCTATGATATCACATCACAATCTGAACTACATTTCTGCATTTGCCTTAATGTCTCACTTGTACGAAAACTGTTAGTAGAAGAACATTCGTTCTCAAGGGACCACGTAATCTCGCAACTATACCGCATAATCGCATTGCTCTTGTGAGTACCTCTTGCCCTGTATGACCATACTTACTTCCATAGCTGTTTGATTATGTAGCATCACTGCACATGTTAGCCTCGCAATCGTCCATTTGGTAGACGTTATAAGATTCATATGGACTCTTACATAAATTTAGAATCAACCCAATGCTTTTGAAGAGGTTTAGCTCTGTAGTCCTCTTGTAAGGACTGAACGTGGTCTATCACTGTACTTACATTAACAGCTACTCCCTCCGTCCCATAATATAAGAACGTTTTGTATAGTACACCAGTGTTCAAAACACTCTTGTATTATGGGAAGAGGGATTGCTTCATTGTGTAGCATTCTGCATCTTATCTCCCGCGCCCACCATTTACTAAAAAAGATCAGATCAATATTTAATCTTACTAACAAGTAGAATACATGACAATGCCAAGGCGTAAGTGTAGCCCATTGCTCTTGTCAAGACATTTTGTCTCAGAACGCTTGTACTTCCAGGATTGGTAGTTGATTATGTAGCATAAATCTGCATCTTATCTTCATTATCCTCTATCCCTTCCAGTATTATCATATCTATAATTACTCTCTACAAAATTTAGAGTACAGGCAATGCTTATGAAGAAGATTCTGTGCTGAAATTGTTGAGTTATCCTTCCCTTGACATGGAGAAAGGCATTATAAAGCCGGTGTTAACTGTTAATGTAAGTCAGCCCTTCTAAAGCCTTTATCCTCAACTGTTGTTTAAATTGCTCATACTCCCTATCGTTTACTGCTATTTAGTTTGCTGTTTCTACCAAAATGCATGTTCGCAAGAACCGTAAGTTCTAAGTTTTACTTGTAAAACCAAATTCCTTTTTCATACCATGCACATTACTCAATACTTCCTATATGTATGCTTGTTTTTGTGGATCTATAATCCAGTGTGTGGTGAAGCAGCCCACGTTTGCACCTTGTCATCTCCTGTTTTATCTTACTGATGTGGCTGATGATATGAACAACATGCCATGCACATTAACCAAAATAGATACAATGATTTTCTTTGCCCTTCATCTATGCTTGTTATGTTGACATGATAATCCAGTAGTGTGGTAAAGCTCCACGGATTATGAACAATGCCAAATTATGCTATTGATATTTTGAACTTACTCTTTATTTTCTAATTTGAAATTGGATGGAATTGACAGCACAGTTATCATCTTTGTTTATACACGTGCAAAACCTGTCATCCTCTGCTTTGTTTCAGGGTGATATGCCTAATGGAATGCACAAGTCTGCTGAAGGTTGTGAGACAACCCCAACATATATTGCAGCAAAGAAGGCAAAACATCTTGAAGATAGCGAGACAACCCCAAAGTCTTGTCTTGATGCAGTGTTCAAGTTACTTGAGACTAGCAGTTAGACAAGTTCACAGAATTCGTTGTCTGAATCTTTTCGACTTCTTCAGTCCCAAGTTCCAGCAGAAAGGCATTCTGCAACTCAACTTTGACTTGAAGTCCTATCTCTAAGAAAGATTCGTAGAACACCAATGAGAACCTCATCGCTAAACAGCTACACTTGGAAGCTATGACCGACATGCTAGGCCGGTCTCACAGCCTTGCTCAGCATCTTGCTCAGCAGTTCCCCCGCAAGGCTAACCTTTCTTGAACTGTCTTGGAAGTGGTCTCGGTTCAAGATATTTTGTTACAAAGGCAATGGTGCCCGCTTTTTGTAATCTGCTTCTTCGTTGCGCTTTATGATCACTGGTGGCGAACTTCGATGCCCAGTGGATGTAATATACCTTAAATCCTTTATTGTATAGTGTAGGTTTATTCTTAGTTACTATGTGGTAATTTCTTTATTGTATAGAGTAGGTATGTTCTTAATTCCGACTAGTTACTGCCATCATTCACTATCTGAAAAAAAATCAGATGTAGTCGAACGGGCCGAAACATTTGACTCTGATGGGCCTGGTTTTTAGCGGGCGACAATTGGGTCGGCCTGCGTCTTTCTTGGGCCCAAATGATTGGGGCCTTCACACTTTGCGCCTGAGGCTTATGGGGGACACCACGCTGGAGATAGAACTACACATAAGGTATTGCAATCCGGTTTTTATTGGCCTATTCTCTTCAAAGATGCTCGTAAGTTTGTCATGTCTTGTGATGAATGCCAGAGAATTGTAATATTAGTAGACATCAGGAAATGCCTATGAATTAATATACTTGTTATTGAACCATTTGATGTTTGGGGCTTTGATTATATGGGAACTTTTCCTTCCTCTAATGGGTATACACATATTTTAGTTGTTGTTGATTATGTTACTAAGTGGGTAGAAGCTTTTAGTTGTTGTGCTCAAATAAAATTACAAACCAAAAAACAAAAAACAAAAAACAATTATTACATGATCTCTAAAACAAATGGTTTGATTGATTACATGAACAAACAACACAAATGTTATTCAACGATGGAAACAACATTTCACCTATCATTTACCAAGTGGGAATTTAATTTCCTTTTTTCCTTCAGGAACTTAACAATGTGGTCAGTCTCAGCTTGCTTCATTTTGAAATCTACCAAATATTTAATGGTTGTCTTGAGTACTGCTTGTGATTGTGCTATTTGCTTCCTCAACATGTCAACTTCATCTCTAAGTGTAGAAGCAGAATCTCTTTCTACCACTAGTTTAGCCTCTAGAGCATCAACAGTTGGCAATTCATAATGCACGATTGGCCGGTGCCACTCATCAGAGGATGATGCAACGTCCATGGGGACCTCGCTTTTGATCTTGGGCTAACCTGTTTTGCCATTAAAGTTCGGTTGGATTCGTAAAAGTTGAAGTTAGCAAAACATCTCAACGGGAGTTATAACAACAAACCGCTTAAACAAACAAGGAATTAAAGAGTTTCAATTGATGCTGAAAAGTAGTTATTAGCATCATTGTAACCCGTTGTTGCAAAGCAGAAAGCGCTTAAACAAACAAGTAGCTATTTAAGTTCAGGCAAACAGGTAATTCTTATGAGTAAGTATCAAACACATAGATAGGCGTGTCGGTGTACTAAGGTAGGGGTACCTCAGTACCCCAACTTGTGCACGGGCAGTTGCAGCTTCCCGCGGCAGGGTCTACCATGTGCTTGCTTGAGACCTTCCCGCTTCATATCAAGCCATTCAAAGACAAAGTATACAAGACAGAAGATCGAGCCCCGGCAAGCGGAGCTTGCCGGAAGGCCGCCCTGTGCTCAAGGTTATATCACTCACAGAAGGCCCCGCGAGAGGAGCTCGCCGGAAGACTAGGAGATCACATCATAGAAGACACGCCGACGCTTATGTGCATCCGGCGAGGGCCCGGGAGCAACAGAGTTACAGAGCCCGCAAGCTCCCGGCCCGGCTAAATCAAGGCCCGGCAAGGTGCTTGCCGAGGATTGCGCTGTGTGCTGCGCTCTTCCAGCTCATCCGCCCGTGCATACCTGGGCCTTTCTGTGGACGCGTGGCGATGGTTGTGCAGCTGGGGACACGGTGGCACTTCACGGTGGTGGATCCATCACCGTGGCGAGCGGAGACGCAAGGGCGGAGCTTTTGGGTCGACGGCGACGGCATTAAATGCCCTTGTCCCCTCTGTCAAAAGTAGGTAGCGACCATCGCTCATGCAATCGTAGCTTCACTGTTCCCTTACTGCTCCAACTACCACCTCTTTTACGCTTTTACCCCTTTCTCCCTGCTGCCACCGTCACGCCCCTTCCGACTATAAAAGGGAGGCCCATGTGCACGTAGAAGGGGTTCAGCTGGTTCGACTCATTCAACGCCACAACACCACCATACGCCGCTCTCTCGAGCAAGATCAAATACAAAATACAAAGCAGCAGAGGAGTTTTATCTCCCGGAGAGCTCCGGTGGGTAAATCCGCCCGCGTGCCGCCTCGATCTGCTCTCAGGCCTTCTCCGCCTCGCATCAAGACTCACAAGGGCCCTGCCCCATAGGTGTCCGGCGGGCAGATCTCCCCGCATCTTTGGCGCGGTAGGGGCGCCGAGGTTGTGCGGATCTCGATCCGGCGTCACGCAGGGCGCCGCTATCAACCTCTCCATTTCATCAAGAACTTCGTTAGCAACTACGCCATGGCCCGAAGAAGAAGGCTTGGAGGTTGCAGAACCCGCTCTGCGTCTCTTCCGCCGCCATCGGAGCCAACGGTGGGCGGAGGAGACGCCGACGGAAGGGTGGCCGCCCGGCGGAGGCCGCGGCACCACCGATCCAAGGACAAGACGGATGACCGCGCCGGTCTCCGTGGGACATTCGCGTCCCATCTCAGCGCCACGACGACCCAGCAGCCATACCACGGGAGGTGGTATCCGCCTGCTGGGGCAAGGACACACCGGAGGCTCGCGGGATGTTCCGGACCAACGTCCGGAAACGAGCAAAGCGAAGGCGCCGGGGCAGGACCCCGCTCCTTCTAACACTGTTAGGAGTCCGAGCCTACCCCGCTCCTCGCACCGCTCGCTCCCGCTCCCCTCCACTCCGGCAGAAGCGCTCGTAAGGGCGCAACTGCTCCTCGATTTCCCTCCAGCGGCGGACAAAGCCGAAGACTGGAGGGCTACCATCAAGAGCCTGGTCGCCTTCGCCAACAACGACCCTTCACAGCAGCCGGCGACCTCGCGGCCACGGCAAGCTGAGAAGACGAGGGCCGACGGCGACAAGACCGCCGGGGGTGCAACCACCGAGCACTCCCCGCCGCAGAAGCAAAAGACGCCGTCCCGCGGGAACAACACCGACGACGGCTCCACAGCGTCGTCGGATCCGCGAGCTCGTCGGGATCAACGCCAGGTCCTCGACGACCGGCGACAAGAAGACGCTCGGACCACGATCGAGCGCCACCGAGAAGCTCGGCGACAATCAGACCGGAGAGCTGGAAACGCTGCCGACGCCAGCGTCGCGCCCGGTGAACCAGCGACTTGCCGTGACGCGGCAGCTGCCCTGCGTTCACCCGCGAGCTGCGGCGCGGCCCATGGCCCAAAGATGAAGAACTTCAAGCCCGACGCATCGAGAAGTACGACGGCAAGACGCACCCTCGGAGTTCCTCGGTGTCACACCATCGCGTGCAGGCTGCCGGGGCGCGACGACAAGATTTCGGCGAACTACTTCCCCGCTGCGTGCTTAAGCGAACGCTCGTTCTTGGCTTATGCACTTGCCGAAGGCTCCATTTCTTCTTGGGCGATCTTTGCCATCAGTTTGTTGGCGCCTTCACTTTGCGACCACAAACCCCACGGCCGAGAGAGCGATCTCCACATTTTGGCCCGAAGGAAGGAGAATCCCTGCGCAAGTATATCCAACGCTTCACCGTGCAGCACAACATCCTCGATGTCCA
Source organism: Aegilops speltoides (assembly GCA_021437245.1). Classification (NCBI taxonomy): domain Eukaryota; kingdom Viridiplantae; phylum Streptophyta; class Magnoliopsida; order Poales; family Poaceae; genus Aegilops; species Aegilops speltoides. The sequence continues at coordinate 276,753,476 of CM038144.1, forward strand.
CCCCGCCATGTTATCGGCGATTCCACCGTAACGTCGCGTAACCGCCGCATGCGTGAAGAGATAGAGAAGATAACCAGACAGTCAAGTATGTACCAGTTCGTGGATAACAAACTGTACAGAAGAAGGCTCAATGGTGTCAGACTGAAGTGTATCTCCAGGGAAGATGGACAGAAGCTGTTGGCAGAAATACACGGAGGCATATGCGGCCACCACATTGGCGCAAGGGCGCTTGTCGGGGAAGCTTTCCGGCAAGGGTTCTTCTGGCAAGAAGCCCTCCAAGATGCAACTGCACTAGTAACCAAGTGTGAAGCGTGCCAGTTCCATGCAAAGCAGATTCATCAGCCAGCTCAAGCTCTCCAAACAATCCCTTTGTCCCGCCCTTCTCGGTCCGGGGCTCGATATCTCGGCCCTTTCCCCGTCTTTGTCGGGGCTTTGAGTACTTGTACGTAGCAATCGACAAGTTCACAAAGTGGCCAGAAGTGGAACCAGTGAGAAAGGTGACAGCACAATCAGCGGTCAAGTTCTTCAGGTCGATTGTGTGCCGTTTCGGGATCCCTAACAGGATTATCACTGACAATGGTACACAATTCACTAGTCGCACCTTCATGCAGTACGTCAAAGACCTTGGCGCCAAGGTCTGTTTTGCTTCTGTTGCTCACCCGAGGAGCAACGGTCAAGCGGAGAGGGCCAATGCTGAAGTGCTGCGCGGACTCAAGACAAGAACTTTCGACAGGCTGCGCAAGTGCGGAAGAAATTGGATAGAGGAGCTGCCGGCGGCTCTTTGGTCAATCAGAACGACACCAAATCGAGCCACCGGACAGACACCTTTTGCTCTAGTCTATGGAGCAGAGGCAGTTCTCCCCACGGAACTCGTATACGGATCTCCTCGAGTGCTCGCTTATGATGAGCTCGAGCAAGAGCAACTGCGCAAGATGATGCATTGCTCCTTGAGGAGGGACGCCTCTGTGCTGTCAGACGAGCTGCTCGATACCAGCAGGCCTTGCGCCGCTACCATAGCCGCAAGGTCAAAGCCAGGAGTCTCGAGGAAGGCGACCTTGTTCTTCGGCGTGTTCAGTCCGCCAAGAATTCCAACAAGTTGACGCTTGAAGTGGGAAGGCCCTTATCGGGTGAGACAAGTCACGAGGCCCGCGCTGTCGCCTCGAGACCGAAGAAGGCTTACCGTGAGCAACTCCCGAACATAGAGCATCTTCGCAAGTTTCACTCATAAAGCGCGGTTGCCGTGATCCGCTCGCAACCACCTTTTGTACAGTGCCTTGCCGCTGTTGCATGTAACCCTTGTACAAAGCCGGGCGCAGACCCGTGCATCAAGAAAGTTTCGTGTTTTGCGCTAGTTGCCTTTCCGTGCTTTTCTTTGCTATTTGCATGTGTTATTTGGCATCTCTTGTGCGACACACATGTCCGTAAGCAATAGCACGCCGAAAGGCCATATACTTGTTTCCTTCTTCTCTTTCCTTGCATCTTAAGCAGAAGGAACGTTCCTCGCGCACAAGTTTGCCGGGGGGGAATGGAGGATGAACCAAGTGCTGTTCAAGAAAGAGAAGCTTGCCGGAGAACGCACTGATCATGAAAGCTAAGTTATTGGAATTTGAGCAGTCCAAAACTTTAAATTTTAAGTTGCCTTCCTTGAACGATCACACTTTGTATGGAAAACCTGTGCTCGGAGGAACCTACCCGTGGATAGCCGCGCCCTTATCTTGTTTTCGAGCACACTCAACGATTTAAGTGAGCTGCGGCAAGTGTCGCGCCCTTGTTTCGTTTTCGAGTCCGCTCAACAAGCCAAGTGCGTTGCGACTAGTCATGCAAGGTTGCTTGCCGGTAAGACCTTAACAAGAAAGGCTGCTTCGAGTTCAAGACTTCAAGACTTTCATGCAAGGACCCCTTGCCGGCAAGATTCCTAGAAGCGTAGGGTTGAAGCATACAAAGTTGAGGATCCGAACGAGGGAGATAACGCTACATCTATTGATCAAAATAAAGATAATATCTTGCAAGGAATAACTTGTCGCGATGGCTAATAAGTTCATGACACCCTATGCAGCAACAAAAAGAGATAAAGAGAAAGGAGGCCTAGTCTACGCGGTCGCCCTCCACCCTGGGGATCTTGTTCACTTTAGCAATGATGTGGGCGACCTGCTCCTTCAGAGCCTCCATGTTCGCGTCGGCCGCAAGCTGCGAAGAACGCTGGTGAGGTTTATGCCGGATTGCGGTATACGATCTTCGTCAAGACACGCCCATGGTTCCCGTGCAGCCGGGCGATCTCCTCGGCGAAGCTGCGCGGATCTTCTTCCGAGATTTGCAAGGGCCGCGATCCCCAAGAAGAGGTGAGCTTGGCGCCGGAGCGAGATTTGGATCCGGAGAGTAGATGAGATGCTCCAGCTTCAGCCAGCCAGAGCTCCTGGTCGATGTCGGACGACAAGACACCAGTCCTCGGTCCATAACTCGACGGTACGGTGGAATTGCTCGGCGGCTTTGTTGGCGCTGTCCATCAAAGCTCGCTCCTCGGAGCTCCTCCTTCAACTTGGTCTCTCGATCCCGGGCGGCGTCGAGCGAGTCCCTCAGCGCGGAGACTTGCAGCTCAAGGTCCTCGATGGAGTCCTTGGCGGCCTTCAACTCGTCGCCCTTCTTGGAAAGACGCACCTGGAGTTCCGAGTTGGCGTGGGCATCCTTCTCGCGCCCGGTGTTGCGCGGCGACCTTCTCCACGCCGCCTTTCAAGAACTCCTCCAGCTGCGCGACCTTGGCGGCAAGCTCCTCCTTGGCGGTCTCCAGGCAGCCGCGGCGGTTTCGCCTTCTTGGCTCCCGCCAAGGGCCTGCTCCCCGCTGCAAGGTCTTCCTCGTGGGCGTCGAGGTTGACCTTCCGCTGACGAGTTCCCCTTCTCGCCGGGACAGCTCCACCCAGCGAGCAGCTGCTCTTGGCCTCGGCCTTCTCCAGAGCCACTCTTCATATCCCCCGCGAAGTCGCCACGCTTCTCCGCCACCTCGCGGAGAGCAGCCTGGTTGGCGGCGCTGAGCTCCGCCGCTTCTCCATCTCCTCGGCGGCCTTGGCGGCAAGGGCCTCCTGAAGCGAAGCTACCGCCTGCCCGGTAAGGGCCAGAGCTGGTGAAGCAGCTTCTCCTCCTCGGGTCCGTCGCTCCCGCCGGGTCCCTCAACGATCCTCAAGCCCGCGGAGGCGAGGACCTCCCCATCAAAGGCCTCGCCCGCTGGGAGCTCGCGACGAAGAACCCCACGGCACTGGATGAAGACGCGTTGGGGGCTTTCAAGTAATAGCCGGGCTGCTCCTCTCCGGGGGGGATCGGCGATCGGGCGCAGCACTTTGATGCTCCCGCCGCCTCGGGCTGGCGGTGCGGTCGCCGCCCCCTCCGTCAGCTGCGCCCAGGCCGAGCGATCTTCGCACATTTGGCCCGGCGGCTCCCGCCGTGTCCTCGGCGGCAGGCGACGCCGCCGCCGCCTGCGTGTCCTCCTCCTCGACAATGACGACTTCCGTCTCCCTCCTTTCGGGAGGAGGATCTAGAAGAAGAAGAAAAGCAAAAGAAGTTCAAGCAAATATCTAAAAGAGACAACGCCAAGGAGACAAAGTCATGGAACCTACCTTGGCGGGCGTCGTCGTGGCCGGCTCCCTCGCCAGAGGCTCGCTTTGGCGGAGCCGCCCTCGCCGAGTTGCTCGCTCTTGGCGGGTATCGCCCTTGCGGAGTACCCGCTTGGCGGAGTGCTCCCCCTTCTTGGGAAATCGGCCTTGGCGGGACGGCGGGCCTGCGGCTCCTCGGGCGACCTCCCGGCGCCCTCGCCACTGTGGCTCCACCTCTGCACAAGTCAAGACAAAAATATCAAGGCATTAGTACAAGACCAAAATCTTCAAACACGCCCGTGAGCGAAAGTGCAGAACCAGGACTTACTGGCTGGGGTTGCGCTGAGGCTGCTCCTCGGGCAGCTGGGTCCGCAAGCTCGGCTCAAGACGTCCCGGTCGCTGGGCGGGCAGATCTCCCGTTCCCGACAAGCCTCGCCCCGGCGAGCTTGCCGGGGGACCTTCAGCTCCGGCAGAGCCAGGGCTTCTTGCCGTAGAAGCTGAGGTTCCCGCAGCGGCTCTCATGCCTTTAGTCCTTGCCGTTGAGCCCCAAGCTCCGGCATGGGCGCAGCAGATCGTCCGTTTTTTGCAAACTGGAGAACTTCCCAACGACCCAGCACCAGTCTGCACGCCACTCTTCCCACTTGCCGCGGAGCTCCCCCGGCAAGTAAGACGCCTTCTTGTGCATTTAAAACCCAAGAAATTCCTCCGGAGGGGGTTGCGGCCTCTGCTCTAGGAGTGAAGAAGTGCCTAAACAACGCCACGCTTGGGTGTATCCCTATGAAGTTTTCGCACATGTAAGCGAAAACCGCCATTGTGAGGATGGCGCTGGGGTGAAGTCAAGAAGGTGGAAGCCGTATGTGTTCATAATGTCACGTAAGAAATCGAAAAAAAGGGGGCAAAGACCGCGAGGGAAAAAGGTGCGAAGAAATAGTACCCGCCGGGGTAGTCATCCTTGGTGGCGGCCGGATGGGCTCTGGTCCGAGGATGCGCATTGGTTTTCTTGGCCCAGAACAGATAATATTTGTTCCAGAGTTCCCGCACACCGAGCCGCGGCGGGAAGACGACGTTCTGCTTCCGCAGCAGGGCGAGCTTCACCGCCTGCTCGGATTTCTCCTTCTTGGTCTTCTCCGCCTTCCCCTTCCCAGTCTTCGGGGCCATGGCGGAGGCGGCGAGGGAAGGAGGACGAAGAGTCCGGCGGCGCCGCAAACGCAAGAGACGGCGGAAGAGATGCGGAGGCGGAGCGCAAAGGGGATCTCTGGAGGAGGAAGAAGATGCAATGAAAGCGAAGGAGGGAACCGCCCTGCTTCCTCCGCTTTTATGGGGAAGTGGGGCGCTCCGCTTCCCATTAAAGAACGTGGGCACGCCCCATCCCACGGCGCCGCAATCGACGCGCGCGCTGCGTGGGGGTGCGGCAGATGTGGAAGTGGATTGACGCGCCAGGCTGGGCGCGTGTGCCCGTCTGCTGTTTTGGGCCCGGCCCAACAAATCGGCATTGTGTGTGGCCCAGGCCGGGGCTCTGTCGGTGTACTAAGGTAGGGGTACCTCAAGACCCCAACTTGTGCACGGCAGATTGCAGCTTCCCGCGGCAGGGTCTACCACGTGCTTGCCGGAGACCTTCCCGCTTCATATCAAGCCATTCAAAGACAAAGTATACAAGATGAAGATCGAGCCCCGACAAGCGGAGCTTGTTGGGAAGGCCGCCCCGTGCTCAAGGTTATATCACTCGCGCAAGGCCCCGGCGAGAGGAGCTCACCGGGAAGACTAGGAGATCACATCATAGAAGACACGCCGACGCTATGTGCGTCGGCGAGGGCCCGGGAGCAGCAAGTTACAGAGCCCGGCAAGCTCCACGGCCCTAGAATAAGGCCCGGCAAGGTGCTTGCCGGGAGGATTGCGCAGTGTGCTGGCTCCAGCTCATCCGCCCACGCCGCCTCGACCTTTCGAGGGGCGCGTGGCGGATGGTCAGGCAGCCTGGGGACACGGTGGCACTTCACGGTGGTGGATCCATCACCGTGGCGCATTTGAGACGCAAGGCGCGGAGCTTTTGGGGTCGACGGCGACGGGCATTAAATGCCCTTGTCCCCTCTGTCAAAAGTAGGTAGCGACCACTCGCTCATGCAATCGTAGCTTCACTGTTCCCGCACTGTTCCAACTACCACCTCTTTTACATTTTTACCCCTCTCTCCTACGCTGCCACCTGTTGGCGCCCCCTTTCGGCTATAAAAGGGAGGCCCATGCGCGCGTAGAAGGGGTTCAGCTGGTTCGACTCATTCAACGCCACAACACCACCATACGCTCGCTCTCTCGAGCAAGATCAAATACAAAATACAAAGCAGCAGTAGGAGTTTTATCTCCCCGGAGAGCTCCGAAGCTGGGTAAAATCCGCCCGCGTGCCGCCTCGATCTGCTCTCAGGCCTCCTCCGCCTCGCATCAAGACTACAAGGGGCCCCGGCCCCATAGGTGTCCGCGGCGGGCAGATCTCCCCCGGCAAGGCGCAGTCTACAATAGGATTAACAGGTTGTGGCATTATGTAATCAGTAGCAAACTAAATTAAGCCAAGTAACATAATTGAACAATTTTGCAATAAGTGGCTAACTAAAATTCCGAGAAGAAGGTAACTGAACTTATGCTAGTTCTTTGTACATGCACACTGCAACTTCTTTTTCACTTACAAGGTTGTACGAAGGAGTCCATGGCATCAATTGCTTGGATACGCAGTCCCAATACTTCTTTCTTCCCACACTGCATTGGTAAGTCGAATGGTTAATCTGGTAAGATGGTGCGTCCTTGATATGTTATATGAGGACGTGTAGTCAGACTAGTTTTAGCCACACACATCACACTGGCTTTTACTGTATATTTCATGCAATTAATTTTGGCATATTGAGATCTAAGCAAGCTACAACAGGATGAAAAGACTGGCATCCTTCACATTATTGGCAAACTCAGTTCATAGAAACAAGCAATTCAACCATTCTGTGGGTAAATCAAAGGCACCACTGGAATATTTTTCACTACCCAGTCATACACACAAAAAGGGGCGATGCCACCATAGGGGCTGGTATGGGCGGCCGCCTCGGGTGGCTGGAAAGTGTGCACCTAGTTTGGGTCGTCCAGGTTGGGCCGGGCTAGTTTTGTTCGTCCCAACACACGAGCAAGCAATGTAAAAAATGAAGAAAAATGTTTCAATTTGGATGGGCCAATAACATAAGTGCAAGGCAGGCCCTATAGCAGGCTCACGGCCCAAACGAGCGCCTCTCATATCGATCGACAAAAGGAAAAATCCCAATTCATTCGCTCTAGCCTCCAGTCTGGTTTGCTCCTAACCTAGCCGTCGCTGGACAGACTGACACAGCACTTCCTCGCGCTCTCATTGGAGGGCGGTCGCTGGGCTTCAAGCGAACGGAAGGACAAGAAGATGAAGATCCAACCCTGGGTGTAGCCTGCGTGGGAGGTAGTGGTGGCAGCACGAGCATGGCATCGAGATTGTGCAAATGGACAGTCGCAGCTTGCAAGAGTAGCATGTGCAACAAGTAGGTACATCACATCCCTGATTATATCTAATTCAACTCTTCAATTTCTGGCCAATAGTTAAACCTGACGGTGTTGTAAAACTGCTTGTATGTAGAGAATCTTTGAGAAAATGAAACCAATTTCTACTTATTTTATAACTCCCCCAATCAATACTGAACTGACTGAATCTTGTGTATCTAATCAAGTTTCTGGTGCAAACATACAAGCTCATGTTGTTCTTGAGCCTGAAGTGTCTAATGAACAGACTGCTAATGAAGGATTTGATGTAAACATTTTACATGCTCCTGGTGATGAACATATAGTGTCTAATGAGGGATCTAATGCAAGCATTTTGCAAGCTCATTGAAGGATTTAGTGTCTAATGATGATCTGCTATGTTGAGAGAGACATAGAGATTTGCAGGCATTGATGACAAGCAAATTATGGTGCATTTTCATAGCTTGAGGAAACGTCGAGGCCATCTACCAGAAAGTCCCCGTATCATGACAACATAGCATAAATACTTTTCTAATCTGTTGTTTGAAACTATTGGCATACTTGTGCAGGATAGATATATTGATATTCAGTTTGCGCACTGGCTATAGGTGCAATTACACTTTGATATTTTCAGTCAGAGAACGAATAATTCAAGCAAGTATAGACCATGTTTGTAGTCCTTGTACACCATGTTGCATTTTGTGTTTTTGGTGCTTGCATCATTTAGTGTTTATAATCTGAACTACTTTGGATCATTAGCTGGTTTTCAATGTGCATGTAGCTTCGCATTTCTCAAGTTATGTTGATTTCTGGAGTGCAAGTGCCTTCGTATTTTTTAAGTTAAATGTTCGCCCCTGGTAACTTCAATTCGTGGATCCGCCACTGCACATAAATCATACACGAATGCCAGTACAAATTAAATGAAATGCAGGGACTTACGCTAGCTCGTTGTGCAGGCTCACTTCAGCTCTGCTTGCGCTTGGGATGTTCCATGTACAAGTACATGTTACCACTTGCTTGGATGTGTAGGCCTTGTGCTCCTTGCATCCCCCTCTGCATTTTTGACACGGTGAATGGTTGATCAAATAAGAGGAATCGACCTTGATGTTGTACCGGAGGACAGATACTTACAAGGTTATACGGGTGTGCAGGATGTGTACCAGATCCCGTAGCGCCGTCATGCTTCGCTAAAAAATGGATTTGCTTGTTTCAGATGATATCTCTAGAAGAAATAAGAGTTAAAGTCAGAGTTGCATAGGCATGTAAGCTAAGAGAATAGTGAAAGCATATCCAAACATCGTCGAAATAGTGCACAAGGGAGTGATGTGTGGATACCTAGTTTGGGTCGGCGTTTGGGCATGCTCGCCTAGCTAGAGTGCGGGTCACTTCAGAGCCGTTGAGGGTGATACGCTGGCGTTGGCTGGCTGCACACGGATGTAGATCTTGAGTGGCAGCGAAGCGCTACGATGCGGTGGACGAGACCATTGGTGAAGCCCCAACGGCCTCGGGGGGCGGAGGTGCGACGATGTGCTCGGTGAAGAGCTGGGAGACAGTGTCGGTGAAGCGCACCTGATGCAGTGGACGTCGGTGTCTGTGAGGCACGTCGGTTGCGGCGGCCGATGTTGTCGGTGAACCACCCAGTGCGGTGGATAAGGGCGTAGATGAGGTAGCTCCGGTGCAGTGGTGAAGCGCGACCGTCGTCTTCATCGTTGTTGTCCGACACAGAGGTGGGGAAAGAGACGAGACAAGGGGCGATTCGAATTTTGCTTGGGTTGGCGGTGAATTAGGGATTTGAGCAATCTGGGCGCGGAAGGGGATGGTGAAAAGGGAGATTTTGCAGGGCTGGAATTGGGGCTGCCAGATATTTCAATCCGAAACGTGGAAGCGCGAATTTATTTTGTCGTCGCCTTTTTTGGGGGGGTGGGGGGAGTGGGGGAGGGAGGGAGGGGGTGGGTGGCTGGGTGCTATGCGTCCGTCCGACACACGCGACCACCCCGACACGACCCTGGTTTGCCTGGTGCACCTGCATTTGAGAATGCAAACGAATCTTCTTTCATTTGCAAAAAAATCTGTTTGTATTACCATACCCGTGTTTTCCTTGCAATAATTAGTCATTCCAAACAAGACAATCCCTCCGTTCACTTTTGTAAGTCGTTTCAGACAACTTAAAATGAACTGTTTTGCACATTGTCTGAAATGTGTTCAAGGCCTTATAAAAGTGAACAGAGGGAGTACTATAAATTAATTAACGAGGAGTTATTTGAAAAAAATGGAAACGGTATCCACGCTAACGTGGATTAGAGTGTGTGTCACATAATTAGTTATTTGAATTAGAGTGTGTGTCACGTAGCGATCTCCAATTCTAATGTGGATTTCGCATTTCACTGTATCCACACTACTTTTTTAATACAAATTCATATGTATATGATGAACACCATGGTAGTGAGAAAACTTTTGGATGGATTCAAACATATGACCTACAAAATAGCACAACAAATTGAGTCAATGTCAACTTTCCGAAACCTAGTATGGCACGAATTCGAAATAATTACCCATATGCATGGTCCTTAGTTCAAATCTTACAATGTACACCGAATTGAAACATCGATATTAAGTCTCGTACTATGTACATTCAAATGTTGTTTTTAGCCCCCCCCCCCCTGCACACATGCTACATACTTCCTGTATCGGTCAATCTTCCTCTCCTAACCACCTTAGGAAGCTATCAGTTTCCAACACACGTTCATTATTTCTCTCCATGTTTCGATCTCTATGTCTCCCAACTACACAACCCCCTTTTCCACTCTATTACCAAATGTATTTACCTCACACACACACCATTGCACCCCATGCCGAGCTCTCTCTCTCTCTCCCTCTCACCCTCTTGCGCTAAATACATGCATTGCCTATCTAGCCCCCCAACCTCTCGTGTGCACGCACGCACGTTGTCTATCTAGGTCACTCCTTCGAGACTATCTCACTCTTTCTTCCGCACGGCGGGCCACACTCGCTCAATCTCTCTCTCTTTATCTGTGTCTCGTTTAACCTCATTTTCTTTCACACACAAATGATATATCTCCCTGTTCGGGCCTCGATCGACACACTCTATACTCTCTCACGCAGATTGTCTATCTAGGCCAGTCCATCCAAGCCGCCCCCGCTCTTTCGACCTCATGGCGGGCCACGCTCGCTCAATCTCTCTCTCTCTCTCTCTATATATATATATATATATATATATATATATATATATCCTCTCTCTCTCTCTCTCTTTGTATGTCTCGATTGACCTTGCTCTTTCTCAGATAAAAATGATATATCATCATGTTTGAGCCCAATTCGACCTATTCACATTGTATACTCTCTCACGCACTTGTCTATCTAGGTCACTCTCTCCAACCCGTTGTTAGGACCCCGATTCTATGTCACACCAATATAGCATGTAACACCTCATATCACTTTGCGGCCTCACGCACGGCATTCCCACGGGTGTCGCCTTACCATGCCCGGGACCGTTTGCGCCTTTTGGCACACGTATATGATAGTGTCTCTAGCATCAATATGATAAAGAACCCGGGCTAACATGGCTAGTCATGAACCCAAAGTGGCACTAACTTACAGGGATGGGCATACATGACCCAACAACGAATGTGTCGGTCATCAGCGAGTGAATCCGAGCTGTAGCAGCTAGGCTAGCAGGACCCCGGTAGACACCGCGTGACATTTCCCTGAAGGGACAGACACAGGAACGAAGAAGGACACATGCCGGCCAGCCTAAGTGTTCTGGAGCAGTAGCAAGCTACCAGGGCTCAGTGGAAGCACTAGGAGACATTTCCCGGTAAGAGAGTCTACTAAGGATAAACAACTAGATAGTCAGTTCCCACACATAGCAATACACATTACAGGTACGCATAATATGCAAGTATGTGCTGTACAACATGGCATCACAACATAACTCAACAACTCATATAGATAAAGGCTCAGAAGAGCCATCATAGCATTTATTACAAACAGGGGTCACATGACCCAACATTCAGAGCATACAAACAACAAGCGGAAGCATTACATGTCTAAGTACATACATCTACAAATGAAAAAGGCTGAAGAGCCTGACTATGTACAACATCCGATCAAGATCATAGCTAAGGTACAAGCTACTTGTTCGAAGTCCATGTAAACTAGTAAGACCAAGGTCTCCGCTGCAAAAACATAAACAAAGCAACGCGAGTACAAAGGTACTCAACAAGACTTACATCAGATCCTATCATACATGCATTTGTATCAAGAATGCAATGTGGGGTTTAGTTGTAGCAAGCCAGCTTTGACTCGGTGGCTATCCTATTCTACGACTACGAGAAACTTCTTTGAGGTGAGATGGCGCACACGAGTCTACTAACCACCACACAATACACTACTATGGATTCATCCCCGTCTCCCTACGATAAGGCCATCCATAGCACTCACACTTGTCTTGAGCATTTTAGAGTATCCACTTCAAGTTGTCTATGTACCACGTAAGCATCCAAGAAGTCCATAACCGATTAAGATGCTTAAAGAAGTTATTTTTCCGAGGTTTGGAGTACCTAGATATTTAATGACTAATGGTGGTTCACATTTTATTCATGGTGCTTTTTGTAAAATGCTTGCTAAGTATGATGTTAACTGTCGTGGAATTGTCACGTCAGATGTCCTAGTGTGAGGACTTAGTCTTGGAGCCATCGCAACGAGATTAGCTTAAAGGGGTTAAACAGGACAAAGGACACGGGGAGTTTCTACTGGTTCAGCCCCTTGCGGTGAAGGTAAAAGCCTACGATCCAATTGTGGTGGAATTGCTAGGGTTTTGATAACCAGGGAGCGAATATGTGTAACCTGGCTCTCGAGTTGTTGTTTCTTGTCCCTAAACCATCGCCGGGTCATCCCTTTATATACACAGGTTGACGCCCGTCGGTCTACGGAATCCCGAGGCTGGTTCATAAACGTGTCCGGCTCGGTATCTATTCTTTCCTACCATGCATTACAAGTTACACGCCCATGGCGGTTTATGTCTATGGGCCCTAACTCGCCTTTGGGCTTTGGGCTTCCTTGTTAAGGTTCCTTCGTAAGTCGCCGTCTTCTATAACTTCATGGGCTTCAATATTAGAAACCTCTCTGAGGATAAACTGGCCCCTCATGGGCGGTTTATACCCACCAGTTATATCCCCAACATTAGGCCCCAGGTTGATTTGAACCTGTTCATGTCAATCTTCAACACTTAGGAAAATCCCTTCTTTATTACCTACGCGAAAACTTGTAACTCGCCATGACGTCATCTTCTGAGATCGTGATAACCCGCCATGACGTCACCTGTCATTAAGTTTATACAAATCCAAACTCATATATATATATATATGTATCCTCATTTTTAATGAACTCCCGAGAATCAAGGCATCGGCCCTGTCACATATCCAATTTGGAACTCCTCGATTCCCGCGCCTACCACTTATCCATTCTCCTTATAAATAGGGCCGGGGGTCTCTCTCACTCCCCCTCGGGCCTCTTCGTCTTGTCTTCTACCTTGCGACGCCCTCGTGCTCGAGCCCAGCCGCCGCCGTCAAGCTCCTCCTTTGCTTCATCGACGGCCGCTGCATCAACCTGACTGATCCAGATTCTTCTCGCGCACGTCCGCCATCAAACAGCCTTGGTAAGTTCTTCCTCTTCCCCCTCCGTAGATCTCATAAGGTTTATGCGAACTCATGGAAACTCGTCATTGTTCTTCACTTGTTCTTCGCTGTCGCATGAATATTTGATGGAAACTTGATATTTTTCCTATGTGGCAATAGCCATAGTCCATTTTTCCTCATCATAGCATCTCTTTTTTGTTAGAAGATCCCATCTGGACCTTAACTGTTCAAGCCCCATGAAGGAAATATGCCCTAGAGGCAATAATAAAGTTATTATTTATTTCCTTATATCATGATAAATGTTTATTATTCATGCTAGAATTGTATTAACCGGAAACATATTACATGTGTGAATACATAGACAAACATAGTGTCACTAGTATGCCTCTACTTGACTAGCTCGTTAATCAAAAATGGTTAAGTTTCCTAACCATAGACATGAGTTGTCATTTGATTAATGGGATCACATCATTAGAAGAATGATGTGATTGACTTGACCCATTCCGTTAGCCTAGCACTTGATCGTTTAGTATGTTGCTATTGCTTTCTTCATGACTTATACAATGTTCCTACAACTATGAGATTATGCAACTCCCGTTTACCGGAGGAACACTTTGTGTGCTACCAAACGTCACAATGTAACTGGGTGATTATAAAGGTGCTCTATAGGTGTCTCCGAAGGTACATGTTGGGTTGGCGTATTTTGAGATTAGGTTTTGTCACTCCGATTGTCGGAGAGGTATCTCTGGGCCCTCTCGGTAATACACATCACTTAAGCCTTGCAAGCATTGTAACTAATGAGTTAGTTACGGGATGAAGTATTACGGAACGAGTAAAAAGACTTGCCGGTAACGAGATTGAACTAGGTATTTGATACCGACGATCGAATCTCGGGCAAGTAACATACCGATGACAAAGGGAACAACGTATGTTGTTATGCGGTTTGACCGATAAAGATCTTCGTAGAATATGTAGGAGCCAATATGGACATCCAGGTTCCGCTATTGGTTATTGCCCACGAATAGTTCTAGGTCATGTCTACATAGTTCTCGAACCCGTAGGGTCCGCACACTTAAGGTTTCGATGACAGTTATATTATGAGTTTTGATGTACCGAAGGAGTTCAGAGTCCCGGATGAGATCGGGGACATGACGAGGAGTCTCGAAATGGTCGAGACATAAAGATCGATATATTGGACTACTATATTCGGAGTTCGGAAAGGTTCCGAGTGATTCGGGTATTTATCGGAGTACCGAAAAGTTACGGGAATTCGCCGGGGAGAAGTATTGGGCCTTATTGGGCCATACGGGAAAGAGAGAGGGGCTGCCTAGGGCAGGCCGCGCGCCCCCCCATGGCCTAGTCCGAATTGGACTAGGGGGAGGGGCCGCACCCCCTCCTTCCTTCCCTTCTCTCTTCCCCTTCCTTGTCTCCTACTCCTAATACATGGAAGGACTCCCAGTTGGACTAGGAAAGGGGGAATCCTACTCCCGGTGGGAGTAGGACTCCCCTAGGGCGCGCCATAGAAGAGGGACGGCCCTCCCCTCCTCCACTCCTTTATATCACGGGGTAGGGGCACCCATAGACACACAAGTTGATCTACGGATCGTTCCTTAGCCGTGTCGGTGCCCCCTCCACCATATTCCACCTCGGCCATATCGTCGCGGAGTTTAGGCGAAGCCCCAGTGCGATAGAACATCATCATCATCACTGCGCCGTCGTCTTGTGGAACTAATCCCCAACGCTTTGCTGGAACGGAGCCCGGGGATTGTCATCGAGCTGAACGTGTGCCGAACTCGGAGGTGCCGTACGTTCGGTACTTGGATCGGTCGGATCGTGAAGACGTACGACTACACCAACTGCGTTGTCATAATGCTTCCGCTTACGGTCTACGAGGGTACGTGGACAACACTCTCCCCTCTCGTTGCTATGCCATCACCATGATCTTGCGTGTGCGTAGGAATTTTTTTTGAAATTACTACGTTCCCCAACAGTGGTATCAGAGCCAGGTTTTATGCATTGATGTTATATGCACGAGTAGAACACAAGTGAGTTGTGGGCGATACAAGTCATCTTGCTTACCGGCATGTCATACTTTGGTTCGGCGGTATTGTTGGATGAAGCGGCCAGACCGACATTACGCCAGACGCTTACGCGAGACCTGGTTTACCGCCTTGCTTTGCACACGTGACTAGCGGGTGTCGGTTTCTCCAACTTTAGTTGAACTGAGTGTGGCTCGCCGGTCCTTGCGAAGGTTAAAACAGCACCAACTTGACAAACTATCGTTGTGGTTTTGATGCGTAGGTAAGAACGGTTCTTGCTCAGCCCGTAGCAGCCACGTAAAACTTGCAACAACAAAGTAGAGAACGTCTAACTTGTTTTTGCAGGGCATGTTGTGATGTGATATGACCAAGACGTGATGCTATATTTTGAGATGATCATGTTTTGTAACCAAAGTTATCGGCAACTGGCAGGAGACATATGGTTGTTGCTTTATTGTATGAAATGCAAACGCCCTGTAATTGCTTTACTTTATCACTAAGTGGTAGCAATAGTCGTAGAAGCAATAGATGGCGTAAACGACAACGATGCTACGATGGAGATCAAGGTGTCACGCCGGTGACGATGGTGATCACGATGGTGCTTCGGAGATGGATATCACAAGCACAAGATGATGATGGCCATATCATATCACTTATATTGATTGCATGTGATGTTTATCCTTTATGCATCTTATCTTGCTTTGATTGACGGTAGCATTTTAAGATGATCTCTCACTAAAAATTATCAAGAAGTGTTCTCCCTGAGTATGCACCGTTGCCAAAGTTTGTCGTGCCCAGACACCACGTGATGATAGGGTGTGATAAGCTCTACGTCCATCTACAACGGGTGCAAGCCAGCTTTGCACACGCAGAATACTCAGGTTAAACTTGACGAGCCTAGCATATGCAGATATGGCCTCGGAACATGGAGACCGAAAGGTCGAGCATGAATCATATAGTAGATATGATCAACATAGTGATGTTCACCATTTAAAACTACTCCATCTCACGTGATGATCGGTTATGGTTTAGTTGATTTGGATCACGTGATCACTTAGATGACTAGAGATGTCATCTAAGTGGGAGTTCTTAAGTAATATGATTAATTGAACTTAAATTTATCATGAACTTAGTCCTGGTAGTATTTTGCAAATTATGTTGTAAGATCAATAGCTTGCGTTGTTGCTTTCATATGTTTATTTTGATATGTTCCTAGAGAAATTGTGTTGAAAGATGTTAATAGCAATGATGCGGATTGGATCCGTGATCTGACGTTTATCCTCATTGCTACACAGAAGAATTATGTTCTTAATGCACCGCTAGGTGACAGACCTATTGCAAGAGCGGTCTGCGGGCGTTATGAGCGTTTGGCTAAGCTCATTATGATGACTACTTGATAGTTTAGTGAACCATGCTTAACGGCTTAGAATCGGGACTTCAAAGACGTTTTGAACGTCATGGACCATATGAGATGTTCCAGGAGTTGAAGTTAATATTTCAAGCAAATACCCGAGTTGAGAGATATAATGTCTCCAACAAGTTCTATAGCTAAATGATGGAGGAGAATCGCTCAACTAGTAAGCATGTGCTCAGATTGTCTGGGTACTTCAATCCCTTGAATCAAGTGGGAGTTAATCTTCCAGATAAGATAGTGATTGATAGAATTCTCTAGTCACCATCACTAAGTTACTAGAACTTCGTGATGAACTATAGTATGCAAGGGATGACGAAAACGATTCTCGAGCTCTTCGTGATGTTGAAATCGACGAAGGTAGAAATCAAGAAAGAGCATCAAGTGTTGATGATTGAAAAGACCACTAGTTTCAAGAGAAGGGCAAAGGGAAAGAAAGGGAACTTCAAGTAGAATCACAAGCAAGTTGTTACTCCCGTGAAGAAGACCAAAGCTGGACCAAAGCCTTAAACTGAGTGCTTACACTGCAAAGAAAAATGGTCACTGGAAGCGGAAATGCCCTGAATATTTGGTGGATAAGAAGGATGGCAAAGTAAACAAGGGTATATTTGATATACAGATTATTGATGTGTGCCTTACTAGTGCTTATAGTAGCCCCTGAGTATTTGATACTTGTTCGGTTGCTAAGATTAGTAACTCGAAATAGGAGTTACAGAATAAACAAAGACTAGTTGAAGGGAAAGTGATGATGAGTGTTGGAAGTAGTTCCAAGATTGATATGATCATCATCGCACACTCCCTATACTTTCGTGTCACACCCTGCATTTTGTAACATTTCATTTGCATTAATAAAGCATGAAAAATTGGACCAACAAAAACTTTTGCATTATTTGGCTTTTATTTGGAGTTGGTTTTCTCTCTGTGCTTCTTTCCAAGTGCTCTTTAAAGTCAACTACTCCACCATCTATATTTCATCTCCTTGCCCCAAACTTCTGCCCAATGACCATGCCATGTGTATAGTGCAATATAGAATTTTCTTACAAAAATAATTTGGTGTCGGGGCGGGGCGTGAGGGGACACGCCCGCCGCGAGCACCTATGGGGCCGGGGCCCCTTCGTGAGTTGATCACGAGGCGGAGGAGGCCTGAGAGCAGATCGAGGCGATGCAGCGGCGGATTTTACCCGGCCGGGCGCGATGGGCGCGTAGAAACCTCTGCTGCTTTGTGTTGTATTATGCTCGGGAGCTTGAAGAGCTCAGAGTAGCTACACCGGCGTGGGAGTTGCCAAGGATTCAACCAGCCGAACAGAACCCCTTCTCGTTGTGCATGGGCCTCCTTTTATAGTGCAAAGGGGTCACCAACAGGTGTCAGCGTAGGAGAAAGGGGTAAAATGTAAAAGAGGTGGTAGTTGGAGCAGTCTTGGAACGGTGGAGCTACGATTGCTTGAGCAGTGGTTTCTACCTACTTTGTGATGGGGGACAAGGGCATTTAATGCCGTCGCCGTCGACCCCAAAAGCTCCCGCCCTTGCGTCTCCGTCGCCACGGGCGATGGATCCACCACCGTGGAGTGCCACCGCACCCCCTCGGCTGCCTGACCATCCGCCACGCGTCTCTGGAGAGGGCTCAAGGCGTGCGCGTGGGCAGATGAGCTGGAGTCGGAGCACACTGGCGCAGCTCTCCCGGCAAGTACCTTGCCGGGTCTTGATCTTGCCGGGCCGGAGCTTGTCGGGCTCTGTAACTTGTCGCTTCCGGGCCCTCGCCGACGCGTATATAGCGCCAGGCGTGTCTTCCACGATGTAATCTTCTAGTCTCCCGGCGAGCTCCTCTCGCCAGGGCCTTGCGTGAGTGATGTAATTCTTGAGCACAGGGCGGCCTTCCCGCAAGCTCCTCTTGCGGGGTCTTGACCTTCTGTCTTGTACACTTTGTTCTTGAGCGGCTTGATATGGAGCGAGGATGGTCTCCGGCAAGCATGTGGTAGATCCAGCCAGCGGAGCTGCATTGCCCGTGCACAAGTTAAGGTCTTGAGGTACCCCTACCTTAGTACACCGACAGAGCCCCGGCTGGGCCACACGGTGCCGAAACAATTGTTGGGCCAGGCCCAAAACAGTCTGCACGGCACACGAGGCCCACGGCGTGCCGACTCCACTTCTGCCGCTGCTGTCTCCCCTCCCGTAACGGCACGCGTCGATTGCGGCGTCGTGGGAGATGTGGGCGGCGCATGCGGTCTTTATGGCATCCACCCCGTGATCGTGGTGCGAGCGAGGTCGCTTCACCCGTTGCTCGGCTCGCTTTTTAGCACGCGGCCCTCATGCCACGTGGGTCGTGCGGGGCGAAGGTGGGAGACCGAGCCGTCCGCAGGCGGAGAAGGCGAGTCGGCCCGCTCCTCTGGCCTCCTTGCTTCCTGATTGGTCGAGCGGGGCAGTTGAGCCCCCACCTCGCCCCTTTAAAAAGGGGCGGAAGGGGAGCACAATGGCCACACTCATCCTCTTCTCCCTTCGTCTTCATCTTCTGTTCTTCTTTCCGCCATGGAAGGAGGGAATCCTGGTCCTTCGACGGTGGCAGCGAGGGTCGCCTCCCGGCAGCGCACCTCTCCCTACCCCGCTCCCGTGGCGGCGGAGCCGGCCCCGAGAGGGAGAGGAAGGGGGCGTGGCCGCGGACGAGGCCGAGGGCGTGGCCGAGGCGGTCGGGGGAGAGGCGGTCGTGGTGATGTGCCTCCCCCGTCTCTCCCGACGTCTCCTGTCCATGATGCGGTCCACACTGGAGATGACCCCTCGGAGTTCTTCATCAAGCTTCGCCGAGCGCCTCGTTGCCGCCTCCGGCTGCCGGCCCCGTTTGCGGACGCGATGGGACCGGATCCACCGGCGTGATGGAGTTGCGCGCGAGGGGCTGTGGGATCAGCGGCACTTTCGGGTGAGTGTCGTGTCCCCAGCCCAGCGTGATGTTCTTCGACCGAGGTGGAAGACATTCGCCGGATCCATAGCTTGACGGCGGGTTCACCCTCCATTTCAAGTTAATGGAGGCGACCTTCTCGCCGTCAAGGTCTTCGAGACTCACGGGACCCGGGTGAGATGTTGTGTGGACAGCTCCTCGGATAGCGAAGGCTCCTCCTCGGCGAGTGTGACGAGGAGGGGAGCGGCGGCGACGGCGAGGGTATGGCGGGTCCGACTAGGTGTCGGACACCGCTGCCTCGCGCGCCACCGGCGACCCCACAATCCGGGTCGCCGGCCTTCAGAACTCCCCGGGGCCGTCTCCTTGGGCGGCTGGCGTAGAGGCAGCAGAAGAGGAAGAGGGGGTGGCGGCAAGGCCGTCAAATCGAAGTACGAGGGCGAGGTGCCCTCGACAGCGTGCTGACGTCCCGCCACCCCGTCTTCAAGCTCTGCCTCCGACGCCTTCGCCTCCGCCAAGCTCCTGGCCGGCCCCCGGGAAGTTCTCTTGGTGTCTTCTGGCGCCCGCAGCTCT
Organism: Aegilops speltoides; assembly: GCA_021437245.1. Classification (NCBI taxonomy): domain Eukaryota; kingdom Viridiplantae; phylum Streptophyta; class Magnoliopsida; order Poales; family Poaceae; genus Aegilops; species Aegilops speltoides. Next base: position 276,773,131 of record CM038144.1, read on the forward strand.
CCGGGGGCGCGCTCCTCCACGCCCGTCACCTTGCGCAGCTCTTGAGGGCACGCCACCCGCGGGCCGCAGTGGGCGCTCACCGCCGCGCTCTCCTAGGCGCTCCTTTCGCCCTCCCCGGCAAGCTTCTCTTGCCGGGGGCTCCTTGACCTACCTCCTGAACTCCTGAACAGAGAAACAGGAGAGGGATCACGGGCACCTTATCTTTTTAACTTGTAAGCCCTCGGGCCTTAGCTATATTTAGAAACTTGTAATCCTCTCTATCATGTTTTTCATCCTCTATGGACTTGTATTAAACCAGGATGTTTTTAATGAAAAAGAGGGGAAAGCTTGCCGGACTGAATCTTGACTTTGTGCCTTGTATGTTCCTATCCTACGCTCTCGGGGAGCTTGCCGGCGAACACGCTTGCCGAGTCTTGGGACAGCCACATTGGCGGTGTTGCTTCCGCAAACAACCTTGCGGGCGATTCTGCAACAACTTGCTGAGCGGGCTCGAAAGCAAGGTAAGGTGCAGCAACACACTTGTGTTTGTTGAGCGGACTTGGAAACAAAACAAATGCATAATCGGGCCACGACTTGGCTCCTCCGTATGGGTTGTACAAGCCATGCTCGTTCAAAGAAGCAGCCCCGCTTTCCCCGGTCCATGAGAGGATGCATGACGAGGGATGAAAAACTTATCTGATACCGCAGCCCCCAGCAACTCTGGCTTGCCGGAGACGAATCTTGGTACTCGCAGCCCCCAGCGAGGCTGGCTCGCCGGAGACGAATCTTGGCTGGCAGCCCAGCAACCACCCCGCTTGCGGGGCCCGGCATTGGCGCTCTTTTTAGTTTCTTCTTGTTGCTGCAATTTCGGCCATGAAAACAGCTGAGATAGATCTGCAACACCTTCATCATGTACATGTGTATGTATATAAATCTTTACTTTGCAATACGATGCCGTGCCTTGCCCTTCGTATGTTTGCACTCTCGTTTTGGGAGCTTGCGGTCGCGAACACGCTTGCTGAGTCTTGGAACATCAGCAGCCCGCTGGCTGGTGTTGTTACCGGCAAGCAACCTTGCCGGGCCAGCTGCAGCGCGCTTGTGTTTGCCGAGCGGACTCGGAAACAAGGCAAGGGCGAAGCGGACCACGACTTGGCTCCTCTCGCGCTGAAGTCTCTCATCGAAGGACATCTCACGGCAAGGCTTGCCACGTTACACCCTCTACTTTACACCCTTTGTGCGCTTTTACCCTACGCTTCTAGGGAACTTGCCGGTGCTTAACACACTTGCTGAGTGCGGAACATCAGCAGCCCGCTGGCTGGTGTCGCTTCCGGCAAGCAGCCTTGCCGTGTCCAGTCGCGACGCGCTTAACCTGCTGAGCAGACTCGGAAACGAAACAAGGGCGCGAAGCTTGTCGCGGCTCACTTTTAACTCGTTGAGTTATCTCGAAGCAAGATAAGGTGCGGCTATTCACGGCGAGGCTCCTCCGGCGCCACAGTTTTGCGCTGGGGACGAACGACGAGGATATAACATATAAAAGCATGGAATTAAGGAGTGCTCTGCACAAAAGCTCGGCGACTTAGCTTTTCTTTTTCTCGTTCCCTTGCACTTGTCGGTGGAGCTCGATGGTGCGTCCTCGACGGCGCGCAGAGCTCCGGGAGATCGTTTGCGGAGCGAGCACGAGCTGCCCTCGCCCGGGCTTAGAGCGCTCGGAGCTGCGCTCGCCGGAGTGAGCACGAGCTGTCTCGCTGGGCTCGGGCTCGATGGCATGTCTCGACGGCGGCGTAGCGCTCGAGGAGATCGCTTGCGGAATAGAGGCGAGCGGGGCGAAGCGGCGAGCAACGGGATATGCTCGGACTCCTAATACCGATAGGGAGGCGCAGGATCCCGCCCGGCACTTCGCTTTGCTCATGCATGGACAGCGGTCCGGAGCACCCGCGAGCCTCCGGCATGTTCTTGCCCAAAGAAAGCGGATACCACCTCCCGTGATATGGCGCTGCTGGGTCGTGCGTCTTGCTGAGATGGGCGTGGATCCACGGAGACCGAGGCGTGGTCATCCGTCTGTCCCTCAGATCTGGTGGCGCCCGCGAGTACCCTCGCGGTGTCCTCCCTTCGCTGGCGTCTCCTCCGCCCACCGCTGGCTCCGGTGGCGGCGGGTGAAACGCAGACGGGTCTGCAACCCTTGAAGCCCTCGTCTTGAGGCCATGGCGCGATTGTCGATGAAGTCGCCGATAAAACCGGAGAGGTTGATGAAGAACGCGCCCAGCGCGAATGCGGATCAGGTCCGCACAACCTCGGCGCCCCTACCGGCGCGCCAAAGATGTCGGGCGGGCGTGAGGGACACGCCGCCCGCGAGCACCTATGGGGCAGGGCCCCTTCGTGAGTCGGTGCGAGGCGGAGGAGGCGACAGAGCGAGATCAAGGCGATGCAGCGGCGGATTTTACCCGGCCGGGCGCGATGGGCGTAAAACCCTACTGCTGCTTTGTGTTGTATTATGCTCGGGAGCTTGAAGAGCTACAGTAGTAGCTACACCGAGCGTGGGAGTTGCCAAGGATTCGAACCAGCCGAACCGAACCCCTTCTACGTTGTGCATGGGCCTCCTTTTATAGTGCAAAGGGGTCACCAACAGGTGTCAACGTAGGAGAAAGGGGTAAAAATGTAAAAGAGGTGGTAGTTGGAACAGTGCGGGAACAGTGGAGCTACGATTGCTTGAGCAGTGGTTTCTACCTACTTTGTGATGGGGACAAGGGCATTTAATGCCCGTCGCCGTCGACCCCAAAAGCTCCGCCCTTGCGTCTCCGTCGCCACGGCGATGGATCCACCACCGTGGAGTGCCACCGCACCCCCTCGGTGCACAGACCATCCGCCACGCGTCTCGGAGAGGGCTCAAGGCGGCGTGGGCGGATGAGCTGGAGTCGAGCACACAACGCAGCTCTCCCGGCAAGTACCTTGCCGGGTCTTGATCTTGCGGGCCCGGAGCTTGTCGGGCTCTGTAACTTGCCGCTTCCGGGCCCTCGCCGGGGCGTATAAGCGCCAAGCGTGTCTTCCACGATGTAATCTTCTAGTCTCCCCGGCGAGCTCCTCTCGCCAGGGCCTTGCGTGAGTGATGTAATTCTTGAGCCTGGGACGGCCTTCCCGGCAAGCTCCTCTTGCCGGGGTCTTGACCTTCTGTCTTGTACACTTTGTTCTTGAACGGCTTGATATGGAGCAGGGATGGTCTCCGGCAAGCATGTGGTAGATCCAGCCAGCGAGGGCTGCATTTGCCCGTGCACAAGTTGAAGTCTTGAGGTACCCCTACCTTAGTACAACCGACATTTGGCCAAAAGTATTTTCTAAATTTAGTTTTCCAAAACCCACGAATTGAGGTTTGCCTTTGCAAGTACTTGATTTGGGTTATGAAAATATTTCAAAAGGTATATTTGAAGCCTATTAGGTATAGGACTCCCTAAACCACAAAAGTATAATTTTAAAAGCTATTTTCCTATTTTATTTAAAAGCTTTTCTTAAGGCGAAATGATCTTTAAAAGAAAAATTATTTTATTGTTTTAAAATATTTGACAAAAATTAGGAAACTCAAAGGACATATATTTTCCATATATAAGAGTTTCAACACATGGTCATGTTCAAATTATTGGTCAAATCCTCTAAAACCCTTTACGGATATTTCAAGATTTTGAAATATTTACAAAGGAAATATTCTCCAAAAATTCCAAGAAAATTCTAGCATGTCACATATGCCATATTTGGTGATCCTGCCAAGTCTCATGTCTTGGAGAACAAGATAACATCATCAAATACCCTCAAAACCATTTCTGTCCATTTTGAAGTTTGAGCAACTTTACATTGCCAAACATTTCCAAATGTTCTAAAACCTTGTGAACATGCTAAAATGGTCTAATAATTCATCTAGACCAAATGGCACAAGTTGGAGAACAAGATATCTTGGTCAAAGTGCCTCAAAACCCTCTCTGACCAGAATCAAATTTGAACTACTTTGTACTACCAACTTTTTCTCCATGACCTCAACTTTTGTGAGCATGATCACATGACTAAATAAGGCCACCACACCAAGTGGTGCATCAAGGAGAAGTGATCTACTCAACTGGATCTGCACAAATCCATTCCTGCCCATTTTTAGGGTTTGCAAAAGTTGCATTGGCAACTTTGTCCAAATAAGCTCAAAATGGGTGGAAGGCCCTAATTATATGTGGCATCTCACCCTGTGGAGTATCATGGCCAGTGGAAGTCATTAACTTACCCAAAACATCATCAAACACCTTCTGGCAGAATTTTAGAATGCTAATTCCATCCCCTTCCACTAATCTCCTTGAGCCCATCTTTTTACCACAACCCCTCCTCGTTCCCCTCTGTCACTTGGATGCTTCCCTGCCCGAGGAAGAAATGATGAGGGAGGGGGAAACCCCATTTGTCTTCTCTGGACAGCAGCTTCTCCCCTCTCTCTCTACCTCCTTCTCTCCCTCGGCTCTCCAGGCATCCAAGGCCCGTTTCAGCTTTTGCCCACACCCCCTGCAGCCGCCAGACACTAGTGGACGCACGCGGACGCGGAAAAGCCACGGATGCCGGCCAAAGTCGCGCTCTGGAGCGCCCGACAGGTCACCGACCGTTGACGCCGCGCCTCCCGACCACCTCGAGCTTCCCCCGCGCGCCAGTCGATGCCCCTCGACGTTCGCTCCACGCCAGCAGACCTCCCACTTGCTCCCGCGTCCTCCTCTCTCTCCTGCAGCTCGCGCCAGAACACCGCCCCGCTCGGCCAATACTCGCGCCACTTCTGTGGCCCGCGTGCAGCTCGCCCCGCTCCTTCTCTCTCTCCCTAGCACCCTACACCACTCCCACGAACACCCCCGAGCCCTTCAATCCCTCTCTAACGGCCACCCGAGCCGATCGCGCGGGCACCCGTAGGCCACGCCCACGGTGGACCTCGGCCAGCCCATATAAGGCGATCACGAGCCTCTCTTTCGCTCCCTGTCACTCCTCCACACTCCAAATCGACCTCCCGTACCACCCATTCGTCTCCAGAACCGCCCGAGCTCGAGATCGAGCTCGAGCTCCGCCGCCTCGGCTCGTCGGCGTTTGCGCGGTACAGGCCTCCTCCGCCTCCGTTTCTTCTCGATCTGGAACCGTGCAGCCACACTGACCATTTCCCCTCTCTTTCCCCCTCTTTTTGCAGCCGGGAACGGCCGGATTCATCGACGCCCGAAGCACCTCCGCCGCATGACCTCGTCGCCGGCGAACCAGGCTGCTCCGGCGACCGTCTCCGCCACCACCCGAACGGCGACTCCGCCCCGAGTCCAACGGTACCACCCACGCACCTTCCCGTGCTCTGTATTGCCGCCGGCGAGCTCGTCGCTGCCTCGGCGAAGTGAACAACGGCGGCCGTGGGGCCAACCCGTCGACCTCACGCCTCGACGGGTGGGATCCACCGTCGAGTTTAAAACGTCTTGTGGCCCAAGACCGGTTCGCTTCGTCGGCTAAAGCGTGTTCGCCTTCGCCTTGACGTGGCGGCCCGTGTGGGCTGGTTTCCCCTCTGGGCCTGCTGCCCGTGGCCTCTCGGGCCCAGTGGCACAGCGCCACTTTTCTTTTTCTTTTTCTGTCTCTTTTCCAAAAATTCCACAGGGCAAAATATTTGTCCAAATGAAATGATTCCAACTCCTAAAATCTCAGAATAATCCTACCTATTTATTGATATAACTTTCATGCACATCCATTACACCTTTTTGCTCTATTCAAATTTAAATTCAAATTTGAACAATAAAACCCCTGTTTGAAAATCCACAACTCTGTTTCCCTAGCTCCAAATTCAAAACCAAGAATTTTCCCCTTCCTAGTTTTCCTCCTAGTATTTTACAAAAATAAGTTGACATTTTTCTGAGCACTTTGACTTTTCTGTTTTTATTATTGTCTTATTTTCCCGTTATTTTCTTGCAACGTTAGATCCGTGTTTGTGAGGTAGCTGAGGAAGAAGGAGGAGCAGGGCCTGAAGACTTTGAAGACCAAGCCAACCAAGGCAAGCAGCCCTTTGACCATGTCTATGAAACCCTTTTTATGCATGTCATATATAGCTCTTTATTATTGTTGCATCGGAATCATGGTGAGATGGTGAACCACGTGGGTTGGTTGCCTCCGTTACTTCCTCGTTGATACTTGCATTGTGCATGGCCCTACCTTCTTATGAGGGATATGCCGGTGGGAGTAGATAGGATGCTAAAGTAGTTGCTACGCAAAAAGGGACGGGTTTATGCATGGTGAAGGAGACAAAGCTTTTTCAAAGACTTTTCAAAAACCCCGTCGGGTGCCACTTATGCCCGAGGGAGATGATGAGATGGGTGACCACTTGATGACGAAGTGGTGTGCCAAGGAAAGTGTGTGTTGTTTTCAAAACGGATTGGTCGGAGTTGCGACCGTTATTCCAACCTTACATGCGCAACCACTCTACCCTTATATGGGAAAGGGCATTATTGAGTACCTGGACCGATACTAGCTTGGAGCCCGATTACTAGTGGCGGGGAGAGTTGGTGCTCTCTCTTGGGGCGCTTGTCGTGCGGTAGGGCGGCCATGACTGTTTTCACAGGGCACCGGACACACCGTTGGTACCCCGTGCCAGTGGTATGTGATAAGTATGGGAGCGAGGCTCCAAGAAAGTGTTATGTGAAAAGGTGGACACGGGGGTTACTACCAATCGAGTGGACTCCATGTTAGTGTCGTCTAGGGAAAGGCAGTGATCGGGTGCTTACCCCGGGTACTTGAGGTACCGCGGGTCGTGGATGACACGGAAGTTCCCCGGATCTAGTGGGTAAAGTGTGCAACCTCTGCGGAGTGTAAAACTATTCGAATAGCCGTGTCCACGGTCAAGGACAGTTGGGTAACCGCTCTTGGGCTACGTCCACTTGTTTACAAACCAAGTGTGTGTGATGATGAAATGACTTGTGTCAAGTCAAGGGACTTGACGTGAATGAGATGGATTGGTGCCCACTCTGTTTATGTTAGATGGGTTGGTGCCCACTCTATTTTTGTTGATATCTGTAACCAGTCCTCATGGTTGCTTGAATTCTCTTGATGCATGCTTACGAGATGTTGAACATGTCACTGCACTCAAAACTAGCATTCTGCAAAACTTACCTATATCATGCATTGTTGTACCTTGAACCAAAACATGGGTTGCTTGCGAGTACATTCAAAGTACTCATTGGCTTGCCACTGGTTATTTAATTGACCAGGCATGGAAGAACCGGAGTTCAAAGAAGAGTTCTTTGGAGACGAACATGCGAACTAGGACGTTTCCCAGTCAGAATGCTTGTAGGGTTAAGGCTGATGGCATGGGTTCTACTTATCGACGACGATTTCCGCTGCTTATGTTTCATTTGATGTTCAGCCCTTAAGGCTTTATCAATGTAAGACTTGACCATAATGGTCACAATTTGTGTAAGACGGTATGTATGGATGTAAGACTCTTGTTATTCAGCTTACGTGTGTTCAAGTGAGCATTGATCTCGGGATCCTTTGTACCGTGCATTCGGTGATCTCGACTTATGAGTCGGGGTCCCCACAGAGCTGGTACGAGCCATCTGACCGTAGGAAGCCTTAGTTAGCATGGGCGTTAGTTAGAGTGAGACTATCCACAAGATTACCCGTATACCTATGTTTTATGATAGTATCCCAAACATAGGTCACATTCCCTCTATTAACCCTTCCCTCCACTTTTGTAGATGGCCGTCGTGCAGGGACTTCGACCACCGGATTTCTGTGCTTCTTGAGGATAGCCTCGGGAAGTGCCAGTTCACTCGAGCCCCACCTTCTCCTACCACGAGCCTTTGGATCAACAACACCAAGAAGGAGTATCACATGGAGGTAGTCGTGAGGCGAACGACTCCCGACGAGCTGGTTCTTTGAGGGGCCCAGATGGCAACACTTGCTCCTCGCCGTGGAGCTGCTGCCCTCAAGGCGACTTCGCCTCCGGGATCTCCTGCCGGAGATGGCAAGTGAGCCAGCCACTCGTTACCTGCCTTACCGTAAGGAAGGTGATGACGAGAGCAGCGCACCAGCCCCACCCTTGGACGAAGGACTTTCTCTCCGCTTCGGACCTACTTGAGCTTGTGTGCCGACAGGCTGCACACACACAGCCTCGGTCGATGGAGCTTGGAAGGAACTCCACGAGACCAAGGAACTCCTCCACGTAGCTCGGATGAAGGCGGACGGGATCAAGAAGGATGGAGCACCCCTGGACAGCCCGTTGTAGCCCTATCGGTAGGCGACCCCCACAGTCGCACATGCCAAGGATCACCTCAGCCACGCCGTATGACGGCGAAGGAGTATCATAACCTCTTCACGGCGCCACCGGCAAAGCAGCGCCGTGTTCAGCTCCTCCACTCCCCACTCCCTCAAGTGACGAAGAGACTAAGGCAGATGAAGATGAGGAGGAAGACCCAGAGGAGCAGAATACCCGACCGAGCATTCCACCACTTAGACCTTGTTCGGGACTAGGATAGGCCACCAGAACCCTATGGTAGGATAGGTCGTGTACCCTTATCTTGGTCGAGTCCTTGTAATGGTTCATATGAAACCATGTTGTGTTGTGTTTGCTTTCAACTTGCTTTTGATGAAGTCGTACTTTCCTTTGGGAACTTATGTGCGACATCCCCATTTAGTTTTAATGCATGAGTTTGGCCCTTCTGGTCCTTGTTTAACCTAAATTTGTGTCACACCACCCCCTTACTAGGCGTCCCATCTATATTGCTTTCCCTCATTTTATTTACCCAATCATGAGACCTTGACCGCTCCAACAGGATGCCTGTTGTAACACGTACTGGTACCTCTACCCAGCCGCAAGAAGCCGGAGGTTCTGCTGAGGCAGGAGCCAGCCAGGACCAAGCCCAAGGACAGACTCCATCACCGCCACCTCCTCCAAGCATGGACATGGCTCAGCTTCTCCAAGCCTTCCGAGAGGCCTTGAGCCAACACCGCAGCCCTCGGATGATTTCTCAAGTCGTCAATCGCCACCAAGGGACACGACCATGGGCGTTCCATCTTTGGTGGAGTTCAAGCATGAACCACCCACCTTCATTGAGGCTGTTGAACCCCGGATGCGCACAGTGGGTCCGCACCATTGAGGATCTGCTGGCACTAGTCGGATGCTGAGAGGACCATGAGAAGGTGGCGTATCTTGCCTTGCCTCGGGGAACTGCCAGAGCTTGGTGGGATGGATTCAAGGCCATGCATGCCGAGCAAGACATCACTTGGGATACCTTCAAGACAGATTCCATAAGGCCCACATTCCTTCCGGAATCATGGCCATCAAGAAGCCTAAGTTCCGAGCCCTAAAGCAAGGTAGTAGCACCGTCAAGGAGTACATGCAGAAGTTCGGTGTTCTCTTAAGGTATGCCCCGAGGATGTCGAGACGATCTTGCCAAAGGGCGCTTCATGGAAGGCCTTAACCGGACTCTGCGAGACTTGCTTGTAGTGTGTGACTGCCCGACCTTTCCCGATCACGGTGAACAAGGCACTCATGCTTGAGGACAAGCGGCGTGCTTTGGATGACACTCGTAAGCGCAAGATGATCGGCAAGGGTAGCTCCAAGAACGAAAGCCTCGCCCGTGGCAGCCAGCTCGGTCAAGCCAACCTATCGGCAGCCAAGAGCTCCTGCACCCGCCAACTATCCACCTCAGAAGTATGCCAACCCGAGCCAGCTTACAACAACCCCAATAACAATGCCGACAAGAGCGTCATCCCCAACCAAGTCACTTGCTTTGGATGTGGAAAGCCAGACATTACTCCAAGAATTGCCCCAACAAGAAGCCCGACGCCCGCGCCCCAATCGCATAACCGGGACAAGACCGTGGAATGCCACAAGGAACCAAGCTCCCATAACCTGCCCAACAACGGCGGGTCGTGTGAATCATGTCATCGCGAGAAGAAGCCGGGAAGACCGGATGTCGTCTGGATGCGTTCATGTCAATTCAGCACCCACAACTGTTTTGTTTGATTCTGGAGCCACGCATTCATTTGTCACCCAAAGTTTTGCATTAAAAAGTGGCATGACCCCTACACCCCTGAATAACCCTATGATGGTACAAACCCCCGGAGCAGAGATGAGAGCCAAGATAGGATGTAAAGGAGTCGGGATTATCATTAACGGGATAGACTTCCTAGCAGACCTTATCATCCTAAAATCACAAGGCTTGGACGTGATCTTGGGAATGGATTGGCTCAGCAAGCACCAAGGCTTGATAGATTGCGCCAACTGGACTGTCACTATGACCAATGACCAAGGAGTCGAAGTTAAATTTGCCTCCAACTCCTCCTCTGCTCAAGCCAACCAAGTCAACTGTCTGACTGAAGTTGGATTGGAACAAGTGCCAATAGTATGCGAGTATCCCGATGTTTTTCTGATGAGCTACAGGAATGCCTCGACCTCGACATTGAGTTCATCATCGAGCTCATACCGAGCGGGACCCATCTATAAAAGCCTTATAGAATGGGATCGGAGGAGTTAGCGAGAATTGAAGAAGCATTGGAAGAGCAGTTGAGGAAGGATTTATCAGCCCTAGTGCCTCCCTTGGGGATCACCGTTCGTTTGTGGCAAACAAGGGCGGTACCATCCGCTTGTGCATTGACTACCGCTCCCTCAGCGAAGTTAAAATCAAGAACAAGTACCCACTTCCCAAGATTGAAGATCTGTTTGATCAACTCAATGGGGCCAAGGTGTTCTCAAGATCGACCTCGGATCTGGGTACTACCAACTGAAAATCAGACCCCAAGATATTCGAAGGCGGCATTTGTAACGGATATGGCTGTATGAGTGCGGGTCATGTCCTTTGGATTGACCAATGCCCCGCTTACTTCATGTATCTCATGAATAAGGTCTTCATGGAATATTTGGACAAGTTTGTTGTTGTCTTCATTGATGACATTCTTGTCTTCTCGAAGTCGGAAGAAGAGCACGAGCAACAGTTGAGGATGGTCCTAGACAAGCTTGAGAGCACCAAGCTGTATGCCAAGTTCAGCAAGTGTGAATTCGGCTGCGTGAAGTTGGATTCTTGGGTCATGTTTTAAGCGAAGAAGGATTGTCGATCGATCCGCTAAGATTGAAGCCGTGGTGAATGGCAATCCCCAACCAATGTGAAGGAAGTCGAAGCTTCCTCGGACTCATGGATATTACCGCAAGTTCGTTGAAGGATTCTCAAGCATTGCCCGACCCATGACTCAGCTCTTGAAGAAGGACAAGAAGTTCGAATGGACGCTAAAGTGTGAAGAGATCTTCCAGGAGCTGAAGAAGAGACTGACCACCGCCCCAGTTCTGGCCATGCTAGATATACACAAGGAATTTGTGATATATTGTGATGCGTCAAGAACCGGACTGGGAGGTGTTCTGATGCAAGAAGGCAGAGTCGTAGCTTACCTTTCAAGGCAACTACAACCTCATGAAGAGAACTATGCTACTCATGACCTTGAGCTAGCAGCAGTGGTTCATGCCCTAAAGACATGGCGACATTACCTCTTAGGGAAGCGATGTGAGATATACACAGATCACAAAAGTCTGAAGTATATTTTCACTCAAAGGGAATTGAACATGAGGCAAAGGAGATGGCTAGAATTGATCAAAGATTATGACCTCAGTGTCCAATACCACCCTGGGAAGGCTAATGTGGTAGCAGATGCATTGAGCAGGAAGGCTTGCTCCTTGAATGCTATGCTTAAGGACAAGCTACCCGCCTTGTATGAAGAACTTGAAAGCTTGGGTTGGGCTGGTTGCACCAGTTCTTGGCCAACCTCGAAGTTAAGCCTACCTTGATGGATGATATTAAGGAAGCTCAGAAGGGACACGAGAGTATTGAAGGCATCAAGAGGAAGATCAAGGCAGGCAAAGCCCCAGGATTCTCAGAGGATGAGGAAGGACTTGTGTGGTTTGGGAATCGCATTTGTGTGCCCAACAAGGTTGAGATCAAGAATCTGATCTTGCAAGAAGCTCATGACACCCCGTATTCCATCCACCCTGGGGGAACCAAGATGTATCAAGACCTAAAGGAAAGATTTTGGTGGCACGGGATGAAAAGGGAGATTGCCACCTATGTTGCAAAGTGTGATGTGTGCCAAAGAGTCAAGGCTGAATATCAGCGACCTGCTGGATTGCTCCTACCACTCAAGGTTCCCGAGTGGAAATGGGATAAAGTCGGGATGGACTTCATCACCGGTTTACCCAGGTCAAGCAAGGGACATGACTCCATATGGGTCATTGTCGACCATTTGACCACGGTGGCCCACTTCATTCCTGTCAAGATGACCTACAAGGGGAACCAGTTAGCCAGTCTCTACATCAACCGAATCGTGAGCCTTCATGGTGTTCCCAAGGAGATTGTGTCAGATCGAGGAACCCAGTTTACCTCAAGGTTCTGGAAGAAGTTCCAGGAGGCCATGGGGACCAAGTTGTCCTTCAGCACTGCTTTCCACCCACAGACCGGAGGTCGAGCGAAACAGTAAATCGGATACTCGAAGACATGCTCCGAGCACATGTCTTAGCTTATGGAGCTAAGTGGGAAGACTGCCTCCCTTTTGCCGAGTTCTCTTACAACAACAGTTATCGAGCAAGCCTTGAGATGGCACCATTTGAGGTGTTATATGGGCGGAAATGCCGCACACCCTCAATTGGTCGAAACCGGAGAAGGACTTGTCTTTGGGCACGATATCGCCGTGAAGCGAAAGAGCAAGTCCAGCTTGTCGAGAGCGTCTGAAGTCTACCAAGTCAAGGCGGAAGAGCTCTGCCGACTCACGTCGTGAGACATAAACTTCGAGTTGGGGACCATGTCTATCTCCGGTCACCCTCTCAAAGGAACCCGGTGCTTCCATGTCAAAGGAAAGCTCGCCCCAAGATACATCGGCCCTTCAAGATCAGCGGCGGCGAGGAGAAGTGGCTTACCAGTTGGAACTTCCACGAAATATCCGGCGTGCACAACGTGTTCCACGTGTCACAACTCGGAAGTATCTCCAAGTTCGGACAAGCTGATCTTTACAAGGGCGTCAATCACCAAGCCATTGACCTTGACCTGATTTGACTTACCGTGAGAGGCCCATCTGCATTATGGATGAGGCTGAGCGGCCTTTTCAAGCCGCACCATCAAGTACTTCAAGGTCAATGGAGCAACCACCTTTGAAGGAGAAGCAACTTGGGGCGTGAAGACTACCTTAGATCCAATTTCCGTATCTCTTTAAAGCCTAGTTTAGGAATCTCGGGGCGAGATTCTTGTAAGGGGGTAGGTCTGTCACACCCTGCATTTTGTAACATTTCATTTGCATTAATAAAGCATGAAAATTTGGACCAACAAAAACTTTTGCATTATTTGGCTTTTATTTGGAGTTGGTTTTCTCTCTGTGCTTCTTTCCAAGTGCTCTTTAAAGTCAACTACTCCACCATCTATATTTCATCTCCTTGCCACAAACTTCTGCCCAATGACCATGACATGTGTATAGTGCAATATAGAATTTTCTTACAAAAATAATTTGGCCAAAAAGTATTTTCTAAATTTAGTTTTCCAAAAACCCCTGAATTGAGGTTTGCACTGCAAGTACTTGATTTGGGTTATGAAAAATATTTCAAAAGGTATATTTGAAGCCTATTAGGTATAGGACTCCCCTAAACCACAAAAGTATAATTTTAAAAGCTATTTTCCTATTTTATTTAAAAGCCTTTTCTTAAGGCCAGAAATGGTCTTTAATAGGGAAAAATTATTTTATTGTTTTAAAAATATTTGACAAAAATTAGGGAAACTCAGTGGACATATATTTTCCATATATAAGAGTTTCAACACATGGTCATGTCCAAATTATTGGTCAAATCCCTCTAAAACCCTTTCTGGATATTTCAAGCTTTTGAAATATTTACAAAGGAAATATTCTCCAAAAATTCCAAGAAAATTCTAGCATGTCACATATGCCATATTTGGTGATCCTGCCAAGTCTCATGTCTTGGAGAACAAGATAACATCATCAAATACCCTCAAAACCATTTCTGTCCATTTTGAAGTTTGAGCAACTTTACATTGCCAAACATTTCCAAATGTTCTCAAACCTTGTGAACATGCTCAAATGGTCTAATAATTCATCTAGACCAAATGGCACAAGTTGGAGAACAAGATATCTTGGTCAAAGTGCCTCAAAACCCTCTCTGACCAGAATCAAATTTGAACTACTTTGTACTACCAACTTTTTCTCCATGACCTCAACTTTTGTGAGCATGATCACATGACTAAATAAGGCCACCACACCAAGTGGTGCATCAAGGAGAAGTGATCTACTCAACTGGATCTGCACAAATCCATTCCTGCCCATTTTTAGGGTTTGCAAAAGTTGCATTGGCAACTTTGTCCAAATAAGCTCAAAATGGGTGGAAGGCCCTAATTATATGTGGCATCTCACCCTGTGGAGTATCATGACCAGTGGAAGTCATGAACTTGCCCAAAACATCATCAAACACCTTCTGGCAGAATTTTAGAATGCTAATTCCATCCCCTTCCACTATTCTCCTTGAGCCCATCTTTTTACCACAACCCCTCCTTGTTCCCCTCTGTCACTTGGATGCTTCCCTGCCCGAGGAAGAAATGATGAGGGATGGGGAAACCCCATTTGTCTTCTCTGGACAGCAGCTTCTCCCCTCTCTCTCTACCTCCTTCTCTCCCCTCGGCTCTCCAAGGCATCCAAGGCCCGTTTCAGCTTTTGCCCACACCCCCTGCGGCCACCAGACACTAGTGGACGTGCGCGGACGCGGAAAAACCTCGGATGCCGGCCAAAGTCGCGCTCTGGAGCGCCCGGCAGGTTACCGACCGTTGACGCCGCGCCTCCCGACGACCTCGAGCTTCCCCCGCGCGCCAGTCGATGCCCCTCGACGTCCGCTCCACGCCAGCAGGCCTCCCACTTGCTCCCGCGTCCTCCTGTCTCTCCTGCAGCTCGCGCCAGAACGCCGCCCCGCTCGGCCAATACTCGCGCCACTTCTGTGGCCCGCGTGCAGCTCGCCCCGCTCCTTCTCTCTCTCCCTGGCACCCTACACCACTCCCACGAACACCCCCGAGCCCTCCAATCCCTCTCTAACGGCCACCCGAGCCGATCCCCGCGGGCACCCGTAGGCCACGCCCACAGTGGACCTCGGCCAGCCCATATAAGGCGATCCCGATCCTCTCTTTCGCTCCCTGTCGCTCCCCCACACTCCAAATCGACCTCCCGTACCACCCATTCGTCTCCAGAACCGTCCGAGCTCGAGATCGAGCTCGAGCTCCGCCGCCTCGGCTCGTCGGCGTTTGCGCGGTACAGGCCTCCTCCGCCTCCGTTTCTTCTCGATCTGGAACCGCGCAGCCACACTGACCATTTCCCCTCTCTTTCCCCCTCTTTTTGCAGCCGGGAACGGCCGGATTCATCAACGCCCGAAGCACCTCCGCCGCGTGACCTCGTCGCCGGCGAACCAGGCTGCTCCGGCGACCGTCTCCGCCACCACCCGAACGGCGACTCCGCCTCGAGTCCAACGGTACCACCCGCGCACCTTCCCGTGCTCTGTATCGCCGCCGGCGAGCTCGTCGCTGCCTCCGGCCGGAGGTAGATGACGATGGCCGTGAGGCCAGCCCGTCGACCTCACGCATACGGCGGGTGGGATCCTCTGTCGAGTTTAAAGCGTCTTGCACAAGATCGGTTCGCCCGTCGGTGAAGGCGTGTTCGCCTTCGCCTTGACGTGGCGGCCAGCGTGGGCTGGTTTCCCCTCTGGGCTGCTGCCCGTGGCCTCTCGGCCCGATGGCACAGCGCCACTTTTCTTTTCTTTTACATCTCTTTTCCAAAAATTCCACAGGGCAAAATATTTGTCCAAATGAAATGATTCCAACTCCTAAAATCTCAGAATAATCCTACCTATTTATTGATATAACTTTCATGCACATCCATTACACCTTTTTGCTCTATTCAAATTTAAATTCAAATTTGAACAATAAAACCCCTGTTTGAAAATCCAAAACTCTGTTTCCCTAGCTCCAAATTCAAAACCAAGAATTTTCCCCTTCCTAGTTTTCCTCCTAGTATTTTACAAAAATAAGTTGACATTTTTTTGAGCACTTTGAATTTTTTGTTTTTATTATTGTCTTATTTTCCCGTTATTTTCTTGCAACGTTAGATCCCGTATTTGACGAGGTAGCTGAGGAAGAAGGAGGAGCAGGGCCTGAATACTTTGAAGACCAAGCCAACCAAGGCAAGCAGCCCTTTGACCATGTCTATGAAACCCGTTTTATGTATGTCATATATAGCTCTTTATTATTGTTGCATCGGAATCATGGTGAGATGGTGAACCACGTGGGTTGGTTGCCTCCGTTACTTCCTCATTGATACTTGCATTGTGTATGGCCCTACCTTCTTATGAGGGTTATGTCGGTGGGAGTAGATAGGATGCTAAAGTAGTTGCTACGCAAAAAGGGACGGGTTTATGCATGGTGAAGGAGACAAAGTTTTTTCAAAGACTTTTCGAAAACCCCGTCGGGTGCCACTTATGCCCGAGGGAGATGATGAGATGGGTGACCACTTGATGACGAAGTGGTGTGCCAAGGAAAGTGTGTGTTGTTTTCAAAACGGATTGGTCGGAGTTGCGACCGTTATTCCAACCTTACATGCGCAACCACTCTACCCTTATATGGGAAAGGGCATTATTGAGTACCTAGACCGATACTAGCTTGGAGCCCGCATTACTAGTGACGGGGGAGAGTTGGTGCTCTCTCTTGGGACGGGGTCGTGCCAGGTAGGGCGGCCATGACTGTTTTCACAGGGCACCGGACACACCGTTGGTACCCCGTGCCAGTGGTATGTGATAAGTATGGGAGTGAGGCTCCAAGAAAGTGTTATGTGAAAAGTTAGGCACGGTGGTTACTACCAATCGAGTGGACTCCATGTTAGTGTCGTCTAGGGAAAGGTAGTGATCGGGTGCTTACCCCGGGTACTTGAGGTACCACGGGTCGTGGATGACACGGAAGTTCCCCGGATCTAGTGGGTAAAGTGTGCAACCTCTGCAGAGTGTAAAACTATTCGAATAGCCGTGTCCACGGTCAAGGACAGTTGGGTAACCGCTCTTGGGCTATGTCCACTTGTTTACAAACCAAGTGTGTGTGATGATGAAATGACTTGGGTCAAGTCAAGGGACTTGACATGAATGAGATGGGTTGGTGCCCACTCTGTTTATGTTAGATGGGTTGGTGCCCACTCTATTTTTGTTGATATCTGTAACCAGTCCTCATGGTTGCTTGAATTCTCTTGATGCATGCTTACGAGATGTTGAACATGTCACTGCACTCAAAACTAGCTTTCTGCAAAACTTACCTATATCATGCATTGTTGTACCTTGAACCAAAACATGGGTTGCTTGCGAGTACATTCAAAGTAGTCATTGGCTTGCCACTGGTTATTTAATTGACCAGGCATGGAAGAACCGAAGTTCGAAGAAGAGTTCTTTGGAGACGAACATGCGAACTAGGACGTTTCCCAGTCAGAATGCCTATAGGGTTAAGGCTGATGGCATGGGTTCTACTTATCGACAACGATTTCCGCTGCTTATGTTTCATTCGATATTCAGCCCGTAAGGCTTTATCAATGTAAGACTTGACCATAATGGTCTCAATTTGTGTAACGCGGTATGTATGGATGTAAGACTCTTGTTATTCAGCTTCTGTGTGTTCAATGAGCATTGATCTCTGGGATCACTGTACACGTGCATTCGGTGATCTCGACTTATGAGTCGGGGTCCCCACATTTCGGGATTAGTGTTAAACCTAAATAAATGTTATTTGGCATTTGCGTTGAGCATGAATATGATTTGATCGTGTTTATTGCAATACGATTATTGATTTAAAATCAAAGAATAATTGTTGTTCTGTTTACATGAATAAAACCTTCAATGGTCATACACCCAATGAAATTAGTTTGTTGGATCTCGATCGTAGTGATACACATATTCATAATATTGAGGCCAAAAGATGCAAAGTTAATAATGATAGTGCAACTTATTTGTGGCACTACCGTTTGGAGTCATATCGATTAAAAGCGCATGAAGAAACTCCATAAAGATGGATTTTCGAATCACTTGGTTATGTATCATTTGATGCTTGCGAACCGTGCCTTTTGGGCAAGATGACTAAAACTCCGTTCTTGAACAATGGAGCGAACTCTTGACTTATTGGAAATAATACATCTTGATGTATGCGAGACCAATGAGTATGAAGGCTCGTGGCAAGTATCGTTATTTTCTGACCTTCACAAGATGATTTGAGCAGATATGGGTATATCTACTTGATGAAACATAAGTCTGAAATAGTTGAAAGGTTCAAAGAATTTTGGAGTGAAGTGGAAAAATCATCGTAACAAGAAAATAAAGTTTCTGCGATCTGATCACGGAGACGAATATTTGAGTTACGAATTTGGTCTTCAATTAAAACAATGTGGAATAGTTTAACAGCTCACGCCACCTGGAACACCACAATGTTATGGTGTGTCCGAATGTCGTAACCGCACTTTATTGGATATGGTGCGATCTATGATGTCTCTTACTGATTTACCAATATTGTTTTGGGGTTATGCATTAGAGACAGCTGCATTCACATTGAAAGGGCACCATCTAAATCCGTTGAGACGACAACATATGAACTGTGGTTTAGCTAGAAACCCAAGTTGTCGTTTCTTAAAGTTTGGGGCTGCGATGCTTATGTGAAAAAGTTTCATCTGATAAGCTCGAACCCAAATCGAATGCGTCTTCATAGAATACCCAAAGGAAATTGTTGGGTACACCTTCTATCACAGATCCGAAAGCAAGATATTCGTTGCTAAAAATGGATCCTTTCTAGAGAAGGAGTTTCTCTCGAAAGAAGTGAGTGAGAAGAAAGTAGAGCTTGATAAGGTAACTGTACCTTCTCCCGAATTGGAAAATAGTTCATCACTGAAATCAGTTCCAGTGGTTTCTACACCAATTAGTGAGGAAGCTAATGATGATGATCATGAAACTTCAGATCAACTTACTACAGAACCTCGTAGGTATTCCAGTGCAGTCCGCACGGTGATACGATAATCCTGTTACGGAAGTCATGTTACTAGACCATGATGAACCTCGAACTATGAAGAAGCGATGGTGAGCCCAGATTCCGCAAAATGGCTTGAGGCCATGAAATCTGAGATGGGATCCATGTATAAGAACAAAGTGTGGACTTTGGTGGACTTGCCCGATGATCGGCAAGCCATAGAAAATAAATGGATCTTCAAGAGGAAGACGAACGTTGATAGTAGTGTTACTATCTACAAAGCTCAAATTGTTGCAAAAGGTTTTCGGCAAGTTCAAGGTGTTGAATACAATGAGGTTTTCTCACTTGTATCGATGCTTAAAAATCTGTCCAAATCATGTTAGCAATTGTCACATTTTATGAAATCTGGCAAATGGATGTAAAACCTGCATTCCTTAATGGTTTTCTTAAAGAAGAGTTGTATATGATGCAACCAGAAGGTTTTGTCAATCCTAAAGGTGCTAACAAAATATGCATGCTCCAGCGATCGATCTATGGACTGGTATAAGCATCTCAGAGTTGGAATATACGCTTTGATAAGTTGATCAAAGCATATAGTTTTGTACAGACTTACGGTGAAGCCTGTATTTACAAGAAAGTGAGTGGGACAACATTTCTGATAAGTATATGTGAATGACATATTATTGATCGGAAATAATATAGAATTATTCTGCAAAGCATAAAGGAGTGTTTGAAAGGAGTTCTTTAAAAGAAAGACCTCTGTAAAGCTACTTACATATTGAGCGTCAAGATCTATTGATATAGATCAAGACGCTTGATAAGATTTTCAATGAGTACATACCTTGACATGATTTTGAAGTAGTTCAAAATGGAGCGATCAAAGAAAGAGTTCTTGCTGTGTTGCAAAGGTATGAAATTGAGTAAGACTTCGAATCCCGACCACGACAGAAAATAGAAAGAGAATGAAAGTCAATTCCCTATGCATCATCATAGGTTCTATAAAAGTATGCCATGCTATGGACCAGACCTATTGTATACTCTGCCCTGGTTTGGCAAGGGAGTACAATAGTGATCTAGGAGTAGATCACTGGCCATTGGTCAAAATTTTCCTTAGTGGAATAAAGATATGTTTCTCGATTATGGAGATGACAAAAAGGTTCATCGTAAAGGGTTACGTCGATACAAGTTTTGGCACTGATCCAGATGACTCTAAGTCTCAATCTGGATACATATTGAAAGTGGGAGTAATTAGCTAGAGTAGCCCTGAGCAGAGCATTGTAGACACAGAATATTTGCAAAATACATACGGCTCTGAATGTGACAGACCCGTTGACTAAATTTCTCTCACGAACAAAACATGATCATACCTTTGTACTCTTTGGGTGTTAATCACATAGCGATGTGAGCTAGATTATTGACTCTAGTAAACCCTTCGAGTGTTGATCACATGAAGATATGAACTATGGGTATTAATCACATACAGATGTGAATATTGGTGTTAAATCACATGGCGATGTGAACTAGATTATTGACTCTAGTGCAAGTGGGAGACTGAAGGAAATATGCCCTAGAGGCAATAATAAAGTTATTATTTATTTCCTTATATCATGATAAATGTTTATTATTCATGCTAGAACTGTATTAGCCGGAAACATAATACATGTGTGAATACATAGACAAACATAGTGTCACTAGTATGCCTCTACTTGACTAGCTCATTAATCAAAGATGGTTAAGTTTCCTAACCATAGACATGAGTTGTCATTTGATTAACGGGATCACATCATTAGAAGAATGATGTGATTGACTTGACCCATTCCGTTAGCCTAGCACTTGATCGTTCAGTATGTTGCTATTGCTTTCTTCATGACTTATACAATGTTCCTACAACTATTAGATTATGCAACTCCCGTTTACCGGAGGAACACTTTGTGTGCTACCAAACGTCACAACATAACTGGGTGATTATAAAGGTGCTCTACAGGTGTCTCCGAAGGTACATGTTGGGTTGGCGTATTTCGAGATTAGGTTTTGTCACTCCGATTGTCGGAGAGGTATCTCTGGGCCCTCTCGGTAATAAACATCACTTAAGCCTTGCAAGCATTGTAACTAATGAGTTAGTTACGGGATGAAGTATTACGGAACGAGTAAAGAGACTTGCGGGTAACGAGATTGAACCAGGTATTTGATACCGACAATCGAATCTCGGGGAAGTAACATACCGATGACAAAGGGAACAATGTATGTTGTTATGCGGTTTGACCGATAAAGATCTTCGTAGAATATGTAGGAGCCAATATGGACATCCAGGTTCCGCTATTGGTTATTGACCACGAATAGTTCTAGGTCATGTCTACATAGTTCTCGAACCCGTAGGGTCCGCACGCTTAAGGTTTCGATGACAGTTATATTATGAGTTTATGAGTTTTGATGTACCGAAGGAGTTAGGAGTCCCGGATGAGATCGGGGACATGACGAGAGTCTCGAAATGGTCGAGGCGTAAAGATCGATATATTGACGACTATATTCGGAGTTCGGAAGGTTCAGTGATTGGTATTTATCGAGTCTGGAGAGTTACGGGAATTCGCCGGGGAGAAGTATTGGGCCTTATTGGGCCATACAGGGAAAGAGAGAGGGCTGCCTAGGGCAGGCGCGCCCCATGGCCTAGTCCGGGTGGACTAGGGGAGAGGCCGCACCCCTCCTTCCTTCCTTCTCTCTTCCCTTCCTTGTCTCCTACTCCTAATACATGGAAGGACTCCTAGTTGGACTAGGAAAGGGGAATCCTACTCGGTGGGAGTAGGACTCCCCTAGGGCGTGCCATAGAAGAGGGCGGCCCTCCCTCCTCCACTCCTTTATATCTGAGGGGTAGGGGCACCCATAGACACACAAGTTGATCTGGGATCGTTCCTTAGCCGTGTCGGTGCCCCCGCCACCATATTCCACCTCGGTCATATTGTCGCGGAGTTTAGGCGAAGCCTGCGTCGATAGAACATCATCATCGTCCTGCACGCCGTCGTCTTGTGGAACTCATCCCCGCGCTTTGCTGGATCGGAGCCGGGGATCGTCATCGAGCTGAGCGTGTGCTGAACTTCGGAGCTGCCGTCGTTCGGTACTTGGATCGGTCGGATCGTGAAGACGTACGACTACATCAACCACGTTGTCATAATGCTTCCGCTTACGGTCTATGAGGGTACGTGGACAACACTCTCCCCTCTCGTTGCTATGCCATCACCATGATCTTGCGTGTGCGTAGGATTTTTTTTGAAATTACTACGTTCCCCAACACCCCAATATTTAGGTCTGAATATATTTTCATTTTCTGGCACACGGTAGATCCAAAATGGTAATATCAATCTGTGAACCCTGTTTTTCATCACTTAGCCATTTTCCACTCATAGATCTGAGAATTGGCAACTGTGCGGGTGGTTTAACCTTTGAATCATAATCCGCCAGTATACCATTAGGCCCCTCTTAAACCGCCAACTGCTTATCTCTGCAAGCTGATAATGTATATCTCCAGTTTATAACTCTTGCACGCTTTAAAATAACCTTCCCCTTTACTTTTAGCAGTTGATCATGATTTCTTAAACCGGCATCAATCTTCTTTCAGGTCTTGTTTAACTAATGGCCAAACAATTTTATGCTTGCAAATGGGTTCCTTCCCGGGTTACAAAAGAGCAGCTGAATGGGTGTGTTGCCACCGGCGCTTTAGCGAGTAAGGAAATCAACCACTGGAGAGTCCTCGGTCCAGAAAATCCTCCTGAACCCAAGGATAGAGAGGTGATTGTATTTACTGATCATCTGGGTCGAGGGTTTAGCCCTCCCGGATCAAAATTCTTCCGTGGCATGCTTGCTAGCTTCCAATTCCGTCCTCAAGATATTGGACCGAACTCCGTGTCCAATATTTGCAATTTTCAAGTGTTTTGCGAGGCTTATCTGCAAGAAGAACATACTATTGAATTATTCAGAGACTTCTTTTACTTAAACCATCGTACTGAATTTACGGACGGGCCCAACACTGAACTTGGCGGAGTTTCAATTCAGAAAAGGAAATATGTCAACTTCCCTCACGCCAAGCATCATAGCCACCCCAAAGACTGGAATCAGACTTGGTTTTATTGTCAAAACACAGCTCCAGCCGACGAAAATCCTCTGCCGGGTTATCGTGCTCACCGGCTTACCAACACACATCCAGTTCCCAAATGACTCACTACAAAGGAACGAGCTAAGTATGCACCACAGCTTTCAAAGCTCCGAGCCTTTATGGCGAATGGTTTAACTAGCATCGACTTTGTCTGTTGTTGGGTCTCTTGGAGTATCTTGCCCTTAAGCCGTTGTCCCGGTTTAATGTGCGAGTACATAGGGAATGCCAAAGACCCTCAGCGGCGTATTGATATTTAGCTAACTGACGAGAAGATTACTGAATCTGTCAAGAAGATGCTAGATGAAACGGTATCTGAGTGCAGCAAGACAGGGCTTAGTCCTTTATGTGTTTCCAATAAACCGCCAGCTGTAAGAATTGCGTCATTCTTGTCTTAATCCGACCCCTCTTAAATATTTCTTTATAACTTGTTGTCCATCTTTGTAGGGTGATGATTTGTTCTGGAAAAGGAAGCTGCAGGATAAACCGGCGAAGCCGCAGGATAAACCGACGAAAACACCTCGCACTAAGACCAAAGTTACAAAGAAACCCGCGAAGAAGAAAACTGCCGAGTCCCCTGACCTCCCCAATGATGAAGAGGTTGATGATCCGGGGTCAGAGGTAGAACTTGATTCTCTTGGCTCTTCTTTCATACACCTCATTGACAATGATCATTATCAGGATGATGCAGAAGCTAGCCACGCTAGTGATGTAGAGGTAATTATTCTTTCTTCCGACTCAGATCCTCTGCCAACACCAAAAACCCGTTAAGCAGTACGGAAAGTAAGATTTTCACACCCTCTAGCTTATTCGGATCCGCACTTTCTTTTGAAGACACAGCAACATCAAGCTCGCCGCACCACCCGGCATAGCGGCCAAGTGGTTACTTCCTCCGGTTTACCGAACACTCCGGTTCGTAAACGCCGCCTAGAGGTCTCTTGTACTTCTGATATACCTTGTCCCAGGGCGGGTTATTTCTGATATCCTCTTAATCCGTCTGATTCGAATTACCATGGAACCTCCCATTCATCTTCTGGCGAGTCAACAGGGACGAAGCTTCCAACCCTTCAAATAGTTCCTAGGTGAGCAGATGTTGCTAACCCACCAAACCTTTATATTTTTTATCCTTGCACTGTTCTGATGCATACTTATTGTTCTCCAGGGCCAAAGCTAGAGCCAGAAAGAAGGCCAAAGTGGACCAACCGGCTAAAGACCCCAATCAAGATGAAACGGAAAAGACTCCTGAACCGTCACACCCAGATGCTGACAATATTCTTGATGGCCCGTCGTTGCCGGATCAAGCAACTGAAGCTGAGCACATGGATATTGATCCATCAGCTCATGCTGATGATCCGCCAAGCCCGGCTAAAGGTGCTGATAACGATGTTGTCATTACTGGCACTGGTTACACCTCCCTTGGCAATCCCATAACCTTGTCCAAACACAGCGCCAAAGAGGAAAAAGCAGCTGTTGATAAGGGCAAGTGGAAGGCAGATTTGGACAGCTACACTCACCTCAACGCCCAAGACATTCATTCTGGGATTTTAAGCCGTCTGTACACAAACTGTGACTCTGAAGCCGGTTTAGTGAACATGATGAAGGAGCGATGTGAGGTAAATCTCGTTGAACTCTTCATAAGTATTCCTTCCTTCTGATCTATTTATAATATCAACTCCAGTAGCCCCCAAGGGCCGGTTTGGCAATATCTATTCAAACCGGGACTTCGTAAAATAATGATTCTTTAATTTTTCCCGTGTAGCCCTCAAGGGCAGGTTTATCTCTTCAAGATGAACCGGGACTTCATGTTGTAAGGCTCACACTTCTTGGTAAATACTTTTGGAAACTGGTTTATCATCAAAGAAAAAATCCACAACTTTATACTTGAGCACATAGGCATTAGCCCCCAAGTGTCAAGATTAATACTTGTATTGAGCTTTGGGACTTTGCCATACTGTTGATAAGAAGCGATAGGCATTAGCCCCCAAGTGCCAAGTGTATAACTTGTTATGTGCTTGGGACTTTAAAATTTGTTCTGCCAACTCATAAAATACCTCTTGCAGGCTGAGCTAGAAAAGAAAGAATCCCAAATCGCCGACCTTGAGGAGAATATCAAGACCCAGCAAGCAGAAACTTCCAAGGCGAAAAAGGAGCTGACTGGCGCTTTAGCGGCCATGGAACAACTGAAGGAAAGCTTCAAGAATGAGCGTCGAAGCTGGGATGCAGAAAAAACAACTTTCTTTGAAGAAAGTGAAGATCTTGTGTGACCCTTAAACCGGTGGCGGAAGAGTTAACCAGCTTGAAACAACAAATAAATGCTATGACTGTTGCTGTCTTTGGTAAGTAACTTCTTCACAACCTTCAAAACTTCATTATTCCATAAATCACCGGCTTACCAATGTCTGAGATGATGCACAATCTCGCATTACGCATCTGGGCTCTGATATGCAGAAGAAGTGGAAGGTTGCCTATACACTGATAGAGCAAATGTATACCGGCGCACAACAGATTATCTGCACAGCTTCTTACAATAAACCGCCCCCAACTTTGATCAAGGAGACTTTAGAGAGGTTGTCGATGCTGCCCGCCTGGCTTGAAGAGATAAAATGACCGGCTGCAAGGGCCCGCGCTCTTACCGCACTAACCCGTGCTAAGGCGTGGATATCTGATCTTGATCCGGCTGACATAGGGAATGGTTATCCAAGCATCAAGGAAGACAGGTCGGCATTTGATAGTGAAGATCTTCGGGCTTTGATGAGGGAGATGCGCCTGTTGGCTAGTAAGTTGACTGAAGAGACCGATCTTTTGTTTCATCAGTCAATTTATGATGCCCACAACAAGAGGGTCAATACGCCGAGCTACGAAGCTCCCACTCTTATTCCGCCAATTCGTAAGCATACTTATGCCCCTGAAGTTGACCCCTCCAATCTTATAAGCGATGAAGCTGTGTTCAGAGCCTTAACTGGGATCGATTGGGCAACCACTGACTTCCATCCACTGGATAGAGAGGAGGAGGATGAACCGCCGCAAGATGATCCACAACCGTCGAGCCAGCCCACCGCTAATGCATAAACCGGTGGCCGGTTTAACTTCTTCGTTTTGCAAGACTTGGTCTTTTGGGCATAAAAATGCCATGTAATAGGCTAGTTGAAAACTTCTTGGATCCGATGTGCCATCATGCACCTTGCATGACACTGTTAAACCGCCATGCTATGAAAACTCTATGCTTGCTCATGATACTTTGTTTTTTGTAGAATCTGTTCCTGCATATAACAGATAAGTTGCATCTTGGCGGTTTACCGCTAGACGGGTTATCATGCCCAACAACATAGTTTATAACTGATGTAGGACTAAAAATAACAATATACAACATAAATGTGATATGTGTTCACTGCTGATTTATCAAGCTAGTGTAATAAGTATATTTCCGGTTTAATACCAAGCCGGGTTAATAAACACCGGATTACCCTTCTTTCATACTGGTGACTTATAGTCAGAAACAAGGCTGGGTTAATAAACACATGTTTATCGCCATATGTACGACTCATGAAGCTTTATAAGCCTTACTTGGATTTCAACCATGTAATATTTTGTGTTTATAAGAGAAAAAATTGAAAAAATACATTCAAAGTAAAATCAACAGAAAAAATCCAAGGCTTTCATAGGCCGCCGAGCCAAAATATCTTCTTCAATGAAACTAGTATTAACCAGTGGAAGGTATGTGCTTTCCGTGAGCTGGCACTCACACTACCACTTCGACATTTTAACCTGGATAAGTTCAGTTCTTATTTAAAGATAGACTTATCAGGAGTACGCGGGGTCAGAGTACATCAAGCACCACAGGCCGAATTATCCAAGTTTCAACGAAGGCGGTTGTAACAGCCTGAGCTTCTCCTTTCTATCCGTAAACCATGCCCTCTCATGACAAAACAGCATTTTAACTTTAACAATTTCAAAGTCTTTGCTAGAAAAGATTGACTGTGAAGAGTTTGCTGGGTCAATCAGGATTATCTGATGGAGAAGCTTCCGGAATACAGGCAGGATGACCCGGGGTTTTAGGTGAATACACCTGGCTTCCAAGCCTAGCTTTTATAGCCTATCACAAGGGTTACATCCACTTTCGTTCTTTAGAATAGAAAGATCCCCAAGCAATATTTTGAGCTGTGCTCAAGGGTACCTATGTTTGAGCTTGTGCTTTTACAACAGACTCTCTTTGGTCCTCATAACCTGGGTTGCAAGCCCCAAAGTTTTTTAGTGGCCAATAAGCCGGATCAAAGGGTAATGATAACTTCACTTTATAAAGCGTAAAACCCCAAAAAACTCAATGAAGAAAAGCGACAGAGGCCCTGCTTTAGCGGGCATGCCAGTTTATTATATTGATCATAATATATACATTGTCAGAATATGTACATCAGAAGAGCCTATGGCTCAGGTGTAATAAGGTCGAAGATGAGAAATATTCCACGGCCGGCAGGTCTCCTCCTCTGATTTGCGTGAGCCTTTGTGCTCTCGAACATCGATAAGGTAGTATGACCCGTTGTTCAGATTCTTGCTGACCACAAAGGGTCCTTCCCAAGGTGGGGATAACTTGTGCATATCTGTCTGATCTTGGATAAGCCGGAGCACTAAGTCACCTTCTTGAAAAGCTCTGGTTTTAACCCGGCGGCCATGATAATGCCGCAGATCTTGCTGATAAATCGCCGAACGAGCCGCCTCTATGTCCCATTTTTCATCTAACAGGTCCAATGCATCTTGGCATGCTTTTTTGTTGTCCACTTCAACATAAGCTGCCACCCGAGGCGAGTCATGGCGCATGTCACTGGGGAGAACTGCTTCTGCTCCATAAACCACGAAGAAAGGTGTATAACTCGTAGATCTATTGGGGATGGTATTAATGCTCCACAATACGGAAGGCAACTCTTCCACCCAACAACCCGACGTCCTCTGCAAAGGAACCATAAGGCGGAGCTTGATGCCTTTCAAGATTTCTTGATTAGCTCTCTCAGCTTGACCATTAGACTGGGGGTGAGCCACTGATGACACATCAAGCCGGATGTGCTCACATTGACAGAAGTCTTCCATAGCACCCTTGGAGAGATTCGTGCCATTATCTGTTATGATGTTGTGTGGAAAACAAAGCAGAAAATCACCTTCTTCATGAATTGAACCGCCGTAGCTGCATCACACTTGCTGACTGGCTCCGCCTCTATCCATTTAGTGAACTTATCAACTGCCACCAAAAGGTGGGTCTTCTTATCCTTGGACCTCTTAAAAGGCCCTACCATATCAAGCCCCCAAGTGGCAAACGGCTAAGTGATTGGAATCATCCTCAACTCCTGAGCCGGAACGTGGGCTTGGCGTGAAAACTTCTGACAACCGTCACACTTCCTAACCAAATCCTCAGCATCAACATGAGCCATTAGCCAATAGAAACCGTGTAGAAAAGCTTTAGCCAAAAGGGGTTTTGAACCAGCATGATGACCACAATACCCTTCATGGATTTCATGCAAAATCTCATAGCCTTCTTCAAGAGAAACGCAACGCTGAAACGCCCCCGAGACACTGCAGTGATGTAACTCGCCGTTGACAATAGTCATGGACTTGGACCACCCGTTTATCTGGCTGGCCAAGATTTCGTCCTCGGGTAACTCTCCCTTGGTCATATACGCTAGGTATGGCACCATCCAATAAGGGATAGAATGAAGAACCGCCACCAGTTGAGCCTCCGGGTCAGGAACAGCCAGATCCTCCTCTATAGGCAACTTGACCGACGGGTTATGCAAAACATCGAGGAAGACATTGGGCGGCACCGGTTTACGCTGAGACCCCAGCCGGCTTAAAGCGTCCGCCGCTTCATTCTTGCGCCGACCAATGTGCTCGACCTGGTAAACCTTGAAGTGACCAGCAATAACATCCACCTCACGTTGATAAGCCGCCATGAGCGGATCCTTAGAATCCCAAGTACCAGAGACTTGCTGAGCCACTAAATCGGAGTCCCCAAAGCATCGTACCCGGATTAAGTTCATTTGCTTAGCCATCCGAAGACCGTGGAGCAAGGCCTCATACTCAGCTGCATTGTTAGTACAAGGAAACATCAAGTGGAGAACATAACAAATTTGTCACCTAGAGGGGAAGTAAGAACAACTCCAGCCCCCGAGCCCTCCAATTGTCTGGACCCGTCGAAGTGAATAGTCCAGTATGTGTTATCCGGTTTATCCTCTGGCACCTGCAACTCTATCCAGTCATTAATGAAGTCCACGAGCGCTTGGGACTTGATGGCCGTACGAGGCATATATTTTAACCCGTGAAGTCCAAGCTCGATAGCCCACTTAGCAACTCGTCCAGTTGCTTCCCTGTTCTGGATGATATCTCCCAAAGGAGCGGAACTGACCACGGTGATGGGATGGCCCTGAAAGTATTGCTTAAGCTTCTGGCTCGCCATAAATACTCCATACACAAGCTTCTGCCAATGTGGATATCTCTTCTTCGACTCAATAAGCACCTCGCTGATATAATAAACCGGCCGCTGAATCGGATACTCCTTACCTGCCTCCTTGCGCTCCACCACAATAGCCACGCTGACAGCCCGGGTGTTAGCATGCCACATATAACAGCAATGATTCTTTATCAATGGGGGCAGCAAGAACAGGTGGCTCGGCTAACTGTTTCTTCAAGTCCTCCAACGCCGCATCAGCAGCCTCACTCCAGACAAAGTTATCTGTCTTTTTCATCATTTGGTATAAAGGGATAGCTTTTTCTCCCAACCGGCTGATAAACCGGCTTAGCGCCGCAATACGACCTGCCAGACATTGTACATCGTTGATACACGCCGGTTTAGCTAGAGAAGTGATAGCCTTGATCTTCTCCGGATTAGCTTCGATGCCCCTGTTAGACACCAAAAACCCAAGAGTTTGCCTGTCGGTACATCGAAGACGCACTTGGCCGGGTTAAGCATCATTTTATAAACCCGGAGGTTATCAAAGGTCTCCTTCAAATCATCTATCAATGTCTCCTTCTTCCTGGACTTCACCACAATATCATCCACATAAGCGTGAACATTGCGCCCAATCTGCTTGTGAAGGCAATTCTGCACACACCGCTAATAAGTCGCTTGGGCACTGTCGGTGTCAAAACTGGCGGATCTCGGGTAGGGGGTCCCGAACTGTGCGTCTAGGCGGATGGTAACAGGAGACAAGGGACACGATGTTTTTACCCAGGTTCGGGCCCTCTCGATGGAGGTAAAACCCTACTCCTGCTTGATTGATATTGATGATATGGGTAGTACAAGAGTGGATCTACCACGAGATCAAGGAGGCTAAACCCTATAAGCTAGCCTATGGTATGATTGTTGTTCGTCCTATGGACTAAAACCCTCCGGTTTATATAGACACCGGAGAGGGCTAGGGTTACACAGAGTCGATTACAATGCTAGGAGATCTACATATCCGTATTGCCAAGCTTGCCTTCCACGCCAAGGAAAGTCCCATTCGGACACGGGACGAAGTCTTCAATCTTATATCTTCATAGTCTTGGAGTCCGGCCAATGATGATAGTTCGGCTATCCGGACACCCCCTAGTCTAGGACTCCCTCAGTAGCCCCTGAACCAGGCTTCAATGACGATGAGTCCGGCGCGCATATTGTCTTCGGCATTGCAAGGCGGGTTCCTCCTCCGAATAATTCGCAGAAGATTGTGAAACGCTAGGATAGTGTCTGGCTCTGCAAAATAAATTCCACATACCACCGTAGAGAGAATAATATTTACACAAGTTCAATCTGCTAACGTATTTTATGGTGTGACATCACACCACCACCAAGCCTTTTCTTGAATCGTTTTTATTATTCCACCTCGGCACGTTTAGCGAAGCAGTTTCCTTGGCACGTCTTGTCCAAGCTGAGATCGTGTCCCCTTATTCCGGGATTCTCATCAATACGGACGTGGGTAACCCAACCGCGCCATTGATTGTGGCGCTTGGGAGATAAGCGAGTTTTACCAGGCTGGTGGGGACGCATAGTTTCATCCACCCATATATAAGGGGATAAGGATCCACCTTTTTACCTTACGCCTTCTTCCTCCTTTGCTTATCCATCTCCGTGCATTCGAGCTCCAGCGCCCAAGTCCGCACATCTCACCTCAACCTTCTCCAGCCATGTCCGGAGCGGGAGGCAAGTGGATTGCCTCCTCCGTTACGGAGGGGCACATCAAGCTGCTTGCGCGGATATTGTCCGAGACATCGTGCACCGGCTCCCTGACGAGGGGCAGCTCATCCCCACCCCCGGGCCCCATGAGAGGGTGGTATCCCTTCCCCATTTCCTCCGTGGACTGGGCCTCCCACTCCACCCCTTTGTTCGGGGGCTCATGTTCTACTACGGCCTGGATTTCCATGTTCTGGCCCCGAATTTCATCCTCAACATCTTGGCATTTATCGTCATGTGCGAGGCCTTCCTCTGCATCCAGCCCCACTTCGGCTTGTGGCTAAAGACCTTCAATGTCAAGCCGAAGGTTGTGAAGGGCAGCCAAACGGAGTGCGGAGGCGCCATGGTGGGCAGGATGCCCAACGTCACTTGGCTCGAGGGCGCCTTTGTGGAAACCATCAAAGGGTGGCAATCGGGGTGGTTCTACATCACCGAGCCGCATGACCCTGAATGGGCAGTGGTCCCCGAATTCAGATCTGGCATCCCCATGCGGCTCACTTCCTGGAAAGAGAAGGGCCTGCTGTGGGGTAGTTCGGAGGAGCTGACCGGACTCCAATCCTGTCTCCAAACCCTGGTGAACAAGAAGCTCAAGCTTGTCAACGTGATCCAGGTCATGCTCATCCGCCGGATTCTCCCTACCAATAGCGGGACTTCAATTTGTGGGAGTTCAATCCGGCACAGCACCAAACCTTGAGCGGCCTCTTCGACACTACGTACGAAGACGCCTGGAGGGTGCTGTTGAAGGGTGTCGAGGCTCCCGCGTCCGCTACTGAAGATCGCGGATTCAGCTCGCAGCGTCCAGCTAGCGAGGTAAGCCATGTTATCCTTTATGGGACACTTGCTTTTCATAGTTTGACTCTATGCGGGATCTAAACTTCCAATACCTTTAACAGGCCTGGCAGAAGACGTCCGGACAGGTTAACTGTCCGGCTCCCCTTCCAGAAGACCCAGCGGATGCCCGTCTAACAGGGCTGCTGGTCCCGGCACTTTACGTGGTGCCGGAGAAGAAAACCAAGAAGAAGGCCACGGGAACCGGAGGAGTTCCGGCGCCAGTGTTATCGGTTCATCGTCCGATGACTCGGGCGGACTCCTCCCATGAGGGCGAGGAGGAGAAGAAGAGGCCTCTCCCGGTGAAGAGAGAGAAGAAGAAGGCCTCCCCAACGGGGGAGGCCAAAGGGTCCAAGAAGGGAAGGACCCTTCCCCCGGACTGCTCCGCCAACGCCGGTGACAGCGAAGAGAAGTGGCCCTCAAGGGCCAAGCCCCTGGCGAGACCGTAAGCATCCGGACTCCTGAATAACTCATAATTTTCTTTTTGTTGCATAGCATCTTTTAACGCCGCATACAACCCTGTAGTCTGCCCAAGGATGATCTTCCCGCTTCATCGAGCGGGTCCTTGGGCACGTCGGATGTGAATAGCACTGCACTTCCGGCCGCCTCCTCCCCCCGCGACGCTGACGACGGCGAGGTGGGATCCTAGAAAGGGACCCACCAGGAAGAGGAGGCCCCTGAGGTGCCGCAGGGCAACCTCCCGGACTTCGGACCGGACTCGACACCGGAACCTTCAGTGGTTCCGAAGTCCGGCGTGCGGCCCCTTCGTAAGAAGGGCAAGATTGTGATGCCGGCAGCCTCTGTCCAACCGGAGGCGCCGGATAACTTGCTGGAGGCGCTCAACGGCGCTTCCATCGAAGAAGGACACCGCACTGTCATGAGTGCGGTGATTGAAAGGTTTAGCTTCGCCAAAAGTGGGCTGACCGAAGCTGCTGCAGCAACCTTCTAACAGGCTTTGAGGTAAGAGTTTTAAGATATGTGATATAATACCGCATAGACGGTAGCCCTGATGCTCGGTTCGGTGTTGGAAAGAAAAGCGGACTTAGGATCTAAAAGATATCTGTGAGGAGTCTTAAAAATATGTGAATATGGGAATGCAGGTTGCGCTTCTTGACCTCTGCCAAGACTTATTGCAGAGGTCAATACCTTAAGCAGGCCTCGGCGGTGCGAGAGCGAGCTCGGCCGTGCCAGAAGCAGCTCGAGGACAAGGAAGGTGAGTAACCCGTATTAAAGTTGTACCTTATAGAAAAGGATTTGGTTGCAAGAGAAATGACAAGGATAGCGTGGGTACTCCGGGGGCTCTGAGCGAGGTGGTGACCACTGAAGGAGGTGGTGTCCGCTACGAGCATAATCTGACCCTGAACGCGTCGGGCGAGAGAAGCGGGGGCGGGTGGCGGAGGTACAGCAAGAGCTCCGGGCTCGTGGAAAAACACGAGAATTTGGGCGTGACTCGAACTTCGAGTCCGAGCTTCGTCGGCTCTTGAGGCGCCAAAGCATGAGGCGAAGCCCACAAGGCCCTCCAGAAACCGAGGAATTGAAGAAGATAGCGGCGGGTAAGGCATTCTTCATGCAAAGCAAGCATGTAAAAGTGAATTACATTACTTACCCGAATCGGAGCTCTCGGGGCGTTCGCAGATCTACCTGCAGCGTGTCCGACGCTGCCGCTTTCTCTGAGCCGAGGAGGGAGCTCGATGGAGAAGGTGTTCTGGTCTCGATATCTTTGAGGCGGACATCCGTGCCTTAGCGACCAGGTGAAGCAGCTGGTCGAGCTCCACAAGGTGGCTGAACAGGCCATGAAGGGCCTTATAGTTCGACTATGTCCCAAAGAGGCCATGCACAGGAGCTACTTGACTGGTGCAGCGGCTGGTGGATCGTGTCCACTGGGTTGAAGTCATCAAGCAGTCCGCCTGCATTGAAGGTGCCCGTCGGGCCCTTGCCCATGCTAAAGTGCACTGGGGCGAGATGGATGCTGAGAAGCTTGTGACAGACGCGCCACCGCCGGGCAAGGAGTATCGCACACCCGAGATGTATTATAAGGGTGTCCTGAAGGGTGCCCGCATTATTGCGGGTGAGTGCTCCAAAGATGTAATATTTGAGTCGACTCGCATTTTGTTATCATGTGCGTTGAAAACTTTGTTCATATGCGCTAAGCAACGCTTGTTAATTTAAAATATTACCTTATGTGCGGCCGTTTATCAAATCTGAGAGATGGAAGTCTTCGGCTTCAGCCCCCATGCCACGAGTGCTGGGGTGTTCGGGATAAACTTGAGCGCTCTTGTTCCCATTTTTGGGTCCATCTAGGGAGGAGCTCAACACAACAAACAAGGCAACCGGACTTATAGTGCTTCAACACTCTCACTTAGCCATAGAATTCTATAATTTTAAATTTCGGCGAAGCCCCCAGTGCTCGGAAGGCCGAATTCGGGGCGCTATCCACGCCTGTACCGAACAAAGGCGGATCCTCGCTTTAAGCGGCATAAGTCTTTAGGGACCCGAAAAAACCTCTCGAACAGCGACCGGCTCTCGCCTCATCATGACGGTCAGTTTTAGCTTTCTCCACTGAGGTGCTCGCCCAGCTCAACAGGGGCACAACCGAAGTGGTTCTCCCAGTGCTACCTTAGCCAATATAGCGGGCGTAAGGTACCAAAACATGGGGCCCGCAAACCCAACTATTGACCCAAGACATGATTCGGAGCCGATGCATATAATGCTATAAGTTCGGGGTGCCGCACTTGTGAAAGTGTTCGGACTTATCACACCATGATGTGGGGAACTTAAGCCCCTAGTGTATTTAGCTGTACCAAAGTGTACGGATGTAATCATGTCATAAATGAACATATGTATATAAAACAGGTAATGCAATTATAGGCAAAAAGTGATGCATTGTTTGTTCAAATAATATTGCTGTGAATGCAGAAAGATTAAAATAGTGCGGTAAGCAAGGGGTGGAACTATTTAGCATGTCCCCCTCCAGGGGTACGTTGCGGAATGGTGTATAAAACAGGTATAATGCTCATAATGGAGACCACCTGGATACTCGTTGTAGCTTTTCTCCTTTCCTGGCTGTTGCATCGTGAGTTCGGCAGGTCTGCTGCCGGACAGGGCCTCTGTGAAATGGAGTCCTGAGGATAAAAAGAAAGAAAAAGGATGACACACTTGGGAGGCCCTGGTGTGGTTGAGCCGCACTCTGGGCCTGCCGTGGTCGTGCCCCTCCCCCTGTGCCCATGGTATCTCCAGAGCGTAATTATGTACGCGAAGTACTGGTTTTGCAATTTTGCAAGGGCTGGGGTTGGGGCCGCATTGCTACGCGTGCTCGGAACGTGCCAGGTGGTCTTGTTGTAGGTTACCCCGGGCGCGCTTGGCGATGTCCGGTCTCTTAACGGCCGGACTCGAGAATTGCCTTAAGAGGCTGCTCTGCACTTTTGCCGCGAGGGCCGCTGTTTGTTCCTCTGTTCGGAGGGAGCGTTCAGTGTTTCCGTTGACCGTGATGACTCCTCAAGGGCCTGGTGAGGGAGTCCTGGACTAGGGGGTGTCCGGATAGCCGAACTATCATCATCGGCCGGACTCCAAGACTATGAAGATACAAGATTGAAGACTTCGTCCCGTGTCCGGATGGGACTTTCCTTGGCGTGGAAGGCAAGCTTGGCGATATGGATATGTAGATCTCCTACCATTGTAACCGACTCTGCGTAACCCTAGCCCTCTCCAGTGTCTATATAAACCAGAGGGTTTTAGTCCATAGGACAGAACAACAATCATACCATAGGCTAGCTTCTAGGGTTTAGCCTCCTTGATCTCGTGGTAGATCCACTCTTGTACTACCCATATCATCAATATCAATCAAGCGGGGAGTAGGGTTTTACCTCCATCGAGAGGGCGAAACAGGTAAAAACATCGTGTCCTTTGTCTCCTGTTACCATCCGCCTAGACGCACAGTTCAGGACCCCCTACCCGAGATCCGCCGGTTATGACACCGACATTGGTGCTTTCATTGAGAGTTCCTCTGTGCCGTCACAATCAGGAAGGATGTCTCTTCCCATCTTTAAAGACAGTACCATTGCCAAAGGAGCTTTGGCCGCCGGCCAAACCATCCGGCTAGGTGGTTTTCTTATGACCGCCTTATCGGCCGCCGCTTCGATGATGACCTCTCGGTTCATCAAAAGCGATCTTCACGTCAACTCGGAACTCACCGAGCAGCTGGATCCGATGGAGCTCTCTTCCGTAAACTTGCTCTTGGATCGCATCGCCGCCCTGGGAGTCATTGCGGACTATGATCAGATTGGGCTTCAAACCGATCTGAGAGAGATTAACTCCCCCCAGGTTACCCACCACATTGCGGTGGTAGAGGAACAACGTGGCGACTCTTCTTCTATATTAAAGACCAGTTATGTCCGGACTCCTGATCCCTCCATGCCGGATTCCCGCGGAGGGACGGACGTCAATCAAGTACTGAACCTAAAGTCAGGCAGTGGACCAGATTCATTGGACAACATCCAGCAGTCCAAGCTTCCAAATTCGGAAACTTTCGGCCCTTGAGCCTCAAGTTGGGCAGGGTTCCGGACTTAATTCCACCCGCCCACCCAAACATAAGCGATCAATCTCAAATCCGGCAAGAGCCCACGGAAACAGTACATCATTACTGGGCCAGATTCCTTCTAGTTATGGACAGGATAAAGGACTGCCGTGAGGAAAGCTCAATCTCAATTTTTTGCAACAATTGCACGGACAAGGGAATCACAAGCGCCATAAGTCGCCGCGAAATTACATGCCTTGCCAACCTAGCGTCCATAGTACGAAAGTATTGTGCGATGGAGAGTACCTGGAAAACCGAAACTAAGTTTTGGGACAATCCGGCTCCGAACACAACCCTAGTCCGAAACAAAAGGGTGCATCATGCTCAGGCACCCGGGACAAAAACCAAAAAGCAAAAACACCATAAAGGGCGCGGAACCGTATTGGAGGGATGGCTCAGTGGACCCTGTAAAATCCACAGTACAGAGGGCGTCACTCCAACACATAGCCTTAGAGCATGTTGGATACTACGGCAGGTGGCCAAAAGTGGCGAAGAGCTTCTAGCCCCGGAGAACCAACCCAACAATACCAGTACGGTATTAATAGTCTTCGAGACTTCCGTATCAAACAACATGCGGAAACGAACACTCCGCAGCCTTATCGAAGTCTACAAAGTAGCAACAATAAATCCATGGAGTGACACGGCGATCACCTTCAACGCCAAAGGATTTAACCTAAATTCGAACAGCCCGAGCACCACCGCATTGGTCCTCGGTCCAATAGTGGGCGGCTTTCGTCTTACCAAGGTACTCATGGATGGAGGCAGCGGATTAAACCTCATATCTGAGGAAACCCTCCAAAAATGGAAATAGATGGAGCCGCATTGAGCGAAGCAGCACAACCTTTAGAGGAATAATCCTAGTCGGGAAGCACGCTGCATAGGAAAAATCACACTAGATGTGGTGTTATTTCACGGACAATTACAGTCCGAGGAGGTCACGTTCCAAGTGGCCCTGTTCAGCAGCGGATATCACGCCTTATTAGCGCGAGAGGCATTCAAAATTTTCCAAGCTATACCCCATTACGTGTACATGAAGCTTAAAATGCCCGGGCCCAATGGAATCACCACTCTTGTCAGTGATCCGGACATAGCACTCCGTGCTAAAAATAAGACAGCCGCACTAGCCCTAGAGGCACTATCCGAAGCCCTAGCGGCAGAGGAACTCACTGCGCTGCGCTCCACGGTGAATAGGGACAATGTGATACTCGACAAGAGATCTAATTCTACCTCTTTTAAACCAGCAGACGAAATAGTCAAATTCCAGGTCCATCCAACGGACCCCACAAAGACGGCCTCCATTGGGGCACAATTAAACCCTGATGTAGACGCCGCACTACAAGAATTCCTTCGGGAAAATTGGGACATTTTTGCCTGGCACCCTTCAGATATGCCAGGAATCCCACGCAGTGGCGAAACACAGCCTAAACATCCTAAAAGGATTCAAGCCATCAAGCAGGCTCTTGGCGATTTTCGAACCCAAAAGACAGGCAATGGGCGAGGAGCTAGCCAAACTATTACAAGCCGGATTCATCGGAGATATAAAACATCCGGACTGGCTAGCGAACCTGGTGATGGTACCAAAAAAGGACAAATCCTGGCGCATTTGTGTCGATTTTAAAGACCTTAACAAGGCCTGTCCAAAGGATCCTTTCCCCCTTCCCCGCATCGACCAAATCATCGATGCCACCGCAGGGCACGATTCATTGTGCTCCTCGACGCATACTCCGGATACCATAAAATCAAGATGGCGGAAACAGACCAGGCCGCAACGGCATTCATTACTCCATACGGACCATTCTACTTCAACACAATGCCCTTCGGACTCAAAAACGCCAGCGCAACATATCAGCGCATGATTCAGACATATCTGGCCACCAAGATCGGCAAAATGGTGGAGGCATACGTAGATGATGTGGTCATTAAGACCAAACACATCGAAACTCTAGTAGACGATTTGAGGCTCACATTCGACAACCTCCGAGCATATGACATTAAGCTCAACCCGGAAAAATGCGCTTTCGGCGTACCAGCTGGAAAGCTCTTGGGCTTCATTGTATCCGGTAGAGGAATTGAAGCAAACCCAGCCAAGATCCGAGCTCTATCACAATTGGATATCCCAAAAGACCTCAAACAAATACAAAAACTGATCGATCGTGGCGGCTCTAAGCCGCTTCATCTCCGTTTGGGAGAAAAGGCATTGCCCTCTATCGCCTCCTCCGTGCACGAACACCGAATGGATTGATGCTGCCACGGCGGACTCGAAGAAATAAAGGCCATATTGGCAACAAATCCGGTCTGGCGCGCCCAACACAGGCGAACCGATGTTATTATACATCGCGCAACACATCAAGTTGTCGGTCGGTACTCGTCGTCGAGCGAAAGCGAAGGACACAAATTCCCTCTTCAAAAACCAGTGTACTACGTATCCACTGTCTTAACTCCATGCAAGTCCCAGTATCCACATTCTCAAAAGATAGCGTACGCGGTGTTCATGGCATCCCGAAAGCTGCGACACTACTTTCAAGAGTGTTCGATAACAGTGGCCTCCGAAGTACCTCTCAACGACATTATAAACAACCGCGACGCGATGGGCATGATTGCAAAATGGGCCATTGAGCTCTTACCATTCGACATAACCTACAAACCACGGCGAGCTATAAAGTCGCAAGTTTTGGCTGACTTCATCGCCGAATGGACGAAGCGAACTCCCTAAAGATGCGGCGCATACTCCATTGATCATGCATTTCGACGGCTCCAAAATATTGGCGGCTTGGGGCTGGCGTCGTATGATGTCTCCAACCGGAGACCACAGTCCATCGTGCCGATAATGTACGGACTCCAACAATGCAGCGAATATGAGGCCCTTCTACATGGTCTCCGGATGGCAATCTCCATGGGTATTCAACGCCTAGAGGTGCGCGGGGATTCAAACCTCGCAATATCCCAAGTAAATGGAGACTTTGATGCCAAGGATCCGAAAATGGCAGCCTATCGTACGCCGTCTTAAAAATGTCAGCTCGGTTCGAAGGTCTCGAATTCCACCATGTAGCCCGGGATAATAACCAGGCAGCCGACGTGTTGGCATGCATCGGCGCAAAATGCGACACCGTCCCTCCAAACATCTTCTTGGAACGGCTCTTTAAGCCATCCGTATTATGGGAAGAGGAGTCCGGAAATAAGAACCCGGAAACAACCGCACCACCCAACACGGAACATTCTCACACAATCGGTGGCTCAGTCAATGAAACAACACATTCAGCCCACGAAATAATGGCAGTAATTGCCCCGTGGACAGAACCATTCCTAGCCTACTTAATTAGGCGGGAACTTCCCGAAGACCAAAATGAGGCCCGCTGCATAGTTCGCCGATCTAAAGCCTACAAGGTCCATGAGGGAGAACTTTCTAAGAAAAGCACAACCGGAGTCCTTCAAAGGTGCATCTCCGAAGAGGAAGGGTGAAATCTCCTGGCTGAAATTCACGCCGGACTCGGTGGGCACCACGCCGCAGCCCGGGCACTTGTGGGCAAGGCCTTCCGTACAGGATTTTATTGGCCGACTGCCCGGGCAGATGCTCAGGACTTAGTCCAACGATGCATCGGTTGCCAGCTCTTTGCTAATCAAAGCCACATGCCACTAA
Organism: Aegilops speltoides; assembly: GCA_021437245.1. Lineage (NCBI taxonomy): Eukaryota > Viridiplantae > Streptophyta > Magnoliopsida > Poales > Poaceae > Aegilops > Aegilops speltoides. The sequence continues at coordinate 276,813,511 of CM038144.1, forward strand.
TGGCTAGAGGACTTGCTGTAAGGAGCTAAAACTTTTAAGGTTCAGAATGAAGAGGAAACATTTGAATCATTTCAACCAATGGCTGGAGGACTTGCTGTAATTTTTATTATTTTTGCTTACTCATAGCTTTTTTCCTTTTCTTTTTCTTTTTTCCTTTTTTAGTATTTTATTTTTTTCTTAGTCTTTTAGTTTTTCTTACTTTCTGTGGGCTTACCTCAAGCCTACAAGACTACTTGTTTACTTGTTCAATAATATAAAAATTGCAGTGGGGTTTTACCCTACTGTTTATAGTCAAAAAAAAAGCCACATGCCACCCACCGCCCTCAAAACTATACCCATCACCTAGCCGTTCGCGGTCTGGGGGCTTAACATGGTTGGACCCCTTAAAGGGGGAACCCACAAGCAAAAATACCTATTGGTCATGGTGGATAAATTCACCAAATGGATAGAGGCCAAGCCGGTTAAAACGGCCGAATCCGGACCTGTGATAGACTTCATATCTGGGGTAGTACACCATTATGGCGTCCCCCACAGCATCATCACTGATAACGGCACGAACTTCACCGCCGACGAGGTTAAACTCTGGTGCAAAAACATGGGCATCAAGCTCGACTATGCTTCAGTCTATCACCCTCAAACTAACGGTCAAGTCGAACGAGCAAATGGTCTAATCATGAGCGGTATTAAACCCAGGTTAGTGCGGTCCCTCACGGAATCTAACACGCACCGGGTGGAGGAGCTCAACTCCATACTCTGGGGGCTGCGGACCATGCCAAATCGTACTACCGGATTCACGCCATTCTTTATGGTATACGGTGCAGAGGCAGTTTTGCCCTGCGGTATAATTCATGACTCACCTCGAGTGCGCATGTACGAAGAAAGAGAAGCCGAGTTGGATTGGTAGGATAGTTTGGACGCATTGGAGGAGGAGCGCGACGTGGCAAAGGCTCGTTCCGCATTCTATCAGCCGCAGGCTCGAAGATACCAAAGTAGAGAAGTACGGGCCAAAACTTACAATGTTTGCAAACTAGTTCTACGCCTGTCGGACAAGAAAAAGGACAAACTCAAGCCCAAGTGGGAAGGTACCTTCATCATCGACCAAGTCCTGACCGGCGGAGCATACCGTCTACGAAACGCATTGAACAATCGACTCGAGCCGAACCCATGGAAAGTAGCCCGCCTCCGAAGATTCTACGCCTAGCGCCGGACTCAGAGTTCGTCTCCTTACTCCGTCCACATTTTAAACGTTTGTTGTCTTTTGTTTTTTCTCTTCCTTCCTCCCTTCTTTTCGTAAAGCCTCTGTGGGCTGACCTGTGCATTGTTCGCACACACTTGACGTGCTGCTTGCGCTCATTATACTTGGGGGCTTCTTTAACAGAAGCTTATTTATACGGGCTCCATGCCCAACACATGTGTCACACTTCCGCATGTGCCTTTTACTCACCATTATATGCATCGATATGACTTACGTTTTGGCCAAGCTGGGTTGCCTGGCTCCTGTGCTTACCCCTACGTTCCCGATTGTTCGGCTAGGAGGTAAAGGAGCACCTCTGCGATTATTCTTGCGGGTCGGCCGGATGTGTACCTCGAGCCGGGTGAAGCCGAAAGCTAAGCGTTCTTAAGGGAATATTCGATCGGTGACTTGAAAGATGATTTCTTATTTATTTATTTATCTGCCCCGGATGCTTTTACGCTCTTTTTTCGCATCCGGACATGCACTTTATGGCATGCCTCCCGAGAAAGGAACCCCTAACAGAACTATTCTCCCTGGAAGATGTTTCTTACTAACCATGTAATATAACATAACTAGTTGGGCACTTGTCTAATAAAGCACTAATGACCCCTACGCCTGGTCTCCATGCATGCCCCGGTTTTTTCATAACCGTGAGGGTATTCGGACACACTCCGGACTCTAGGGTCTCGAGGTTGAAGCGAAAAGGTCCGCAAAGACAAACGATCTACAATCCGGCTAGAAGGCATTTTACATGTCATTTTAGATTACATTGTCAAATTGACTGATTGTACTCCTCTTCAATCCCATCTAACAGGCTGTCTAGCTTACAGTCCCATTGGGAATACTTAGCGGCCAACTCTACTTGGCCGTACATTAAGCTCACAGGAATCTCCTTCCCATCAGGCCCCACAGGTCCGACCTCGGCCATGTGGTTCGGATCAGCCTTCGTGTATCGCGTCTTCACCATGGCCCAGGCCTCCCGGGCGCCTTGATGGCAGGCCGATATCTTCCATAGACGGAAGCGCTGCCGTGTTCCCTGAAGCTTCTCCGCAAACCCTCCAAGACCCTCGGGCAGGGAGACGGACGGCCATAAGGCCTGGACGACACCGCTCATCGTCTGCCGAACACGTTCGTGCAGCTGCAGCAGCTCGGGAAGCAAATCACCTGTTGAACCGGGAATTTCCTCCGCAGGACGACCCGTGAGCACACCTACAGACATATTTCTATCAATCGACTCCCTCACCAAACTCTTCTTTTCAAAAGAGTTTGCTCAAGCACTTACTATAAATGCCGCGACGAAGCTGCTGATTCTCCTTCACGGAGCTAGACAGCTGGGCCCGAACACCTTTTAGCTCTTCGCCCAGCTGGGTGTGGGCATCTTGGAGTTTGTTCCTCTCCTGTTGCACCTTCATAAGCACCCTCTCGCCGGCCTTCAGCTGGCGCAGTAGCTGCTGCTTGTCCGGATCATGTCCGGCAACATCTGCAATATTATTGTCAGACTTATACGCACGCCGCACTTCATAAACTGCTTATCTTTTTGAAATATGTGTTACCAGAGGGGGTCTCTGTGGCTCCTCCTGCGGCGGCTAGTGCGGCCTCAAGTTGGGCCTTGCACTCTTGAAGATCCTAGGACAGTTGGGTATTCTTCTCCGTAAGATCCTGCATATCAAATGATCCTTAAATCAGTTATTCTAACTACTTTAAGTCTCGGGGGCTACTGGCATATATAACTATTAAAATTCCTTACTCGTATGTCTTTCACATACTGCTCCATGGCTCTGGTTAACCCATCTTGAGCGGCACGGAGGTGCGCGTCTCCCGCATTAAAGGCATTCAACGCCTCCGGGGAGAAACACACGTCACGAAGAACTGTCCGGCGGCGCCTGTGATTCATGGCGCTCTCCACCTCAGACCTGGTGGCGGACAGCCCGTCGGCATCCTCCGTTGGAGGAGCATCCGGCTCGCGCCTTGCGCTGCGCCTCCCCTCCGGACCAGGTGTTGGGCACTGGTGGCGGAGGCTTGGTTGGCAACCTCTCCGCACAGATCCGCGGCGCTCTTTCTCTGGATAAGTCATGAGCATTAATATATCTCCCAGGAATCTTTCCCTTAAAAACGGTGGCGTGCTATACCGTTGCGGCGACTTTTCGATTCGCACCGCACCCCTCTTCCGCCCTCTTGGGCGAAGCGGCCCTTTGTCCGGTCGGCCGCCGCGGAGTTGACTTCCCGCCTTGAAGGCACCTCCTGCGAGACACCGTTGGTATACGGTGGTCAGAAATAAGCACGGATGAAGTAATGGTGTCAGGACTCTGGTCATAGTTACCTGGGAAGCCGGACATAAACCGGGGTAGTCAACCGTGATGGCGACTAGAGAATTGTCCATGCTGAGTTGGTGGAACACCCTGTCAATCAGCTCCACCTCTATGTCCGGATCCTCTCTGGAGGCCGGATCAAGGGATCTTCCTGGATCCTCGGGTTGTGGAGTCAGACTGTGTATGCCCTCCACATCCCGGCGTAGTTCCTGCGTCGAAATCATAAAGTAAGACACTTAACTTTGAAAGCACGGATCGGATAGATAAACGTCCGCTTACCCAGCTCCGAGGGTTATTCATGGAGAATCCATTTAATGGACTCGTGTGGAGGAAGTCCTCCTTCTCCCCCTTGTACAAGCCGGACAGGATCTTCACCAGATCGGCGGCCGATCCCGGCCCCTTGCGGCCATGACGGGTGGCGTCATTCTCCCCGTTGAAATCCCACATGGGGTGGCCCCTATATTGGAGCGGCTTCACCCCTCGCATAATCCACGTGGCCATGACTCCAATCATGGTCAATCCGGAATGGGCCAACAACCTTATCCGGCCCATCAGATATTGGACGCTCCTATCATCTTCCTGTTGAGCGCTCCGCGGGCGCCAACTCAGGCGTTTCTTCAGAGGAGCGTTGCTGAACTCCGGGAGGCCGATCCGAACTGGGTCCGGCAGTGGAGCATCTTCCATATAAAACCATTCTGAAGGCCAGTCTTCGGATGCCTTCTTCGGGGTGCCGGATAGATATCTGGTCCCGGCGATGCGCCATATTTCGGTTCCGCCCACTTGATATATCGACCTCTCGTGAGAACGGGGTACGTGTAACGCCCCGGATGTAGCTTTCCATATTCGTAACTCCAACTCCTGCCTTTTCCGGAGATGCGATATATTATTTTCTCCGTGGTTGGGTTTTTGTCTTTCGTTTTGCATTTTGTTCATGTCATGCATTTCATCATCGCATCATTCGCATTGCATCGGCATCGTTTTTCATAAAGCTTGCATTCGTTAGTCGTTGACGTTTCTCCCTTTGCCTTCATCACCTTCCCTCTTGACCGCTTTGTCTTCGTTGACCGTTCCAGGCCAATTGGGTGTTCGCTCCCCTCTTGACCGTGACCGCCTAACCATCTTTGCACAGTGCATAGACCCCTCTCGTGCGTCCAAAAACTTCCCCAAACCCGACCCGGGCTTTAATTACCGATGGGTTCAGATCATCCCCAAACATCTATAAAATATCTTCGTTTTATTATTCGGGCTATCTAACCTATTTATTTACGACCGCCCGATTATAGTCAGACCAAATCCCTAATTTCTAGGGATCCTCCCGAGCGCCGCCACTCTTCCTGTCTCCTCTTCCTCGGGATCTCCCCTCCCGATCCCCCCAACCAACCACCAGCGTGCTCCTTCCTCCTTCCTCGTTTTCCCCAGACAGCCAATCCCCACCAGAGCTCTCTCCGCCTACGAGCACCACCAGCAGAGGAGCCCCGATCCAGCTCCCTCGCCCTCTCTCCTGCTCCCCTTCCCTTTCTTCCCCATCTCTCTCCCGTGTTTCACCCTCTCTCTCTCTGTCTCGTAGAAACAGAGAACTCCCGCATGGTCCCCGTCGCCAACGGCCGCCATGGATGCCTCCCGAGCTCCAGTTCGCCACGCGGCCGCAAGGAACTGGTGTCCCGCGACCGGATCGGTCAAGCTCCGCCCCTCGCCATGCCTCGTTCGCTGCGCCGCCTCGCAGGCCCTCTACTCTCCCACGCCTCGTCCCCGACACCGGAAAATTCGCCTCCACCAGGACCTTGCCATGCCGGATTCGCCTCCCACCGCCGGGAATCGTTTCCCGCGGTCCCTCGCTCCGCCAAGTCCCTCTGCATGCTCCCTGCTTCACGCCGATGCCTTTCGTGCGTCCAGAGGAGGACGAACGCCTCTGCAGTGCCATGGCCTCCTCTGCTTCTTCTTCGTTGATCGCGCCTCCCTCTTCTGTCGGATCCATGGCCCAGGGACCGGATCCGCCTCAAGCTCGCCGCAGCTCCTCCCCGTCGTTCTTGCGCTGCTTCCAGGACAACCTGAAGCCCTGCCGTCGTTCTTGCGCTGCTTCCAGGACAACCTGAAGCCCTGCCGTCGCCCCGCCAAGTCTCTGTCGCCGCCCTCTGCTTCCCCTGCATCAAGCATGGCTCGATCCGGTCGGTAGCGTTGGCCGCACCAGCGGTAGCGTTGCAGCCGGGTGGCCTCGAGAGCGCCAAGTCCCGCAGCAGCCCGCAAGGCCCAGCCGGCCTGCCCAGCCTCCTCTTCCTCAACCGGGCCTTGGCCCATGGTGAGAAAACCCCACCCCTCCTCGAAACCTTCTGGGTGGACAGTTTCGGCCCGCTTCTGTTTTTTTTTCAGTCCTGCGATTTGTCTAATTATCCAGTGATTTACTGTTTTACAAAAAAACCCTCATGATCATGCATCTAATAACTCATTAACCATGCATTGGATTAAAACAAATTATATATGTAAAATGCTCAGAAAATTGTGTAGATTAATAATATGCCATTTTCATCTATGTTAAAAATGTCTAAATTCTTGTTTGCATTTATTTGCTCATTTGTCATGCTAAAATGATTTAATTCATAACTAAATAACCGTAGCTCGGTTTTAAATGTTCTTTATATGGAAATGGGGTGGAAAAATGCCTAGATTAACATGGTCCACCTTATTTTCCTGTTTAACAACTTTAAAATATGTTTTAGGGCAGAACAGTAGCAAATTCATAATTTGCATATGAGGTTTTTCCGAAATGTTGTTTGTTGTTCGGCCTCATTTAAACTTGCCTAAATATTTAGTTTACTTTTGTTACACCACTTGACATGTTTAACAACATTTAACATTGCTTGGTAGTTTAAACGAGAGCGAACTAAATAACTCGGATGTGGTGTTTCATCAATATGCAACTCCGTTGCATATTGAGCTCCACTTAACTTGTAGTATTGTGTGTTGCACTTTGCCATGCCATGCCTCATTAAACCGACATGCATCATACTTGATTGTGCATCATGCCATATTTATGCTTGTGTGTTTACCATGTTGTTTGTTTCTTTCGGTGTTGCTTCTTAGTCCCGTAATGTTGCGATTGTGAGGATTCGTTCGATGCGTCCGCTTGTCTTCTTCATGGACTCGTTCTTCTTCCTAGCGGGATTTCGGGCAAGATGACCGCTACCTCGATCTCACTACTATCATTGCTATGCTAGTTGCTTCGTTCTATCGCTATGTCTGCGCTACCTATTACCTTTATCAAGCCATCCCATATTGCCATGAACCTCTAACCTTTGACACCATTCCTAGCAAACCGTTGTTTGGCTATGTTACCGCTTTGCTCAGCCCTCTTATAGCGTTGCTAGTTGCGGTGAAGTTGAAGATTTCTCCATGGTGGACAGGGTTTATGTTGGGATATCACAATATCTCTTATATTATTAATGCATCTATATATTTGGTAAAGGGTGGAAGGCTCGGCCTTATGCCCGGTGTTTTGTTCCACTCTTGCCGCCCTAGTTTCCGTCATACCGTGTTATGTTCCCGGATTTTGCGTTCCTAACGCGGTCGGGTGATTTATGGGACCCCCGACAGTTCGCTTTGAATAAAACTTGTCCAAAGAAGGCCCAACCTTGGTTTTACCATTTGCCTCACCACCACCTATCCCTTTCCTTGGGTCGGCCAACCCAAGGGTCATCTTTATTTTAGCCCCCGGCCGGTGCTTGTCTAAGTGTTGGTCCGAATCGAGATACTGCATGGGCCACCTCGGGAAACTCGAAGTCTGGTTTTACTCGTAGCTAGTCTCATCCAGTGTTGCCCTGAGAACGAGATATGTGCAGCTCCTATCAGGATTGTCGGCGCATCGGGTGGCTTTGCTGGTCTTGTTTTACCATTGTCGAAATGTCTTGTGGATTCCGAGACTGATCGGGTCTTCCTGGGAGAAGGTCTATTCCTTCGTTGATCGCGAGAGCTTGTCATGGGCTAAGTTGGGACACCCCTGCAGGGTATAAACTTTCGAGAGCCGTGCCCACGGTTATGTGGCAGATGGGAATTTGTTAATGTCCGGTTGTAGATAACTTGACACCAGATCCGAATTAAAATGCATCAACCGCGTGTGTAGCCGTGATGGTCTCTTCTCGGCGGAGTCCGGGAAGTGAACACGGTTTCTGGGTTATGTTTGACGTAAGTAGGTGTTCAGGATCACCTCTTGATCATTGCTAGTTCACGACCGTTCCTTTGTTTCTCTTCTCGCTCTCATTTGCGTATGTTAGCCACCATATATGCTTAGTCGCTGCTGCAACCTCACCACTTTACCCCTTCCTTTCCCATTAAGCTTTGCTAGTCTTGATACCCATGGTAATGGGATTGCTGAGTCCTCGTGGCTCACCAGATACTTCCAAAACCAGTTTGCAGGTGCCTATGTTACCGAGCAGGTGACGCAACCAAGCTCAAGGAGGAGCTCGATGAAGATCTTGCCCTTTGTGTTGTTTCGTTCTAGTTGATCAGTAGTGGAGCCCAGTTGGGGTCGATCGGGGACCTTTGTCGCATTTGGGGTTCTTCTTTTATTTTGGTTCCGTAGTCGGACCTTGATTGTATCTGGATGATGTAATGCTTTATTCATGTAATTGTGTGAAGTGGCGATTGTAAGCCAACTATGTATCTCTTTCCCTTATGTATTACATGGGTTGTGTGAAGATTACCTCACTTGCGACATTGCTTTCAATGCGGTTATGCCTCTAAGTCGTGCTTCGACACGTGGGAGATATAGCCGCATCGAGGGCGCTATAAGTTGGTATCGAGCCTTCCCGACCTTAGGAGCCCCACCGCTTGATCGTTTTAGCGGCCGAGTTGTGTCTAGAAAAATGTTTTGAGTCATTTAGGATTATATATATCGGAGAGTTAGGAATTTTTTTACTCCTCAGTCCTTCGTCGCTCTGGTGAGGTCTCCCGACGAGAGTTTTGACTCTTCTCTTCTCAAATTTCACTAAAAAATTTTTAGGATCACGGGTATTTTGGAATCGTTCGATGGTTTTATGATGAGAACATTGTCTTGGTGCCTCCTGTCGGGGTTTAGTGGAAGTGTCCCGGGAGTTGAGCTCGAGGTGTTGTCGTCATAATTTTATCGTTGCAGTTCGAATACCGAGTTTAGTCGCCGACATCGAAAATCTTTTTATGCAGCTTGTTGGTGAGATAACCCGATAACCCAAAGATCTTGAGGTGAGTACGGAGTATTGCCATAACTTGTATAACGGATGCTTTTCAAGGTTGAGGTAGACGATTTCGAAGGTTTCTTGGTTATGTGTTGAAGGATGGATACAATGGATGTAGGATTTGCTAGTTTTGGGTGAGATATTATGCTTCCCTGTATCCCCAACACCTGATTGCATAACCGGAGAATTTCGGAGTTTCATAGGTGGGCATTCAAGTAGCTCTTAGGATATCTTTCCGACGGATGTATGATATGAAATTGGGGTTCGACGTCTAATGGTCCGCCTATTCACGGTTGGTTTTACAAATGGTCTCGTTGTGTCTTAAAGAGTCCTTGGCTATGCCGACTGGGACACTTCAGATGTCATGTGCACTTGCCTTGTACATGATGGTGTTGTACGATCGAGCCCGTGTAGGCCCCACCATGAAAACTTGACTGACGAAATCTCTATCATATGTTTGTTCCGCTTATTCGCAAGCCAGTCCTTTGTTTTGTTTTGAGTTGTGGTATTCGAGTTGCTTCAATGTCAAGTGTTGATTCCATACCTTTCCTAAATGGTGTTCTCATACTCCATGTGAATACTAATCCTTCTCGACAATCGAGATTGTCATGTCAATCCTTTTCAACCGGCGTGTTTCTCTTCAAGTGGATCCGATCACTTCAACATCAGCAAGACCAATTATCATTTCTTCTCAACGGTGTTTGTTTCATGTGTCTCCAAGTTGCCTTTGTTTTTCCCCACCCTCCCACCCTTTTCTTCAAGGACTCATTTATTTTAATCAAGTATCCATTTACTCATGTGAAGTCACTTCACTCTTTTCAATCAATGTTCTTATCCGGTGATTTCCCATGAAGATGCTCAACAGTTTCAAGTTCATCATCCTTCATTGTTGTTTCTTCTCCGGTGGATCCAATTCAAGCTTTCAGTGTTGATCATATTGTTTTTCCTCATTTCAATGTCTTCTCATACCGGTGCACCTCATTATCATTCTACTTCTCGCTATTTGTTATTCCGGAGTGCTCAAGATATCTCGAAGATTCGTGTTTCCACTCTTCATTCGTTCAAGCTCTTTCGAGATTGGTATCTCATTCAAGTCATTTAATTAAACCGGTGCAACATCTCTTTTAAATCTTTTCAACGGTGTTCTTTTGAGTGGGCCCTAACCCACGTGTCTTTTCCTGTGATCTTACGACTCTTCTATTTTCCCGAGCTATCCTAAATTCTTCTCCAAGTTTGACGTAAGAATGAGTTATCATCACTCAAATGCTTTTTTCCAAGATCATTCAAATTCTTTTCATAGGTGGCTCAACCTCTTCGCTTTTGATTCTTCCGGTGTGCCTCAATAATTCTTGGTGGTGTTTCTCATTGTCATTCTCATCATTTGAAGACCAAAGAAGGATTTCCCTTAAATCTTGGTCCATTCTCTTGAATATTCATGGTCCTAGCTTGATGCCATCCTCTCATAATTGCTTTCGATTGAGACAACTCTTTTCTTACCATCCGGAGCATTTCATGAGTTGTTTCCATTTCTTTCCTCTGAAGTCCATCATGTCATAATTCTTCATTTTCAGCGTGTAGCTATCGTTCTCTAAATCTTATCGGTGCATCGTTCAAATATCCTCTAATCAGTTCATGTTCTCTTCGTTCTCATGTATCTAAATCCCCTCAAATATCTTCATTCGTTTTCCAATTCTTCCCGGTGAATTGTGGCTTTGCTACGTTCATTTTCAATTCTTACGGTGGTTTGTTCAAGATTTCACCTCTTTTGTTATCATTTATTTCATTCGTTCTTTCCAATTCCACCGGTGGTTCGTTGAAGACCTTCCCAAGCTTACGTCGTATCTATCTTAATCCTTTCTACGGGAATAAGTAGTATGCCAAATTCGTTGCTTGTCATCAATTTAAATTGGTGAAGGATACGCATAACATAATTCTTGTTCTTGTTTCATCCAAGTGATTAATTACTTCTTTCGGAGTTTGTTCATGATGAATAAATTCTCGGTTTCAGTTGTTTCATCTTTTCTTTTCCTGGAGTTCCAAGCTCTCATCATCACGAAGATCCATCTAAATCATTGCAAGGCTTCACCTTGTGTTTTCAACTTCTCTTTCTTTCTATCACCCTTTTGTTTACCGGAGTTCTTCATGGAGGCTCTACATGGTGGTTCGTCAAGGATTCTTTTCATTCTTCAATTGTTCTTCAAGATTTCTCTTGAAGTTAAGATCCGCAAGCTATACTTCAAAATAAACATGGTGCTCAACACATGTTTTGTTTTGAGGAGTTCAAGCATTCTTCATCTTGCATTCCAAAGTGCAATTCTTTCTACCTTATCTTTTGAGTGGTGTTATGTCATTTTGACAATTTCATTCATGTTTCATGATTCACATGTTGTCAAGAATGAGGTATTTTAAATCCATCAATCTCTTCGTTGGATTTATCTTGTGTCATGTTTTCACCTAAAGCCTTCCCTAAGGAATGTTGCTATTATGGTGCTTATCAATGATCCAAGTTTTCTCCTATCCTCTTGGTGAAAGAAGTTTTTCATCGCCTTGGTGCTCTCACTCAAATCAATGGCTTCCTTTAGTGGCCATTTGTCACCTCATAATGTTGAGATGTTTCAATAAGTCCACTACAAGCTTATTCTTTTCGTTGTTGGTTTTCTAACAACTCCGTTCAATCCTTCTTTTTAAGGAGCTCTTCCAAATTCAATTGTGATAGAAGTTGTTATTCTCTTCTCTGTTCTCTCGATTCCACTCTTTCATTTGTCCCGAAGGCATTGTGATGTTGCTCTTTTCACTCATCATCTCGATTGTGAGGATCGTGTTCTTTTCTTGCTTATCCATTTAACCGGAGTGTGTGTTTTCATTCAAGTTCTTTTCATCCTATCAAGTATTCCTTCTTCTTTCAGTCAGAGTGCTGCCCAAATTATATCAATCTTATTCCTCCTCTATCTACTTTTAACCGGAGTGGTTTCAATATCTATCTTATCACTAAACCTCTTGGTTCTCATCATATTCCTTGTTCCTCTTGTCCAACGAATTGTTTGCAATCTTGGTCATCTCCGTTGTTTTGTTTCTTTCAATTTGTTCAACCTCTCAAGGTTCTTTGGTTTCACTCATTGGTCAAAGAAGCAACTTAGTTTTACCTCTTCTCTTCCTCTTCCGTTTTCCCTCCGGTGCCATCCTAGATCTCGGGACGAGATCCTCTCGTAGTGGTGGAGTGTTGTAACGCCCCGGATGTAGCTTTCCATATTCGTAACTCCAACTCCTGCCTTTTCCGGAGATGCGATATATTATTTTCTCCGTGGTTGGGTTTTTGTCTTTCGTTTTGCATTTTGTTCATGTCATGCATTTCATCATCGCATCATTCGCATTGCATCGGCATCGTTTTTCATAAAGCTTGCATTCGTTACTCGTTGACGTTTCTCCCTTTGCCTTCATCACCTTCCCTCTTGACCGCTTTGTCTTCGTTGACCGTTCCAGGCCAATTGGGTGTTCGCTCCCCTCTTGACCGTGACCGCCTAACCCTCTTTGCACAGTGCATAGACCCCTCACGTGCGTCCAAAAACTTCCCCGAACCCGACCCGGGCTTTCATTACCGATGGGTTCAGATCATCCCCAAACGTCTATAAAATATCTCCGTTTTATTATTCGGGCTATCTAACCTATTTATTTACGACCGCCCGATTATAATCGGACAAACCGGAGTAGTCCCTACCTAGTCCCCTGCCTATATAATCAGACCAAATCCCTAATTTCTAGGGATCCTCCCGAGCGCCGCCACTCTTCCTGTCTCCTCTTCCTCAGGATCTCCCCTCCTGATCCCCCCAACCAACCACCAGCATGCTCCTTCCTCCTTCCTCGTTTTCCCCAGACAGCCAATCCCCACCGGAGCTCCCTCCGCCTACGAGCACCACCAGCAGAGGAGCCCCGATCCAGCTCCCTCGCCCTCTCTCCTGCTCCCCTTCCCTTTCTTCCCCATCTCTCTCCCGTGTTTCACCCTCTCTCTCTCTGTCTCATTGAAACAGAGAACTCCCGCATGGTCCCCGTCGCCAACGGCCGCCATGGATGCCTCCCGAGCTCCAGTTCGCCACGCGGCCGCAAGGAACTGGTGTCCCGCGATCGGATCCGTCAAGCTCCGCCCCTCGCCATGCCTCGTTCGCTGCGCCGCCTCGCAGGCCCTCTGCTCTCCCGCGCCTCGTCCCCGACACCGGCAAATTCGCCGCCGCCAGGACCTTGCCTCGCCGGATTCGCCTCCCACCGCCGGGAATCGTTTCCCGCGGTCCCTCGCTCCGCCAAGTCCCACTGCATGCTCCCTGCTTCGCGCCGCTGCCTTCTGTGCGTCCAGAGGAGGACGAACGCCTCTGCAGTGCCATGGCCTCCTCTGCTTCTTCTTCGTTGACCGCGCCTCCCTCTTCCATCGGATCCATGGCCCAGGGACCGGATCCGCCTCAAGCTCGCCGCAGCTCCTCCCCGTCGTTCTTGCGCTGCTTCCAGGACCAACTGAAGCCCTGCCGTCGCCCCGCCAAGTCTCTGTCGCCGCCCTCTGCTTCCCCTGCATCGAGCATGGCTCGATCCGGTCAGGCGCGTTGACTGCGCCCGCAGCGCGTCGCAGCCGGGTGGCCTCGAGAGCGCCAAGTCCCGCAGCAGCCCGCAAGGCCCAGTGGCCTGCCCGGCCTCCTCTTCCTCAACTGGGCCTTGGCCCATGGTGAGAAAACCCCCACCCCCTCCTGAGCACTGCTCGGTCGGACAGTTTCGGCCCGCTTCTGTTTTTTTTTTCAGTCCTGCGATTTGTCTAATTATCCAGTGATTTACTGTTTTACAGAAAAACCCTCATGATCATGCATCTAATAACTCATTAACCATGCATTGGATTAAAGCAAATTATATATGTAAAATGCTCAGAAAATTGTGTAGATTAATAATATGCCATTTTCAGCTATGTTAAAAATGTCTAAATTGCTGTTTGCATTTATTTGCTCATTTGTCATGCTAAAATGATTTAATTCATAACTAAATAACCGTAGCTCGGTTTTAAATGTTCTTTATATGTAAATGGGGTGGAAAAATGCCTAGATTAACATGGTCCACCTTATTTTCCTGTTTAACAACTTTAAAATATGTTTTAGGGCAGAACAGTAGCAAATTCATAATTTGCATATGAGGTTTTTCCGGAAATGTTGTTTGTTGTTCCGGCCTCATTTAAACTTGCCTAAATATTTAGTTTACTTTTGTTACACCCCTTGACATGTTTAACAACATTTAACATTGCTTGGTAGTTTAAACAAGAGCGAACTAAATAACTCGGATGTGGTGTTTCGTCAATACGCAACTCCGTTGCATATTGAGCTCCACTTAACTTGTAGTATTGTGTGTTGCACTTTGCCATGCCATGCCTCATTAAACCGGACATGCATCATACTTGATTGTGCATCATGCCATATTTATGCTTGTGTGTTTACCATGTTGTTTGTTTCTTTCCGGTGTTGCTTCGTAGTCCCGGTAATGTTGCGATTGTGAGGATTCGTTCGACTGCGTCCGTTTGTCTTCTTCATGGACTCGTTCTTCTTCCTAGCGGGATTTCAGGCAAGATGACCGCTACCACGGATCTCACTACTATCATTGCTATGCTAGTCGCTTCGTTCTATCGCTATGCTGCACTACCTATTACCTGTTTATCAAGCCATCCCATATTGCCATGAACCTCTAACCTTTGACACCATTCCTAGCAAACCGTTGTTTGGCTATGTTACCGCTTTGCTCAGCCCCTCTTATAGTGTTGCTAGTTGCAGGTGAAGTTGAAGATTTCTCCATGGTGGACAGGGTTTATGTCGGGATATCACAATATCTCTTATATTATTAATGCATCTATATATTTGGTAAAGGGTGGAAGGCTCGGCCTTATGCCTGGTGTTTTGTTCCACTCTTGCCGCCCTAGTTTCCATCATACCGGTGTTATGTTCCCAGATTTTGCGTTCCTAACGCGGTCGGGTGATTTATGGGACCCCCCTGACAGTTCGCTTTGAATAAAACTTGTCCAGCAAGGCCCAACCTTGGTCTTACCATTTGCCTCACCACCACCTATCCCTTTCCCTTGGGTCGGCCAACCCAAGGGTCATCTTTATTTTAGCCCCCCCCACCGGGCCGTGCTTGTCTAAGTGTTGGTCCGAACTGAGCTGCCTGCGGGGCCACCTTGGGGAAACTCGAAGTCTGGTTTTACTCGTAGCTAGTCTCATCCGGTGTTGCCCTGAGAACGAGATATGTGCATCTCCTATCGGGATTGTCGGTGCATCGGGCGGCTTCGCTGGTCTTGTTTTACCATTGTCGAAATGTCTTGTAAACCGGGATTCCGAGACTGATCGGGTCTTCCTGGGAGAAGATCTATTCCTTTGTTGATCGTGAGAGCTTGTCATGGGCTAAGTTGGGACACCCCTGCAGGGTATAAACTTCGAGAGCCGTGCCCGCGGTTATGTGGCAGATGGGAATTTGTTAATGTCCGGTTGTAGATAACTTGACACCAGATCCGAATTAAAATGCATCAACCGCGTGTGTAGCCGTGATGGTCTCTTCTCGGCGGAGTCCGGGAAGTGAACACGGTTTCTGGGTTATGTTTGACGTAAGTAGGAGTTCAGGATCACCTCTTGATCATTGCTAGTTCAGGATCGTTCCTTCGTTTCTCTTCTCGCTCTCATTTGCGTATGTTAGCCACCATATATGCTTAGTCGCTGCTGCAACCTCACCACTTTACCCCTTCCTTTCCCATTAAGCTTTGCTAGTCTTGATACCCATGGTAATGGGATTGTTTGAGTCCTCGTTGCTCACGGATACTTCCAAAACAGTTTGCGGTGCCTATGTTACGAAAGCGGTGACACAACCAAGCTCAAGGAGGAGCTCGATGAAGATCTTGCCCTTTGTGTTGTTTCGTTCTAGTTGATCAAGAGTGCAGCCCGGTTGGGGTCGATCGGGGACCTTTATGTCGATTTGGGGTTCTTCTTTTATTTTGGTTCCGTTGTCGGACCTTGATTGTATCTGGATGATGTAATGCTTTATTCATGTAATTGTGTGAAGTGGCGATTGTAAGCCAACTATGTATCTCTTTCCCTTATGTATTGCATGGGTTGTGTGAAGATTACCTCACTTGCGACATTGCTTTCAATGCGGTTATGCCTCTAAGTCGTGCTTCGACACGTGGGAGATATAGCCGCATCGAGGGCGTTATAGTACGAGGCAAAACAATCTCTTCCACGGCGCAAAATGGGGCTCGATGCCCAAGAACAACTCGCAAAGAGCTACAAAACCCACAATGTGCAAAATGGGGGCAGGTGTAAGGTGATGAAGCTGGAGTCCGTAGAACTCCAGAAGCCCCCGGAGAAACGGATGTATGGGAAATCCGAGCCCCCTTATTAGATAAGGGACGAAGCAAACCCGCTCTCCTTTGGAGGGATTGGGGGTGTTCTCCGCCTGCTTTCCACCTTTGTAGGTGGCCAGTCCGGCTCGAACCGGGACAATGAAGGCGGGAGGAAGGTATCCCTCTGCTTGGAGCGTCACCAGCTCGCTGTTCGGAACTGAACATCTCCTCCAATCTCCTGGCTAAGGGCTGGGAGCGCGAGAGGAGGAGCCGCGTCGACTGTCCATGATGGAGTGGATTTTTGTCAAAGGCGCTCCGATGAGTACTCGCGGAAGGAGGATGGTGTGATTTGGATCTAGATCCTTGCTTCTCTTATAGGCAGCTTATTCGTGCAGCTTTGGGGTAAAACGTAAGAATACCCTGGCTTTCCTCATTCATACGACACGTGGAAGAGGGCCATTATTGGGCGTGGAAGCCGAGGAGCACAACATTTATAAGGAAGCCGGACACTATTCGGCAAGCACATGGAATTTGGAGGAGAACCCGCCTTGCAACGCTGAAGACAATATACGCGCCGGACTCGTCGTCATTGAAGCCTGGTTTGGGGGCTACTGAGGGAGTCCTGGACTAGGGGGTGTCCAGATAGCCGAACTATCATCATCGGCCAGACTCCAAGACTATGAAGATACAAGATTGAAGACTTCGTCCCGTGTCTGGATGGGACTTTCCTTGGCGTGGAAGGCAAGCTTGGCGATACGGATATGTAGATCTCCTACCATTGTAACCGACTCTGTGTAACCCTAGCCCTCTCCGGTGTCTATATAAACCGGAGGGTTTTAGTCCATAGGACAAAACAACAATCATACCATAGGCTAGCTTTTAGGGTTTAGCCTCCTTGATCTCGTGGTAGATCCACTCTTGTACTACCCATATCATCAATATCAATCAAGCAGGAGTAGGGTTTTACCTCCATCGAGAGGGCCTGAACCCAGGTAAAAACATCGTGTCCCTTGTCTCCTGTTACCATCCGCCTAGGCGCACAGATCGGGACCCCCTACCCGAGATCCGCCGTTTTGACACGACACACGGCATCTTGAGCTTGAGGTATCGTGAGTGCAGCACCGCATTGAACTTTAAACGCGGTTCGTCCGGCGGTGCATGATAGCGCTGCTGAGCGGAACTATGTCAAGATTAACTCCTCGCTTCGAAGTTATCCGGGATCCAAGACCACTTCGATGTAACGAGCACTGCATAATTGTCCTCTACACGGTATGGCGCCTTTGAAGGTCGTCTTTGTGGGTTTAATCCTTGAGGGTCTATGCCCATTTTGTGCCTTTGTATCCTGGTAAGCAGGTTCAGGTGATGCATGATCCATTAGGACTCTAGTGAGGTGAAACCCATCGACGATTGGGTCTAGAACCAATGCGGCGAACCCGCCATGGCGGATCTTTGGTGGGTGGTCCTTCGATCAAAAGTGATCGGACAGGAGGACCATGGGTTGAACTTTGGGGCGACTGGCTCCATCGCGTATACGTCCCTGAGTGCACGCTTCCGCTCCCTTTTGGGTATGTGGGTTGCCTATATCATGTTCACCGTCCGCACTTGTGGGGGGAAACCCTTTTGTCCTCTATTGTTCGGCGGCCGGGTCTCTTCCTTGTCATCGCTATGCAGCCCCTTGTCATTGTTTTCGGCAAGTAACTTGCCTGCCTGCTTGAATACCCAACAATCCCTGTTGGTGTGGTTAGCTGACTTTTCGGGGGTGCCGTGTATCTGGCACGAGCGGTCGAGTATTCGGTCCAAATTGGACGGACTCGGAGTAGTTCTTTTGAATGGCTTTTTCCACTGACCAGGTTTGGAGCCTCTGAATCCGGCGTTGACTGCCGTATCCTCAGTATTATCGCCGTTAGTGCGACGTTTTTGCTTTCTGCAACATGACCTGCCATTGCGGTCCTTGGTATCCGGACTGCCAGGATTTTTGTTGAGGTTGTTACTGCGGGCTAGCCAGCTGTCCTCTCCCGCACAGAAGTGGGTCATGAGTGATGTGAGGGCTGCCATGGATTTCGGCTTTTCCTGTCCTAGGTGCCGAGCAAGCCACTCGTCGCGGATGTTGTGTTTGAAGGCTGCAAGGGCCTCTGCATCCGGACAGTCGACGATTTGATTTTTCTTTGTTAAGAACCGTGTCCAGATTTGTCTGCTCGATTCGTCTGGCTGCTGAATTATGTGGTTTAGGTCATCAGCGTCTGGTGGTCGCACATAAGTGCCCTGGAAGTTATCAAGGAATGCGGCTTCCAGGTCCTCCCAACACCCAATTGATTCTGCTGGCAGGCTGTTAAGCCAATGCCGAGCTGGGCCTTTAAGCTTGAGTTGGAGGTATTTGATGGCGTGAAGATCGTCGCCGCGGGCCATGTGGATATGA
Source organism: Aegilops speltoides (assembly GCA_021437245.1). NCBI lineage: Eukaryota > Viridiplantae > Streptophyta > Magnoliopsida > Poales > Poaceae > Aegilops > Aegilops speltoides. The sequence continues at coordinate 276,832,019 of CM038144.1, forward strand.
AGGAGATAGTCTTCGATCCAAACCGTGGGATCTGTTGTGCCATCGTAGGATTCAATGTTCATGGGTTTAAACCCTTCGGGGATTTGATGATCCATTACTTCGTCTGTGAAGCATAGTGGGTGTGCGGCGCCTCTATATTGGGCTATATCACGACGTAGCTCAAGCGAGCTTTGTCATCGTGTTCGCCCGCCAGAATTATCAGATCTGGCGCGACGGTTGTCGTCGCGTGTCGTGGGCACCCACGCGATCCGTAGATCGATCTTGATTGGCTTGCCTTATCCTCCAATATGTCTCGCAAGTCCGGCGCATTCCCCCGTGGCTTTGTACTTTCGAGCGATGCCGGGGTACGGCTTTAGTGGAAGGCCTAGAGGTTTTCTGTCGTCATGCCACGCAGGTGGCCGCCGGCAGACAGCGTTGGTGATGTAGGTTTATATGCTTCCTCCTCTAATTGGGGCAGCAGCTTGCGTTTGGGGTAGCTTTTGGAGGGGCGTTCGAGTTCATGCTCTTCGGCCGCAAGGACTTCGGTCCATCTGTCGGCTAGCGATCTTGATCAGCTCTAAGTCTGTAGCTGCTTTTTCTTGAGGCTACTAAATCAGGGCCATAAGCCTACGCTTAAAACGCTCTTGTTCGACGGGATCCTCAGCACAACGAATTCATCGTCGTCTGTGCTTGCCTCGCTCCTGAGGGAGGCATGTAATTATCGTCCTCTACCTCTTCGTCTGCCGCTCTCTCGTGAGGGATGGCTTCTGCGTCCGCCTGTGCTGAATCTTGCTGGAGGGGGTTGTCTTCGGCACTGTCCGGGGTGTTATTGTCTCCGGTGCCGGAATCTCCATTCTTGCAGTGGCGGGATTTAGAGCGGCGCCGCTGACGCCGGCATTTAGGCTGTTTCTTGGAGGGGTCTTCCTCCGCTGTTCCTTCGCTATTCCCATCCTTTGGGATGTCCACCATGTATATGCGTATGAAGAGGTGGCTTTCCAGTGCCCCGTAGGCACGGGTTCTTGTCGCCTCCGCATCGCCGTCCATACCGCCGATGTCTTGGTCGAAGTCTAGCATGTCGGCTAGATCGCCGACGGTGGCTACAAAGTGGGTGGTGGGTGGGATTTGAATTTCTTCGCCGTCCGCATCCCAACCGCCCCGCCAGAGTCCGCCAGGCTCTCGATATAACGAGATGCTTTAGCGAATTGAGGATGTCGCCAAGGGCGAAAAGCTTGAAAGATGTCCGCAGCTGTGAACTCCATGATCGGTGCCCAATCGGATTCGATTGGCAGGGGCGCGGGAGGTTCGGAGTCCGGCGAGGAGTCCGGCACCTTGGAGTCACGACCTTCACAAGGGACATGATTGGTATTCGGCTCCATCGCTGTAGAGGTAGCAGCCCCCGAGGCAGTGTCCAGCCACCCGTTCTCGATCGGCACAGTCGGCTCCGAGTTAAGGGTCGGAGCGGACTCTTGTGCGGCCTCCAGGGCACTGTCCGGCAGCAGAGCTAAATCATGCCCATCGAGACAGTGCGGCGCGCTCAGCTGTGGCTCGAATCCGTCGAAGATCAAGTCTCCGCGGATGTCGGCCGTGAAGTTCAAACTTCGAAATCTGACCGATGGCTGGGCGTAGCTTAATCTGCTCCGGATGGCTGCTTAATTGGCCCGCAGCAGTAAAGCCGCTGAATACGAAGATCTGTCCGGGGAGAAAAGTCTCACCCTGGATCGCGTCGTTGTTGATGATTGAGGGAGCCATCGGGCCTATAGGTGACGACACAGAGGAACTCTCAATGAAAGCACCAATGTCGGTGTCAAAACCGGCGGATCTCGGTAGGGGGTCCCGAACTGTGCGTCTAAGCGGATGGTAACAGGAGACAAGGGACACGATGTTTTTACCTGTGTTCGCCCTCTCGATGGAGGTAAAACCCTACTCCTGCTTGATTGATATTGATGATATGGGTAGTACAAGAGTGGATCTACCACGAGATCAAGGAGGCTAAACCCTAAAAGCTAGCCTATGGTATGATTGTTGTTTGTCCTATGGACTAAAACCCTCCGGTTTATATAGACACCGGAGAGGGCTAGGGTTACACAGAGTCGGTTACAATGGTAGGAGATCTACATATCTGTATTGCCAAGCTTGCCTTCCACGCCAAGGAAAGTCCCATCCGGACACGGGACGAAGCCTTCAATCTTATATCTTCATAGTCTTGGAGTCCGGCCAATGATGATAGTTCGGCTATCCGGACACCCCCTAGTTCAGGACTCCCACAGGCACTCTTGAGCCCGAAAGGCATAGACACATAACAGAACGCTCCAAAAGGAGTTATAAAAGCTGTTTTCTCCTGATCCTTAATTGCCATCTTGATCTGATGATAACCAGAATAAGCATCCAAAAAACTCAAGCGCTCACAACCCGCCGTAGCATCAATAATCTGATCAATACGAGGGAGAGCAAAAGGATCGGCCGGACAAGCCTTGTTCAAATCCGTGTTATCCACACACATGCACCAAGTGCCATTCTTCTTAAGCACCAGCACTGGGTTAGCCAGCCACTCAGGATGAAAAACCTCAAGGATAAACCCAGCTACCAAAAGCCGGGCTACCACCTCACCAATGGCCTTGCGACTTTCTTCATTGAAGTGGTGGAGAAAATGCTTGACCGGTTTAAACTTGGGATCAATATTGAGAGTGTGCTCTGATACGTCTCCGACGTATTTGCTTTTCCAAACACTTTTGCCCTTGTTTTGGGCTCTAACTTGCATGATTTGAATGAAACTAACCTGGATTAACGCTGTTTTCAGCAAAACTGCCATGATGTTGTTTTATGTGTAGAAAAGAAAAGTTCTCGGAATGTCCTGGAAATCCACGGAGGCACTTTTTGGATTTAATAAGAATTTTTGGCAAAAGATTTAATGCCAGGGGGCCCACAGCCTGTCCATGAGAGATAGGCGCGCGCCTGCATGCCCCCCTATCTCGTGGGCCCCCTGGACCTCCACCGACGTCAACTCCAACTCCATATATTCACATTCGAGGAGAAAAAAATCAGGGAGAAAGTTCTATCGCGTTTTACGACACGGAGCCGCCACCAAGCCCTAATCTCTCTTGGGAGGGCTGATCTGGAGTCCGTTCGGGGCTCCGGAGAGGGGGATTCGTTGCCGTCGTCGTCATCATCCATCCTCCATCACCACTTTCATGATGCTCACCGCCGTGTGTGAGTAATTCCATCGTAGGCTTGCTGGACGGTGATGGGTTGGATGAGATTTACCATGTAATCAAGTTAGTTTTGTTAGGGTTTGATCCCTAGTATCCACTACATTCTGAGATTGATGTTGCTATGACTTTGCTATGCTTAATGCTTGTCACTAGGGCCCGAGTGCCATGATTTCAGATCTGAACCTATTATGTTTTCATGAATATATGTGTGTTCTTGATCCTATCTTGCAAGTCTATAGTCACCTATTATGTGTTATGATCCGACAACCCCGAAGTGACTACTTCTCGGTGATGACCGTAGTTTGAGGAGTTCATGTATTCACTATGTGTTAATGCTTTGTTCCGGTTCTCTATTAAAAGGAGGCCTTAATATCCCTTAGTTTCCGCTAGGACCCCGCTTCCACGGGAGGGTAGGACAAAAGACGTCATACAAGTTCTTTACCATAAGCACGTATGATTATTTACGGAATACATGCCTACATTACATTGATGAACTGGAGCTAGTTCTATATCACCCTATGTTATAGCTATTGCATGAGGAATAGCATCCGGCATAACTATCCTTCACTGATCCATTGCCTACGAGCTTTTCATATATTGTTCTTCGCTTATTTACTTTTCCGTTGCTACTGTTACAATCACTACAAAAACCCAAAAACATTTATATTTACTTTTTCTACCGTTACATTTATATCATACCACTTTTGCTACTAAACACTTTGCTGCAGATACTAAGTTATCCAGGTGTGGTTGAATTGACAACTCAACTGATAATACTCAAGAATATTCTTTGGCTCCCCTTGTGTCGAATCAATAAATTTGGGTTGAATACTCTACCCTCGAAAGCTGTTGCGATCCCCTATACTTGTGGGTCATCATGCTCAGGGAGTTCCCTCGGTACACCTGGCATGTTAGAAGGTTTCCATGCAAATATGTCCCAATTCTAACGGATGAACTCGATGAGCCTGCTTTCCTATTTCAGATCCAGGTTAGTAGTGACGCTAAACTGCTTGGATGAATCGCCAGGAACAAAATCAACCAATTTAGTCACATCAGCCGATTTAAATTTCAAGGCCGGATCATGCTCTGTAGCTCGCTTTTTCAAAGATGTCATATCCGCCGGATCAACATTGTCCTTATAAAATTTTAACTCCTTGGTTGCGCAAACCGACTCGGCGTAAGCTGCATCGCCCTCTTCACACTCCAAAGCTATCTTCTGACTCCCATGTACTGTGATGGTCCCATGGTGACCCAGCATCTTGAGTTGCAGATAAACATAACAAGGTCGGGCCATGAACTTAGCATAAGCCGGCCGTCCAAACAGAGCATGATAAGGGCTCTTAATTTTCACCACTTCAAAGGTTAAGGTTTCTGATCTGAAATCATGATCATCTCCAAATGCAACCTCCAGAGCTATCTTACCAACCGGGTATGCCGATTTACCAGGTACCACACCATGGAAAACTGTGTTTGACGGTTTAAGATTTTTATCTGTCAGCCCCATGCGATAGAAGGTCTCATAATAGAGGATACTGATGTTGCTCCCTCCGTCCATGAGTACCTTTGTGAACTTATACCCTCCAACCTGAGGTGCCACTACCAATGCCAGGTGACCCGGATTATCAACTCTTGGCGGGTGATCCTCTTGGCTCCATACGATGGGCTGTTCGGACCAACACAAATAACGTGGGACCGCCGGTTTAACCGAATTTACTACCCTCTTATGAAGCTTCTGGTCGCGCTTGCATAAGCTAGTGGTGAAAACATGATACTGCCCACTGTTCAACTACTTCGGGTGGCTCTGATAACCCGACTGTTGCTGATTTCCCTGATTTTTCTACTGGTTGTAACCACCCTGGTTGTTTTGATTGCTCGGATTACCTTGGAATCCCAAGCTTGAACCTCCTCCACCATAACCCGGTCCAGGTCCATCGAAAACGGATCCTGAACCGCCGCCCGGTCCCTGACCATCTTGGTAAGAATTCGAATTTTTTAACTCCTACATAATGAAGCAATATTTCCATAGGTGTCCGGACGGCCTTTCCTTCGTCCCGAGTCATGGGCCGGCTGGTTTAATAGATGCCTAAGATTGATGCCTGACTGTCCGGTATGTGGGGGCGGTTTACCCTTACGGTGCTGACTATTATTTTGCGCATTAGTGTTAGCCACAAAATCAAAATTATTCTTAGCCTTGCACTTACCATTGCCTCCCTGGTTTGCCGGATTAAGCTGCTGCCCGTTGGTGTTGCTGCTCTTCTTTCCCTTCCCCGGCTTTTCATCATCAGACTCGGGCTCCTTGGTACTATCAGAGTCAGCGTACTTAACCAAGGCCGTCATGAGTGTCCCCATGTCATTACAATGACGTTTAGGCCACCCCAATTTCAGCTTCAGGGGCTTGAAACGACAATTTCCTTCTAACGTCAAGACCGCTGGATCGGCGTTGATACGATGCGACGAATGCAGAATCGCTGAAACCCGGTGCACCCAATGAGTCGTCGATTCACCTTCTTCTTGGACACAGGCGGCTAAGTCCACGATTGACATGGGCTGCTTGCATGTGTCTTTAAAGTTCTAGATAAATTGGGCCTTTAACTCGGCCCATGATCCGAAAGAGTTAGCTGGGAGCCCCTTTAACCAAGTCCGGGCCGTCCCTTCCATCATCAAGGGGAAATACTTCGCACACGCAGCTTCGCTAACATCCAACAATTCCATGGCCATCTCATAACTCTCAATCCATGCCTCAGGAGATAAATCGGTTGTATAGTTAGGCACCTTGCGAGGACCCTTGAAATCCTTGGACAAACGCTCATTGCGCAAGGCCGGCACTAAACACGGTGCCCCAAAATTTCTAAAGGTCACACCTGGCTCCACTGAAGTTGTTGCACAAACCGGAGTGGGATGACGTGCGATATCAGGTCAGCTAATTCGACTTCGACGACTCGCCCGTCCACCACGTCCTGAGCATCAGCTCCCCCTCCTGCCGGGTTAGGCCTACGGGGCGGATTATGGTTCCGTCCACTGCTGGACACGGCTGGCTCCTCGATATGCCTACTGTAACTCCAGCTCGGATGAGGGGTTGAATGAATCCTGTCTCGACTATACGAATAAGCCACTGCTGAACCAAAGCCGTTTGAAGGAGATCTCTGGCCCGCCCTCACTACAAAAAAAAGACACATCCGTGACATTTTGGGCCGAACGAAAAATATTTCTGTCATACATATGACACTTCTATGACGATAATTGTGACCAAACCCGGTATCATCATAGATGTGGTGGGTCCTACTTCTATGACAAAAAACATGACAAAAAATGGGCTTTTCGTCCTGGGCGGGCCGGAGACGCAGCTGCATGACATTCTTTGGGCCGTCCAGAAAAAACCGTGGTAGAAGCGAGGGCGAGGAAAATTTTGGGGAGTTCCCGGTTACGGTGGGTAGTCGGGGGCCGAGCGATGCGCGTTTCTCTCGTACACGTACGCGCGTGTGTGTGAGGCGTTGGCTCTAACTAAACCCGAGCGAGGCGTTGGGATCTAACTGAACCCAAGCGATTGCACTGCAGGCTACGTGTTACTGAACCCGAGCGATCGATCGATGGCTGTTAACTGAACCCGATCGAGCGATTCCTTCGCTACTGCTGCTAACTGAAGCTGATCGATTTTGGATGAACAGTGAGTGTTACGGGGGGTTTGGACGAACAGTGAGCAGTGGGGGTGGATGCAGGACCCCGTGGCGTTGCCTCTAGATGAACAGGACCCCGTGGTGTGGAGGGCTGGATGAACAGTAGACAGTGGAGGGGTGCCCGTGGAGGGGTGGTTGAACAGTAGCCGGTGCAGTAGCGTGCAGTGGAGGCTGGATGAACAGGAGCCCGTGGAGGCTGGAGGAGGTCGACGGTAGCCCGTGGAGGCTGGAGGAGGTAGATGGTGGAGATGAACAGTATCCCGTGGAGTCCCATTTTGCGGTACACCACACCCTCCCGATCAGCAGGACCGCCCTTTTGACCAGAAGGCCCAATACAGTGTCTGTTTCCATCCGCTTTTGGCGATACGCCACACCCCTCCCGATCAACAGACTCCGTTTCGACCGTAGGAGGTCCGCTTCCTCTATTTTGCAAGACGCCACACCCTCCCGATCAACAGACTCCCCGCTTTCACCGGAGGAGGTCCGCTTCTCTATTTTGCAAGACGCCACACCTTCCCGATCAACAGACTTCTGCTTCGACCGTATGAGGTCTGTTTCTCCGCTTTGGCAGACGCCACACCCATCCCGATGAACAGGATCCCGCTTGAACGTGGCGATCAAACACAAGTTTGTTTTCTCCGCTCACAGACACCAGCCTCGCTTCAACGCATGTTCGGCCGAAGCCTCCCGATGAACACGACCACGATTCCGCTTCCGCCCACCGGTTGGCTCCCCATGAACACGATGACGACGCTGTTTCTCCATTCTCGACCCAGCCATCTACACGAGCCCTGGCCGCATATATGCGCGAGAGGCGTTCGAGACCCGCCCGTATGTAATGTGACGCGGTCGTATTTTCTTTCTTGCACCTCGCCGTTATGTACGACGTGTACATTCTACATGCGGCGCCTACTACTTACGACGCGTCGCGCCTCTACATCGACCAAGATATATGTATCGCACATCGTCGCGACGAATGAAAATGCTACGTACCTTCGACCAGGTGGGTCCCGACTATCAGGCACTTCCTTGCGTGCGAAGAAGTAGATGGTGGGTCCCAGCAGTCAACAGGGGGCGAATCATTTTTTTTGCCCGGACGCACTTCCTTGCGTATAAGATATAGCTGGTGGGTCCCAGCAATGGGGTGAATCATTTTTTGCCCGACACACTTCCTTGCGTATAAGATGTAGCCAGGGTCCCAGCATCCGGGGCGAATCGTTTTTTTGCCGAACGCACTTCCTTGCGTGCGAAGGTGTAGCTGGTGGGTCCCAGCAATGGGGGAAACTTTTTTCATTAAAATACCGTGGCCCATCCAAAGGCCCCGTTGTCGTGGAGGAATAATTATTTTGCGCGTAATAAGGAGGCACTTCCTTGTCAGCGTCAGGACCCACTGTCGACCTCTCCACATACATCCCACGTCCGATGGAAGCCGCTCGACCACGCTGACCACGCCACCGAGAGCACCAGGCGGTGGATGACGGCGAGGCCTAGGAAGGGGACGACGCGAGCCGGGAAGACGCGCGGGATGCCCACGCCAGAGGAGCACGAGGGCTCACCGTTCGCGCTGCGTGTGAGGCCGTCGCCGCAGAATAACAGGGGGTGTGGGTGAGTAGAGGGATGGCCTGGCCAGCGGTGGGAGTAGTAGGTGGCGATGAGGCCTCCGCTGCATCGCAACCGGCCACGGGAGGCGGAAGCACGAGGCACGACCGGCGCTGGTTTGGGCGGCTGGAGCAAGAAGACCAGAGGTTGAAGAAGCACTACGGCCGTTGGATGGACATCGTACGGTCAATGGAGCTAGAATCATGCATATTGACTAAGTTGACAAAGTCCTCCATCCCCGTCAACTTAGTAGGCCCACAAGTCAGCCTGCCACTATACTGGGTCCCAGCTAACAGGGGGAGTATTCATTTTTTTGTGCGTAATAAGGAGGCACTTCCTTGCGTGCGAAGATATAGCTGGTGGGTCCGAGCTGTCAGCGGTGATAATGTTTTTTCACGAAATACAAAGGCCCTTTCGGTGGGTCCCTGATGTCAGGTCGAGGAATCATTATTTTGCGTGTAATAAGGAGGCATTTCCTTGCGTGCGGTCATGGACCCAGCTGTCGGCCTCTCCACGTATAGTCCACATCAGATGCATGTCGGTCATTGACCACGTTGACCAGGCCGCACCAAGAGCACCAGGGCGGTGGGCGACGGCGAGGCCTAGGAAGGGAACGACATGGAGGCTGGGAAGACTCGGCAGTTGTTTCCCACGCGGAGGGGAGTACGACTGTACGAGGGTTTACTGGTTTGTCTGTCATCGCCGGAGAATAACAGTAGGTGTGGGTGAGTAGAGGCATGGCTAGGCCAGCGATGGGAGTACGATGGGGCGGTGAGGCTCACAAGGCAAGACAACCGCCACGGGAGGAGGAGCAGCAGCTACGGGCGCTTGTTTGAGCGGCTAGAGCAGGAAGAGCAGAGATTGAAGAAGCACGACGGCCGTTGGATGGACATCGTACGGTCACTGGAGCTAGAACCGTTCATATTGACTAAGTTGACAAAGCCCTCTGTCCCCGCCAACTTAGTAGACCCACAAGTCAGCCTCCCACCATGGTGGGTCCCAGCTAGCAGGGGGTATTCATTTTTCTATGCGTAATAAGGAGGCACTTCCGATGGGTCCGAGCTGACAGTGGGGGAACATTTTTTCGCGAAATACGGTGGTCCGTCCGGTGGGTCCCAGCAGTCAGGGGCAAACGTATTTTCGCAAAATACGGTGGCCCAGCCGGTGGGTCCCAACAGTCAAGGGGGAAACGTTTTTTTCGCGAAATACTGGTGGCCCGTCCGGTGGGTCCCTGCTGTCAGGTGGAGGAATAATTATTTTATGTGTAATAAGGAGGCACTTCCTTGCGGCTATCATGGACCCAAATGTCGGCCTCTCCACGTCTGAAGATTCTTCCGATGGAAGTCGGTCGTTGACCACATTGACCATGCCGCTGAGAGCACCATGGCGGTGGACGACGGCGAGGCCTAGGAAGGGGCGACGCGAGCCGGGAAGACGCAGGCGGATGCCCACGCGAGAGGAGTACGAGGGTTCACCGTTCACTGCGATGTGAGGCTGCTGCCGCCATGAATAACAGGGGAGTGGGTGAGTGGAGGGATGGCCTGCCGATGATGGGAGTAGTATGGGATGGTGAGGCCTCTACTGGCAAGACAAACGGACACGGAGGCGGGAGCATGCGGCACGACCGGCGCTGCTTTGAGCGGCTGGGGCAAGAAGACCAGAGGTTGAAGAAGCACTATGGCCGTTGGATGGACATCATTGACCATGCCGCGCCGAGAGCACCAGGGCGGTGAACGACGGTGAGGCCTACGAAGGGAACGACACGGAGCCGGGAAGACACGACAGTGGCTGCCCACGCGGTGGAGAGTACGAGGGTTGACTGGTTCGGCTGCCATCGCCGGAAAATAACAGGATGTGTGGGTGAGCAGAGGGATAGATAGGCCAGGGATGCGAGTATGATGGGGCCGTGAGGCCTGCCCGGCAGCACTGCCGGCCATGGGAGGCGGGAGCAGGCGGTTCCGACGGCGCTGGTTTGGGCGGCTGGGGCAGGAAGATCAGAGACTGAAGAAGCACGATTGCCGTTAGATTGACATCTAATGGTCTGACGCTGGTAGAGTCGATTGTTGACTAAGTTTCTTTTTGAGAAACCTTGTGTACGCATGAACTTAGTAGGCCCACAAGTCAGCCTCCAAATCATGGCGCATAAACATAAAGCCCATTTGCTATTTTTTATAATTTGCAGCCCATTTGCTAATTCTTAAGTAATTTATTACACATTTTCTGCCCAGGACCACGATCAAAAAGTTCAACCTTATATTTTATATTTCGGTGGAGTCCGAACTGTTGTAATCCCGAAATGATAAACATTTTTTTAAGAACTTATTGATTTGCCAAAAAATCGTTTTGTTTTTGTAAGCAAATAAGACGTGGGACAATTGAGTTGGTTTAAGGGAAAACCAGTGGTAAAAAAATCAGCGCTGGGTGAGAAAAAACAACAAAAATAAGGATGTAAATATGAAAAGGGAATTTTATGTGTTTTCAATTTAATGATACGTGTATATGAACTAGTAAAACTATAGGTAGAGATTAGAAAACGGATGTAGGACATGCGTTTCAAGAGGAAAATAGAACTGGGCTGTGTTTGAATCGGTAAAAAACTGCCTGCGGATGTTGTAAGACAAAATATAACTAACACTGGCGGGCCAGAGGCCAGTAGATACCTGCTGGATCTTTGTGCCCCGTTGTCATCCTGGGCTGGGCCTGTTAAAAACAAAACCAACCCTGGGCAGTCTACAGCCCAGTTGAAACTTGCTCGACCTGAAAAAACAATATACGTTCTCAATAAACGAGAGAATTCTGGAAGTACAGACTGATAACTGGGATACAGCACGGATATTATTTTTTTATCGTGATAATAAGTGCATGCACTTGTTTGGAAAAAATTGGAGAACTAGGAATTCGAACGGCAGGTGCTTATGCTACCCATCAAATAAAATCAGGTGCCTGAAAATTTGTTTCGAAATAAATGATTCACCTTTATATCCACGTCGACCCTCGGCATGATGGTTGGAAGCAAATGCAAGTTCATACCAAAAGATCGTTAACAACAATACCAACTTGCGGACGACAAGGTAGTACAACTACCAATACCAAACTAACTTATAATCTTTTACTCCTGGCCCTAGTGTTCGCCCTAGAAAATCTTGCAGAGGACCAGCTCCCGCTCCTTCTCTTGCTCCAGTCCACGAGGTGGTACTGTGCATCACCCGATTGGTCCTCACCTGGTCGGTTCTTGTTGGTGTGCAGCACCGTAACCTTTTTGTCGCCTGTCTGCCGGCCGTTGACCATCACCGCAAGGTATTGCCGGTCTTGTGCCACATCGCGTGCATGCCGTGACTCCGATCAGATCTTGTGACGCGTCCACGTGCCCCTTTGAACGCCTACGAATTGCGCTGAAGAAATGTTTCCTTAGGCCACTCAAGGTGATACCGCAGATTGTGGAATACAGGTTTTAGTGTACGAGTTGGCATTTTCATAACATCTTTGGCATGTTGCGCCTACTTGTTTCACTTTTTATTAACTGTCAAATTGTAATAGCTTCACCAGGTCTGCGTCTAAAAAGAAAAATAGAGCTATAAACAAAGGAATATGTTTGTGCAAGTAGACGGCCGATCGGTGTCTTACCTGGAAGTTTCTCAGGTTGGGTGTAGCATATGCCGTGCTCACTGTTGATGGTTGGTATGAACAAATCGATGAGAGACTGAAATCTCATGCTGTCAGCACTCACTTTGGCCTCAAGGTGCTCGATCAGCTCCTGATCTGTGGGATCAAACTTGACGCCAGCCGGCAGCACCGACCAATCCTTGTTCGACTTGCATCGGTAATTCCAGTTATATGGTACTCAATGTATGATCAATCGACTGTTTTAAGTGAATGATGAAAGATTTCGACAGATAAGTGGTACTCCAAATCTGAAGTCCAGAATACCCAAACACGCCATTGGGATTCTTGTGTCACCTCACCCGAAGCGTGTTGCCACGTCAATTTAATGTCTGGACATGATGAATAATTTGACCGACGTATACTAGTACTGCTACTATACTACTTAGTAGTCGTATTTAGTGTCACAATTTATACATAGGTTTAACTAACAAGTACGCACTTGAAGCCTAACTGATACACACACACACACACACACACACACACACACATATATATATATATATATATATATATATATATATATATATATGGCTTCTGCACAGCATCTCCATCATCATTATCAGTACATCCTACGCAGGTGAGTTAGGATGCACTTGATCCCAGGAAGGTATTTATCCTTCAAACTAGAGGAGTGCTTCAAACTAACAACAAAGACATAATATCCAACAAAAGAGGGTCGTATACAAAGCAGTAATACATGGCTCGGTCTAGATATCGACGAATCAAGTTCTGCATATTTGCTGTTGGCATGAACCACATCGCCGCATGTCGGGTTTGCAAAAGCCATCCATCGCATGGAAGCTTGATGCCTTTCACACACTGAAGATTATCTGGCAACAAGCTGTGTCGACGAATCTCTAGATATGGTGATTCATGAAACCCATGGTATGATGTGTAAACACAGTCCGCCCTCGCGAATGGAAGTTGCATAGCACGGTAATCATCGCCGGTGATATGATCGATGATTGGTTGGATGATCGGATAATTGAGCCCGAGGAACAAGGAGTGGTTGCCGAGGCTGTAAACCCGCCTCCAGTTGAATACGCCTGGCCCAACGGAACTGGGATCTTTCTCGACCATGAAGCGGCCATAGCCATCAATGTCACGAACGCCCCACACATTGTACTGCATGTGGTTTGATGTAATGGTTTGGTCAATTAGGTACATGCGAATGAGCATCAAATGACCGCCGTCAGCTAAACGAGCGATAAACCACCAGCCATCGGCTGGTATGATTCCAGGTCCTGGAATCATGAAGGCCAGCGCATTTGCGTCTGCTGCAACAATTCAAATTGGAGACCAAAAGGACAAAAATAAACAATCATGTTCACAGTATGTGTGGAATTAAGATTATTATAACAGTGACACATATCATAGACAGAGAATTGCAATGTCGTGGTCATAATCATACCCAATGGCTTCCATATTCTAGCAATATGTCATGGTTCAAACATCATGTAACAATGAGAGGAAAACAGCTATGACAGCGCCTACTCATATTCTACCATAGCACTTACTACTACTGTTCTCATATCAACTCTAAGCAATAACATGCGTTGTTATAAAAATCTTGTAAACGAGAGTAACATATAGCAATCATGATGTTATGCTCATAATATGTCTTTTAACAATCATTAGTTGCCAATTGTTTTCTCATATCAACTCTAACAATAACATGTGTGGTCAAAAAAATGTAGGAAATGAGAGGAACATATAGCAATGATGTGGTTATAGTCATGCTATCTATTCTAAATTTGTAACAAATGAACAGGCAGTCGTATTCATAAGGTAAAGATGAGATGAGATAGAACAATTACACGACGGTAGATTCCACTAGTATAGGCAGCCAATCTGTGCGTCAACCGCGTAAACGATGCCATCGTGCACTATAGCATCAGACAGAAATGTTGCCTCAATAGGATTGATGATGAGCCATAACCATGTATGGCGACCGGATTCCAGATAGACTAATCCCATGTTGAACAAGGCAATGAGCTTGTAATCCATGTAGTCTTCTGATGGTGTGGGCACTTCGCAGATTACAACTTTCTGCAAACAAAGGTCGAGCCAAAAGCTTGATGCGTCTCGTCCGTAGTAGGCAGGAGTGTCCGGCGGGCCGCGAGGCTCGATGGCGGCGGTATCCAACGATGGAAGGGTGATCTCTCGCTGGGTGTAGATATCCACGAGATGCCACGGACTACCGGAGTGGTGAATGAGGACGATCTAGTTGGCCTTCATGCCCGCCCAGTAGTGGCCGCGCATGAAGGACAGGTGGACGGGTAGTGGTAGCATGTCGAGGGGCACCATGGCAACTTCCGTAGGATCGTCAAGTCGGTGTCTGGGCCACCTGCGAGGATCGGGCATCAGCAAGCAGGGCATCTTGAAAAGAGTCGGCCGGTTGCAGACGAGTAGACGGTACAAAGACACCGAGCATGCGGCCATACGGACGGTGCTTGAGTAGGTCCATACGACTCAGATCTGCTCCAAGAGAACATCGGGAGGGAATTCAATCGCGGCTCGCATGTCGGTCCGGTTCGCCATTGGGGTTTTGGTGCTCATGCGAGCCAGCCGGGAAGTGAATTCGGTGGCGAAGCGAAGAAGCTTCTCCCCGTGTGGCCGAGCAGTGAGCGGGGGGATATGATACGCGCGAGCTACAAAGGAAGATGGCGCGGGTGGGCAAGCAGTGAGCGGGGGTAAATGGTGTGCGGCCGACGATGGGGAAGAGAGGAGGAAGAAGAAGAGAGGAGGAAGAAGAGTGGAAGACGGGGAAGAAAGTGCATTAAATCTCAATTCTACTAGTACTACTACCAAGATATACCGTCCTTCGGAGTGTAAATAGTTACACCGATGACATGTGGGTCTACCACAAGAGGGCCCATATGTCAGTTAATGGAGGACAGATGTAACGCCCCGGATTCGACGCGCCAGGTGTTTGCCAGTTATTCGCCGTCGTTGCCATGTCGTTTGCTTGCGTGTTGCACTTTGCCATGTCATCATCTGCATTTCATATCATGTCATCATGTGCATTTCATTTTGCATACGTGTTCGTCTCATGCATCCGAGCAATTTCCCCGTTGTCCGTTTTGCAATCCGCACTCCTATGTCATCCGCGCCCCTTCTTGACTCTTTTCATGTGTGGGTGTTAAACTTTCGAATGGCCGAGGTTTGCCAAGCGGCCTTGGTATAGCACCGGTAGACCGCCTGTCAAGTTTCGTGCCATTTGGAGGTCGTTTGATACTCCAACGGTTAACCGGGTAACCGTAAAAGCCCCTTTCTCTTTGCAGCCCAACACCCCTTCCAAAGTGGCCCAAAGCCCAGCAAAACTCCCATCCATGCTCTTGGTCGTTCGATCACGATCGCGTGGCCAAAAACCGCACCTCATTTGGACTCTCCTAGCTCCCTCTACCTATAAATAGGTCCTCCCCCTCCATTTTCGCGGATATTTTCCCCCCGAAACCCTAGATCTCCTCCCTCTCCGCGCGGACACGCTCGCTTCTGGCGGACGCGTCGCCAAGCTGCTTCAATCGAGGGCCGCCGCTTGTCCTCTCTCCTGCCGTCGTCATGCGCCTGCCGTCAAGGCCCAGCGTTGGGCCTGCAGCGCTCGCCCGCCGCCGCCACGCGCCCATGACGCCGCCGCCCGCCGCTGCGCTGCCTCTGCCGTCGCCGTTCGCCGCCCTCGCCTCGCGCCTCGCCGCCACTTGGCCGCCGCCGCCGCCGCCGCTCAAGGCTGTTTCTCGCTGCCTCCGCCGCTAGGAGTTCGACGCCGCCGCCTCGCCCTCGCCTCGCCCGTCCCGTGCCCTCGGACTCCCATTACCAAGGCCGCTACTTCCGCCTCCATCACTGCCCGCCAGCGCCGCCATCGCCGCCTTTGCCGACCACCGCAGGCCTCCTCCAACAGGCGCCTCAGGCCCCGCCCACGCCAAGCCCAGCCCAGCAGCCGTTGGCCCAGCTCCCGCGCCCCTGGGCCGCAGCCCACTAGGTGAGCAGCCCAACCCCGATCATTTGTCGCTCTGGGCGATTTTTAGCATATAGCGCTCGTTGGGTTTTTTTTCCAGGAAATCGACTAAGTCCCTAAGTTTTGCACATTATCATGCCATGTTCATCAAGCTGTATCTCTACATCCGTAGCTCCGTTTGGTGTGTATAATATGTCAAATTGTTCGCCTCGACGAGTACTTCATTCCATCTCATTGCATCATTTTCATTTGAGCTAATCTTGATGCCCGAAATGCTGTTGGAAGAGTGCATGTTGATGTTAACCTGCTGAAACTGTTATAACTTGCTCATTTGTCATTTTTCCATGATTGATGTGTGCATCCTATGAGGTTGATGTCTTCTTGTGTTTTGATCTATGCCATGCCATCTTTCCAGGGGTGTATGCCATGTATTTTTGTGATCAATGTGGTGACTAGCACAAGCATGCAAACTAGGCTTCGTGATATTGCTGATTTTAGTCCCTGTTCTGCTGTTATTTTGATGCCATATAAACTTGACGCTACAGAGAGATCCATGCATATTTTGAGATACTTCAGTAAGGGTGTTTTGTACATATGGTTATTGTCTATCCATTCATGCCCTTGTCTGCAATTATGGAGTAGTCTAGCATGTCATTGGAGTGCTCTACTTTTGCTTCAAAATGTATCCTGGCAGATTGTTTACTTGTTATTCAATATAGCCAAGGTTGCTATAGTTGATCCTTGCATGCTATGGACTTGTTCTTGCCTTGGTTGGTTACATAAACATGTCTTCTTGATGATGATATGCTTATCTTGTCATTCAATGACTTGTGGTGAGTGAATCGAGCTTGTTAAGTACTGTACTTGCTGTTACTGTTTTGCTAGACGGATTCTGTTATATTTTGTTGCTATGTTAACATGCTTCTACTAATCATTCTATGCATAATCTGGAGGTGTTCTATAAACATGTTTTGATCTACATGTCATTCTCTATCCATTAATACCCTTGGTTGCAATTATAGCCTGCTGCATCTTTTTGTAATCATGCTCCAAAGTTGCTTGATAATGATGCTATCAGTCTGTTAACATTAAGTTGAGTTGTTTCCATGTATTTTCCTAGTGATCCATGAACCCTATGACCTTGCTCTTGCCATGCTTAGCTTCACAAACATGTGTTATTACTGTTGGTTGCTTTGCCGTCCCATGTATTGCTCTGTGGTGAGTGGTTCAAGCTCACCAACATGCCTACTTATTGTTGTTCCTGCCATGTATGAATCTGTAATATAACTTGTCATGTTTACATGGGTGCCATCATATTTTCTATGCCTTTTTGGCTCATGGTCAGTAAGTGAATTTTGATCTATGCATTTAGTAGATTTATGCCATGCCTTTGTTTGCCATGATATGTTCCTGTAACATGTTGTTTGGTAGCTCTAAACATTGCAACCTGATGTTATTTCTGCTAAAGTCTGAAACTGTTATTATTTGCAATCTTCCCATGTCCTTTTGAGCATGTTCTAGTTGTTTCTGGAGATAGCTCAGTGTTCATATTTTGTTATGATTTATGTGTAATTCATGCCCATGAATTTTGTTATTATGTTGGGATGATGTAGCTTATTGTTTTGATGCTTGCAATATGCCTAGTTGCTGTTATGGACAGATTGTTGTTATGACTTGTATAGAGTGTATGTGTTGCACCGATGCTCCGTTTTGAGTGTGCTCTATATGAAACTTGCTTGATTTTGCATGTAGCTTCATATTATCATGTTGCATCCTTGTTTTGGTGTGTTTCTTGATGTTTGGGTGCATTTTGCATCGATGCCATGCTTAACTTGATTTGCTCATATCTTCTAGACCGTAGCTCCGAATCTAATGAACTTTATATGTAACTTGACTAGAATTTCGTGTAGATCATCATGGTGCATTTTAACTTGCTGTTTAACAACTTGAACATAAGGTTTATTCAGTTCTGGACCCATTTCGAAATTTGCATATGAGGACTTACCGGAATTGTTATATGTTGTTCCCGGCCTCATTTAAACTTGCCTTGATGTGTTGTTCTTGTTTGCATCATCTATTGTCATGAGTAGCTTCATGTAGCTTTATCATGCATCATGCTTGTTGTGCATCATGTCTTGTTCATGTGTGGTGTGTTTACCATGTTGTGTGCTTCTTCTCGATAGTTCCCGTTTCGTTGCGATCGTGAGGATTCGTTCATCTACGTGTGGTTCGTCTTCGTGGCTTCATCTTCCTCATGGACTCGTTCTTCTTCCTTGCGGGATTTCAGGCAAGATGACCACTACCCTGGATCTCACTACTATCATTGCTATGCTAGTTGCTTCGTTCTATCGCTATGCTGCGCTACCTATTACCTATTTATCAAGCCATCCCAAATTGCCATGAACCTCTAACCTTTGACACCTTTCCTATGCAAACCACTGTTTGGCTATGTTACCGCTTTTGCTCAGCCCCTCTTATAGCGTTGCTAGTTGCAGGTGAAGTTGAAGATTTCTCCATGGTGGACAGGGTTTATGTTGGGATATCACAATATCTCTTATATTATTAATGCATCTATATACTTGGTAAAGGGTGGAAGGCTCGGCCTTATGCCTGGTGTTTTGTTCCACTCTTGCCGCCCTAGTTTCCGTCATACCGGTGTTATGTTCCCGGATTTTATGCTCCTAACGCGGTCGGGTGATTTATGGGACCCCCGACAGTTCGCTTTGAATAAAACTTGTCCAAAGAAGGCCCAACCTTGGTTTTACCATTTGCCTCACCACCGCCTACTTTTTCCCTTGGGAGTCGCTCTCTCGAGGGTCATCTTTATTTTAGCCCCCCCGGGCCAATGCTTGTCTAAGTGTTGGTCCAAACCGAGCGATGTCCGGCGCCCCCTGGGCAACCAGGGTCTATGCCAACCCGTCGTCTTGCTCATCCGGTGTGCCCTGAGAACGAGATATGTGCAGCTCCTATCGGGATTGTCGGCACATCGGGCGGCTTTGCTGGTCTTGTTTTACCATTGTCGAAATGTCTTGTAAACCGGATTCCGAGACGATCGGGTCTTCCCGGAAAAGGTCTATTCCTTCGCTGATCGCGAGAGCTTGTCATGGGCTGTTGGGACACCCCGCAGGTATAAACTTTCGAGAGCCGTGCCCGCGGTTATGTGGCGATGGGAATTTGTTAATGTCCGGTTGTAGATAACTTGACACCAGATCCGAATTAAAACGCATCAACAAGGTGTAGCCGTGATGGTCTCTTCTCGGCGGAGTCCGGAAGTGAACACGGTTTCGTGTTATGTTTGACGAAGTTGGTGTTCGTGGATCACCTCTTGATCATTGCTAGTTCACGACCGTTCCTTTGTTTCTCTTCTCGCTCTCATTTGCGTATGTTAGCCACCATATCATGCTTAGTCGCTGCTGCAACCTCACCACTTTACCCTTTCCTTTCCTATTAAGCTTTGCTAGTCTTGATACCCATGGTAATGGGATTGCTGAGTCCTCGTGGCTCACAGATTACTACAACAACAGTTGCAGGTACAGGTTATGCGATGATCATGACGCGAGAGCGATGCTTGCTTGTGTTGAGTTCTTCTTTTGCTTCTTCTTCGATCAGGGGATAGGTTCCATGTCGGCAGCCTGGGCTAGCAGGGTGGATATTGTTTGAGTTTCTATTTATGATTCATCTGTAGTCGGATGTTGTTCTTGTATGTTGACGTTGTATTCGTGTGGCATTGTATGCCTTTTGGATGTATCCCCTCTATTATGTAATGTTGATGTAATGATATCCACCTTGCAAAAGCGTTCCAATATGCGGGTCTATCCTTGGTGGGACCTTTGAGTTCCTTTTGGATAGGGTCGCATATTGGGCGTACAAGTTGGTATCAGAGCCTCGACCGACCCTAGGAGCCCCCCTTGATTGATCGTGTAGTTTGGTCGTTGTTGAGTCTAGAAGAAAACTGTTTTCAGAGCCTAGTTATATCGGAGAGTAGGAATTCTTTTTACTCCTCTGCCCCTTCGTCGCTCTGGTGAGGAATCTTGACGTAGGTGTTTTGAATTACTCCTCTTCCCGTTCAAATTTTTCTTTAGGATCATGTGGTTAGTTTCGTGAGTTGTCCATCCTCTTTTGTCCGGTGCATCTCTCGTCAAGCTGACTCGAGCCTCTTCATCTTTGCCAAGTTCAATCCTCAGTTGTTTTCTTTTCCCACCCGCCCACCCTTCTTCCTCTCGGAACCGGAGTCCGTAATCGAGTATCCATCCTACTCGTGTGAAGTCTTTGCCTTCTTTCCTCAATGATTTCAACCGGTGTTTTCTCTTCAAGATATTCGTCGGTTTTTCCCCTTCCAAGTTGTCTTTGTTTTTCCCGCCCTCCCACCCTTTCTTCTTCCTAGAGTCTGACTCTCTCTCGACCATCTATTTCATTCGCTCGGAGCCTCTTCAGTCTTCCCTTAATTATTTCAACCGGTGATTTCTCGTATCGTTTGCCATTCTTCATCTCTTTTTCTTTTCCGGTGGATTCAATTCAAGTTTTTTGGGTTGATCATATTCTTTTCCTTGGATCAAGTGTTCTCCTTGCTCGTTCGTCTTCGCCAGTTAATCATTCCGGTGTTCTAGACATCTCAGAAGATTCGTCTGTGTTCCAACTAATTCGAGGTTGCCACCTCATTCAAATAATTCTATTGTTCCGGTGCATCATCTACCTGTTCAACAATCCTTTCCAACGGTGTTTTCTTTTAGTGGGACCTAACCCACAGGTCTTTTTCCAGGATCTTACCTGACTCTTCTAATTCCCCCGGAGTCATTCATAATTCTTTTCAAAAGTGACGTAAGAATGAATTCCATCAGTCACAGGCCTTCCCCAAGATCGCTTTCAAATTCTTTTCATGGTTTCCTCAACCTTTTCGTTTTTCATTCTACCGGAGTATCTCAGTAATTTTGGTGGTTTTCTCGTCGTCATTTGAAGACTGAAGAAGAGTTGTTCCTCTATATCTTGTCTGTTCTCTCGAAGATTCATGGTTCTAGATTTGTGTTACCCTCTCGAATTATTCCGTTTGTCAGATATTCTTTCTTACCCATCCAGAGTATTTCAGGAGTTGTTTTCCCATTTCTTTTCAACGGAGGCCATCATTTCAGTTATCGTTCTCTATTTACCCCGGTGTTTCGTTCAAGTGTTCTTTAATCAGCTCATGATCTATTTGTTCTTTTGCATGTAAATCCCCTCTATCATATTTGTTCTTTTAATTCTTCCCGATGATTCATTCTCTTTCGTCAGTCATTTCCGAATTCTTACGGTGGTTCTTTCAAGATTCTTTTCTTTGATTATCATATTAATCCATTCGTTTTTTTCAATCCTACCGGTGGTTCATGAAGACCTTCTCAAGTTTGCGATATGTCAGTTCTCAATCCTTTCCAAGAAGAATAAGTAGTATGTAAAATCCATTCCTATCATCAATTTAATTTGATGAAGGATAAGCATACAATAAATCTTATTCTTATCTCATCCAAGTGGTTAATCCTTTTCTTCGAAGTTTGTTCTTGATGAATAAATTCTAGTTCCAAGTGTTTCATCTTTTCTTTTTCCGGAGTTCAATTTCCTCGACCATCTCGTCGGAACCTCCATCTAAATCACCGCAAGGCTCATCTAATTCTTTCATCCTTCATTCTATCTCATCATCCTTTTTGTTTACCGGAGTTCTTCATGGCGGTTCTTCATGATTTAATTCATTCTTCAAGAGTTCATCAAGTACCATTCCATCCTCTCAAGTTCGTTCTAATCCTCCCATTTTCAGCCGGAGTGCTACCTAAATCCTTTCAGTCTTATCCGTTTCTTTTCTCATTCTAACCACTCCGGTTAGAACGAGTGGTTTCATAGTCTATCTGATTCCGTGAGTTTGCGATTCTCGTCATTCTCGTCGTTCCTCTCTTCTTATCGATTGCTCTCGATTCTTTGCTTCTTCTCTTGAGTTCTTGTTTCACCTCATCCATTTCTCTCCCGTCTCGGTCCTAAGATCTCGGGACGAGATCTCTTGTTAGTGGGGGAGTGTTGTAACGCCCCGGATTTGATGCGCCGGGTGTTTGCCAGTTATTCGTCGTCGTTGCCATGCCGTTTGCTTGCGTGTTGCACTTTGCCATGTCATCATCTACATTTCATATCATATCATCATGTGCATTTCATTTTGCATACGTGTTCGTCTCATTCATCCGAGCATTTTCCCCGTTGTCCGTTTTGTAATCCGGCACTCCTATGCCATCCGGCGTCCCCTTCTTGACTCTTTTCGTGTGCGGGTGTTAAACTTTCTCAGAATGGCCCGAGGTTTGCCAAGCGGCCTTGGTATAGCACCGGTAGACCGCCTATCAAGTTTCGTGCCATTTGGAGGTCGTTTGAAACTCCAACGGTGAACCGGGTAACCGTAAAAGCCCCTTTCTCTTTGCAGCCCAACACCCCTTCCAAAGTGGCCCAAAGCCCAGCAAAACACCCCTCCATGCTCTCGGTCATTCGATCACGATCGCGTGGCCGAAAACCGCACCTCATTTGGACTCTCCTAGCTCCCTCTACCTATAAATAGGTCCTCCCCCTCCATTTTCGCAGATATTTTCCCCCCGAAACCCTAGATCTCCTCCCTCTCCGCGCCGGACACGTCTGCCCTGGCCGGACGCGTCCGCCGCCGCGCTTTCGCCCAACCGAGGGCCACCGCGTGTCCCTCTCCCGCCGCCGTCCGCGCCGCCCGTCTGCTGGGCTTGTCGGCTCACATGCCCGCCCGCCATTGTCATGATCATGACGCCGCTGCTTGCCGCTGGCCGGCCTCTGCCGCCGCCCCTCGCCTCGCGCCTCGCCGCCTCGCCGCCCGCGCCCGCCATTGCCGCCGTCCGCGCTTGTCTCTCCGTCGCCTCCGCCAGAGTTCGACGCCGGCCGCCTCGCCCTCTGCCTCGCCGCCCGGTGCCCCTCGGACTCCCGCGCCCATGCCGCCGGATCTGTGCCGGCTTCTGCGATCCCACTGCCGCCGCCACACCTCGCCACTTCGCCTCACCACCACCGCAAGCCGCCATCGCCGCCCCTCGCCGACCACCGCGTGGGCCTCCTCCAGCGAGGCGCCTTGTGGGCCCCGCCCCGCATCAAGCCCAGCCCAGCAGCCGTTGGCCCAGCTCCCGCGCCCCTGGGCCGCAGCCCACTAGGTGAGCAGCCCAACCCCGGTCATTTGTCGCTCTGGGCGATTTTTAGCATACAGCGCTCGTTGGGTTTTTTTCCAGGAAATCGACTAAGTCCCTAAGTTTTGCACATTATCATGCCATGTTCATCATGTTGTATCTCTGCATCCTTAGCTCCGTTTCGTGCGTATGATATGTCAAATTGTTCTTCTCGACGAGTACTTCATTCCATCTCATTGCGTCATTTTTATTTGAGCTCATCTTGATGCCCGAAATGCTGTTGGAAGAGTGCATGTTGATGTTAATCTGCTGAAACTGTTATAACTTGCTCATTTGTCATTTTTGCCATGATTGATGTGTGCATCCTATGAGGTTGATGTCTTCATGTGTTTTGATCTATGCCATGCCATCTTTCCAGGGGTGCACGCCATGTATTTTTGTGATCAATGTGGTGACTAGCACAAGCATGCAAACTAGGCTTCGTGATATTGCTGATTTTAGTCCCTGTTCTGCTGTTATTTTGGTGCCATATAAACTTGATGCTATAGAGAGATCCATGCATATTTTGAGATACTTCAGTAAGGGTGTTTTGTACATATGGTTATTGTATATCCATTCATGCCCTTTTTTGCAATTATGGAGTAGTCTAGCATGTCATTTGAGTGCTCTACTTTTGCTTCAAAATGTTTCCTGGCAGATTGTTTACTTGTTATTCAATTTAGCCAAGGTTGCTATAGTTGATCCTTGCATGCTATGGACTTGTTCTTGCCTTGGTTGGTTACATAAACATGTCTTCTTGATGATGATATGCTTATCTTGTCATTCAGTGACTTGTGGTGAGTGAATCGAGCTTGTTAAGTAGTGTACTTGTCATTATCGCTTTTGCTAGATGATTCTGTTATATTTTGTTGCTATGTTAACATGCTTCTACTAATCATTCTATGCATAATCTGGAGATGTTCTATAAACATGTTTTGATCTACATGTCATGATCTATCCATTCATACCCTTGGTTGCAATTATAGCCTGCTGCATCTTGTTGTAATCTTGCTCCAAAGTTGCTTGATAATGTTGCTATGAGCCTCTTAACATTAAGTTCAGTTGTTTCCATGTGTTTTCCTAGTGATCCATGAACCCTATGACCTTGCTCTTGCCATGCTTAGCTTCACAAACATGTGTTCTTACTGTTGGTTGCTTTGCCATCCCATGTATTGCTCTGTGGTGAGTGGTTCAAGCTCACCAATATGCCTACTTATTGTTGTTCCTGCCATGTATGAATCTGTAATATAACTTGCCATGTTTACATGGGAGCCATCATATTTTATATGCCTTTTTGGCTCATGGTCAGTAAGGACTTTTGATCTATGCAATTAGTAGATTCATTACATGCCTTTGTTTGCCATGATATGTTCCTGTAACATGTTGTTTGGTAGCTCTAAACATTGCAACCTGATGTTATTTCTGCTAAAGTCTGAAACTGTTATTATTTGCAATCTTCCCATGTCCTTTTGAGCATGTTCTAGTTGTTTCTGGAGATAGCTCAGTGTTCATATTTTGTTATGATTTATGTGTAATTCATGCCCATGAATTTTGTTATTATGTTGGGATGATGTAGCTTATTGTTTTGATGCTTGCAATATGCCTAGTTGCTGTTATGGACAGATTGTTGTTATGACTTGTATAGAGTGTATGTGTTGCACCGATGCTCCGTTTTGAGTGTGCTCTATATGAAACTTGCTTGATTTTGCATGTAGCTTCATATTATTATGTTGCATCCTTGTTTTGGTGTGTTTGCTTGATGTTTGGGTGCATTTTGCATCGATGCCATGCTTAACTTGATTTGCTCATATCTTTTAGACCGTAGCTCCGAATCTAATGAACTTTATATGTAACTTGACTAGAATTTCGTGTAGATCATTATGGTGCATTTTAACTTGCTGTTTAACAACTTGAACATATGGTTTATTCAGTTATGGACCCATTTCGAAATTTGCATATGAGGACTTACCGGAATTGTTATATGTTGTTCCCGGCCTCATTTAAACTTGCCTTGATGTGTTGTTCTTGTTTGCATCATCTCTTGTCATGAGTAGCTTCATGTAGCTTCATCATGCATCATGTCTTGTTCATGTGTGGTGTGTTTACCATGTTGTGTGCTTCTTCTCGATAGTTCCCATTTCGTTGCGATCGTGAGGATTCGTTCATCTACGCGTGGTTCGTCTTCGTGGCTTCATCTTCCTCATGGACTCGTTCTTCTTCCTTGCGGGATTTCAGGCAAGATGACCGCTACCCTGGATCTCACTACTATCATTGCTATGCTAGTTGCTTCGTTCTATCGCTATGCTGCGCTACCTATTACCTGTTTATCAAGCCATCCCAAATTACCATGAACCTCTAACCTTTGACACCTTTCCTATGCAAACCACTGTTTGGCTATGTTACCGCTTTTGCTCAGCCCCACTTATAGCGTTGCTAGTTGCAGGTGAAGTTGAAGATTTCTCCATGGTGGACAGGGTTTATGTTGGGATATCACAATATCTCTTATATTATTAATGCATCTATATACTTGGTAAAGGGTGGAAGGCTCGGCCTTATGCCTGGTGTTTTATTCCACTCTTGCCGCCCTAGTTTCCGTCATACCGGTGTTATGTTCCCGGATTTTATGCTCCTAACGCTGTCGGGTGATTTATGGGACCCCCGACAGTTCGCTTTGAATAAAACTTGTCCAGCAAGGCCCAACCTTGGTTTTACCATTTGCCTCACCACCACCTACTTTTTCCCTTGGGAGTCGCTCTCTCGAGGGTCATCTTTATTTTAGCCCCCCCGGACCAATGCTTGTCTAAGTGTTAGTCCAAACCGAGTGATGTCCGGCGCCCCCTGGGCAACCAGGGTCTATGCCAACCCGTCGTCTTTCTCATCCGGTGTGCCCTGAGAACGAGATATGTGCAGCTCCTATCGGGATTGTCGGCGCATCGGGCGGCTTTGCTGGTCTTGTTTTACCATTGTCGAAATGTCTTGTAAACCGGGATTCCGAGACTGATCGGGTCTTCCTGGGGGAAGGTCTATTCCTTCGTTGATCACGAGAGCTTGTCATGGGCTAAGTTGGGACACCCCTGCAGGGTATAAACTTTCGAGAGCCGTTCCCGCGGTTATGTGGCAGATGGGAATTTGTTAATGTCCGGTTGTAGATAACTTGACACCAGATCCGAATTAAAACGCATCAACCGCGTGTGTAGCCATGATGGTCTCTTCTCGGCAGAGTCCGGGAAGTGAACACGGTTTCTGTGTTATGTTTGACGTAAGTAGGTGTTCAGGATCACCTCTTGATCATTGCTAGTTCACGACCGTTCCTTTGTTTCTCTTCTCGCTCTCATTTGCGTATGTTAGCCACCATATCATGCTTAGTCGCTGCTGCAAACTCACCACTTTAACCTTTCCTTTCCTATTAAGCTTTGCTAGTCTTGATACCCATGGTAATGGGATTGCTGAGTCCTCGTGGCTCACAGATTACTACAACAACAGTTGCAGGTACAGGTTATGCGATGATCATGACGCGAGAGCGATGCTTGCTTGCGTTGAGTTCTTCTTCCGCTTCTTCTTCGATCGGGGATAGGTTCCGTGTCGGCAGCTGGGCTAGCAGGGTGGATATTGTTTGAGTTTCTGTTTATGATTCATCCGTAGTCGGATGTTGTTCTTGTATGTTGATGTTGTATTCGTGTGGCATTGTATGCCTTTTGGATGTATCCCCTCTATTATGTAATGTTGATGTAATGATATCCACCTTGCAAAAGCGTTCCAATATGCGGGTCTATCCTTGGTGGGACCTTCGAGTTCCTTTTGGATAGGGTCGCATATTGGGCGTGACAACAGAGGTGCGTAGGCGTATTTCTGGAAGCGTCCTCTACTGGCAAACATGATGGTAGTACTGGGTAAGGCTGATTTAGTAACACCAACACGCTGGTTCAGCTTATTAATTACGTGTCCCATCTGCTGCAGCGTGTATTGTCACTTCACTGCGAAGACTAGTTGAATAGTTCTCTCTGACCGTGATGGGGAATAATGGATCGCGAGGACTTCCTTTCTACAGTATCCCTATGCCTCTACGTTCACTTCTGTCGTGGGCTTTGTGGGAGAACGAGCACCTATGGGGCAGGGGGCCCCTTCTCGGTCCGGCAAGGGAGCGGAGGGTCGCGCGAAGAGCAGATCGAGGTCGAGCGCGCGGGGGATTTTACCCAGCTTCGGAGCTCTCCGGAGAGATAAAACTCCTACTGCTGCTTTGTGTTTGTATTTATTCTTGCTGTAAGAGCGTGGGTATGCTGTGGTGTTGAATGAGCCGAATCAACCGAACCCCTTCTACGTGCGCATGGGCCTCCCTTTTATAGTCTAAAGGGGGTCACCGACAGGTGGCAGCGTAGAGAGAGGGGTAGAAAGGTAAAAACGCGGGTTGGTACAACCACTATCAACAGTGTCCCCTACCTAACTCTGACGCAGGGGACGAGGGCATTTAATGCCCGTCCGGTCGCTCCAACAGTGCAGGAAACGACCGTTAGGGGCGCCACCGATCGCCACAATGGCCTCCTAGTCACCTTCGCTTGCCACCTCGCACCGCTAGGCTGCACAGCCACCCGCCACGTGCACCAGGAGTGATCCTGCGGCGACACGTCGTCGGGTGAGCTGGAGCGTAGAGTGGTGGCTTTGCCGCGGCAAGTGCCTTGCCATTGTCTCTGTCTTGTCGCACCCGCAAGCTTGCTGCTCGTCGGGTCTTGCCGGGACGCGCGGCGCGTCGTGGCAAGTCTTCTGAAGCGCCTTGGTTGGCCTTCCCGGGAAGCTCCTCTTGCCGGGGCCTTGTCCTTCCCGGCAAGCTCCTCTTGCCGGGGCCTTGTCTTCTTAGTTGACACTTTGTTCTTGAATGGCAGTAAAATAAGAACCACGGAGGGTCTTGGCGGACGCCCGGCAAGCCTTTCCGCGGGACGCTACGACTGCCCGTGCACAAGTTCGGGGTACTAAGGTACCCCTACTTTAGTACACCGACAGGAGCCCCCGGGCCTGGGCCATACACGGTGTCGAGCGCTGTTGGGCCAGGCCCAAAACAGGGCACGGGCATGCGCGCACTGGGTCCAAGCCAAATCCGCTTCGTATCCACCGCGGCCTCCCGTAACGGCACGCGTCAATCGCGGCATCGTGGGAGACGTGGGTGGCGTGCGCGATTTTCGAGGCGTCCACCCCCGTGATCACGGGGTGGGGCGAGGTCACCTCACCCGTCGCCTTAGTTCTGTATCCCCGCCACGCGGCTCCCATACGCTTGGGGTCGTGGGCGGTGGAAGAGGAAAACTGGGCCGTCACGGGCAGGGGCGGCAGGTCGGCCCCGACTCCCTGCTCTTCCTATGCCCTGATTCGCCGAGCGGGGCGGCCGAGCCCCCACCTCGCTCCTTTAAGAAGGGCGAGAGGGGAGCGCAGAAACCCGCACTTCCTCATCTTCTCCTTTCTTCAGCTTCTGCTCCCCTTTCTCTCATTCGCCATGGAGAAAGGGAACCCTGGTCCTTCATCGGTGGCGGCGAGGGTCGCCAGACAACAGATCCTCCCTATCCCTGCCTGCAGTGGCAAAGCCGGCCACAAGGGGAAGATGGAGGAGGCGTGGTCGTGGACGAGGTCGTGGGCGAGGTCGAGGCGCCCGGGGAAGAGGCGGACGGGGCGGCGCGTCAGCTTCGCCTCCGCCGGCGGTTCCTCTCCCCCCGGCGGTCCACACAGGGGACGACCCTTGCGAGTTCTTCGTCAGGCTGCGTCGGGCGCCTGTCCGCCTCCGCTTCCAGCCCGCTTATGGCTGCGATGGGGTTGGACCCACCCGAGACGCTGAGATTGCACATGAGGGGCTGCGGGATCAGCGACACGCGAGTCCATGTCGTATCCCCAGCCCCTAATGTGATGTATCTTGATCGTGGGTGGAAGACGATTGCCCGTATCCACAGCCTGACGGCGGGGTTTACCCTCCATTTTAAGTTAATGGAGGGCGACCACCTCTCCGTCAAGGTCTTCGGGGACTCCGGCATTCGGGCGAGGTGCTGCGTGGACAGCTCCTCCGATAGCGAAGACTCCCCCTCGAGCGAGAGTGATGAGGAGGAGAGCGACAGCGACGACGAGGGTAGCGGGCGGTGGGATGGCGGGCCCGACTAGGTGTCAGGAGCCGCCTGCAAGGCCACCGGGCGACCCCATCATCCGCGCGCTGCTCCCCGAACTCCCCGGGGTCGTCTCCTTGGGCGGCTGGCGTAGGGAGGCTGCGGAAGGGGAAGAGGGCTGGCGGCAAGGCCGTCAAGTCGGAGTACGAGGGTGTGGTGCCCTCGACAGCGTGCTGACGTCCTGCCGCCCCATCTTCGAGCTCTGCTTCCGGTGCCGCCATCACCGTCCAGCCCCCGGACGGCCCCCGGGATGTTCTCTTGGTGTCTTCTGGCACCTGTAGCTCGCCTAGACGCCCCTTTTGCCCTTTTCGCCTCCTTGACCTACCTCCTGAAAAGAGGGACAGGAAAGGGATTACGGGCATCTTATCTTTTTAATTTGTAAGCCTTCGGGCCTTAGCTGCATCTAAAAACTTGTAATCCTCTCTTTCATGTTTTTCATCCTCTATGGACTGTACCCGAGTGGGATGTTTTTTAATGAAAAAGGGGGGAGCTTGCTACGTTATATCCTTTACTTGATTCTATGCCTTGTATGTTTCTACCCTACGCTTTGAGGGAACTTGCCGGCGCAAGCACACTTGCTGAGTGCGGAACATCAGCAGCCTGCTGGCGGTGTTGCCTCCGGCAAGAAACCTTGTCGGGGCTAGTTGCATCGCACTTGTATTATTGAGCGGACTCGAAACAAATCAAGGGCACAACTTAGCCACGAGTCAATTCCTCCGCGCATAGGTTTTTCATACAAGGCACGGTCGTTCAAGGACGCGGCTTCGCGTTCCCCAGTCCATAAGAGATTGCATGATGAGGGATGAAAGACTTATCTGATGTCGCAGCCCCCGGCAACTCTGGCTTGCCGCGGATGAATCTTGGTATTCGCAGCCCCCGGCAACACTGGCTTGTCGGGGTCCAGGTGCCGGCGCGCCCTTCTTCTTCTTCCTTGTCGCTGTTATTTCAGTTATGAGAACAACTTAGTCATTGCCGTAACAAGTTACCTTCGTAATATAACTTTGTCCTGGGCAACGCTTGCTATGTTATATCCTTTACTCTGTTACATCCCTTGTATGTTTCTACCCTACGCTTTGAGGGAACTTGCCGGCGCAAGCACACTTGCTGAGTGCGGAACATCAGCAGCCTGTCATGCGTGTTGCCTCCGCAAGAAACCTTGTCGGGCTAGTTGCAACAAGACTTGTATTGTTGAGCGGACTCGAAACAAATCAAAGGCGCAACTTAGCCACGAGTCGATTCCTCCGCGCACAGGTTTTCCATACAAGGCACGGATGTTCAAGGAATATAAGTTAAAAATTTAAAACTTGATCATGCTCAAACTTTGGCAACTTAGCTTTTCTGTCGTCTGCGCCCCAGCAAGGTTGTGCTTCTTTGAACGACGCCATATCCACTTCATTATCTTCTCCCTCTCGAAACTTCTGGCATTAACTTTGCGGCTAGGGTAGCGGCGCAAAGCTTGCCGGTAGCGAGCAGCTCGTACCGCAGCCTGAAGATGACCTTCCTCGAGGAGCAGCGCGTCATCTTGCTACAGCTGCTCTTGCTCTAGCTCATCATAAGCGAGCACTCGAGGCGATCCGTACACGAGGGAGAAGGGGCCGAGAATGTCGAGCCCCCAGACCAAAAATGGCCAGGATAAAGGGATTGTTTGGAGAGCTTGAGCTAGTTGATGAATCTATTTGGAGTGGAACTAGCATGCTTCACACTTGGTTACTTGTGCAGTTGCATCCTGGAGGGCCGTCGGCCAAAAGAAACCTTGCCGGAAGGCTTTGCCGGCAAGTTCTCTTGCGCCAATGTGGTGACCACATATGCCTCCGTGTATCTCCGCCAACAGCTCCTGTCCTTCTTCCCGGGAGATGCACTTCAATTTCACTCCGTTGAATCTTCTTCTGTACAGTATGTCATCGACAAACTGGTACATACTTGACTGCCGGGCTACTTTTTCCGCTTCTTCTTGCTCCTCGAGAAGTTCTCCTGTTTGAAGGAAATGGACGATCTGCTGTGCCCATGCCGGAGCCTGTGGCTCGACGACAAGGACTAAAGGCGCAAATGCTGCTGCGGGAACATTCGCTTCTACGGCAAGAACCTGGGATCCTGCCGGAGCGTGATGCTCCCCGGCAAGCGTGTCGGGACACAGCCTGTCGGGAGCGTCTGCTTCAACGAAACAAACCCTAGGGCTTGCCGGAGCAGATCGCCTCAAGACTTTCTCGTGTTGATCCTGGGACCTTCTTGGCGGCAGCTTCGGGAGCTCGCGGAAAGTAGTCGCCAAGAATCAACTTTCTTTCTTACTCTGTCCAGCTTGATGGTGTGATGATGGTTGAGTCAGCTTGAGCACAAAAATTCCTGGTTCCATGTGTAACTTGAGTGCAGCGATTTTGACAGCCGCTCGCAATGTCGCTCGAGCTCTTGAACGGTTCCATCTGCAGCCGCCAAAATGTTCTTCTAGCTTTCTCACTTCATCAATGTAAGCCTCCATCAACGGACTCTGATAATCTTTGTTTACTTGACGGACGACAAGCTGTGAGTCACCCCTGACAATAAGCTTTTTGATCCCAAGTTCCACCGCGATCCTAAGTCCGGCAAGCAAGCCTTCATACTCTGCAGATTGTTTGTCGCTTGCTCCTTGGGAAAGTGCATCCGACCACGTGACTTGAGGTGCTCTCCAAAGGTGCGATAAGTAGTACGCCCAAGACCGCGCGCCTTGCAGCGAGAAGGCACCATCAAAGCACATGATCCATTCTTTGCTTGCTTCCTTGACGGGATGCTCCTTCCCGAAGTTTCATCATCAGCGTCAAGGCGTCCATTCTGCTATGAACTCGCCAATGCTCGGCTCAATAGTTGAGGTACTTTCAAACTTGAGGCCAAAGCTTGACAATTTAGCGCCCACTGACAATCCCGCCTGCTTCGGATTCTCGCAATATCCTCTTCAACGGGAAGCGAAAGTGACAACTGTGGATCTCATGTGCTTGAAAGTAATGGCGCAGCTTCCTCGAGGCCATGAGAAGGTCAAGAGCAACTTCGCACACCGTAGTACCTTGATCTAGCCCCTCGCAAGGGAACCGACAAAGTAAATCTGGCGCCGCACCATCTTCTTCGCTTTCTTCCGCAATCAGACAGATCCATCCTTGCCAGAGCCAGAACTTGTCGGGGAAGCCCCCTGCTTGTCGTTGGATTCGCTTGCCTCGGTTGTTGGCTCGTCATTCACCTCCCTCTCCGCAACTAACGCAGCACTAACCACTTGATTGGTTGCCGCCAGATATAGCAGCAACTTCTCTTGTGGCTTAGGTGCGACAAGTGTTGGAGTGGAGGATAGGTATCTCTTCAAGTCCTGCAGCGCAGCCTCCGCTTCCGGAGTCCATTTCATTGGACCTGCCTTTTTCAAAATTTTGAAAAATGGCAGGGCGCGCTCAGCAGACTTAGAAATGAACCTACTGAGAGCAGCAACACAGCCGGCAAGCCTTCGCACATCCTTGACGCGCTTCGGGGCTTCAATCTGCTCGATGGCTTTGATCTTGTCGGGGTTGGCTTCAATCCCCCTCTGGGACACAAAGAACCCGAGAAGCTTGCCGGAAGGAACCCCAAACACGCACTTCTCGGGATTCAACTTGAGGTTGATCTTGCGCAGATTTGTGAAGGTCTCACCAAATCTTGGATTAAAGTTGCTCTGTCTCTACTCTTGACCACTATGTCATCCATGTAAGCTTCTACATTTCTGTGCAGCTGTGGCTCAAAAGCATGACTGACTACTCTCGCAAATGTTGAACCAGCATTCTTTAGTCCAAAAGGCATCCGTACAAAGCAAAGGCGTGCACATGGAGTAATGAATGCGTTTTCTTCATCCTCTTCTGCCATGAAGATCTGGTGATATCCTGAGTATGCATCAAGGAATGAAAGCAGATCACATCCTGCCATGGAGTCGACAATCTGGTCAATGCGCGGCAAGGGAAACGGATCTTTGGGACAGGCTTTATTAACATCCGTGAAGTCAATACAAAGCCTCCACTTCCCGTTTGCCTTGCGCACGACTACCGGATTGGCTAACCACGTTGGATGGAGTACTCCTCGGACTAGGCCGGCTGCTTCCAACTTCTTGATCTCCTCTGCAATGAACTCTTGACGCTCTACTGCTTGTTTCCTGACTCTCTGCTTGACGGGCCGCGCGTGAGGGCAGACGGCAAGGTGGTGCTCAATTACTTTCCTGGGAACACCAGGGATGTCAGATGGTTGCCATGCAAACACGTCGACATTCGCCCGCAGGAAAGCAACGAATGCACTTTCCTATTTAGGATCAAGCGTGGCACTGATGGTGAAGGTACCACCAGCGCCATCCTCCTTGGCGGCCACTTTCTTGGTTCCGGTGCTGTTGTCTTCGCCTTCTTGCACTTGTCGGTGGAGCTCGATGGTGCGTCCTCGACGGTAGCGCAGCACTCCGGAGAGGTGTGCTTGCCGGAGTGGGCATCAGAGCTACTCTTGCCGGACTTGGTCTTCTTCTTCTTCCCCCCGGGAGCTTCAGCGGCAAGTGGTTTGCGCTCTACTGCGGCTGCTGCTTCCCGGTAGATCTTGTCGGTACAGATAAGTGCATCTTTCTTGTCGCCATGGACAGAAATAACACTTATCGGACCAGGCATCTTGAGCACATTGTAGGCGAGGAGAGGCTGCCATGAACTTGGCGAGTGCCGATTTGCCAAGTATCCCATTGTAAGGCAATGGGAAATCAGCAACATCAAATGTGACTCTCTCTGTTCTGAAATTCAGCTCGCTGCCAAAGGTCACTAGCAGTGTGATCTTCCCCTTCGGCTTGCTCCTTCCCGGGTTGATTCCTTGAAAGGTACCTGTCTCTTCGAGCTCATTGTCGGGATCTAGAGCTTGTTGAGCACCGCGAAGAGATCAGATTTAGGCCGCCCGCGCCACAACCAACATCTTTGTGACCTTGAGGTTGCGTATGGTTGGCGAAACCAACATCGGCAAGCACCCGACCGCGGTGATGCGATCAGGGTGATCCTCAACATCAAAGACGATGGACGTGCTGGACCACTTCAGGGGCTTGCGCCATTCGACTGATGGTTCTGCTGCATTTACTTCCCGCACCCACTGCTTGAGTTCGAGGTGCGAGGTGTGCAGAGAAGCACCGCCGTCAACGCACAAAACCTCTGTCGCCTTCTAAAACTCTTGGTCGTCGGTCTCATCCTCGTCCATCTCATCATCCTCATCTTCGTCTTCGTCCTTGTTGCGGCCGCGGGGAGGTCTGTCTCCTTGCCGCTGCTTGGCCTTGCTGCAGTGCCCTCCCAGGCGGGACGCTTGCCGATCCTCCGCCACCCCGGGCCTTCTCCATGTCGCGACGCCATATTCGCCTTCGCAACTCTGCCATCCGCTCAACCTTCTTGCAAGCTTGGAGGTCATGGCCCTTGGTGCGATGGATCTTGCAGATCGCTGTCGGAGCCGCCCCGCTTGTCGGCGGCCACCACAGCCTCGCCGGAGTCATCACTTTGGCCTTGCCGCGCGCCGCTCGCTGGCGGGACTGCTCGACGACTAGCACACCCTTAGCCTTTATCTTTCGTTATTCCGCCTCCGGTTCTTCCTTGCCGAGGGGTATCCTCACCGCCGATCCTTCGCTTCCTGCATTCTCTCCGGGATTTTCCTCCCCCCTCAGCCCGCGGCGCACTTGTCGGCCGAGCGTATAGCTCGGCCGACATCTCGATCTTGCACATCGCCATCTCCTCTTCATCTCTGCGGTTACGCGACGCTCGATGGAACGCGCTGATAACCGTGGACAGGTGGACGTCGATGTTGCGCTGCACTGGCTGAATCTCTCGTATGTACTTGCGCAAGGGTTCTCCTTCTTTCTGGCTAGCAGATAAAGGTCGCCTTCGACCATGGGGTTTGTGGTCACCGTGAAGGCGCCGACAAACCGATGGCACAGTCCGCCCATGAAGAGATGGAGTTGTCCGCAAGTGCATGAGCCAAGACTGACGCGGCTTGAGCACCAGCGGAAGTAGTTGGCGAGATCTTCATCATCGCCCCCCGCAGCCCGCACCGCGATGGTGTAGACGCCGAGGAACTCCGACGGATGTATCCCGCCATCGCACTTCTCGGCACGCCCGCTTGAAGTTCTGGTATCGGGCCATCGATTTGTTGCAGCTAACGGGTGAACGCAGACAACCCGCCACAGACGGCAAGTCTCCTGGTTCTTCGGCGCATGCATATCAACAAGGGGCCCAGCGCGCTGGTCGATTGACGCCGCTTCTTCTGCGGCTGGCGCGAGTACGAGCGCCTTCGTCGTCGCCGTTTTGGAGGACGGGTGTTGATCGCGGCGGGCTCGCGGGTCCGACGACGCGGTGGAGTCGGCGCCGAGGTTGGCCCGGCAAGTCGGCGATTTTGGCTTTCGGGCGGGAGTGCACGTGGTGGCACCCCAGCCGTCCTGCCGCCACCGGCTTCCGCCGAGCGCCTTGCCGCGCTTCGATGTGCTCTTTTGCCGGGCTTGTCGGCGCTGGCAAAGCCAATGAGGCTATAATGGCGGCCCTCCATCGCCGATCTTGTCCAGCGCCGAGGGTAATCTAGGAGCAGCTGGGCTCGCCGCCGCTCCCTGAGTCTTGGGTGGCGGTGGTGAGCGGCGCGAGGTGCGGGACATGCTCAAACTCTTAACAGTGTTAGAAGGAGCAACGTCTCGTCCAGGCGACCGCACTGCGCTCGTGCCAGCGTGTTGACATGTACGTTGGCCTTGAGCGTCCCGCGGCCCACCAGCTTGGCCTTGTTCCAACGCGAGCACGGTGCAAGGGGCACCGTGGCGTTGTTGATCTTGCACCTCCTGGGAGGGGTGCGGTGGATGTGCAGACGCTGAACCTTGCGGGGCCTTGTCCTTGGACCTGGTGATGACGTGAGTCCCACCGTCGGCACACGCTCCTCCGCCGGCGTTCACCCCACCGCCTGTTTGCTCCGGTGGCGGTAGGATAGTCGCAGACGGAGTGGCCACCTCCGAAGCCTTCTTCTTCGGTGGCATGTCCATGAAGATGTTGATGTAGCGCAGAGAGAGACGGATCAGGTTCAAGACAACCTCGACGCCCCTACCGGCGCGCCAAAGATGTCGTGGGCTTTAGGGAGCACGAGCACCTATGGGGCAGGGGCCCTTCTCGGTCCGGCAAGGGAGCTGAGGGTCGCGCGAAGAGCAGATCGAGGTCGAGCGCGCGGGGGATTTTACCCAGCTTCGGAGCTCTCCGGAGAGATAAAACTCCTACTGTTGCTTTGTGTTTGTATTTATTCTTGCTGTAAGAGCGTGGGTATGTTGTGGTGTTGAATGAGTCGAATCAACCGAACCCCTTCTACGTGCGCATGGGCCTCCCTTTTATAGTCTAAAGGGGGTCACCGACAGGTGGCAGCATAGAGAGAGGGGTAGAAAGGTAAAAATGCGGGTTGGTACAACCACTATCAACAGTGTCCCCTACCTAACTCTGATGGTAGGGGACAAGGGCATTTAATGCCCGTCCGGTCGCTCCAACAGTGCAGGAAACGACCGTTAGGGGCGCCACCGATCGCCACGATGACCTCCTAGTCACCTTCGCTTGCCACCTCACACCGCCAGGCTGCACAGCCACCCGCCACGTGCTCCAGGAGTGATCCTGCGGCGACACGTCATCGGGTGAGCTGGAGCGAAGGTGGTGGCTTTGCCGCGGCAAGTGCCTTGCCGCTGTCTCGGTCTTGTCGCACCCGCAAGCTTGCTGCTCGTCGGGTCTTGCCGGACGCCAAGGCGTCGCGGCAAGTCTTCAAGCGCCTTGAGTTACCTTCCCGGCAAGCTCCTCTTGCCGGGGCCTTGTCCTTCCCGGCAAGCTCCTCTTGCCGGGGCCTTGTCTTCTTAGTTGACACTTTGTTCTTGAATGGCAGTAAAATAAGAACGACGGAGGGTCTTGGTGGATGCCCGGCAAGCCTTGCCGCGGGACGCTGCGACTGCCTGTGCACAAGTTCGGGGTACTAAGGTACCCCTACTTTAGTACACCGACAACTTCACTCATTTTGCTCCGTACCTAGTCACTTGTTAAAATCTGTAGAAAGACAAATACTCCGTATTTGGGAACAGAGGGAGGCTTTTACTCCGTATTTGGGAACAGAGGGAGTATCGCCATATGGAGGGAACAAAGGAAGCTTGAAATATGAACATGTCAATAGGAGGGAGTAAGCCCCATGCATGCAACATGCAACACTCACACGTACACATGGACGCACGCAACACTCACGCACCCATGTGGCACACAGCACACGACGCAACACACACGCTCACGCTCAAGTGCTCAACCTACTCCCTACGTCCATGAAAGATTGTACATTTAAAGATTTACACATTGACCAGGGCATAATTAATGCCCAAAAGTAGCAGACTTATGTGTGCATGCGACCATTGAGAGAAGAAGATTAAATGAAGGCCGTTACATGTTGTAATTAAGGATAGACATGTAGCCTATACCTACAGCACAACTTGGTGCATTAGTCAAACAATATGGATTTAGATTAAAGCCTAAATGCATTGGAAGTGCAGATGTACATCATGTACTACACTCTTTGTTTTATAGCCGATGTACACTCTTTGTTGGAAGACCGAGGGAGGACACGTGCATGCACTCACATACACAGCCAGGGCGGTTCGCGCGCAAGGGTTGGACTTGTGTCACGTTTGCGTAAAGTTTTGTTTAACTAACTTCTTTGCTCTGCCAACTGATAGGTGGGACCCAGAAACCAGGTGACAATTTAACTAGTCAACAAAGTGCCACGTCGACTATGTGGCCGATCAATAGGGTGCAATACGATGCTCTACGATGAGCTAGTGATCGTATAATGACCGCAAAACTATATATAGTGACCGTAAAGAGGGTATTGTTACATACGTTGACCGCCAGTGTATTTTTCTCATTTCAAATTAAGCTATATTAATCGGAAAGGATGCAGTATGGACTACTAGTACTAGTACTACTTTGATGTGTCCCATCAATTCGCCGAACGATGAGAAGCTTGCTTACTACGCCTCTCCCTCACCCACGCGTGCGGTGGTTCGCAGGACGAGGAGAGGGTCTTGACTACAGCGCCCTCTCCCTCTCCCTCTCCCTCTCTCAGGGAGTCCCGGACTAGGGGGTGTCCGGATAGCCGAACTCTCATCTTCGGCCGGACTCCTGGACTATGAAGATACAAGATTGAAGACTTCGTCCCGTGTCCGGATGGGACTTTCCTTGGCGCGGAAGGCAAGCTTGGCGATACGGATATGTAGATCTCCTACCATTGTAACTGACTCTGTGTAACCCTAACCCTCTTCGGTGCTTATATAAACCGGAGGGCTTTAGTCCGCAGGACAAACAACAATCATACCATAGGCTAGCTTCTAGGGTTTAGCCTCTCTAATCTCGTGCTAGATCTACTCTTGTACTACCCATATCATCAATATCAATCAAGCAGGAGTAGGGTTTTACCTCCATCGAGAGGGCCCGAACCTGGGTAAAAACATCGTGTCCCTTGTCTCCGTTACCATCCGCCTAGACGCACAGCGGGACCCCTACCCGAGATCCGCCAGCTTTTGACACCAACATTGGTGCTTTCATTGAGAGTTCCTCTGTCGCCATCTTTAGGCCCGATGGCTCCTCCGATCATCAATAACGATGCGGTCCAGGTGAGACTTTTCTCCCGGACAGATCTTCAGATTCGGGCGCTTTGCACTACGGGCCAATTCGCTTGGCCATCTAGAGTAGATTGAAAGCTACGCCCCTGGCCATCAGGTCAGATTTGGAAGTTTGAACTACACGGCTGACATCCGCAGAGACTTGATCTTCGACGGGTTCGAGCCACAGCCAAGCGCGCCACACTGTCACGATGGGCATGATCTAGCTCTGCTGCCGATCAAGGCCTCGAGGTCGCGATCAGTGTCCGCCCGACCCTTAGCTCGGAGCCGACTGCGCCAATCGAGGATGGGTGGCTGGACACCGCCTCGGGGGCTGCTATCTCTACGGCGATTGAGCCAACATCAACCATGTCCTTTGGCTCTCGTGACTCAAGGTGCCGGACTCTCTCCGACTCCAAACCTCCTCGCCCTCGCCAATCGGATCCGATTGGCGCCGTCATGGAGTTCACCGCCATGACATCTTTCAAGACTCACCCTTTGGCGACATCCTGAATTCACTAAAGTCTCTCTTTTATCAAGAGAGCCCCGCCGGACTATGGTCGAAGGTTGGATGCGACGACGAAGAAATTCAAAGCCCACCCACCACCCTCTTCAGAGCCAATCGCCGAAAGTTTAAACGGCGTGCTCAATTTCGACCAAGACATCGACGGTATGGACGACGATGTAGGAGATATATGAACCAGCACCCATAAGGCAATCGGACACCCACCTCATCTCACGATGTATACATGGTGGATACACCTAAAGGAAGCGACGACGAGGAACAACGGACGCCACGAGGATCATTCCTCGAAAAGCGATCAAACGGCGACGTAAGCGCCGCCAAAATCCCGCCGACAAAGACAAGAGCTATACAAACCCAGCCATAGAGCAGGCGAACCGGTGGACGCATTTAACATGCTATCGAAAGCAGCCGTCCGAATAGGACGATATGGATAAACAATCCGTCCCAAATAAGATAATAGTCCGCACGATCTCACGCTGGACAAGTTGCCGGAGAAGAAGAACCTCCACAAAGGTTTCGCCATCAAGGCAGCCTGAGAAAGTAGAAGCGGAAGCTCGAAACAAAGGAAGATGCGCTCAAGATCAGATGGAGCAAAGTACTCAACACCGCAGACAAATACGGCAACAGTCGCCGAACAAAGAGCTACCCGAAGTGAAAACTACTGCCCGAATTTGATGAGGAGGGCGTAGAGCCACCGCAATCAAAAAACAAGGAGACCACCCAGTTGGATAGACAACCCCATGGCAAACATAGAGCGGCAAACGGCACCGCACACAAGCCGGCACGCGATCCGCACACGGACTCGCATCAAAAAGATGGCCCAGTTAGTTCTATCTACGGGCCAAGAAAGCAAGCTCTAGTAAGCAATGCAACACGTCAAGTATCCGAATATTACGGTACACCTAAATATAGGGGTGCCGCACATCCCCTATGCTTCACCGATGAGGTTCTGGATTATGAATTTCCAGCGGGATTCAAGCCCGTAAACATAGAGGCATACGACGGAACAACAGACCCTGGAGTCTAGATTGAGGATTACATCCTCCACATACACATGGCTAGAGGAGATGACATCCACGCCATAAAAATACTTACCCCTCAAGCTCAAAGGGCCAGCCTGGCATTGGCTCAAAAGCCTCCCTGAAAACACCATTGGAAGTTGGGAAGAGCTCGAGGATGCTTTTCGGGCAAATTTTCAAGGGACCTATGTCCGACCTCCGGATGCAGACGATTTAAGTCACATAACTCAACAACCCGGAGAGTCAACCCGAAAATTCTGGAACAGATTCCTCACTAAAAAGAACCAAATAGTCGATTGTCCGGACGCCGAAGCCTTAGCAGCTTTAAAACACAACGTCCGATACAAATGGCTCGCCAGACACCTCGGCCAAGAAAAGCCAAGAACAATGGCCGCATTAACAAGCCTCATGACCCATTTTTGCGCAGGAGAGGATAGCTGGCTGGCAAGATGTAATACCAGCGACCCAAGTACATCCGAAGTCAGGGATGGAAACGGGAAACCGTGACGCAGCAAAGAACAGCACCGGACCAAGGGCAACAGCCCGAAGAGCACGGCAGTCAACGCCGGATTCAAAAGCTCACGGCAGAACCATAAAAAACTGCCCCCTACAGATAACAGGGACGAGCTATCTAACTTAAACAAAATCTTGGACAAGGTATGCCAAATCCACGGTACCCCCGGGAAGCCTGCAAATCATACCCACAGAGGTTGTTGGGTCTTCAAGCAGTCCGACAAACTCAACGCCGAACACAAGGGGCTCGACACACAAAGCGAGGGCGATGACGAACCCCACAAGCAGAGCACCGAAAAACAAAAGAATTTCCCACAAGAAGTCAAAACAGTAAACTCACTTTACGTGACAAAAGGGAAAAACAGAACGGCGTCCATAGAGATACGCGCCATACGGCCTATCCTAGAGGAGTCCCGCCATCGGTTGTCAAAACCAATCACCTTCACCATCGATTACTCTAGAAGTATCCGAATGCGTGATGGACTGCCTTGATATTAGATCCGATATCGACGAACTCCAATTTACACAAGTCCTAATGGACGACGGCAGTGATCTAAACTCGCTATATCAGGACGCAATCCGCAAAATGGGGATAGACCCGACCAAAAATCGCCATAGCAACACTTCCTTTCAAGGGGTAATGCCAGGCCGATATGCCCATTGTACGGGCTCTCTATTGCTCGAAGTTGTGTTCGGCTCACCCGACAACTTCCGCCGCGAAAGGTTAACCTTCCACCTTGCCCCATTTACGAGTAGCTATCAAGCACCATCAAGCCAAGCTACCGCTTTTAACGCAGTACCACATTATACATCCCTCACACTTAAAATGCCCGGTCCACGAGGCATCATCTCCTTAAAGGGGAATATCGAGTGTTCCTCGAGCGCGGAAGATTGTGTGACTACCTTGACGGCCACACACTAAACCGGCTTCACTAATCCAAGCACCTAAACAAAACAGTTCAGCACTTTGACACGGTTAGACGAGTCCGCGAAACATATTGGGCTTACCAACCGATACCCCGCATTAGGGGCTCCGCGCATATACAACAAGAGACAATAAAGCTCAATTTTATTCATTTTTTGAAACCTAATTTGTTTATTTAATATAACGTACATTTTCGCACGATCTTTTTCAACTAAGTTCCTCTCTTTTACAGATGAACACCACGATACAGCACAACAGAGACACAGGCGCAGACGTGCAGCAGGGACCCGTTGCAAGGATTCTTTTCAGATTAAGACCCTGCATAAACCTTTTTTACTGTCTCTTGTTGATACACATCCCCTGGTTTCTTATTATAACCGAGGAGGAGGCTGGCGTTTTGGCATAGGCCACGTCAGAATTTTGCACGTACCTGGACACCAGGGGCTTACTACAAAGGGCATTGTTCTGCCCATTTTCATAAAGACCGAATACCTTAGGGAGTGTTTGGCGTCTCGAGTTAGGCCTTATATGCATCAGCTCAATCATGTCTTTGGTCAAATGTTGGGTTTGCCCGGCCTCGTGTTTTGCTGCCTTACGCTCGCTTATCGCTAACGCAGCACCAGAGAACTATCGCGATTGTGCCCGGTTTGACCAAAGCGAGCACCTCAAGAGAGAAAGCCAAAACCGATCGCATGATATAGCGTGAGACTGGTCAACCACTCGATGACCCGCCGAATCTATAGGATTCATCTCAGATTGACGAAGGGCCGCTTTCGGTCAGCACATAGGCGCCTGAATTCGGGTGAGCGAGTGCTAGGGGCTATATAGTAGCCCCATTGTCAAACTCCTATGGTTAAGTGAAAGTGATAAAGCATTATAGTCCGTTGCCTAGTTTGCTACGCTACCACCACCTTTATAGGACCAAGACGTTGGATCAAGTGTGAAATGCGCTTTTGTAAACACCCCGCATTATATGCGTGGGGGCTCAAGTCAAGACTGCCATCTTTCGTGTTATATACATATACATCAACGGCCGCACAGAGGTATTTTAAATTTTGAAGGCACAGTATAAAAAGCTTTTATATTTCATCGAAACATTGTTTCACAATAATACATGTTATTCGAACATAAAATCCTTCGAGCATTGCGTCTCTATTAAACGAGCGCCTGCAGAACTTCCCAAAATAGTGCTCGATGTACTCTCTTCCGTCTCAATCTTGGGTTGCAACATCGGTGGCCTTCATCTCCGCCAATATGTCTTGACATCGGCAAGAGCCATCCGCAAGACCTCTATGCATGCCGACCTCCTCATTGCATTGATATGCGGCACCGCACAAAGGAACCGCTGCACCAAGCCAAAATAACTATTCGCCGGGCCTCTTCGCCACAAAAGACTCACGACATCATTCATAGCAAGTCCGATAACCTATTCAGCTCCGCCCATTCGGCCAAGCGATCGGTTAATGGAAGTGGGCGCTCTGGATTATGGAACTGCGACCAAAGAACCTTTCCCGTTTCATGATCGTCTCGATCTCGGAAGTGTTCGGCCGCGTCCGCCGCACTTGCCGCCAAGTCCAGATAAGCATCTTCCGCACTCCACAGCCGGTCCAACTGAGCATAATTAGGGTCCAAGAATCTCCTTCGCAGCAGAAAGGGCTTTCCAGCCGCGATATCTCCGGCCTGATGCAGCTCCTCCTTCATAGGTCTCATCACAGAGCGAGCATCCTTGGCCTCGGCAGTGGCCTTCTTCAGGTCCTCTCGTACCGCCCAATCTTCTTTTTCAAGAAGCTTGCAGCAGTCGACAGTATTTTTCAACTCCACGGCCATCTCGGCCATCTCCTTCTTGCTTCGGCAGTGAGCAGCATGTTCGGCTTTTAGCTCTTCGGCCGCCTTTAAGGCAGCCGCGTCACTCTTTCTGGCATGCTCCTTGGCTTGGGCGAGCTCCGCCCGCAGGTTCTCCATGGCAGCGGCACCATGTGCATCAAGCAACTTGTTGTAAGGCACAGGCATCAAGCTCCTTATCAGGTGTCCGCGGGGAAATCGCATACCTTGTGACTCGTCAAGTCGCCTATTGACAAGCGCGATGTCGACATCCGCCACGTCAAGTTTCCTCTTTAGTTCGGCAAATTCATCAGTCCGGCTAGTCACCGGACCCTTTGCCACCTGCATAGGAAGGGCGACACATTATACCTGGGATTATGATGCTCAGCGCGCTGTCATTTTTGACAACACACCGAGCCTCGGGGGCTACTATCTACACAGGGCGCATTTTATATGCGGAACTATCAGAAGGTACATCATTTTGTTTACCTCAAAACCTATCAGCAAACTTCTGACAGCTTCATGCAATCCGCTCTCAGCGGACGAAATCCTTTCAATCACCGTACCCATTAACGCACGGTGATCTTCTGAGATAAATGCTCGTCGGAGCAGATCCTTCAGCTCCTCCGACCGTACACCATACGGTGCCGGACTCGTTCGATGGCCTTTTTCG
Source organism: Aegilops speltoides (assembly GCA_021437245.1). Taxonomy (NCBI): domain Eukaryota; kingdom Viridiplantae; phylum Streptophyta; class Magnoliopsida; order Poales; family Poaceae; genus Aegilops; species Aegilops speltoides. The sequence continues at coordinate 276,876,515 of CM038144.1, forward strand.
AAGGCTGAACGCGGAGGGCTTTGAGGGGACATACGACTACCTTCCGGCCCCGCCGACTCGGAGAAACCCTCCGTGATTTATTAACTTAGGGTCGCCTACCAGAAGACGGTACGGCCGGGAGGCGTTCGCTCTCTATCATCACCGGACGAAGATCCCCCGGAGATGAGCTCTGCTGAGAAGGGCTGAGATCCGAACTACAAGGTAAAATTTCGGTTATCAGAAATAGGGTAGGGATATCCTTTATTTTAAAAAGAACTCCCCTGTTTTACTTACGGCTCGGTGGAGGGCTGATCCCCTTGGGGGCATAATGCAGCCGAGGCATCTCTTGGCGCCGAACCATCTGACGAAGATTTCTTCCCCCGCTTTGGGACCATGGTCTCCCGGTCTTCAGAGGCGGTCCTCTTCTTCCCTTGGATGGAGGGATTCTCGATCCCTCCTTTCCTAGCAGCCTCCTTCACGGAGGCGGTAGCTTCCTTGTTCCCCCCTTCACCTTCCTCCGAAGGCGCAACCTCCAACACCTGGTTAACACGGGATTCGGCTTGGTCTCAGGGACGGGGGCCGGACACCTGATTAACTTTACTTTCACTATCCACTCCATTTCAAGGGACAACTCTTGTAAAGGGCAAGTTTGTGATAAATATAGGATAGCGTGTCCGGGTACAGGGTTACTTACTTGAGTATCCGGGTGATTGCAGCTCAGACCTACATCCTCGGTCAAGTCCGGACACATCTCTTGTGATCCAAAGAAAAGCTTGTACATCTCCACGGGTGTCGCGCCCATAAAATTTTGGAGAGCCCGTGGTCCCTCCGAGTTAAATTCCCACTAGCGGAGGGGGCGACGTCTGTAGGGCAGGATGCGACGAATCAGCATGGCCTGCGCTACTACGACGAAAGTGATCTCTCTCTAGGAGGTCGCGAATGCGGCCCTGCAGCAAGGGCACGTCCTTGGACTGCCCCCACTCAAGCCCTTTATTGACCCATGACGCCAGCCGTGGTGGAGGACCCGAGCGAAAGACAGGTGGCGCCACCCATTTGGTGCCCCTAGGAGCTGTGATATAAAACCACTCTTGTTGCCATAAATTGAGCTCCCCTTGAAAAGAGCCCTCGGGCCACGGAGCATCAGCATTCTTGCTTATAACAGCCCCTCCGCACTCTTCCTGTTGCCTCTTGATCATCTTGGGCTCCACTTCGAAGGTCTTGAGCCACAATCCAAAGTGAGGGGTAATGCGGAGGAAGGCTTCGCACACGACAATGAACGATGAGATGTGGAGGATGGACTCCGGATCCAAGTCGTGAAATTCCAACCCATAGTAAAACAGGAGCCCCCTCACAAAGGGGTCCGTCGGGAAGCTTAACCCCCGAAGGAAGTGAGACGTGAACACTATGCTTTCACCAGGCATGGGAGTGGGAATAACTTGCCCTTGGGCAGGCAGCCTATGCAAAATTTCGCCGGTTAAATACATGGCATCTCTTAGCTTTAGCATGTCTTCTTCCGTAACGGAGGAAGGCATCCACCGGCCTTGCAGTCGAGCCGACATCATCGAAGGTCCGGCGCTCAATCTGGAGCTTTGGGTGTTGGAACTCGAGGCGAGGGGCGGATTCGAGTGAGATTGAAAGAAGGGAGTGGAGCCTTGGTCTCTTTATAAAGAGGTTGAATACCAAGAGCCTCCCCCGTGACCGTTCGGGACACGCCTTCGATAGAGGAGACGTGCCAACGGGCGTGGTTGGGTTACCCATGCCCGTATTGATGAGAATCCCAGAATAAGGGGACACGATCTCTGCTTTGACAAGATGTGCCAAGGAAAGCGCCTCGCTAAACGCGTGAGGTGGGATAGTAAAAATGATTCGAATAAAGGCTTGACCGTGGTGCGATGTCATGCCCTAGAATATGTCAGCAGATTGAATTTGTGTAAATATTATTCTCTCTACGGTGGTATGTGGAACTTATTTTGCAGAGCCGGACACTATCCTGGTGTTCAAAATCTTCTATAAAGTATTCAGAAGAGGAACCCGCCTTGCAATGCCTAAGACAATATGCGCGTCGGACTCGTCGTCATTGAAGCCTAGTTCAGGGGCTACTGAGGGAGTCCCGGACTAGGGGGTGTCCGGATAGCCAAACTCTCATCTTTGGTCGGACTCCTGGACTATGAAGATACAAGATTGAAGACTTCGTCCCATGTCCGGATGGGACTTTCATTGGCGTGGAAGGCAAACTTGGCGATACGGATATGTAGATCTCCTACCATTGTAACCGACCCTGTGTAACCCTAACCCTCTTCGGTGCTTATATAAACCGGAGGGTTTTAGTCCGTAGGACGAACAACAATCATACAATAGGCTAGCTTCTAGGGTTTAGCCTCTCTGATCTCGTGGTAGATCTACTCTTGTACTACCCATATCATCAATATCAATCAAGCAGGAGTAGGGTTTTACCTCCATCGAGAGGGCTCGAACCTGGGTAAAAACATCGTGTCCCTTGTCTCCTGTTACCATCCGCCTAGACGCATAGTTCGGGATCCCCTACCCGAGATCCGCCGGTTTTGACACCTACACTCTCCCTCGCCCTCGCCCTCACCCTTGTGGTGGACGTGTAGAAGTTCAGTCGGTGTCAGATTGCTAGAAGCATATTGTACTGTAGTATCATCATTGTTGGACCTTCCGAAGAGGCGAAGAGCCAAGTGCAAGGTTCACACGAGTACGAACTGTTGAACCTCCCGAAGAGGCAAAGAGCCAAGCGCAAGGTTTTATAGGAGTTGTCGTCCTAGTAGGAGTGTACTACAACTATAGCAAACGATGCTACTGTATGATGCCGCCACGTCACGTATATCCAAAGCAGTGCCACCTTTTTTTCTCAAAGAGTGTGTTGGAGGCCATGCAACAACCACACAAGTTGCATGTACCCATAACACATTTACTAGTAATAAATTCTAAAGGACAAATGCCATTATGCCACACAAGTTCATCTCCAATTCATGTGATAAATTTGTGCACGACTAGTCTACATATATTCACAGCGCTACCGTTCACAATTACCGTACTCCACTTACACGTTATAGATGAGCTACATGTCCTCGTCCGGGTTCCAGTCCTAGGTGTTCTTCATGGATGGCACGATCCATAGCGGTGGGCAACAGGAATAATTGTCGCTGCTTTCTAGTCCGGTTCCACATGATGGAGACTCATCCAAGCTGAAGCGGCATAAATCAGGGATAGCGTGTACCAGCATGTCGTTCATCCAGCGGTGCACACTGAAGACACAACCATGCTTCATGAACAGAAGACCTTCCGTGTCGTGCATGGAAGGTGGCATCCGCTTCACAATGGGGTAGCTGTCCCCAATGAAAAGCGAGTACTCTCCAAGAGTGTTCCTCGGCACCCACATAGCATCATGGGGGTCTCGGCGCCGTTCATCTGGTACACGTGGCATCCCAGATCTGGACACATGGTGACGTACATAGTCAAGGTCCATGCATAATAATGTTGTGCTCAAATATGGCGATCAAGAATATCAGGCAAAGAAATAGTACTACTCCGGTATAGAGTAAGTAAAATAACCGGCTTATTATATATAGCCACTCTTGGCTACATGGATGAGATAGTAAGACATGGAAAAACAAAAATGGTGGCAGCTAGTGGGTTCAAGTCTTCAAGGGCCTAGCTAGCTATATGCGTCCTCCAAGGTAAAAAGTACTCCTACTAGTACTACTAAGTATACTACTAGTACAACAATGAAAGAGAAGGCGAGAGGGTTAAAAAATGGAATACCTGGGTAGATGGTGACGGTCCGATCGTGGTAGATTGTGTGACCATGTCGCACATCAGTGGTACCATGGGTAACGACTGCTAAGATAGTTGATCCCAATATGCCAAAGTCAGCTACAAGGCTCCAGGTTAGACCGAATCGCGGATGCAAATGCACATCCAGGACCGGCGATCTTATTTTGATCGGGGGATGACTGGTCCCTGCAAAATAATGGAGTACCGTTAGGGATGCAAATGATGGTTTGTGCATTCCGTTTGTAACCTCCCGTACCATAGGATGGCAACCAGATGAAACAAGTCCCCTGGCTTGTCACCGCGAAGATGCGGCCTAGATGGCGCACGACGTCTTCAAACGTGTAGGGGTACAAATCTGTCGCCGCCAACATGCGCCCTCTGCCGTTACTACCTCTTGCATTGATGGAAACCTTATGTCAAACACCGCGATGAGATAGTAATCATTATAGCCGCCGCTTTGTCGGCGGGCACGCAATTGCTATCTTCTTCAATCTCATGTAGGCATCATCATACGATTCAAGCCCAGCCATCCGAAGGCCGATCCCAATGGTGGAGAAGGGTCACCGAATGGCCGACCGCTTGTGGATGTTGTGAAAAATGATGGTGGTATCCGGCCGAAGGTATACAAGCCAATCTTCCTTGGCACCGACCCAGACCTATATATAAGACGGTGGGCAGTGGAGAAATTACGGGATGGAAATGGAATAACTAAGTACTACATGATCAAACTCCATTACTGACCTGCTCATCGGACAAAATCCGACTACCTCTCAACGTCGGCAACTCTAGCGGAGTCAACGAGAAACCATGGCCAAGGAGCGGTGGACTGTTCGAAGGATTGTCCCATAGAAGAACCTTCTCCTCAAGGACGCATGGAAGACCAACAAGCATGGTCTTTTCCCGAGCCTGTTTAAGCAGCGTCTTGAAAAAGTTGGTGCAGGAAGCACCGAGTCTTGCGACGGTGAGGACGTCGGAGCAGCATGCGATTTCTCCCAGAGGATCGTCGTCCAAGGTCTCCCAGCCCCGATGAGGAGGAGAACCGCTTGGCGAATCCATGGGAGCAGCGACGAACTTCCTTCTCTTTGGGGGGAGGGGAACTAGCGAGGAGGAGATAAGAGCGTAGTAACCGCAGGGCCTCGTCCCTTCCAGCTGTAGATCGTTCCTCGGTGAAGGGGTGAGGCTATTATTTACTACTAGTACTAGCATTATGGAACATTATGGGATTGCATTATACTGTAAATAATAGCACTAGTAAGAAATTTTTGGCAATAGGTAGTAGTTTTTGGCGTGGACTAAGAAATTTTGGGTATGTTTTTGCCATTTTTTGTACACGCCAACTAGTGTCAAAAAACGTCTTACATTATGTGACGGAGAGGAGTACGATTGCATTATAGCAAACTTAGTACTACTTTTCTCAACTAGTAGTGCGATGTACTGTACTTCTAGCCTAGTCTAGTATAGTGCACCAGTTTTGAACTCTTGAATCTCAGGGCCAAGTAGCTACAGTTGGAAGTGGAGGGTACAACTGTTCTCTAGAACCATCAATGTACTATCAATGCAGGGAAAGTACACCTGGGTAGTGGCCTAATGGGTACTCTCGGTGCTCTATTCAGCCGCTCCTCTCACGTAGCTGGCCTACTCAGCGGCTCCTCTCACGCACACACTAGCAGCCTGCTTATCAGCGATGGTTACTACGGGGGCAGAACATTTGAGTTATTTGATACAGCGAGAGTAGGCTTTTCGCTTCCACTTGTGGAGGTGTAATGGATCTCGTCGAACTTTGTTAGTAGTTCCTTCTTTATGAATGGGATGAAGCAAAGTGTCACACCCTGATTTTCATGGCACAACACTTAAAGTCACTAAATCATGCTAAAATGTGGTTTGACAAAAACTTTTGAATGTTTTGGACTTTGCTTGATTTGATTTTTGTCTATTGTTTGCAAGTGCTCTAAAAATCAAATAAATTCTCCAACCCTTATACTCCTTCCCCTTGATCCAAAAACCTTGACCAATTATCATGCCATGTGTATAGAGCAATATAGTATTTTCTTACAAAATTAATTTGGCCAAAAAGTATTTTCTAAAATTAGTTTTCAAAAACCCCTGAATTGAGGTTTGCACTGCAAGTACTTAATTAAGGGCAGTAAAAATATTTATAAAAATATATTTGACTCCTATTAGATATAGGATACCCAGAAACCACAAAAATATAATTTTAAAAGTTATTTTCCTATTTTATTTAAAAGCTTTTTCTTAAGGCCGAAATGGTCTTTAATAGGAAAAGTTATTTTAGTGCTTTAAAAATATTTTGAAAAACCTAGGAAACTCAAGGGACATATATTGTCCATATATAAGAGTTTCAACACATGGTCATGTTCAAAATATTGGTCAAATCCCTCAAAAACCCTTTCTGGATATTTCAAGCTTTTGAAATATTTACAAAGGAAATATTCCCCAAAAATTCCAAGAAAATTCTATCATGTCACATCTGACATATTTGGTGATCTTGCAAAGTATCATGTCTTGGAGAACAAGATAACATCATCAAATCCTCTCAAAACCATTTCTGTCCATTTTAAAGTTTGAGCAACTTTACATTGCCAAACATGTCCAAATATTCTCAAACCTTGTGAACATTCTCCAATGGTCTAATTATTCATCTAGACCAAGTGGCACAAGTTGGAGAACAAGTTATATTGATCAAAGTGCCCCAAACCCTCTCCGACTGTAACCAAATTTGAACAACTCTACATTGGCAACCTTCTCCTTTTGATCTCAACTTTTGTGGACATGTTCAAATCCTCAAATGATGGCACTAAACCAAGTGGTGCATCAAGGAGAATAGATTTGCATGACTAAATCTTGGCAAAGCCATTTCTGCTGATTTCTAGGGTTCACCAAAGTTACATTGGCTACTTTGCCCAAGTGAGCTCAAACTTGGTGGAACACCCTAATTCTATGTTCCATTCCATCCTGTTAGTTCTCATGGCAAGTGGAATTAATTTTCTTGCCCAAACCATTATCAAACACCTTCTGACACTTTACCAAAATGCCATTTTTGATCTCTTCCACTCTTCTCCATGGCCTCTACTTTTTAACACAGCTCCTCCTAGCCCCCTTTCACCTCCAATAACAATGGTTGTACCTCAGCTCAATAATTGAGGGGTGAAACCACCTCATTTACCCCACTGGACAGCCCCTTTCCTCTCTTCCTCACCTCCTCCTCCCTCCAAGGCCATCCAGGCATCCAATGCCCTCCCCATTTGTTTACTTCCCCTAGAGCCCCTGACACTAGAGGCCAAGCCCAGAGCGCTGGAAAAATGGCCATGCCGGCCATATGCACGCCTGAGCTGCTGAAGGCGCCCCAAGACAGTAGCCGCCCCTAACAAGCACTCCCGCCACCTGGGCCTCCCACAGCCTGACGAGGTGCCTCGACGTCCGCAAAGACGCCACACCCCTGGCCCCCACCTCCTTCTCCTCCTCTCGCCTCTAGCCAGACGCTGCAAGACCGCCCGAGCGCACCTGTGAGTGTGCTCACACGCGCGGTGCCTCTGGCCCCCTGCTCCCTCTCTCTCTTCTTCCCCTGGGCGTAGTCGACCACCATGAACACCCCAGACACAACCAAACAGGCCCCCGTGACCCGTGGCGACGGCAACGAGCTCGCCGGCGCACAGGTCCACGGTGGACCACCGTGCGGCTATTTAAGCTCACCCCAGGTCTCTCTCGTGCCATCCAACTCCTTCTCACACCCCCAAGCACGCGCCCACACCACCCAATCAGCCTCGAAGAGCTTCTATGCTCGGGATCGACCGGAGCTCCGCCGCCTCGGTCGGCCGTTGATCTCGTGGTACAGGCCTCCTTTGCCCTCTCTCTCTCTCTCTCTCTCTCTCTTGATCTCGAACCGCCACCTCTCGACCATTTCCCTCTCTCCCCGCTGCTTGCAGCCAAATCGACCGGGCGAACTCCTCCGGCTTTGCCGCCGTCCTCCTCATCGCCGGCGAACCCCTGCGCTCCGGCGACCGCCTCCACCTCCACCCGAACGGCGACTCCGCCCTGAGCACGCCGGTGCCCTCGTATCGCCTCGCCGTCGACCACAGCGACGCCGGTGAGCTCGCCGTCCTCTCTGGACAGAGGTTGACGATGACGGCCGTGGGGCCCGTCGGTCAGCCTCACATCCTGATAGGGGGCCCTGCCTGTTAGGTTTAAAACTCCACCGGGCACCTGCTCGCTCGCGTAAGTGGAGGCGGGCCGCGCTACTCCTGCGTTTCCACGGCGAAAGCGCCCTCCCGTGAAGCCGTCTTCGACGTCACCCCGTCGCCAACAAGCAGCTGAGCACCGGGCCGCCCATCGCTATCTTTCGCTTTGGTGTGCCGGATAAGGGTACACCCCATTTCCTTTTCTTTTTTTTTTACGTAAAAGTTGTAATATCCATAAACAATTCAAATGGAGTCCAAATTTGATGAATCAAATTTCTAGTGACTCTATAAATCAGGATCTATCTGGTGATGTAACATGCACATTTTTCCAGAGACCTTTTCTTCACAAATATTTATCAAATCCCCATTTTCCTATTTCTGTGATGAACTTTAGAAAATCACAGAGAGCCCATTTTTGATCCAAGTTCCATGATTCAAAATCCTAGATGTTTCTAAGTTCATGACTTAGTTTATGAACATTTTTATTAATACTTTCTGTAGCACATAAAATAATGGTCTATTTCTTCATATATAACCAACTTTGCAAATTCATAGGAAATCCATTTGAACTCCAAATCCAGTGAAACCAATTCCTAGATGCCTCTAAAATCATCCTTTGTTAAATGGGTGCCTTTGCTCATTTTTCAAAATAATTCTTCTGTACACTTCTTGCAAACCCATTAATCCCTTGATTCCATCATATTGAAATGTTCAGAGATGTCCATTGATCAAATCCTAATGAAACCACTTTGGTCATCCCTCATATGACCAGAGGTATCCCAGAAAAGTCCAACTCACATTTTTAGAGCACTTTTATTTCCTTCCTTGTTGTGTTGCTTATTGTGCTTGTTTCCGACGTTAGTTGACGAAGTAGACGGAGTACTTGGAGAAGGACCAGAAGATTTCAAGACTCTGATGAACCAGGCAAGCAGCCCTTTGACCATGTCTATGAAACCCTTTTTATGCATGTCATATAGCACCATATTGTTGTTGCAACGGAATCATGATGAGGTGGTAACCACTTTGATGGTTTGCCACCGTACTTTCTCGTTAATACTTGCATTGTGCATGACCCTACCTTCTTATGAGGGTTATGCCGGTGGGAGTAGATAGGATGCTAAGGTAGTGCTACGCAAAAAGGGACGGGTATATGCATGGTGAAGGAGGCAAAGTATTTTCAAAAGACTTTTTCAAAACCCGTCGGGTGCCACTTATGCCCGAGGGAGATGATGAAATGGGTAACCACTTGATGACGAAGTGGTGTACCGAGGCAAGTGTGTGTGTTGTTTTCGAAAACGGATTAGATTTAAGATTTGTCGACTGTCCCAACCTTACATGCGCAACCACTCTACCCTTATATGGGAAAGGGCATTACTGATTACCTAGGCCGATACTAGCTTGGAGCCCGCATTATTAGTGACAGGGAGAGTTGGTGCTTTCTCTCGCACGGGTCGTGCTGTAGGGCGGCCATGACTGTTTTCACAGGCACCGAACACACCGCTGGTACCCGTGCTTGTGGTATATGATGAATATGGGAGCGAGGCTCCACAACTTTATGATGTGAAATGTTAGGCACGGGGTTACTACTAATCGAGTGGACTCCATGTTAGTGTCGCCTAGGAAAGGTAGTGATCGGTGCTTACCCCGGTACTTGAGGTACCGCGGTCGTGGTTGACACGGAAGTTCCCGGATCTTGTGGGCACAAGCAGCAACCTCCGCAGAGTGTAAAACTATTCGAATAGCCGTGTCCACGGTCAAGGACAGTTGGGCGGTGCTACTTAAACTACGTCCAGAGTTTTCAACCGTGTGTCTATGTGTTGATAAAACTACTTGAGTCAAGTCAAGGGACTTGACATGATTGAGATGGGTTGGTGCCCACTCTATTTATGTTGATAACTGTAACCTGTCCTCATGGTTACTTGAATTCTCTTGATGCATGCCTTACAAGTTGTTGAACATGTCATTGCACTCAAAACTAGCTTTCTGCAAAAATTTACCTATATCATGCATTGTTGTATCTTGAACCAAAAACATGGGTTGCTTGCGTAGTACATTCAAAGTACTCATTGGCTTGCCAACGGTTATTTTATTGGCGGGCATGAAAGAACAGGATATGATGAGGAATACTTGGTGATTTAACATGCGAGCTAGGGCGCTTCCTGCATGTAATGCCCGTAGGGTTAAGGCGGATGGCATGGGTCCAAGTTATCGGCGAAGATTTCCGCCATGATGATATACTCAAGACTTGACCATAATGGTCCTACTTGTGTAATACGGTATGTATGGATGTAAGACTCTTGTTATTCAGCTTCGTGTGTTCAAGTGAGCATTGATCTTTGGGATCATCAGACACGCAGCATTCGGTGATCACGACTTATGAGTCGGGGTCCCCACAGAGTTGGTATCGAGCCATCCTAACTGTAGGAAGCCTTAGTTAGCATGGTCGTTAGTTAGGTAAAACTATTTCCAAAACTACTACTAGTTTTCAAAACTATCTGTATTTCTCTTCCCTTCTCGCTTTTTGAAAACTAAGGTATACATTCCTTATTGATCTCTTCCGCTTCAAAACCTTTGGTCGCTAGAACCCTTATGCCCTCGACCAATCGGATTCCTTGTAATCCTCGTGGATAATCTAGAAGGAAGATGCCTTGCCAGACATTCACCCACATCTCCTGAACACAAGATTGGCGACATCACAATAAGACGATACCAACAGAAGATGCATCCTCGAGGAATGACGACTTGAAGACCCAGGAGATGGTGACACCCATGACACTGCCCCAAGATGATGCAACCTTAGCCTACGACGATCAGGGCATAGGTTATGCAAGATCATGATATACATCGCTAATAGGGTAACCCTATCACTACCGTTGTTGTATCGGCAACCACCGATGGATGAGAACCTAGCCATTTGGTCCGCCTCACTATAGTGAGCAGGAAAACGGTTCTCTTCATCCCCCGCTCTCGGTGACGATATTGTCAACAATGTGTCTGACAGATTGGGCCTCTATTATGCCTTGTTAATGTCATTGCATAAAGAAGTGCCACCTGGAAGCGCCAACACCTTAAAAAGGCAAAAGTGATCATCATGATTAAGAAGACAACAGAAGATCAAGTCAATGCCGCCATTTAGAGAGCCACCTTCACCCCATCACTTCAACAGGCAAGAAGTTGTTGAAGATTCTTCAGGCCCAACCCAGATCGTTTCATCAAACAAGAGACGTTGCAACACCTGAGGAAAACTCAGAAGACTGCACGAGGCACAAGGCACGACTACTGAGTCCGAGAACCCCTAGGGTAGGATGAGTCGTGTACCCCCTATGCGCAGTCGAGTCCGTTTGATGGTTCGAATAGAACCATGATTGTGTGTTGCTTGTTTTTATTTGTTTATGTTTTGATATAGGTCGCACTTTTGCCCTAGGCGACAAGTATGCGACTATATCACCTTCCTTACCTTGCTTCTTCTGTTTGGCCCTTTTTGCACCTGTTTGTTTGCACTTGCACTATAGAACCCCCTTTAGGCATTCCCCTCCTCTATGCTACTTTTCCCTCTCATCTCTTTCCTCAACTGAAGACAAGCAAGACAATATCACCAAGGATTCCACCTCGGCGATCAACAAGCACTGAAGACTTTTGCTACAACCTCCTCGACCAAGTACAACCCCGTATGTTTACACCTCAAGACTAGAACCCTATTCCTAGACCCTTCAAGACTTCACGAGATACCCCAGCTCAAGTCCTTAACCATGTGCTTAACCCACAGAATTGCTAAAGCATCAGTTAAGCCTCCGTAACCTTGCACAACCATGGGTCCATCATGGGACTAGTGGACATAGTGAACTAGCACACTATCATCCTAAGGTAGCACCAAAACTGACGATGCCATAGGAAGGACCAATCTGAGGATATAGGAATAGAGGACAAATGACTTGATGAGTTTATATCAATGACTTGAGGAATTATATGAGACTATTTGGTGGATTATGAGGCTTTGATGTTGGTAGATGAACTTGGTGGGATCATGAGTATAGATTAGCATAGCCTTCATTACCCCTGAGTAAATCGGATTTAATAGGACAATTATGATCTCAAGCTGAAATTCTTGGAAGTATTTGGATTTGTCTTAGGCAGGGATATTGATAGGTGATAGTTGATATTACGATAATGACTTGGGGGAAAGTGAAAAAATTCTCGTTGGACACAAGATTTGGATTTAAATAGGTGATCCTAGTTGAATATAGATGCTGAGTAAGTCTACATGGTTCGGAGTAAATTGGATTTAGACTGATGATCTCGATCATGATACCATGTTTCCTGGAGGACAATAAACTAGGAGATTGGATTAATTGTCGGAGTTGATTTAGAGTTCTATATAAGCTTGACCTTGGAGTTTACATGACCATGATAATGGAAATTGGTGGACTGACTATAGTAAGGTAGCCTTCCCAGTATTTATGGATTATAGGGTATTAGAAGATCGTGTGGAACACCATAGAGATTGGATTTGAAGGACTACTGGGTCATGTAATGATTGGTGTAGTTAATAGGTTGTTGGAGTTGATTCATAGGAAGGAAACAAGATTTTGGAGTGGTATACGACGTGTTTCCTTAGGATAGTGGTGCTTTATCTTAGACCTTGGAAGAAGAGGCTGAGCACTTGGGTTGTCACGTTCAAGCTTAGTGGCTTATATGTTCTACCCATGGATTTTTAGGGGTAGACATACATACGAGTTTGGGGATCGTAGACATATATGATTTTGTTAGACCTCCTCTTGGGAGTCATGAGGATATGAATAACATGAGTGATGATTGGAGTTGACCTATACGGGATGATTCTTTCGGTAACATGATGTGATTGTTTGGAAGACTAGATGAACGATTGGCATCTCAGAAATTGTGCTCAAGGATAAGATGATGAATGTTCACTCGCACACTAGTTCCTTGAAACCCTTAAGCCCTACCAAGCTACAACATGGTCGATCAGGACCTTAGGGCCTTCACACTAGATCTAGAACCACCTTAGCCCCCACTCAACAAGACCACCACTAATTCCCCAGCCCACTTTACGTACCCCATAGACTTCATGGAGTGCTTAGACAAGATAGTTGTCCTCATCATTTGGTGACCTACCTGTCCACCCGAAGACGGAAGAAGAGCCGTTCAGCTAGTCAAGGAACATTTGAAGACTGCCATGCCAAGGAGGAAGAACTACACCTACCACCATCATCAAGAAGTAAACCTCCGCATCGAAGACCAGGCATATCTGCAAGCCACTTCTCTCAAGGGAACCAAGCATTTCCAAGACAAGGAGACCCGAACCAAGATTCATCGGCCCCCTTTGAGATCACTCCTAGATTTAACAACCCCCTCTGAGATCACTACGAGACGAAGAGAAGAGAGTTACCAGCTGGAGTTGCCACCTGAGTTAACTGATGTGCACAACGCTTTCCATGCATCACAACCCCGGAAGTGTTTCCAACTTCCTAGCTAGCCCGAGCACTAATAAGGACATTAACCACCAAGCCATCGACCCCTAGCCCAATCTAACCTACCGCGAGCTACCCATTAGCAACATGGATCAAGAAGAGCGTCATACACGAAGCCACACCATCAAGTACTTCAAGCTCAATGGAGCACTACACGGAAGCAGAAGCAACATGAGGACTTGAAGACTACCCCAGGTTCAAGTTTCTGTATCCCTTTCCGCTTAGTTTGGGAATCTCGGGACGAGATTCTTGTAAGGGGGTAGGTCTGTCACACCCTGATTTTCATGGCACAACACTTAAAGTCACTAAATCATGCTAAAATGTGGTTTGACAAAAACTTCTGAGTGTTTTGGACTTTGCTTGATTTGATTTTTGTCTGTTGTTTGCAAGTGCTCTAAAAATCAAATAAATTCTCCAACCCTTATACTCCTTCCCCTTGATCCAAAAACCTTGACCAATGATCATGCCATGTGTATAGAGCAATATAGTATTTTCTTACAAAATTAATCTGGCCAAAAAGTATTTTCTAAAATTAGTTTTCAAAAAACCCTGAATTGAGGTTTGCACTGCAAGTACTTAATTAAGGGCAGTAAAAATATTTATAAAAATATATTTGACTCCTATTAGATATAGGATACCTAGAAACCACAAAAATATAATTTTAAAAGTTATTTTCCTATTTTATTTAAAAGCTTTTTCTTAAGGCCAAAAATGGTCTTTAATAGGGAAAAATTATTTTAGTGCTTTAAAGATATTTTGGAAAAACCTAGGGAAACTCAGTGGACATATATTGTCCATATATAAGAGTTTCAACACATGGTCATGTTCAAAATATTGGTCAAATCCCTCAAAAACCCTTTCTGGATATTTCAAGCTTTTGAAATATTTACAAAGGAAATATTCCCCAAAAATTCCAAGAAAATTCTATCATGTTACATATGACATATTTGGTGATCGTGCCAAGTATCATGTCTTGGAGAACAAGATAACATCATCAAATCCTCTCAAAACCATTTCTGTCCATTTTAAAGTTTGAGCAACTTTACATTGCCAAACATGTCCAAATATTCTCAAACCTTGTGAACATTCTCCAATGGTCTAATTATTCATCTAGACCAAGTGGCACAAGTTGGAGAACAAGTTATATTGATCAAAGTGCCCCGAAACCCTCTCGACTGTAACCAAATTTGAACAACTCTACATTGGCAACCTTCTCCTTTTGATCTCAACTTTTGTGGACATGTTCAAATCCTCAAATGATGGCACTAAACCAAGTGGTGCATCAAGGAGAATATATTTGCATGACTAAATCTTGGCAAAGCCATTTCTGCTGATTTCTAGGGTTCACCAAAGTTACATTGGCTACTTTGCCCAAGTGAGCTCAAACTTGGTGGAACACCCTAATTCTATGTTCCATTCCATCCTGTTAGTTCTCATGGCAAGTGGAATTAATTTTCTTGCCCAAACCATTATCAAACACCTTCTGACACTTTACCAAAATGCCATTTTTGATCTCTTCCACTCTTCTCCATGGCCTCTACTTTTTACCACAGCTCCTCCTAGCCCCCTTTCACCCCCAGTAACAATGGTTGTACCTCATCTCAATGATTGAGGGGTGAAACCACCTCATTTACCCCACTGGACAGCCCCTTTCCCTCTCTTCCTCACCTCCCTCCTCCCTCCAGTGGCCATCCAGGGCATCCAATGCCCCTCCCCATTTGTTTACTTCCCCTAGAGCCCCTGACACTAGAGGCCAAGCCCAGAGCGCTGGAAAATGGCCATGCCGCCATATGCACGCTCGAGCTGCTGCAGGCGCCTCAAGATCGCTCCCCGCCCCCCTAACAAGCACTCCCGGCCACCTGGGCCTCCCAGTAGCGCCTCGACGAGGAGCCTCGACGTCCGCAAAGACGCCACGCCTGCCCCCACCTCCTTCTCCTCCTCTCGCCTCAACCAGACGCTGGGCGATCGCCTCGGCAAGACACCGGTGGCGTGCTCACACGCCATGTTCCTCCGCCCCTTCTCCCTCTCTCTCTTCTTCCCCTGGGTGTAGTCGACCCCCATGAACACCCCAGACACAACCAAACAGGCCCCCGTGACCCGTGGCGACGGCAACGAGCTCGCCGGCGCACAAGTCCATGGTGGACCACCGTGCGGCTATTTAAGCTCGCCCCAAGTCTCTCTCGTGCCATCCAACTCCTTCTCACACCCCCAAGCACGCGCCCGCACCACCCAATCAGCCTCGGAGAGCTTCTATGCTCGGGATCGACCGGAGCTCCGCCGCCTCGGTCGGCCGTTGATCTCGTGGTACAGGCCTCCTTTGCCCTCTCTCTCTCTCGATCTGGAACCGCCTCACCTCTCTGACCATTTCCCCTCTCTCCCCTGCGTCGTTTGCAGCCGAAATCGACCGGGGCAAACTCCTCCCGATGCTTTGCCGCCGTCCTCCTCGTTGCCGGCGAACCCCTGAGCTCCGGTGACCGCCTCCACCTCCACCCGAACGGCGACTCCGCCCTGAGCACGTCGGTGCCCTCGGATCGCCTCGCCGTCGACCACAGCGACGCCGGTAAGCTCGCCGTCCTCTCTAGACGGAGGTTGACGACGACGGTCGTGGGTCCCGTCGATCAGCCTCACATCCTGATAGGGGGCCCTGCCTGTCAGGTTTAAAACTCCACCGCGCGCCTGCTCGCTCGCGTAAGTGGAGGCGTGCCGCGCTACTCCCGCGTTTCCACGGCGAAAGCGCCCTCCCGTGAAGCCGTCTTCGATGTCACACCCTATCGCCAGCGTAGTTAAGCCGTTGGGCCGGCCCACTGCTATCTTTCGCCTGGTGCGCTAGATAAGGGTACACCCCTCTTTCCCTTTTCTTTTTCTTTTTCTGTAAAAGTTGTAATATCCATAAACAATTCAAATGGAGTCCAAATTTGATGATTCAAATTTCTAGTGACTCTATAAATCAGGATCTATCTGGTGATGCAACATGCACATTTTTCCAGAGACCTTTTCTTCACAAATATTTATCAAATCCCCATTTTCCTATTTCTGTGATGAACTTTAGAAAATCACAGACAGCCCATTTTTGATCCAAATTCCATGATTCAAAATCCTAGATGTTTCTAAGTTCATGACTTAGTTTATGAACATTTTTATTAATACTTTCTGTAGCACATAAAATAATGGTCTATTTTTTCATATATAACCAACTTTGCAAATTCATAGGAAATCCATTTGAACTCCAAATCCAGTGAAACCAATTCCTAGATGCTTCTAAAATCATCCTTTGTTAAATGGGTGCCTTTGCTCATTTTTCAAAATAATTCTTCTGTACACTTCTTGCAAACCCATTAATCCCTTGATTCCATCATATTGAAATGTTCAGAGATTCCCATTGATCAAATCCTAATGAAACCACTTTGGTCATCCCTCATATGACCAGAGGTATCCCAGAAAAGTCCAACTCACATTTTAGAGCACTTTTATTTCCTGCCTTGTTGTGTTGCTTATTGTGTTTGTTTCCAACGTTAGTTGACGAAGTAGACGGAGTACTTGGAGAAGGACCAGAAGATTTCAAGACTCTGCTGAACCAGGCAAGAAGCCCTTTGACCATGTCTATGAAACCCTTTTTATGCATGTCATATAGCACCATATTGTTGTTGCAACGGAATCATGATGAGGTGGTAACCACTTTGATGGTTTGCCACCGTACTTTCTCATTGATACTTGCATTGTGCATGACCCTACCTTCTTATGAGGGTTATGCCGGTGGGAGTAGATAGGATGCTAAGGTAGTGCTACGCAAAAAGGGACGGGTATATGCATGGTGAAGGAGGCAAAGTATTTTCAAAAGACTTTTTCGAAAACCCTGTCGGGTGCCACTTATGCCCGAGGGAGATGATGAAATGGGTAACCACTTGATGACGAAGTGGTGTACCGAGGCAAGTGTGTGTGTTGTTTTCGAAAACGGATTAGATTTAAGATTTGTCGACTGTCCCAACCTTACATGCGCAACCACTCTACCCTTATATGGGAAAGGGCATTATTGATTACCTAGGCCAATACTAGCTTGGAGCCCGCATTACTAGTGACGGGGGAGAGTTGGTGCTCTCTCTCGGGATGGGGTCGTGCCAGGTAGGGCGGCCATGACTGTTTTCACAGGGCACCGAACACACCGTTGGTACCCCATGCTTGTGGTATATGATGAATATGGGAGCAAGGCTCCACAACTTTATGATGTGAAATGTTAGGCACGAGGGTTACTACCAATCGAGTGGACTCCATATTAGTGTCGTCTAGGGAAAGGTAGTGATCGGGTGCTTACCCCGGGTACTTGAGGTACCGCGGGTCATGGATGACACGGAAGTTCCCCGGATCTTGTGGGTACAGTGTGCAACCTCTGCAGAGTGTAAAACTATTCGAATAGCCGTGTCCACAGTCAAGGACAGTTGGGCGGTGCTGCTTAAACTACGTCCAGAGTTTTGAACCGTGTGTGTGTGTGTGTGTTGATAAAACTACTTGGGTCAAGTCAAGGGACTTGACATGATTGAGATGGGTTGGTGCCCACTCTATTTATGTTGATATCTGTAACCTGTCCTCATGGTTAATTGAATTCTCTTGATGCATGCCTTACAAGTTGTTGAACATGTCATTGCACTCAAAACTAGCTTTCTGCAAAAATTTACCTATATCATGCATTGTTGTATCTTGAACCAAAACATGGGTTGCTTGCGAGTACATTCAAAGTACTCATTGGCTTGCCACTGGTTATTTTATTGGCCAGGCATGAAAGAACAGGATATGATGAGGAATACTTCGATGACGAACATGCGAGCTAGGACGCTTCCCAGTCAGAATGCCTGTAGGGTTAAGGCAGATGGCATGGGTCCAAGTTATCGACGAAGATTTCCGCTGCGATGATATACTCAAGACTTGACCATAATGGTCCTACTTGTGTAATACGGTATGTATGGATGTAAGACTCTTGTTATTCAGCTTCTGTGTGTTCAGTGAGCATTGATCTCTGGGATCACTTTGACACGCAGCATTCAATGATCACGACTTATGAGTCGGGGTCCCCACAGAGCTGGTATCGAGCCATCCCGACCGTAGGAAGCCTTAGTTAGCATGGTCGTTAGTTAGGTAAAACTATTTCCAAAACTACTACTAGTTTTCAAAACTATCTATACTTCTCTTCCCTTCTCAGTTTTTCGAAAACTAAGGTATACATTCCTTATTGATCTCTTCCGCTTCAAAACCTTTGGTCGCTAGAACCCTTATGCCCCTGACCACTGGATTCCTTGTAATCCTCGTGGATAATCTAGAAGGAAGATGCCTTGCCAGACATTCACCCACATCTCCTGAACACAAGATTGGCGACATCACAATAAGACGATACCAACAGAAGATGCATACTCGAGGAATGAGGACTTGAAGACCCTGGAGATGGTGACACCCTTGACACTGCCCCAAGATGATGCAACCTTAGCCTACGACGATCAGGGCATAGGTTATGCAAGATCATGATATACATCGCTAATAGGGTAACCCTGTCACTACCATTGTTGTATCGGCAACCACCGATGGATGAGAACCTAGCCATTTGGTCCGCCTCACTATAGTGAGCAGGAAAACGGTTCTCTTCATCCCCCGCTCTCGGTGACGATATTGTCAACAATGTGTCTGACAGATTGGGCCTCTATTATGCCTTGTTAATGTCATTGCATAAAGGAGTGCCACCTGGAACCGCCAACACCTTAAAAAGGCAAAAGTGATCGTCATGATTAAGAAGACAACAAAAGATCAAGTCAATGCCAGTTACGAGGAGCCACCTTCACCCCATCACTTCAACAGGCAAGAAGTTGTCGAAGATTCTTCAGGCCCAACCCAGATCGTTTCATCAAACAAGAGACGTAGCAACACCTGAGGAAAACTCAGAAGACTGCACGAGGCACAAGGCACGACTACTGAGTCCGAGAACCCCTAGGGTAGGATGAGTCGTGTACCCCCTATGCGCAGTCGAGTCCGTATGATGGTTCGAATAGAACCATGATTGTGTGTTGCTTGTTTTTATTTGTTTATGTTTTGATATAGGTCGCACTTTTGCCCTAGGCGACAAGTATGCGACTATATCACCTTCCTTACCTTGCTTCTTCTGTTTGGCCCTTTTTGCACCTGTTTGTTTGCACTTGCACTATAGAACCCCTTTAGGCATTCCTCCTCTATGCTACTTTTCCTCTCATCTCTTTCCTCAATCAAGACAAGCAAGACAATATCACCAAGGATTCCACCTCGGCGATCAAC
Organism: Aegilops speltoides; assembly: GCA_021437245.1. Lineage (NCBI taxonomy): Eukaryota > Viridiplantae > Streptophyta > Magnoliopsida > Poales > Poaceae > Aegilops > Aegilops speltoides. Next base: position 276,896,265 of record CM038144.1, read on the forward strand.
TAGCATCAAGACTTTTGCTACAACCTCCTCGACCAAGTACAACCCAGTATGTTTACACCTCAAGACTAGAACCCTATTCCTAGACCCTTCAAGACTTCACGAGATACCCCAGCTCAAGTCCTTAACCATGTGCTTAACCCACGAATTGCTAAAGCATCAGTTAAGCCTCCGTAACCTTGCACAACCATGGGTCCATCATGGGACTAGTGGACATAGTGAACTAGCACATTATCATCCTAAGATAGCACCAAAACTGACGATGCCATAGGAAGGACCAATCTGAGGATATAGGAATAGAGGACAAATGACTTGATGAGTTTATATCAATGACTTGAGGAATTATATGAGACTATTTGGTGGATTATGAGGCTTTGATGTTGGTAGATGAACTTGGTGGGATCATGAGTACAGATTAGCATAGCCTTCATTACCCATGAGTAAATCGGATTTAATAGGACAATTATGATTGCAAGCTGAAATTCTTGGAAGTATTTGGATTTGTCTTAGGCAGGTGATATTGATAGGTGATAGTTGATATTACGATAATGACTTGGGGGAAAGTGAAGAAATTCTCGTTGGACACAAGATTTGGATTTAAATAGGTGATCCTGGTTGAATATAGATGCTGAGTAAGTCTACATGGTTCGGAGTAAATTGGATTTAGACTGATGATCTCGATCATGATACCATGTTTCCTGGAGGACAATAAACTAGGAGATTGGATTAATTGTCGGAGTTGATTTAGAGTTCTATATAAGCTTGACCTTGGAGTTTACATGACCATGATAATGGAAATTGGTGGACTGACTATAGTAAGGTAGCCTTCCCAGTATTTATGGATTATAGGGTATTAGAAGATCGTGTGGAACACCATAGAGATTGGATTTGAAGGACTACTGGGTCATGTAATGATTGGTGTAGTTAATGGGTTGTTGGAGTTGATTCATAGGAAGTAAACAAGATTTTGGAGTGGCATACGACGTGTTTCCTTAGGATAGTGGTGCTTTATCTTAGACCTTGGAAGAACAGGCTGAGCACTTGGGTTGTCACGTTCAAGCTTAGCGGCTTATATGTTCTACCCATGGATTTTTAGGGATAGACATACATACGAGTTTGGGGATCGTAGACATATATGATTTTGTTAGACCTCCTCTTGGGAGTCATGAGGATATGAATAACATGAGTGATGATTGGAGTTGACCTATACGGGATGATTCTTTCGGTAACATGATGTGATTGTTTGGAAGACTAGATAGAATGATTGGCATCTCAGAAACTGTGCTCAAGGATAAGATGATGAATGTTCACTCGCACACTAGATCCTTGAAACCCTTAAGCCCTACCAAGCTACAACATGGTCGATCAGGACCTTAGGGCCTTCACACTAGATCTAGAACCACCTTGGCCCCCACTCAACAAGACCACCACTAATTCCCCAGCCCACTTTACGTACCCCATAGACTTCATGGACTGCTTAGACAAGATAGTTGTCCTCGTCATTTGGTGACCTACCTGTCCACCCGAAGACGGAAGAAGAGCCGTTCAGCTAGTCAAGGAACATTTGAAGACTGCCATGCCAAGGAGGAAGAACTACACCTACCACCATCATCAAGAAGTAAACCTCCGCATCGAAGACCAGGCATATCTGCAAGCCACTTCTCTCAAGGGAACCAAGCATTTCCAAGACAAGGAGACCCGCACCAAGATTCATCGGCCCCCTTCGAGATCACTCCTAGATTTAACAACCCCCTCTGAGATCACTACGAGACGAAGAGAAGAGAGTTACCAGCTGGAGTTGCCACCTGAGTTAACTGATGTGCACAACGCTTTCCATGCATCACAACCCCGGAAGTGTTTCCAACTTCCTAGCTAGCCCGAGCACTAATAAGGACATTAACCACCGAGCCATCGACCCTAGCCCAATCTAACCTACATGAGCTACCCATTAGCAACATGGATCAAGAAGAGCGTCATACACGGCCACACCATCAAGTACTTCAAGCTCAATGGAGCACTACACGGAAGGTATAACATGAGGACTTGATGACTACCCCAGTTCAAGTTTCAGATCCCTTTCCGCGCTTAGTTTGGGAATCTCGGGGCTAGATTCTTGTAAGGGGGTAGGTCTGTCACACCCTGATTTTCATGGCACAACACTTAAAGTCACTAAATCATGCTAAAATGTGGTTTGACAAAAACTTTTGAGTGTTTTGGACTTTGCTTGATTTGATTTTTGTCTGCTGTTTGCAAGTGCTCTAAAAATCAAATAAATTCTCCAACCCTTATACTCCTTCCCCTTGATCCAAAAACCTTGACCAATGATCATGCCATGTGTATAGAGCAATATAGTATTTTCTTACAAAATTAATTTGGCCAAAAAGTATTTTCTAAAATTAGTTTTCAAAAACCCCTGAATTGAGGTTTGCACTACAAGTACTTAATTAAGGGCAGTAAAAATATTTATAAAAATATATTTGACTCCTATTAGATATAGGATACCCAGAAACCACAAAAATATAATCTCAAAAGTTATTTTCCTATTTTATTTAAAAGCTTTTTCTTAAGGCCAGAAATGGTCTTTAATAGGGAAAAATTATTTTAGTGCTTTAAAGATATTTTGGAAAAACCTAGGGAAACTCAGTGGACATATATTGTCCATGTATAAGAGTTTCAACACATGGTCATGTTCAAAATATTGGTCAAATCCCTCAAAAACCCTTTCTGGATATTTCAAGCTTTTGAAATATTTACAAAGGAAATATTCCCCAAAAATTCCAAGAAAATTCTATCATGTTACATATGACATATTTGGTGATCTTGCCAAGTATCATGTCTTGGAGAACAAGATAACATCATCAAATCCTCTCAAAACCATTTCTGTCCATTTTAAAGTTTGAGCAACTTTACATTGCCAAACATGTCCAAATATTCTCAAACCTTGTGAACATTCTCCAATGGTCTAATTATTCATCTAGACCAAGTGGCACAAGTTGGATAACAAGTTATATTGATCAAACTGCCCCAAAACCCTCTCTGACCAGAACCAAATTTGAACAACTCTACATTGGCAACCTTCTCCTTTTGATCTCAACTTTTGTGGACATGTTCAAATCCTCAAATGATGGCACTAAACCAAGTGGTGCATCAAGGAGAATAGATTTGCATGACTAAATCTTGGCAAAGCCATTTCTGCTGATTTCTAGGGTTCACCAAAGTTACATTGGCTACTTTGCCCAAGTGAGCTCAAACTTGGTGGAACACCCTAATTCTATGTTCCATTCCATCCTGTTAGTTCTCATGGCAAGTGGAATTAATTTTCTTGCCCAAACCATTATCAAACACCTTCTCGACACTTTACCAAAATGCCATTTTGATCTCTTCCACTCTTCTCCATGGCCTCTACTTTTACCACAGCTCCTCCTAGCCCCTTTCACCTCCAAGAATAATGGCTGTCACGTCACTCATTGATTGAGGGGTGAAACCACCTCATTTACCCCATCGGACAGCCCCTTCCCTCTCTTCCTCACCTCCTCCTCCCTCCAAGTGGCCATCCAGGCATCCAATGCCCTCCCCATTTGTTTACTTCCCCCTAGAGCCCCTGACACTAGAGGCCAAGCCCAGAGCGCTGGAAAATGGCCATGCCGGCCATATGCACGCCTCGAGCTGCCTTCTGGCGCCTCTCCGCACTATAGCCGCCCCTAACAAGCACTCCCGCCACCTCGGGCCTCCCAGCAGCAGCCTCGACGAGGTGCCACGACGTCCGCAGACGCCACGCCTGGCCCCCTCCTCCTTCTCCTCCTCTCGCCTCAGCCAGACGCTGGCGATCGCCTCGAGCGCACTGCAGTGAGTGTGTTCACACGCCAGTGCCTCCGCCCCCGCTCCCTCTCTCTCTTCTTCCCCTAGGCGTAGTCGACCCCCATGAACACCCCAGACACAACCAAACAGGCCCCCGTGACCCTTGGCGACGGCAACGAGCTCGCCGGCGCACAAGTCCACGGTGGACCACCGTGCGGCTATTTAAGCTCGCCCCAGGTCTCTCTCGTGCCATCCAACTCCTTCTCACACCCCCAAGCACACGCCCGCACCACCCAATCAGCCTCGGAGAGCTTCTATGCTCGAGATCGACCGAAGCTCCGCCGCCTCGGTCGGCCGTTGATCTCGTGGTACAGGCCTCCTTTGCCCTCTCTCTCTCTCGATCTGGAACCGCCTCACCTCTCTGACCATTTCCCCTCTCTCCCCCGCGTTGTTTGCAGCCGAAATCGACCGGGGCGAACTCCCCCCGAAGCTTTGCCGCTGTCCTCCTTGTCGTCGGCGAACCCCTGCGCTCTGGCGACCGCCTCCACCTCCACCCGAACGGCGACTCCGCCCTGAGCACGCCGGTGCCCTCGGATCGCCTCGCCGTCGACCACAGCGACGCCGGTGAGCTCGCCGTCCTCTCTGGACGGAGGTTGACGGCGACGGTCGTGGGGCCGCTCGGTCGACCTCACATCTGACGAGGGGCCCCGCTTATCGTTTTAAAACTCCACCGCTACCGCCATCTCACGTAAGTGGAGGCGGGCGCGCTACTCCAGCTTTCCACGGCGAAGCGCCTCCGTGAAGCCGTCTTCGACGCCACCCCGTCGCCAACAAGAGCTGAGCAGCTGGCCGCCCATCGCTATCTTTCGCCTGGTGCGCTGGATAAGGGTACACCCGCCTTTCCCTTTTCTTTTTCTTTTTCTGTAAAAGTTGTAATATCCATAAACAATTCAAATGGAGTCCAAATTTGATGATTCAAATTTCTAGTGACTCTATAAATCAGGATCTATCTGGTGATGCAACATGCACATTTTTCCAGAGACCTTTTCTTCACAAATATTTATCAAATCCCCATTTTCCTATTTCTGTGATGAACTTTAGAAAATCACAGAGAGCCCATTTTTGATCCAAATTCCATGATTCAAAATCCTAGATGTTTCTAAGTTCATGACTTAGTTTATGAACATTTTTATTAATACTTTCTGTAGCACATAAAATAATGGTCTATTTCTTCATATATAACCAACTTTGCAAATTCATAGGAAATCCATTTGAACTCCAAATCCAGTGAAACCAATTACTAGATGCTTCTAAAATCATCCTTTGTTAAATGGGTGCCTTTGCTCATTTTTCAAAATAATTCTTCTGTACACTTCTTGCAAACCCATTAATCCCTTCATTCCATCATATTGAAATGTTCAGAGATGTCCATTGATCAAATCCTAATGAAACCACTTTGGTCATCCCTCATATGACCAGAGGTATCCCAGAAAAGTCCAACTCACATTTTTAGAGCACTTTTATTTCCTGCCTTGTTGTGTTGCTTATTGTGTTTGTTTCCGACGTTAGTTGACGAAGTAGACGGAGTACTTGGAGAAGGACCAGAAGATTTCAAGACTCTGATGAACCAGGCAAGCAGCCCTTTGACCATGTCTATGAAACCCTTTTTATGCATGTCATATAGCACCATATTGTTGTTGCAACGGAATCATGATGAGGTGGTAACCACTTTGATGGTTTGCCACCGTATTTCTCGTTGATACTTGCATTGTGCATGACCCTACCTTCTTATGAGGGTTATGCGGTGGGAGTAGATAGGATGCTAAGGTAGTGCTACGCAAAAGGGACGGTATATGCATGGTGAAGGAGGCAAAGTATTTTCAAAAGACTTTTTTGAAAACCCCGTCGGGTGCCACTTATGCCCGAGGGAGATGATGAAATGGGTAACCACTTGATGACGAAGTGGTGTACCGAGGCAAGTGTGTGTGTTGTTTTCGAAAACAGATTAGATTTAAGATTTGTCGACTGTCCCAACCTTACATGCGCAACCACTCTACCCTTATATGGGAAAGGGCATTATTGATTACCTAGGCCGATACTAGCTTGGAGCCCGCATTACTAGTGACGGGGAGAGTTGGTGCTCTCTCTCGGGGCGGGTCGTGCGCTTAGGGCGGCCATGACTGTTTTCACAGTGGCACCGAACACACCGCTGGTACCCCGTGCTTGTGGTATATGATGAATATGGGAGGGAGGCTCCACAACTTTGTGATGTGAAATGTTAGGCATGGGGGTTACTACCAATCGAGTTGACTCCATGTTAGTGTCGTCTAGGGAAAGGTAGTGATCGGGTGCTTACCCCGGGTACTTGAGGTACCGCTGGTCGTGGATGACATGAAGTTCCCGGATCTTGTGGGTACAGCAGTGCAACCTCTGCAGAGTGTAAAACTATTCAATAGCCGTGTCCACGGTCAAGGACAGTTAGGCGGTGCTGCTTAAACTACGCCCGTAGTTTTCAACCGTGTGTGTGTGTGTGTGTGATAAAACTACTTGGGTCAAGTCAAGGACTTGAAATGATTGAGATGGGTTGGTGCCCACTCTATTTATGTTGATATCTCAGAACTTTGTCCTCATGGTTACTTGAATTCTCTTGATGCATGCCTTACAAGTTGTTGAACATGTCATTGCACTCAAAACTAGCTTTCGCAAAAATTTACCTATATCATGCATTGTTGTATCTTGAACCAAAAACATGGGTTGATTAAGTAGTACATTCAAAGTACTCATTGGCTTGCCACGGTTATTTTATTGGCCGGGCATGAAAGAACAGGATATGATGAGGAATACTTGTGATTTAACATGCGAGCTAGGGCGCTTCAGCAATGTAATGCCCGTAGGGTTAAGGCAGATGGCATGGGTCCAAGTTATCGACGAAGATTTCGCTGCGATGATATACTCAAGACTTGACCATAATGGTCCTACTTGTGTAATACGGTATGTATGGATGTAAGACTCTTGTTATTCAACTTCGTGTGTTCAAGGTGAGCATTGATCTCGGGATCATCAGACACGTGCATTCGGTGATCACGACTTATGAGTCGGGGTCCCCACACAAAGCTTTTGCCTCCGTTTCAAAAAAACATGTTAAGAGGAATTTCTTTTATAGTAGAGCCGATAATGGAGTGAAGTCCATGCGTGCAATACCACAAGCTATAGAGTAGTAGTAGAGCACTTTACGTACAGAGCCATATTGCATAGTTGGGAGGCGCTAGTTTAAATATGCTACTAGCTGATGAGGAAGCTGCAAGCGAGGTGCGGCTAGGGCGAGCACGCAAGCCACAGGATGCTGGGAAGGAAAACCCGTTCACGTGGCTAGGCTATCCAGTGCACCCAGATTGTGGGGCCGCACGTCCGTTTGACTTCAAAACTCAAACTACCTGTGTAAAATATTGGATCGCAGCAAAGTGTAGTAGTACTATTTAAAAAAAAGGCTGTCATGCGTTTGGCCGGGATCGAACCCACAAAACGAGGTATACACTCCCGCGACCACTAGTAGTACTCGTTGGAGTACAACACAACCTAGAATTGCCTTTTGTCGCTAGTAGTACGTGCATTGTTCCTTACAAGAAACCCCTAATAATGCAAGAAACCACTAAAATGCCAAGAAACTACTACCACTTGCATACATGGCAGACTTAAGATAAGACTACCTTATCAACCATTGCACATGCTCTTACCAACAAAAATCCTCGAGTGACCTCCTACCTCCGGCCCATCCACCTAGTCATCCTCAGCCATGGGATGCAGCTACCGCCGCCGGCAGAAGGCGAGGTCAAACCACTGGCGGTGCGGAGCCCATGTTGCGACAGCCTAGATGCCAGCTCTGTCCGGTGCTCGCGGCCGCTAGCTAGCCAAGATAGCTCCGTCCAGCTGCTTGTCTGCAAGGTTTGCTAGCTAGATTGGCACGGCAGTGCAGCGGCTTGCTCGCGCGCACCGCGCTAAGGCCAGCCATCTGGCTCGAGTAAAGCCAGCGCGGCGGCTTGCTCGCTCGTGAGTCATGCTCGGGCTAGCCTGCCAACCCGTGTAGAGGCCAGCGTGGCGTCCGACCCGTCCGGCGGAGCGGCGGCCAACTCGCTCATCATCGGCGCCACTGGCGAACACGCATCAGTACTGTTTGAAGTAATGTTCAGGAAAAATAATGATTTGAGGTGGAATAATAGGATAGAAGGTCAGATGTGGGTCCCTCGTGTCAAAGGTCAAACAAAATGTGTTGGTTTAAGCTGCCTCATCAGCACGGACATGTGGGCCAACCCTGTCATAAATGGGTTTAAACGAACCTAATCGGTAGGAGTACTAGGTAGTAGTTTTTGGCGTGGATTAAGAAATTTTGGGTATGTTTTTGCTATTTTTTGTACAATAGATTCTTCCTAGGGCTGGTTGAAAGTGGTAGCTTTTTGTTAAATACTCTACATATTGTAAGTAGGAGTGAAAGTTAAGCTTTGGAATCCAATAAGCAAGGCTAGTTACATAGTGCATATGTGTACATGATTGAAAGTAAATATCAACCATGAGTGACTAATATCTTGATGGAAAACTCGAAACTATGGAATACTAGGAAAAAATGCATGGTTGGAAATACGAGCAATGTTCATGTCCGTTGCAACGAATCATAATTAGAATAATACTTATTCACAAACTTGGTACAAAACACTCTAATTTTGATATACATATGTCACTAGAGATATATTATGTTTCAATTAGAATATATTCCTTGGGCTGTTTTTGTGAGGTCAGGGAGGGATGTGGTTGGTTTTAAGATACTAATTATGGGTTTTTCTGCAAATTGGTAGACAAGTGGGATGTTGGTGAGAAAAGGCAACAACTTACCTCACAGTCGTTAGATGTGGATCTAATGGTCAGAAAAGACGGATGGCAGACACACCAGCATCACCAACTCGGAGTACTAGCAAGATCCGTGCATTGCACGGAACATTAAGATGCATTTTTTTTATAAAACACTTGTTGTGATTGACCCTTGCGGGAGTAATCACATGTATAAAAACTAATGATATCTCGAGAAATATGAGATAAGGTGAAGAGGAGTGGGGTGTGGTGGTGGTTGGTGGTCGGACTGAGCGGAGGCATGGGGATTGACAACGCCGGCAGCAGCCACCAGGCCAGTTTGTTCCAGAGGCTTCCTTTCTTAATTTCTCAACAATGAGGTTTGTTGGAGATAAGGATGAACGAGGGAAGGCCTTGTCTGCAAATGTGGAGAGGGGTGCAGGTATCTTTTAGTTTAATTTCCATCTGTTAGATATAGATCGGACAGTCTATATTGCAAGATGGCACACGTACCATCATCACCAACTCGGTTTTTTATAAGAGAAGAAATATAAGTATGGAGATACAAACGTATTATTGATACTTGCTTCTGTAAACTAGCATCTACATTCTATTCAACGCCTCGGCATGTGGGGCCTTAGCACAATGACTTCTCGACTGTGTAAAACAAAGATTTTCCCGTTGCCGACAAGGAGGGGTTGACGGCGGCGCGCTTTTTGGCTTGCTCTAGTCCTAGTAGTCATACTAGGTGGTCTAAGCACGTGTAGATTTATTCTTTTTCACGTCTCGTGTTCGCCGTACTGCCACGACTGTTGATGAATAGACGGTAAGTTATTCACAGGGAAACCCTTGTTGAGCATGTTTGTGAGAGAGAGAGAGAGAGAGACAGTGTGCGTGTGTGATATGTTAGAGACTGAGGCAATGATAACAGATTTGTCTATGTGTGTGGAGGATAGAGAGAGACATGTACATGGGGCTTTGTGTTGTGTAACATGGATACACATATACATAATTAGAGAGTGAGTGTGTGAGATACACATGCGGACATGGGGAGAGATGAGGATCTAGATAAATGGGTGTTTGTGCGTGTCTGTGTGTGTTTGTGCACGCGTTTGTGTGTGAGAGGGAGAGAGTGTATGTGGAGTCGAGAGACCACTGATGATGTAAACCTAGTATAAGGGAAGGGGGAATGGTGTGACATGTGTACTAGCGGGATAGCACGGGTGCGGGCGGAGGGAGCAGACTATTTGGAAGAGACATCGAGTGTGTGTGTGGGAGAGGGGTGTGAGAGCGAGAGAAAGAGAGAGCTAGCGACGGAGAGAGAGAGAGAGAGGAAGAGAGGGGCGAGAGGGGTCGTTTGTGTCCATAAATGGCGTATAGATAGGGAGACAATGTTGATGTTGTCCGAAATTGGCCTATGAACGGAGACGCAAGGGAAGCGAGTCATCATGTGTGTGATTGGGACTTCATGAGAGATCTAGAATAGATGGTGTAGAGAACAATGTGCGAAATCGAGAACAGCTATGCAAAGAGTCACGACATATATGTATACAGGGAAGGAGCTGGGGCGGGTCCGCATGTGGGAGAGATAGAAAGAGGAGGGTGGTGCACAAGGAGACAAAGTGTGATTGTTTGCAGTGGGGGTGGTGTGTGAGGTGAGTGCGCGAGAACCACATAACTAGGGAGATAGACGTTTGGGGCCGACGTTTTGTGTGTATGGGAAATATACACTCTATATAGTGCGTGTGCTTGGGTAAGAGAGATAGCAGGAGACCTAGAGAGTGAGGGAAGAGATGTGTGCATGCCCGAGAGACAAAGTGATAGAGACCTATGTTGGGGTCCGGACTTTACAAGAGAGAGGGGCGTTAATGTTCTCATGTGTTGGTGTTTGGGGGAGAGAACGACTTCTCTATGTGTGTGTGTGGTGGTGGGGGGGTTAACTTCAGATAAAGAGTGAGGTGTTTGTATTTGAGGGACTTTAGCGTAATTGAGATATTGTGCACTCATGGTTGATCAATTTGTTTCACAGTTTGTACTGTGAGATAACGATACTTTTGAACATGCGTGATATACCTTGGTCTACGAGAATTACAAACCTAAGATTGGAATTTTGGAATTCTACTCCATCATTAGCTTTTGTGATTCATTTAAACGGAGGTACATTTTTTAAGCCGGGATTTCGTGATTTCAAATTCATATATCAAACCTAGAGATATACACATACAGGCATGTTCAAACTTTATAATCATCCACTTTATTCATACACACACATTTTTGCTTTTGTCATCATATTTAGGATAAACACATTTGGAATTTCATTTGAATAGGACCATATGATGGTATTTGCTTGTAGTAGCTCAATGATCCATATTTGAATTGAATGGACAATCTAAGTTTCGAGTTGGAGACATTGATTTTCAAAAGTTGCACATTTTTTGCGTGCAAAACAAACAAATTGTCGGCCATGATATCATAGTCGGCAGTACGAGAGCAGAATACTTATAATTTTAGGCGCCAAAAGCTTTCAAACGTCCCGCTCACATCGAAATATCACACGCCTGAAAGTTTAGCCCTACGATATTCCTGTTTTACCCTTGCCACATGAGCGGAAAAGGGCTGCTTTGGTAACTCCATTGTTTTCCCCTCTTTGCCCCCAACATTCTTCCCCAGAGCCCCTCCCCTTCCCCTCCCCAACCCCCCCAACCATGGCAAGCCGCCGAATCTAGTTCTCCGCCGCAGCGGTGCACCTCACACCCCGCCGGATCTACCTTCCGCACCTTGGAACCTTCAACTGCCAACTCACCACTTCACTGGAGCTGCTTCAGCGACTGGCTTGTCCACCGCTCCAGATCTCCTTGACCGCCATCATGGTCCACCGCACCGGATCTGCTTAACCGGCGCCCTCGTCCACCACAGCGTAGGTCCTTCACTGACTCTCCCGTCCGCCCCTTCGCTGGCCCTTCATACAAGCCCTCGTCCGCTGCAACAGATCCGCCTCACCAAAAGCACTATACAATGCGCCCGCCAAAGCCATCATCCACTGCACTGGACTCGCTCCACGGACACCATATTCAACTCCACCGGCTCTGCTTTACCGATGCTACAGCCTCATCAGGTTATTTTGATTTGTACTCCTTTGGTTTTTCTCTTTATCGTGCAACTGTTCACTTACCACAGATGAGCTTTCTTGCATGTCGAAAGGCGCCGCAACCGTAGCACCGGAGCCGCTTCAGCGATGGCGACAGCCGGCCCAAACTCAACCGCAACACGAGCACCATCGATGATCCTTAGCTATCAAGTATGACAACGATACCCATACGCCACCGAGAATCAGGTACTATTATCCAATGGCCGGCGCCTACGTTCACTTTCCTAGCATAAGCACCGCACCTTTGAATTTCTTCAGGGCATCATTCAGTTTTTCATGAGACGCATTATTCTGCTTGCACCTATAGGGCCATACTTCTGGCAGTGAACATGTTACATGTGCTAAATTACATACCAGTGCACATATAGTTAATATGCTTTAGTTTTGTTCCGATGCCACCTGTTGGTTCCATTAGACCGCTTAATGTTCTCTATGCTTAATTACACATCAGCAAACTAGCATGTGGTTCCGCTGCTTTTTGTTCGTTTTACCCTACATTTTCTGATGCTAGCTATTACATCACTGCTCCGAGCCTCTGTTCATTACTTGTTTGTGTGTTCTTGATCTTCCCAAGTTGCATGACTAGTTTGATGCTTCTATTAATTATGGAGCTGCCAACCCCATCAAGCAAAATATTTGTTCTTTTGGGGCTGGCACCTCGAACAAGCATAAAAATAGAGGGAAGCGGATATATTGTCATGTATGCACACGCCTCTTCTTTCATTAGTTTAGATGAACCATTGATGATCAATTCGACCAAAGGCATGCGATTAAAATTAATTTTACCTAAATAGAGGGTGCGTAATAAACTACAACAACTAGATTTGCAACCATGAGATGTCGATGATATCTTCAAAGAACATTGCAACAGCGGTGAGGCTTCACAAAGAACATATGGTAAGCCAAAGTGTGTTTTAGTACATGTGAAATGTAATGCGAGTGGGCTGGTTTCTTGGCTTGTGCCCTCAACCTGTAATCCTACCGAATTACAAATAGTTTAGTTGTCTGCTTTGCTGTATTGCTTGATACGAATGCTTGTTTGTTGTTACGCTATACCTGAGTTGGCCAATATGTCAGCAGTGCCTGCTGTACTATCATAAAGAAATGCATGCCTATTTCATTTGAGTCCTTAAATTTTCTTCTCAACTTCATCACAAGACTGTCTTCGTAGTTTATATGAGGCCACACTGTTAAGTGCTTTCTTAGATTATTTCAACTGCTTAGATGCCTTGGCAACTTAAATATAGTGGTGGTACACTCCCTTTCAACTTTCATCTTACCATTTTAATTTCTTTTCGGCTGATGCTGCTTCAAACCATTAAAATATAGTTTGCCATGCTCGGCAATAATTTGTCCGTCGTTTACCATGTAAGCTTACTGCCTGGATCATACGATAACTATCGCTAGTTATGTCCAAATGAAACCTCTCGTGATGCCGCTCACACTAGGACACAATGTACAACCCTGAATCTATTTGTGGAAGCAATGTGCCATCCATGTTACCAGATGGTAGCGATTCAGAGGCAACACCGCCGGAGAGCAATCCGAGCACGATATTATAGTGCTTGAGGCTCTACTAGAGATGTAAAGAGATGGTGTGGCTGCCATGAATGAGGTAATCTTTATCTTGAGGCTGGAAATTACGGAATTAGCGGCACGCAGTATGCAAGCAACCCAAGAATTGGAGGAAGTAAGAATGTTGCATTTGAAGACGGAGGAGGTCCTGTTGTTTCTGCTATCTGAAGCCCAAGGTAATCCCGGTTCTTCTTTAGATACCAGTTGAAATTGTCATTAGATTATTGTACTTGCATGTTGTGTCATGTCTCTGAATGGATTATGTTGCAAGACCCCCTATGTTGTCCATGTGTTGTAATGATCCGAATTTTTTAGGCGAGGTAATCCTTAGTACTTGTATGATTGACATAAGGTGAACTGTTTTTCGTGTGAGCATATTGTATTGGATGAAATAACTGTTTGACTCAGAGTGTATCCAACCTACTGAATTTGAAGATCACGACATTTCCAAATCAAAATCATATATAAAGGTGGAATAAATCTTTGTTGTGGTTTTGAAGAAATAAATAACAAAACGTTTAATTATCTATGGATATTCGTAATCGAATACAAATTGGATTTGAATTTAGTTTACCAGGGCCCAGGGCAAACATGAATGCTAATTCTCCCAAGTTTTGAACGAAGCGGCTAAACACGCACTATAAGTTGTGGGATGCCCGAAGCAAGTGTTTGCGAGATGGAAATTACTGTCTACCCCTGACACTTGACATCCTTATCGACCGGATTTACACTACTGTTGATAGGGGTAGTGTTGGGAAACGTAGTAATTTCAAAAAATTCCTACGCACACACAAGATCATGGTGATGCATAGCAACAAGAGGGGAGAGTGTTGTCCACGTACCCTCGTAGACCGTAAGCGAAGCGCTATGACAACGCTGTTGATGTAGTCGACGCCTTCACGATCCGACCGATCCAAGTACCGAACGCACGGCATCTCCGAAGTTCAGACATGTTCAGCTCGATGACGATCCTCGGACTCGATGCAGCAAAGTGTCGGGATGAGTTCCACAAGACGACGGCGTGGTGACGATGATGATGTTCTACCGACACAGGGCTTCGTCTAAGCACCGCAACGATATGACCAAGGTGGAGTATGGTGGAGGGGGCACCGCACACGGCTAAGGAACGATCACGAAGATCTACTTGTGTGTTCTAGGGTGCCCCCTGCCCCCGTATATAAAGGAGGGAGGGGGGAGGTACGACACCGCAACGATATGACCGAGGTGGAATATAGTGATGTGCATTACCGAGAGGGCCCAGAGATACCTCTCCGACAATCAGAGTGACAAAACCTAATCTCGAAATACGCCAACCCAACATGTACCTTCGGAGACACCAGAGAGCTCCTTTATAATCACCCGATTCGCCAGTGGCTTTGGTAGCACACAAAGTGTTCCTCCGTAAACGGAGTTGCATAATCTCATAGTTACAGAACATGTATAAGTCATGAAGAAAGCAATAGCAACATACTAAACGATCAAGTGCTAGGCTAACGGAATGGGTCATGTCAATCACATCATTCTCCTAATGATGTGATCCCCTTAATCAAATGACAACACATGTCTATGGTTAGGAAACATAACCATCTTTGATTAATGAGCTAGTCAAGTAGAGGCATACTAGTGACGTTATGTTTGTCTATGTATTCACACATGTATCAAGTTTCCGTTAATACAATTCTAGCATGAATAATAAACATTTATCATGATATGAGGAAATAAATAATAACTTTATTATTGCCTCTAGGGCATATTTCCTTCAGCCTCCCACTTGCACTAGAGTCAATAATCTAGATTACACAAGAATGATTCTAACACCCATGGAGTCTTAGTGCTGATCATGTTTTGCTCGTGGAAGAGGCTTAGTCAACGGTCTCGCAACATTCAGATCCATATGTATCTTGCAAATCTCTATGTCTCCCACTTGGACTTGGTCCCGTGGAATTGAAGCGCCTCTTGATGTGCTTGGTCCTCTTGTGAAATCTGGATTCCTTTGCCAAGGCAATTGCACCAAGATTGTCACGAAGATCTTCATTGGTCCCGATGCACTAGGTATGACACCTAGATCGAAATGCACTCCTTCATCCGCACTCCTTCATTTGCTGCTTCCAAGCACCTATGTACTCCGCTTCACATGTAGATCCCGTCACGACGCTTTGTTTAGAACTGCACCAACTTACAGCTCCACCGTTTAATAAAAACACGTATCCGGTTTGCGATTTAGAATCGTCCGGATCAGTGTCAAAGCTTGCATCGACGTAACCATTTATGACTAGCTCTTTGTCACCTCCATATACGAGAAACATATCCTTATTCCTTTTCACGTATTTCAGGATGTTCTTGACCGCTGTCCAGTGATCCACTCCTGGATTACTTTGGTACCTCCCTGCTAAGCTTATTGCTAAGCATACGTCAGGTCTGGTACACAACATTGCATACATGATAGAGCCTATGGTTGTAGCATAAGGAACATCTTTCATTTTCTCTCTATCTTCTGCTGTGGTCGGGCATTGAGTCTGACTCAACTTCACACCTTGTAGTATAGGCAAGAACCCTTTCTTTGCCTGATCCATTTTGAACTTTTTCAAAACTTTATCAAGGTATGTGCTTTGTGAAAGTCCTATTAAGCGTCTTGATCTATCTCTATAAATCTTATGCCCAATATGTAAGCAGCTTCACTGAGGTCTTTCATAGAAAAACTTCTATTCAAGTATCCCTTTATGCTATCCAGAAATTCTATATCATTTCCAATTAATAATATGTCACCTACATATAATATCAGAAATGCTACAGAGCTCCCACTCACTTTCTTGTAAATACAAAGCTTCTCCAAAAGTCTCAGATAAAACCATATGCTTTGATCACACTATCAAAGCATTTATTCCAACTCCGAGATGCTTGCACCAGTCCATAAATGGATCATCGAGCTTGCACACTTTGTTAGCACCTTTTGGATCAACAAAACCTTCGGTTGCATCATATACAACTCTTCTTCCGTAAATCCATTCAAGAATGCAGTTTTGACATCCATTTGCCAAATTTCATAATCATAAAATGCAGCAATTGCTAACATGATTCGGACAGACTTAAGCATCGCTTCGGTGAGAAAGTCTCAGATTAGTCAACCCCTTGAACTTGTCAAAACCTTTCGCAACAAGTCGAGCTTTATAGACGCTACATTACCATCGCGTCGGTCTTCTTCTTAAAGATCCATTTATTCTCAATGGCTTGCCGATCATCGGCAAGTCAACCAAAGTCCATACTTTGTTCTCATACATGGATCCCACTCGATTTCATGGCTTCTAGCCATTTTATGAATTTGGGCTCATCATCGCTTCCTCATAGTTCGTAGGTTCATCATGGTCAAGTAACATGACTTCCGAATAGGATTACCGCACCACTCTGTGCGGATCTTACTCTGTAGACCCACGAGGTTCGTAGAAACTTGATCCAAGTTTCATGATCAATATCATTAGCTTCCTCACTAATTGGTGTAGTTGTCACAGAACCGGTCTTGTGATGGACTACTTTCCGATAAGGGAGCAGTCATCACTACCTCATCAAGTTCTACTTTCCTCCCACTCACTTCTTTCGAGAGAAACTCCTTCTCTATAAAGGATTCGAATTTAGCAACGAAAATCTTGCCCTCGGATCTGTGATAGAAGGTGTACCCAATGTCTCTTTTGGGTATCCTATGAAGACACATTTCTCGATTTGGGTTCGAGCTTATCCGGTTGAAGTTTCTTCACATAAGCATCGCAGCCCCAAACTTTAAGAAACGACAACTTTGGTTTCTTGCCAAACCACAGCTCATGAGGCATCGCCTCAACGGATTTTGATGGTGCCCTATTTAACGTGAATGCGCCATCTCTAAAGCATAACACCAAAACGAGAGCGGTAAATCAAGAAGAGACATCATAGATCACACCATATCTAGTAAAGCACGATTCGACGCTCGACACACCATTTCGCTGTGGTGTTCCGGTGGCGTGAGTTGCTAAACTACTCGCATTGTTTCAAATGTAAACCAAACTCAGAACTCAAATATTCTCCTCCACGATCGATCGTAGAAATTTTATTTTCTTGTTACGATGATTTTCCACTTCACTCTGAAATTCTTTGAACTTTTCAAATGTTTCAGACTTGTGTTTCATTAAGTAGATATACCCATATCTGCTCAAATCATCTGTGAAGGTGAGAAAACAACGATACCCGCCGCAAGCCTCAATATTCATTGGACCACAAACATCAGTATGTATGATTTCCAACAAATCAGTTGCTCGCTCCGGAGAATGGCGTTTTAGTCATTGAGGGAGTCCTGGACTAGGGGGTGTTCGGATAGCCGAACTATCATCATTGGCCGGACTCCAAGATTATGAAGATACAAGATTGAAGACTTCGTCCCGTGTCCGGATGGGACTTTCCTTGGCGTGGAAGGCAAGCTTGGCAATACAGATATGTAGATCTCCTACCATTGTAACCGACTCTGTGTAACCCTAGCCCTCTCCGGTGTCTATATAAACCGGAGGGTTTTAGTCCATAGGATGAACAACAATCATACCATAGGCTAGCTTCTAGGGTTTAGCCTCCTTGATCTCGTGGTAGATCCACTCTTGTACTACCCATATCATCAATATCAATCAAGCGGAGTAGGGTTTTACCTCCATCGAGAGGGCCCAACACAGGTAAAAACATCGTGTCCCTTGTCTCCTGTTACCATCCGCCTAGACGCACAGCTTCGGGACCCCTACCCGAGATCCGCCGGTTTTGACACCGACATTGGTGCTTTCATTGAGACTTCCTCTGTGTCGTCACTTATAGGCCCGATGGCTCCTTCGAACATCAAGCAACAACACGGTCCAGGTGAGACTTTTCTCCCGGACAGATCTTCAGATTCGGCGGCTTTGCATCGCGGGCAATTCTCTTGGCCATCCGAGTAGATTGAAAGCTACGCCCGCCATCAGTCGATTTGGAAGCTTGAACTTCACGGCCGACATCCGCGGAGACTTGATCTTCGATGGATTCGAGCCACACCGAGCGCCCCCTTTATCACGATGGGCATGATCTAGCTCGCACGGACAATTGCCTCGAGGCCGCACAAGAGTCCGCTCTGACCCTTAACACGGAGCTGACTGCGCCGATCGAGGATGGGTGGCTAGACACCGCCTTGGGGGCTGCCACCTTTACGGCGATGGAGCCGAATACCGACCCTGTCCCTTGTGAAGCTCGTGACTCCGGGGTGCCGGACTCCGAACCTCCTGCGCCCCTGCCAATCGAATCCGGTTGGGCGTCGATCATGGAGTTCACCGCTGCGGACACCTTTCAGCACTCGCCTTTTGGCGACATCTTGAATTCGCTAAAGTATCTCTCGTTATCAAGAGAGCCCTGGCGGACTACGGTCAGGACGGTTGGGATGCGGACAACAAAGAAATTCAAAGCCCACCCACCACCCACTTTGTAGCCACTGTCGACGACCTAACCGGCATGCTAGACTTAGACTCCGAAGACATCGACGGTATGGACGACGACGCCGGAGACGACCAAGAACCAGCGCCCACAGGGCACTGGAAAGCCACCTCAATTCACGATGTATACATGGTGGATACACCAAAAGGAAGCGATAACGAGGCACAACGGGATGCAGCAAAGGATAATTCCCCCCGAAAAACAGCCAAAATGACGACGCAAGCGCCGCCAGAAGTCCCGCCTCGGTAACAATAGCAACCATACAGACCCAGCCGTAGAGCAGGACAAACCAGTGGACGACGAACATGCCACCAAGCAACCGTCCGAACAAGATGAATTGGACGAGCAACCCATCCCCGGCGAAAACAACAATCCAGACGATCTCACGCCGGACACATCACCGGAGCATAAGAACCTCCACAAAATGCTCGTCGCCACTGCAAGAAGTTTGAAGAAGCAGAAGCGGAAGCTCAAAACAGCGGAAGACGTACTCAGAATGAGATGGAGCAAAGTACTCAAAACCGCAGACAAATATGGCGATAGTCACCAAGCAAAGAGCTACCCGAAGCGCAAGCTGTTGCCCGAATTTGATGAGGAGGCCGTAGAGCCCCCACAGTCAAAAAACAAAGAAGTCGCCTGGTCGGATAGACGACCAGATGACAAGCTAAGAACGGCAAGCGGCACCGCACACAAGCCGGCACATGATCCACATAAGGATCCTCGCAAAAAGGAACTGCCCGGTCAGGTCCATCTATGGGCCAAGTAAGAAGGCTCCAGGAAGCAACACAACACGTCGAGTGTTCGAAAATAACGGCACACCTAAATACAGGGGCGCCGCACACTCCCTATGTTTCACCGATGAGGTACTGGATCATGAATTTCCAGCGGGATTCAAGCCCGTAAACATAGAAGCATACGACGGAACAACAGACCCCGGCATCTGGATTGAGGATTATATCCTACACATACATATGGCTAGAGGAGACGATCTCCATGCCATAAAATACCTACCCCTCAAGCTCAAAGCGCCAGCTTGGCATTGGCTCAAAAGCCTCCCAGAAAATACTATCGGAAGTTGGGAAGAGCTCGAGGATGCGTTTCGAGCAAATTTTCAGGGGACTTATATCCGCCCTCCGGATGCAGACGATTTAAGTCACATAATTCAACAGCCCGGAGAGTTAGCTCGAAAATTCTGGAACAGGTTCCTCACCAAAAAGAACCAAAAGTTGACTGTCCGGATGCCGAAGCCTTAGCAGCCTTCAAACATAACGTCCGAGACGAATGGCTCGCCAGACACCTCGGCCAGGAAAATCCAAGGACAATGGCCGCATTAACAAGCCTCATGACCCGCTTCTGCGCGGGAGAAGATAGCTGGCTAGCAAGATGCAGCACTAGCAACCCAATTACATCCGAGGTCAGGGATGGAAATGGGAAGCAACGACGCAGAAAAGACCAGCGCCGGACTAAGGGAAATGGCCCAAAAAACACGGCGGTCAACGCCAGGTTCAAAAGCTCTCGGCCGGACAACAAAACACTGCCTCTTAAGGACAATAGTGACGAGCTATCCAACCTAAGCAAAATCTTGGACAGGATATGTCAAATCCACAAGACTTCGGACGCCGCAAACCATACCCACAGAGATTGTTGGGTCTTCAAGCAGTCCGGCCGACTTAACGCCGAACACAAGGGGCTCGACACACCAAGCGAGGATGAGGACGAACCCCACAAGCAGAGCACCGGCAACCAAAAGAACTTCCCACAAGAAGTCAAAACAGTGAATTCACTTCAAGTGATAACAAGGAAAAACAGGGCGGCACCTACTAAAGTACGCGCCGCACGGTCCACCCCAATGAGTCCCGGTCGATGTCAAAACCAATTACTTTCGACCATCGTGATTACTCCGTATATTCAAACGCAGGATGGACTGCTTTGATATTGGATCCTATAATCGATGGACTACAATTTACACAAGTCCTAATGGATGGCGGCAGCGATATAAACCTGCTATACCAGGACACAATCCGCAGAATGGCGACAGACCCTACCAAAATTCGCCATAGCAGCACTTCTTTTAAAGGAGTGACGCCAGGCCCTTATGCCAATTGTACGGGCTCCTTACTACTAGAAGTTGTGTTCGGTTCATCCGACAACTTCCGTCGCGAAAAGCTAATCTTCCATATCGCCCCATTTAAAAGTAGCCATCAAGCACTATTGGGACGCGAAGCTTTCGCCCGCTTTAACGCAATACCGCATTACGCGTCTATTACACTTAAAATGCCCGGTCCACGCGGCATCATCTCATTAAAAGGTCATTCAGACCCCGGACACGGTTAGACGACTCCGGCATAAATAAACAAGGGGCTTCCTAGCCACATATCCCTTTATAAGTTCGCACACGAACACGTCACCGTGTACCCTCGACGCCGGGGGTGGTGCACCGCAGCTCACGTCGAAGGAGACCACCGAAGCGCTGCACGCAAGACAATCCGGCGGGCGCTTTTGAAGACCGAAACCCCACACGCCCGGAGGGACCCGTCGGATGCTGGCGGCTATGGGCTGCCCTAGGTCGACCTGATCGCCTTAGGGCCTCGAGGTTCTCGCCTGCAACAAGAAGAATGTATTTAAGAACGAGGAAGAAGAAGAACTAGGGTTAAGGAGAAAAGATAAAAGATAAAAAGTGGTAGATGAATTGATTGATTGTGTGTTGTTCAATTGGCCGTCACTCCTTAGGTATATAAGAGGCGGCTGGACTTCCCGTGCAAGGAAATGGTTTGGATTCACGTCCAAAACCCTAGTCAAAATCGGATTGGTTTTGTCCGAACTTTCCAAAACTGTTCGGTTTAAACTGGCTGCACCTTGCGGGTCTTTTTTGTAGTGGTAAACAATCTCGGATGGAAACGAGCCCAAAAGCAATCTTGGCCGTTTCGACGAGACGAACAACTTTTATGTTAAACGTTTTTTGATCAGAGGTCATCTC
This sequence comes from Aegilops speltoides, assembly GCA_021437245.1. Taxonomy (NCBI): domain Eukaryota; kingdom Viridiplantae; phylum Streptophyta; class Magnoliopsida; order Poales; family Poaceae; genus Aegilops; species Aegilops speltoides. The sequence continues at coordinate 276,918,065 of CM038144.1, forward strand.
GAGGGTCAAATCTGTCGTGCAAAACAGGCTATCCCTCGCGCTACCCATCACACAAGGTGTCTGGTGTGGCGCGCCAGTTTTTGCCTCGTGACAGGGCTGTATTCCGATGGCTCTAACTTTTGCATACGAACTCGGATTGGAACGATTTTTATATCAAAATCGATCTTTTCGACGAGACGAAGACAATCCGTGCAGATAATTTTTCCATTTGAAGTCGTCTTGGGGGCTTAATCAGCCAAACTGTACTCTGAATATAAGATCTTAGTACTTTGAGCATAGTTTCGGCCTTCGAGATGAAATCGGACTGCAATGACCCAAACTTCAAAGATGTTCATATTGACAATACGGAACTCTTTCATGAAGATCACTTCTCCATTTGAGGCAATCTTAAATAAGTTATTGACCGTGCCAAAATCTGGTGTCAACACATGCCCCCTGTTTTTCGGCAAAACTTGTGTGCCGAAAAATAACTTGCACGAAGTTTGTTCTAAACGCGATGTCAACACTCCATCAGCCAATTTGTACGTGCTTTGGACGATAAGTATATATCGGCCATTTAGATTAGCAACAAAAGTGAAGCTAATCGAACATATAATGATTTGGTAATACCCTTTCATGATGTAAGAAATTATATTTTATCCATGGATTAAAATAAGCCCATTGAGGGTAACCAATCATACCTGATGAAGAATTCCATGGCATAGGCATCAACGGCATTGTTGAAGAAAATGGATAATATGTGGACCGAAGATGTTGGAACCTTCGGCTTGGTCCTTCGTAGCTTTCACTCTTTTCCTTCTTCACCTTTGTCGCACTCCTTGTAAAGGAAGCTCGCACATAATTCTTATTTTGAATATTTCCTTTGGGAACCCATGCCATATTTCTCTTTTCAAGTTCTTGTGCACTAAGCTTCTACAACTCCTTCTTTTGCCAGTACGATAAGCCGAGTGGGCATCCCAGCTGCGATTTTGTTTGAAGTAATGGCAATTCATGTTTTACCTTGTGCACTCTCAACTTCTTCCCTTCAGATTTGGCACTTGATTGACTTGCCTCATTGCCTTTTGTAGCCAATGTCAACACTTTAATTGGCTCTTTTTTATTTGAGATCATATCTGAAGTGGCACTCTTACGACCATCTCTTTTGACACGGTATATTTGCTCAACCACCTCCTTATTCTTCCTTGTGCACCAGACCGATTCTTTATGATTGAAACGGTCTTTGACGCGTGTTGTTCAAATGTTGATCTTCTTGGAGCTGCATAGTATTGGTGAGATGGTCTAGAATAAGATGGAGAATGTGCCCTTGTATCATACCTGTCCCATGATGAATATGTATCTATATGAGCATAGGGAGGCATCCACGGCATTGGCATTGGCGGCCCGAAATAAGGATATGAATATGTTGCATTAAAATTATCACTTTGCCAATACCAATCCTCATATTTGCGCCTTGGGGGTGATCTTGGTTTCTTTGCATGATTTGGCCGATAAGCATTCTTCTCTTCACTCTTCTTTTGATATTTATCCAATAGTTCAACGAAGGTGATTTTTGATCTCTTACACTTGCGCTTATTTCGGCCTTTGTTTCCTTTGGTTGTACTTACACCAATCATCGGATTTGCTTGTTGCCCCCCAGTCCTTGGCGTCATCATTGTAGCTTAGATGGAATTCTCGCCCTCAAAATCATGTTCATTATGCTCTTCAACAACTTCTTTACTTGAAAGCTTGACCCCCATCACCTGCAGTTTTTACCTCCTCTTTAAATGGATCGTCTTGAAGCAGCCGATGCAAAAACTTTCTGCCGTCGAGACCAATCGGAATAGACTGGTCATCTCTTGGTGTCTCAACAAATTTCAATCGTCCTTTATCAATGGCCAATTTAACTATTTGACGAAACATATTGCAATCCTCAAAATTATGTTTGAACGAATGATGCAACCTACAATACATTCGTCCTTGAATTCATGGCTTGACACGGTGATCAAGAATTCTTATGTAATTATTTTTCAGCAATAAATCAAATATTTGGTCACACATGCTTGAATTGAAGGTAAACTTCTTGCTTTCTAGCCGATCTTGCTGTGTGAACGGCTTTGAAGATAAGCAAACGAATGGTTCTGATTTAGAATCTTCCCATTCGGCTATACATTGTGTTTTCCACTCTATCTCTGGTGTCTTTGGATAAGATATTATATTAGCATCGGATTTCTCAAAAGAAATTAACCTTGGCTTTAAACTTCGGATACGAAAATATTTAGAACACACATGTCTCAATTGAGACAAAGTGCAAGCCAAGTAAGAAATAAGCAAAGCTACCCAACTAGATATGAACTTTAGATAAAGCAATGGGGGAAGCTTTGGCCACAACAATAAGTCATTATCGGTCTTTATAAATGGTGCAATGGGTTGACCGATATAGTCTATAACAATTTTGTTGCTAACAAGTAAATTATTCTTCTTCATTGGTCTTTCAAAATTACTTATGAGAATTTTTCTTATAGAAGCATCGACAAGAAAGTTGCGACCAAATCGGAAGATAGGCAAGTTACTTGCTAGACATACCTCTTCAATTACGTTGGGAGAGCATGATGGTTGTATCACTTGAATAATACTTTGTTCCACTTTTGAATGACTCTCCAATGCCTTGGCATCCTCTTTTTCTTTGATAGATTCGGTACACATACTATTTGATTCAGCTTTTTAATAACCGAATTAACTTTGTTATCCGAATCACCACTCTTTCTTTCTTTGATTCGCAAGGTTGCTTGGTCTTGTCCAAATTCAGCAAACATTGCATCTAGTCTATCTTTAAGCTTTTTTCGACCAATTTCAGCCCAATCTTCATCGGATTGCCCCCCAATACTTTGAGATGCTTTCGGCAATGGTGTGTTGCCGAAATTTTGTAATTGTGCAGGGGAAACATGATATGCTACGTTACTAGGTAAAGACACATGCGCTCTGGTAGAATTCTCACTTATTCGGCCATGAGCATGAAGGTGCGGAGCCGAATCATGAATATCTACAATTGCGTATGGTGCCGAAAAATTCGTAGCATGAGTTGTAGCATACGATGTTTGAGGGTAATTGGCCGAATAACTAGTAGTGGCATGGCCAATTCCCCTATCCACCAAAGACGCTTTGGATTACATATCGCAAGTTATTTGCCGATGAATAAAAAGTTGAAACACTTTGTTGCATACTATTGGAAGTTCCTACATGGGGTGTCTCAACATGATTAACCGAACTCATCATGTTGTTCATCGGCATATAGATTTGTGGAGTTGCCGATGCATGGGAGTTGGGATACATATGTTGCATGTTGCTAAAATTATATGAAGTTGAAGCATGAAGATTATTCTGAATCGGCTGTTGCACATAATTAGATGCATGATTGATAAAACTAGGGCTAGCCGATACAATATGCTCATTAGACGATCTAGCAACAACATATGTATTATTTGCATCTACATAAGTGAATTGGGTATTCATGTTACCTTTGTAGATTGCAAACCCTAGATGACGAGCTCTTCGTAGCAAGAACGGGCTAGAGACCGTTCAAAGCTTCGTCCACAGCGGAGTTGCCAAAAAGTGTGTTCGCCCACGAACACATCACCGTGTACCCTCGACGCCGGGGGTGGTGCACCGCAGCTCACGTCGAAGGAGACCCACCGAGCTGCACGCAAGACAATCCGGCGGGCGCTTTTGAAGACCCGAAACCCCACACGCCTGGGAGGGACCCCGTCAGGGCGCGCGGCGGCTATGGGCTGCCCTAGGTCGACCTGATCGCCCCTAGGGCCTCAAGGTTCGCTGCCCTGCAACAAGAAGAACAGACAAAGAACGAGGAAGAAGAAGAACTAGGGTTAAGGAGAAAAGATAAAAGATAAAAAGTGGTAGATGAATTGAGCGATTGTGTGTTGTTCAATCGGCCGTCACCCCTTAGGTATATAAGAGGCGGCTGGACTTCCCGTGCAAGCAAAAGGTTTGGATTCACGTCCAAAACCCTAGTCAAATTCGGATTGGTTTTGTCTGAACTTTCCAAAACTGTTCGGTTTAAACTGGCTGCACCTTGCGTGTCTTTTTTGTGGTGGAAAACAATCTCGGATGGAAATGACCCCAAAAGCATTCTTGACCGTTTCAACGAGACGAACAACTTTTATTTTGAATGTGTTTTGATCAGAGGTCATCTCGGGGGTCAAATCGGTCGCGCAAAACAGGCTATCCCTCGCGCTACCCATCAGACAAGGTGTCTGGTGGGGCGCGCCAGTTTTTGCCTCGTGACAGGACTGTATTCCGATGACTCTAACTTTTGCATACAAACTCGGATTGGAACGATTTTTATATCAAAATCGATCATTTCGACGAGACGAAGACAATCCGTGTAGATAATATTTCCATTTGAGGTCGTCTTGGGGGCTTAATCAGCCAAACTGTACTCTGGATATAAGATCTTAGTACTTTGAGCATAGTTTCGGCCTTCGAGATGAAATCAGACTGTGATGACCCAAACTTCAAAGATGTTCATATCGACAATACGGAACTCTTTCATGAAGATCACTTCTCTATTTGAGGCAATCTTAAATAAGTTATTGACCGTGCCAAAATCTGGTGTCAACAGGGCTGCACGCATGAACAATGAGAGCCAATAAAGCTCAACTTTATTCATCTTTTAATCATACTCTGTTTTAAATACATTTTTTTCGCACGATCTTTCTTCAAACTAAGTTCTTCTCTCTTACAGATGAACAACATGCTACACCCGTCCAGGATACAGCACAACGGAGACACAGGCGCAGACGTGCAGCAGCGACCCGTTGCAAGGATTCTTTTCAGATTAAGACCCTGCGTAAACCTTTTTTACTGTCTCTTGATGATACACATCCCCCGGTTTCTTACCATAACCGAGGAGGAGGCTGACGTTTTGGCATCGGCCGCGTCAGAAGATTTCGCGCGTACCTGGGCACTAGGGGCTTAGGGCATCGTTCTGCACGTTTCCATAAAGTCCGAATACCTTAGGGAGTGTTCGGCGTCTCGAGTTAGGCCTTATATGCATCAGCTCCGAATCATGTCTTTGGTCACATGTTGGGTTTGCCCGGCTCCTGTGTTTTGCTGCCTTACGTTCCGTTTTATTGGCTAATGCGGCACCAGGAGAACTACTGCGATTGTGCCCCGGTTCGGCCTGGCGAGCACCTCAGTAGAGAAAGCCGAAAACTGACTGTCATGATATAGCGAGAGACTGGTCAACCACTCGATCGACTACCGGAATGTCTAGAATTCCTCCGCTTTGACGAAGGACCGTTTCCCGGTCAAGCACACACGCGCCCCGAATTCGGAGAGCGCGGTGCCCCTAGGGGCTATATCGTAGCCCCACCTTCGAACTCCTATGGCTAAGTGAAAGTGATAAAGCATTATAGTCCGGTTGCCTAGTTTGCTACGCTACCACCTCCTTAACAGGACCAAGACGTTGGATTAAGTGTGAAAATGTGCTTTTTTGCGAACACCCCCGCACCATGTGCATGGGGGCTGAAGCCGAAGACTGCAATCTTTCAGGTTATATATACATATACATCAACGGCCGCACAGGAGAAATTTCAATACTTGAACGCACAAGTATAAAAAGCCCTCATATTATAAATATGGTTTTACAAATCATACATGTCATTTGAACATAACGCCGAAAGCATCGCAACTCTACTAAATGAGTGCCCGCAGACTTCCTCAAAATAGTGCTCGGCGGTAATCGGCTTCGCGAATCCCGGATGCAACGTCGGTGGCATCCATCTTCGCCAAGATGTTTTGACACGGCGAGAGCCATCCGTGCACCCTCTATGCATGCCGACCGCTTCATCGCCTTGATATGCGGCACCGCATCAAGGAATTGCTGCTCTAAGCCAAAATAACTCTTCGGCTTGGGCCTTTCCAGCCACAGATGAGCCACGACATCCTTCATGGCAAGTCCGGACAACCTATTCAGCTTAGCCCACTCAGCCAACTGATCGGTTAACGGAAGTGGACGCTCCGGACTATGGAATTGAGACCAAAAAAGCTCTTCCATTTCGTGATCCTTTTGGCTTCGGAAGTGCACGACTGTGTCCGCCGCACTCGCCGCCAAATTCAGATAAGGATCCTCCGCACCCCACAACTGGCCCAACTGAGCGATCCCTGAACTTCCTACACAACAGAAAGGGCTTTCCAGCCGCAATGTCTCCGGCCTGACGCAGCTCCTCCTTTATAGCCCTCCTTGCAGAACGGGCATCCTTGACTTTGGCGGTGGCCTTCTTCAGGTCCTTTGGTACCACTCGGCGTTCTCTTTCAAGAACGTCACAGCGGTCGGTAGCATCCTTCAGCTTCACGGCCATTCCGGCCATCTCCTCCCTGCTTCGGCAGTGAGCAGCCTTTTCGGCTTTTAGCTCTTCGGCTGCCTTCGAGGCAGCCGCATCACTCCTTCTGGCTTGCTCCTTGGCTCGAGCAAGCTCCGCCCGGAGGCCCTCCATAGCAGTGGCGCCATCTACATCAAGCATACACGATTGTAAGGCGTGGGCATCAGCTCCCTTACCAGGTGACCGCGGAGAAACCACCCACCTTGTGACTCGTCGAGTCGCTTATTGACCAGCGCGATGTCCGCGTCCGCAACGTCCAGTTGCCGCTTCAGTTCGGCAACTCTATCAGTCCGGCTGGCCACCGAACGCTCCGCCCCGTGAATAGGAACGGCGACATTTTAACACTGAGATTATGATCCTTAGCACGTCGTCACTTCTGACAACGTACCAAGTCTCAGGGGCTACTATCTATACAGGGCGCACTCTACATGTAAAACTGTCAAAAGGTATGTCATTTTTACGTACCTCAAACACCATCAGCAAACTTCTGACGGCCTCATGCAACCCACTCTCAGCGGATGAAATTCTTTCAATCACCGTACTCATTAATGTACGGTGATCTTCTAAGATAGACGCCCTCTCGAGCAGGTCCTTCAGCTCCTCCGGTCGTACACCAGTTGGTGCCGAACTCTCCGGCCCCGCCGGACTTGGGGAGACCCTCCGCGACGACACCTCAGGGTCGTCCGCCCCACCTGACGTCGCGGCAGATGGAGGCGTCTCACTCTCCATCATCTCCGGACAAAGATCCCCCAAAGATGAGCTCAGCTGAGAAGGGTGGAGATCCGAACTACGAGGTAAAAACTTCGGTTATCCTCAGAAATAAAAATAGGGATGTCCCTTATTACAAAAACTTCCCTTTTTCTACTTACGGCTCGCTGGAGGGCTGATTCCCTTGGGGAGACAGTGCGGCCGGGGCTTCTCCAGGCACAGGACCTTTCGGTGCAGATTTCTTCCCCCGCTTTGAGCCTCCGGGTCTTCGGAAGCGGTCCTCTTCTCCCCCTGGAGGGAGGGATTCTCGATCCCCCCCTTCTTGAGAGCCTCCTTAGCAGAGGCGGTAGTTTTCCTGTTCTCCCCTTCGCCCTCTTCCGAAGGCGCAACCTCCAAATTCTTTGCTAACACGGGATCCGGCGTGGTCTCAGGGAGAGGGGCCGGACACCGTATCAGTTTTTCTTTCGCTGTCCACTCCTATTCAAGGGATAGCCGGTTAAAAGGCAAATCTATGATAAATAAACAGACGGTATGTCTGGACACAGGACTACTTACTTGAGTATCCGGGCGATTGCAGCTTAGGCCGGCATCCTCGGTCAAGTCCGGACACATCTCTTGTGATCCAAAGAACAATTTATACATCTCCACGGGTGTTGTACCCATGAAGTGTTGAAGAGCTCGCGGTCCCTCCAGATTAAATTCCCACAGGCGGAGGGGGCGGCGTTTGCAGGGCAGAAGGCGCCGAATCAGCATAACCTGCGCCAATACGATCAGATTGATCTCCCTTTCTTGGAGGTCTCGAGTGCGGCCCTGTAAAAGTGGCACGTCCTTGGACGGCCCCCAGTCAAGCCCTTTATTGACCCACGACGTCAGCCGTGGTGGAGGGCCCGAGCGAAAGGCGGGTGGCGCCACCTGCCTGGTGCCCCTAGGAGCGGTGATGTAGAACCACTCCTGATGCCACAAACCAAGCTCCTCTTGAAATGAGCCCTCGGGCCATGGAGCATCGGCCCTCTTGCTTATAACTGCCCCTCCGCACTCTGCCAGTCGCCCCTCGATCATCTTCGGCTCCACGTCAAAGGTCTTGAGCCACAATCTGAAGTGAGGGTAGTGCGGAGGAAGGCTTCACAGACAACAATGAATGCTGAGATATGGAGGATGGACTCCGGAGCCAAGTCATGGAATTCCAGCCCATAGTAAAACATGAGCCCTCTCACGAAGGGATCCATCGGGAAGCCTAAACCCCGACGGAGATGAGACACGAACACGACGCTCTCACCAGGCTCGGGAGTGGGAGTGACTTGCCCTTGGGCGGGCAACCTATGCGAAATATCGTAGGTTAGGTACCGGGCGTCTCTCAGCTTTAGCATGTCCTCTTCCGTGACGGAAGAGGGCATCCACCGGCCCTGAAGGTCGGAGCCGGACATTGTCGAAGGTCCGAAGCGCCCGAATCTGGAGCCTTGGCTGTTGGAACTTGGGGCGAGGGGCGGATTCGATTGAGGGTCGAAGAAAAGGAACAGGCCTTGGTCTCATTATAAAGGGCCGTCCCCGTGACCGTTTGGAACTCGCCTTCGATGGAGGAGGCATGGCAATGGGCGCGGTTGGGTTACCCACGTCCGTATTGATGAGAATCCCAGAATAAGGGGACACGATCTCTGCTTCGACAAGACGTGCCAAGGAAACCGCTTCGCTAAACACGCTGAGGTGGAATAATAAAAACGATTCGAGTAAAGGCTTGGTTGTGGTGTGACGTCACGCCACAAAATACGTCAGCAGATTGAACTTGTGTAAATATTATTCTCTCTACGGTGGTATGTGGAATTTATTTTGCAGAGCCGGACACTATCCTGGCATTCACAATCTTCTCTGAATTATTCAGTAGGAGGAACCCGCTTGCAATGCCGAAGACAATATGCGCCGGACTCATCGTCATTGAAGCCCGGTTCGAGGGCTCTTGAGGATTCTGGACTAGGGGTGTCCGGATAGTGACCTATCATCATTGGCGAACACCAAGATTATGAAGATACAAGATTGAAGACTTCGTCCCGTGTCCGGATGGGACTTTCCTTGGCGTGGAAGGCAAGCTTGGCAATACGGATATGTAGATCTCCTACCATTGTAACCGACTCTGTGTAACCCTAGCCCTCTCCGGTGTCTATATAAACCGGAGGGTTTTAGTCCATAGGATGAACAACAATCATACCATAGGCTAGCTTCTAGGGTTTAGCCTCCTTGATCTCGTGGTAGATCCACTCTTGTACTACCCATATCATCAATATCAATCAAGCAGGAGTAGGGTTTTACCTCCATCGAGAGGGCCCAAACCTGGCTAAAAACATCGTGTCCCTTGTCTCCTGTTACCATCCGCCTAGATGCACAGATCGGGACCCCCTACCCGAGATCCGCCGGTTTTGACACCGACAGTCATCTTGCCCATGAGGCACGGTTCGCAAGTACCAAGTGATTCATAATCAAGTGATTCCAAAAGTCCATCAGTATGGAGTTTCTTCATGCGCTTTATACCGATATGACCTAAACGGCAGTGCCACAAATAAGTTGCACTATCATTATCAACTCTGCATCTTTTGGCTTCAACACTATGAATATGTGTATCACTACTATCGAGATTCAATAAAAATAGACCACTCTTCAAGGGTGCATGACCATAAAAGATATTACTCATATAAATAGAACAACCATTATTCTCTGATTTAAATGAATAACCGCCTCGCATTAAACAAGATCCAGATATAATGTTCATGCTCAACGCGGCACCAAATAACAATTATTTAGGTCTAAAACTAATCTCGATGGTAGATGTAGAGGTAGCGTGCCGACCGCGATCACATCGACTTTGGAACCATTTCCCACGCGCATCGTCACCTCGCCCTTAGCCAATCTTCGCTAATCAGTAGTCCTGTTTGAGTTGCAAATATTAGCAATGTAACCAGATCAAATACCCGTGTACTACTACGAGCATTAGTAAGGTACACACCAATAACATGTATATCACATATACCTTTGTTCACTTTGCCATCCTTCTTATCCGCCAAATACTTGGGGCAGTTCCGCTTCCAGTGTTTAGTCTGCTTGTAGTAGAAGCACTCAGTCTCAGGCTTAGGACCAGACTTGGGTTTCTTCTCTTGAGCAGCAACTTGTTTGCTGTTCTTCTTGAAGTTCCCCTTCTTCTTCCCTTTGCCCTTTTTCTTGAAACTGGTGGTCTTGTTGACCATCAACACTTGATGCTCCTTCTTGATTTCTACCTCCGCAGCTTTTAGCATTGCGAAGAGCTCGAATAGTCTTGTCCATCCCTTGCATATTATAGTTCATCATGAAGCTCTTGTAGCTTGGTGGCGTGATTGAAGAATTACATCAATGACACTATCATCGTGAAGATTAACTCCCGCTTGAATCAAGTGATTATTATACCCAGACATTTTGAGTATGTGTTCACCGACGTAACTATTCTCCTCCATCTTGCAGCTATAGAACTTATTGGAGACTTCATATCTCTCAATCCGGGCATTTGCTTGAAATATTAACTTCAACTCTGGAACATCTCATATGCTCCATGACGCTCAAAACGTTGTTGAAGACCCGGTTCTAAGTCAGTAAAGCATGCTTCATCGAACTATCGAGTAGTCATCGGCTTTGCTCGCCAGACGTTCTTAACGTTGTCGGTTGCATCAGCAGCAGTTCGGCACCCAGCGGTGCTTCCAGGGGCGTAATTCTTCACGTGCAAGAATGAGGATAATCTCGAGTACGGACCCAGTCCGTGTAACAGCTACCATCATCTTTCAACTTTGCTTTCTCAAGTAACGCATTAAAATTCAACGGAACAACAGCACAAGCCATCTATCTACGACAAACATAGACAATCAAAATACTATCAGGTACTAAGTTCATGATAAATTTAAGTTCAATTAATCATATTACTTAAGAACTCCCACTTAGACAGACATCTCTCTAGTCATCTAAGTGATCACGTGATCCAAATCAACTAATCCATGTCCGATCGTCACGTGAGATGGAGTAGTTTCAATGGTGAACATCACTATGTTGATCATATCTACTATATGATTCACGTTCGACCTTTCGGTCTCCGTGTTCCGAGGCCATATCTGTTATATGCTAGGCTCGTCAAGTTTAACCTGAGTATTCCACGTGTGCAACTGTTTTGCACCCGTTGTATTTGAACGTAGAGCCTATCACACCCGATCATCACGTGGTGTCTCAGCATGAAGAACTTTCGCAACGGTGCATACTCAGGGAGAACACTTCTTGATAATTTTAGTGAGAGATCATCTTAAAATGCTACCGTCAAACAAAGCAAGATAAGATGCATAAAGGATAAACATCACATGCAATCAATATAAGTGATATGATATGGCCATAATCATCTTGTGCTTGTGATCTCCATCTTCGAAGCACCGTCGTGATCACCATCGTCACCGGCGCGACACCTTGATCTCCATCGTAGCATCGTTGTCGTTACGCCATCTATTGCTTCTACGACTATCGCTACCGCTTAGTGATAAAGTAAAGCAATTACAGTATGCTTGCATTTCATACAATAAAGCAACAACCATATGGCTCTGCGCCATTGCCGATAACTTCGTTACAAAACATGATCATCTCATACAATAAAATATAGCATCACGTCTTGACCATATCACATCACAACATGCCCTGCAAAAACAAGTTAGACGTCCTCTACTTTGTTGTTGCAAATTTTACGTGGCTGCTACGGGCTGAGCAAGAGCCGTTCTTACCTACGCATCAAAACCACAACGATAGTTCGTCAAGTTAGTGTTGTTTTAACCTTCGCAAGGACCGGGCGTAGCCACACTCGGTTCAACTAAAGTTGGATAAACAGACACCCGCTAGTCACCTGTGTGCAAAGCACGGTGGTAAAACCAGTCTCGCGTAAGCGTACGCGTAATGTTGGCCCGGGCCGCTTCATCCAACAATATCGCTGAACCAAAGTATGACATGCTGGTAAGCAGTATGACTTGTATCGCCCACAACTCACTTGTGTCCTACTCGTGCATATAACATCAATGCATAAAACCTAGGCTCGGATGCCACTGTTGGGAAACGTAGTAATTTCAAAAAAATTCCTACGCACACGCAAGATCATGGTGATGCATAGTAACGAGAGGGGAGAGTGTTGTCCACGTACCCTCGTGGACCGTAAGCGGAAGCGTTATGACAACGCGGTTGATGTAGTCGTACGTCTTCACGATCCGACCGATCCAAGTACCGAACGTACGGCACCTCCGAGTTCAGCACACGTTCAGCTCGATGACGATCCCCGGACTCCGATCTAGCAAAGTGTCGGGGATGAGTTCCGTTAGCACGACGGCGTGGTGACGATGATGATGTTCTACCGACGCAGGGCTTCGCCTAAGCACCGCAATGATATGACCGAGGTGGAATATGGTGGAGGGGGCACCGCACACGGCTAAGGAATGATCACGAAGATCTACTTGTGTGTTCTTGGGTGCCCCCTGCCCCCGTATATAAAGGAGGGAGGGGGAGGTGCGGCCGGCCCCCTAGGGGTGCGCCTGGAGGAGTCCTACTCCCACCGGGAGTAGGACTCCCCCCTCTTGCCTTGATGGAGAAGGAAAGGGGGGAGGGGAAAGAGGAAAGGGGGGCGCCGCCCCCCCCTTCCTTGTCATATTCGGACTAGGGGGGAGGGGGCGCGCGGCCTGCCCTGGCCGGCCCTCCTCTTCTCCCTCATGGCCCACTAAGGCCCATTAACCCCCGGGAGGGTTCCGGTAACCCCTGTTCCTAAGAAAATACCGATTTCACCCGAAACCATTCCGATATCCAAATATAGGCTTCCAATATATCAATCTTTATGTCTCGACCATTTCGAGACTCCTCGTCATGTCCGTGATCACATCCGGGACTCCGAACAATCTTTGGTACATCAAAACTTATAAATTCATAATAAAACTGTCATCGTAACGTTAAGCATGCGGACCCTACGGGTTCGAGAACTATGTAGACATGACCTAGAACTATTCTCGATCAATAACGAATAGCGGAACCTAGATGCTCATATTGGCTCCTACATATTCTACGAAGATCTTTATCGGTCAAACCGCATAACAACATACGTTGTTCCGTTTGTCATCGGTATGTTACTTGCCCGAGATTCGATCGTCGGTATCCAATACCTTGTTCAATCTCGTTACCGGCAAGTCTCTTTACTCGTTACGTAATGCATCATTCCGTAACTAACTCATTAGCTACATTGCTTGCAAGGCTTATAGTGATGTGCATTACCGAGAGGGCCCGAGATACCTCTCCGACAATCAGAGTGACAAAACCTAATCTCGAAATATGCCAACCCAACATGTACCTTCGAGACACTGTAGAGCTCCTTTATAATCACCCAGTTATGTTGTGACGTTTGGTAGCACACAAAGTGTTCCTCCGTAAACGGAGTTGCATAATCTCATAGTTACAGAACATGTATAAGTCATGAAGAAAGCAATAGCAACATACTAAGCGATCAAGTGCTAGGCTAACGGAATGGTTCATGTCAATCACATCATTCTCCTAATGATGTGATCCCGTTAATCAAATGACAACACATGTCTATGGTTAGGAAACATAACCATCTTTGATTAATGAGCTAGTCAAGTAGAGGCATACTAGTGACGTTATGTTTGTCTATGTATTCACACATGTATCATGTTTCCGGTTAATACAATTCTAGCATGAATAATAAACAGTTATCATGATATGAGGAAATAAATAATAACTTTATTATTGCCTCTAGGGCATATTTCCTTCAGGTAGACTAGTAACTTCAATCAGACGTGACACGACGGCCTCTGAGCCCATTCAGACACGGTGGGCGCCAAACGTGGGCCAAAAAACACATTTGATTCAAGCTCGTCCGAAAGACATGTGTCTCTTCCTCCATTTCCCCATTCATACATGGTGGGCAGCAAAACAAACTCTCCTCGTCTAAAATCGATGTAGGCTAATATTTTAAATAGGGGCAGATGTGTAACTTCCATCAGACGTGACACAACCGCCCTACCTGTCAGCCCCGTTCATACACCGTGGGCGGCAAAACACCCTCTCCTCGCCCGAAATAGTTACCGGCAAATATTTGGGAGATGCGAGATTACCGTCCTATCCCCAACCGACGCGATATCCTAAATTTTAAACGGGGGATAAGTTCGTAACTTTCCCCCATTTCAGAGAAGCGCATCCCAAAGTTTGAGACCCCCCTCCCCTCCATTTCCCCATTCATACACCGTTGGTGGCACGATAACCTCCGTACTGCGGCCAGCCTCCTCCGTCCGCCACCCCATCCTCCACCTTGCCAGAGCCGCTACCCTACCCCGTTGTCCACTGCAAGAGATGGACGTCTCTCATCCATGGTGCTGGACCAGGATCCTTTCATCGCCTCCTCTCGCTTCATCGGCGCCGTGGTCCACATTGCCATTGCTGCTCCTACGACCGCCTCGTCCACGGGAATAGGATATATCCCCCGACCCGGCCGTCTGCCGTCTAAAGTCTTCTTCCCCGCCGCTGACAGCCATCGCACCCGCAGCACCCTCAACGAATCAGCATAGGCCTACACGGCGTCGCAGGAGAGGTGGTGCTCTTCCATATGTGCTTAAGTTATTGATCTCACCCGGAAAATAGATCGTAATTTGTTTACTGTGCTTTTCTTGTCCGTACCAAATCGTAGTGGCTAGCTGAAAGCAAACATTGGTTGCGAAGTAGCTTTGTCTGGTTTGCACCTTCAGATCCGCCATGGCACGGGCACTATACTCGTAAAGCTTATGGTTTCCCCCCTTTATATTCACTACCATCATCGTAGGTGCTTCGTGTCGTGCTAGCACTGCTCCTCAAGACCTCAACCCAAATACGAATCTAATATGATGCTCATATCACTAAAACAGAGAACGTTTAATTGGTCACCTAATGTTCCTATATTCATTTTGAAAAGCATGTGCGCCACCCACTGGTCCAGCTAGTTCCACTTTCCTGATTTTTCTCTTGATGCTTAGGGTTTTCCCCTTTTATCTACTCTACTATGATCTGCGTAGGTGCTTTCTGCCGTACTAGCATTACTCCACCCTTCAAGCTAAATAACACAACACTCAGAATTCGAAAGCTTAGTTGTTCAAATATGATTGTGATATGATACCGATATTAGTTAACCAACACATTTAATTGGTTAGCTAAAGGTCCCACTTGAGTTTCCAAATGCATGTCGCGACATATAGAGAGACAACATAATTGCATTTCTTTGTCACTTGTTGACCGTACTTTCTTGTCCGTACCAATTATTAGTTGTTATTTCAAAGCAAACATCGGTTTCTAACTACCCTTTGCGCGGTTTGCAGCTTCAGATCTGCCATCCCACTGCCACGGTCAACACTGTACTCATCATGCTTATGTTTTCCCCATTTTATGATGACCACAATCAGCCTACGTGGTTCATGTCGTAATAGCACTGCTCCACCCATCGAGCTAAACAAGCTTAGTTGTACAAATTCATATCTGATATTATTGCTGATATTAGTAAAACTGAGAGATGTTTAATTGGTTAGCTAAATGTTCTGCTTTAGTTTCAAATGCATGTGAGCCACATATGGAGAGACCGAAAAGAATAGTATTTCTCTGTGCGCTCGGTTCATCATGGGTGGCCAACCGACATTGTATTGAAAGACTTGTAATATCTTCAATCTGCTTGCTCTTCCGCTCTTCTTTAAGATGATACTCTTCTCTTACGATCGATTGGTCGTCGAGTTGTTCTCCTTAGTATATTTTGAATCACGGTCGAGTCGACTTGTTCTTCTTTACTATATGTTGAAGTTGTCATCTGCAAGTGTCATCACTTCGGAGCTCTCATATTTTGAGTAGTAGGCCACATTATATTAATGCACACAACAAATTACAGCATGCATGGCATCTTTTAAAAGAATTGCATAGATAGCACAAAGGGGTTTACAGGGAGGCAGTATTGGATTAGAATCACTTCTGCATTACAAAGAAAATCTCACTTGTTTTTATGTTTTCATGCATGTCAGATATTGAACATTATCAAAATGAATATGAGAATGGATGCACGAGAGGAATATTGCGGAACGATCCACTGGCTAACAAACTTGGCATGGTGGAGGATGGCCTATCTTATTCACCCATCAAGGTGCTTGCTCTAACTTTGCAAAGTTGTATTGGTCGCACATATTTTGCATCTGACCTCTTGCATTACTTCTACTTTGTTACACCATCTGCTTAGTTTAAGCATCATATATGAGTATATGCCATACCTATCCATTTTCTGTACCTATTCCATGTGTCGTCACACTATGTTTTTCCAGTCAAATGTTGTTCTTTTGTAATAGATGTCCAAAAGGAAGAGGGTGAGTGCAGATCCTCAAGGAGTACAAACTAGGTATTTGGAAAAGGTAGTGATACTGTTAAATCGAGATAGATCACCCACAGAAAAACACAGCCCAACTGCATACACACTTTACCCCTACTCCAAAGGGCAAACCCTATTAGAACTATTGGGAGCCCAAATCAGTAATCGTCTATGATATCAATTCAAAATTTGAACTCCTAAATTTCTGCTTGTGCCTTACCTTCTCTCTTGTATGAAAACTAATTTCAGATGAATCTCCTTGCTCAAAGGATCATACGATCTCAAAACAATAATGGGCTCTGCATTGCTCTTGTCAGTACCTCTCTCCCTTTTGCCTTGTAACGTTGTACTTAATTAATTGCTATTTTATTATGTATCATCAGCCTGCACCTGAGCTTCATTATCCTCTGTTTCTTCCAATATTATTTGATCTATATTTACTCTTTTCAAAATGTAGAATAATGGCAACGCTTATAAAGAATTTTCTTTGGGGAATTTATTGAATTATCCTTCCATCAACATGGAGAAGGGCTTTGTCCAGCCCGTGTTAACATGTAATGTAAGTTCATCCTTCTCAAGCCTTCAAACTTTGTTCTAATATAGATTTGGATAGGCATCATTTCCTCCACTTCTGTTTGCTTTGCTGTTTACATCTAATTGGATGTTTGCAACAACTACCAGTTTCAAATTGTAGTTGTAAAAACATGTTCCTTATGCAGAAAAGATCCATTTATTTGCTTATATAATTGTGAAACCCATTACGTGTCTCCTTGTTTCTCTTTCGTAGTCGTATCTCTTACGCCAGCAGAACTTTAGGGAAGATAGTGAGCCAAACCATCTTGAGGACAAGAGATGACCCCAAGGTCCTCTCTTGATGAAGACAGTGAGTTGAAGCTACTCACCAAAGCAGGTGTGAGACAACCTCTGTGCGATCATTGCCTCAATCAGTTCGACTTCTTGATCTCAACTTAAAGCGTAAAGGCTTGCTTCACTCAGCTCCAACTTGAAGTCAAAGATGCAATGAAGATGTCAGAGGATAGCTGTGCGCACCATCATGCCTTAAATCTAGTGTTGATGCATCTATCGTTGACACAACTGAGGTCTACTCAGCTTCTTCAGCTGTTTGGGGGGCCCGACCTGGCCAGGCCTAGTGCCTTCTGAAGTGCTCTCAGTTTTGTATATTCTTTTGTCGGCGCATTTATTTGCACTAGTGGCGAACTTTGATGCCCAGTGGATGTAATATGTGTGATAGCCGTGATAGCCTAGCGTAAGTTGCTTTTGCTTATTAATTTCCTTGTTGTCTTGTTTATTTGTTTGCTTGTAGTCATTGCAGTTCTTTTTCCGCGGTTTGCTAGTGGCTGCAATAACCTATTTTTTAAAACTAGGCCACAATAACCATGGGCTAATATTTACTGTAGTGACACTGGGCCTCCTATGGGCCGTAGAAACAGTGGGCCTTCTACGGGCCGTAGAAACAGTGGGCCTTCTATGGGCCGCAGAAACAGTGGGCCTTCTACGGGCCGTAGAAACAATGGGCCTTCTATGGGCCGTAGAAACAATGGGCCTTCTATGGGCCGTATCATCAATGGGCATTATATGGGCAGTATGATCGATTGGCCAAACATGGGCCAATAACAGGCCGCATTACGGCCGTAAACGGGCTAGAGCTGGAATCGTCCGTTCATGGGCCGACCATAACGGGCCATGGTTAATAGGCCGTATTTGATGACGCTATGAAAATGGCCCAACGTATTAACGGACCACAAACGGGCCGACTGTAACCACGGGCTGAATTTGGCCCACAAGCAGAAAATGACAGTAACGGGCCATAAGTAAACGAATGTTGGAAATGAGCCCAAGAATAAATGGGCTCTGAGAAGGCCGAAAGATAACATGGGCTGGAAACGGCCCAACGGAATAATGGGCCATTAATGGGTATAAAGTGATACACTGTTCATTACGGGCGGCCACCACGGCCATTAATGGGTGTAAAGTGATACACTGTTCATTACGGGCCAGTTTCACCACGGGCCGTTAATAGGCCAAGAGTTACATAGGGCCTCATATGGGCCGAAAGACGTCATGGGCCAGAAGTGAAAACAGGCTGGAATCATATTGGATGGCCCAGATGACGCTACTAGGCCTAATTCGGATAGGGCGTAACGGGCCTTGGGTTAGCGGGCTGTAAATGGGCTATATGCGAACAGGTCGTTAACAGGCTTTACATGGGCTGGCCCGCCACCTTTTGACCAAGTCAAACGGGTCGGCCTTTTCACAGGAATGGGCCTCTGTTGGGCCATGCCATGTGTCGACGTGTCATAGGTGCCTTCTGTCCAATGAGTGGATGACATCTGTCCCAACGATGAGCCGACACGTGTTTCCTCCAGCCAATGATGATTTTACACGTAGAAAATCCCCATTAGTCGGGGCTGTTAACGGGTTATCGGATCCAAAACCCGACCCGATAGCTTAACGGCGTTCCGTTACGGTGGATGCCACGTGTCGGTCACCCTTGACGAAAGCACTTCTGTGACGCGATTTATCATCATGGAAGTGGACACTTCCGTGATGATAATTTTGGTAATGTCATGAAACACTTCTACGACAGCACAGGTATGACTATCTTGATTCTGTCATAAAATCGTCATGGATGTACATGCATGACAAAAAACGCGACCTACTGTGACAAACACGTATCATCACGGAAGTGTATTTTTTTTTGTAGTGCCTGTCTCAACTGCTGCTGGAGACTCACCCTCCATTGGAATAGCTGCCAATTGCGACGCTGCAGTGATCATGTTATCCAAAGGGGTAGAAAATTGACCCGGTGGTGTTGACACGTATTGAGGTGGGTCCGTCGTCCGTGGATGATCCGGCGCTCCTGTCCCAGGTGCTTCAACCCGGTTTACCGCTGCCAGGTTACTGGTTCCCGCTCCTTGTGTGTTAAAGAGATTCATTGCTTCATAAACCGGTGGTAGACGAGACCGATGCCTCCTCCTCATCACATCATTTGAAGCGTCCTGATCCAGCATGAGCCAGTAATTTTCCAACTGAATCCGCTGTGCCTGAGCATCCAAAGCAGCCCGCTCCTCAGCCATCCTGGTTTCCTCAGCCGCCATGTCCTCCTTGGCCTGAGCTATCTGATCTCGCAGTTTTGTGACCTCCACGTTATGCTGATCTCGATTATCTGGATTAACCTCAGTGGTCAATAATGTCGTCAAGGCGTCCAATAAACTGAACAGGACTTGAGCCGGCGGGCACACGAGGCCTCCTGCCCCGGCTGCCGATCCGGAAATCATCGTCGCTGCAACTGAGGGGTGTTGCGTGGGCTGCATACCGGCCATGAAGATCGCAACCCGGTTTGGCGGTTCAAGGGGGTCTGGAATAATGTCGCCATCGGAACAGCCCCCGAACCGGCCATCTGGCAGTTGGTACGATGACCATCGGAACAACCCCCGAACCGGCCATCTGGCAGTTGGTACGATGACTCGGTCTCACCAGTGGATGACTCGCCATCTAAATAGACAACCGTCTCACCGTCAGATACCAGTTTAGATTCTGCACCATTGATGAATCCTACGAAAGCACGCTTCACAATGGGTTGAACTCGGGCGGGGCTTGCACGCTGAGCCGTCTCGATGAGGTCGGCGCAGATGTCCGGCTCAGGGCCCGGTTCGCTGATTTTGCCAATGAAGACATGAATTCCTCCGAAGGGGACCTCGGTACCCGTACTCAATTGAGCCGGCGCCGGGGCCCCAGCCTGCGTCATCGATGTAGAGCTTGCCGCGATGACTCTTGGTCATCCAGACCATTGCGTATCCCTTGAGTCCTTCGAAATTGCCCTCTAAGAACTTGAAACCATCGTGTGATAGCCCCACGGTGGGCGCCAACTGTCGTCGAATTGTCACGTCAGATGTCCTAGTGTGAGGACTTAGTCGTGGAGCCATCGCAACGAGATTAGCTTAAGGGGTTAAACTAGACAAAGAACACGGGGAGTTTATACTGGTTCGGCCCCTTGCGGTGAAGGTAAAAGCCTA
This sequence comes from Aegilops speltoides, assembly GCA_021437245.1. NCBI lineage: Eukaryota > Viridiplantae > Streptophyta > Magnoliopsida > Poales > Poaceae > Aegilops > Aegilops speltoides. The sequence goes on from CM038144.1 coordinate 276,938,590, forward strand.
CGATCCAGTTGTGGTGGAACTGCTAGGGTTTCGATAACCAGGGAGCGAATACGCGTAACCTGGCTCTCGAGTTGTTGTTTCTTGTCCCTAAACCGCCGCCGGGTCGTCCCTTTATATACACATGTTGACGCCCATCAGTCTACAGAATCCCGAGGCCGGTTCATAAACATGTTTGGCTCGGTATCTATTCTTTCCTACCTTGCATTACAAGTTACACGCCCATGGCGGTTTATGTCTATGGACCGTAACCCGCCTCTGGGCTTTGGGATTCCTTGTTAAGGTTCCTTCGTAAGTCGCCGTCTTCTATAACTTCATGGGCTTCAATATTAGTAACCTCTCTGAGGATAAACCGGCCCCTCCTGGGCGGTTTATACCCACCAGTTATATCCCCAACATTAACCATAGAATTGCATCTCTATATCATCCTCAGTCTAGTGGTCAAGCAGAATCGAGTAATAGAAAGATTAAATTGATTTTGCAAAAGACTGTTAATAGATCTAGAAAGAATTGGTCCAAGAAACTTGATGATGCATTATGGGCTTATAGAACTGCTTATAAAAATCCTATTGGTATGTCTCCGTAAAAAATGGTCTATGGAAAAGCATGTCACTTACCTCTCAAACTAGAACATAAGGCATATTTGGCTATTAAAGAGCTCAACTATGATTTCAAACTTACCGGTGAGAAGAGGTTATTTGACATTAGCTCGCTTGATGAATGGAGAACCCAAGCCTATGGGAATGCCAAGTTGTTTAAAGAAAAGGTTAAAAGATGGCATGACAAAAGGATACAAAAGCGTGAGTTTAATGTAGGTGATCATGTTTTGCTATACAACTCTCGTTTAAGATTTTTTGCAGGAAAACTTCTCTCTAAATGGGAAGGTCCTTACGTTATCGAGGAGGTCTGTCCTTCTAGTGCCATCAAAATCAACAACGCCGAAAGCACAAAATCAAAGGTGGTAAACGGTCAAAGAATCAAACATTATATCTCAGGTAATCACATAAATGTTGAAACCAATATAATTGGCACCATAACAGCGGAGGAGTACATAAGGAACACTTTCCAGAACGTTTCAGCTCCGAAAAGGAATAGGTATGTGGTACGGCAAGTAAACCGACTCTAAAACTGTTCTAATAGAAAATTTTTCTCCATTTTGGAATATTTAAAAATTAGGAAAATTAAAAGTAGTCCGAAAGAGACATGAGGCGACCACAAGGGTGGAGGGCGCGCCCTACCCCCTGGGCACGCCCCCTACCTTGTGGCCACCTCGTGTGCCCTCCGGACTCCGTTTTCTTGCACGATACTTAATTTGGTCGGTAAAAATTCATTATATAATCTCCCAAAGGTTCTGACCACCGTACCACGACAAAATCCTCTATTTTTGTTTCGAGCTGTTTTTCTGATAGATCTATATCACCATGAAGTTTCCAAGCGCAAGTTAGGGAAGAAGCTTACATCATCAACATCTCCATCATCACCACCTCCGAAGAAAGAGACATAAATACATGGGTATGGGCACTCCCCTTGGCCACTGCCAAGCTTGGGGGAGGTGCCCCGGTATCGTATCACCATCAGACCTCTATCTTTATCGTTTTTCTTAGTTCAATCCTTTTGGTTATATCTTGATCTAGTAGAATAAAGTTTTAGTATGATCTAGCATTAAGTTTTGTTTTGATCTCTATCTATGTAATCGAGTCCGTGAGTTATATACAATAAAGAGTAGTTTTGAGTTGAGGGCTTTGCTATCTTGCTATGATCTTGAGGGAATTAAAGAAAGAATAAAAAATAAATAAAAGGATCATCTATTGATCTTATGGAGAGTAATGACTTCACATATAAAGGGTATGATGAATAAAAGTTATTGCGAGTTGACAAACATAGTTTTGGCCATTGCTGTAATAGGAAGTAATAAAGAAAGAGAGGTTTTACATATAAATACACTATCTTGGACATCTTTTGTGATTGTGAGCACTCACTAAAATATGACATGCTAAAAAGTTGATGTTGGACAAGGAAGACAACTTAATGGGTTATGTTTTCTTATATCCGAATAGAAGTTATATTGCCATGGATCATCCAACATGTTGGGGTTGCCTTTCCCTTTCATGCTACCAAATTCTTTGCACCAAGTAGAGATACTACTTGTGCTTCCAAACATCCCTAAACCCAGTTTTGCCATGAGAGTCCACCATACCTACCTATGGATGAGTAAGATCCTTCAAGTAAGTTGTCATTGGTGCAAGCAATAAAAATTGCTCTCTAAATATGTATGATCTATTAGTGTGAAGAAAATAAGCTTTATACGAACTTGTGATATGGAAGAAATAAAAGCGACGGACTGCATAATAAAGGTCCCTATCCCAAGCGGCAATATAAAGTGACGTTCTTTTGCATTAAGATTGTGTGCATCCAACCATAAAGCGCGTGACAACCTCTTCTTCCCTCTACGAAGGGTCTATCTTTTATTTTTTACCTTATATGCTTATAAAAGAGTCATGGTGATCTTCACCTTTCCTTTTTACACTTTATCCTTTGGCAAGCACTATGTGTTGGAGAGATCCGGATATATATATCCACTCAGATGTAGGTTTTCATAAAGTATTATTGTTGACATTACCCTTGAGGTAAAGGGTTGGGATGCAAAACTATAAGCCCTTATCTTTCTCTGTGTCCAATTGAAACTTGGTACCCATAAGTATCGCATGAGTGTTAGCAATTGTGAAAGACTAAATGATAGTTGAGTATGTGGACTTGCTAACAAGCTCTTATATTGACTATTTCCGATGTTATGATAAATTGCAATTGCTTCAATGACTAAGATCATAGTTTGTTAGTTTTCAATGAAGTTTCTCATTCATACTTTACCTTGTGAATGAATTGTTACTTTAGCATAAGAAATCATATGACAATATATGTTGTTGTTCTAAAGATGATCATGATGCCCTCATGTTCATATTTTATTTTATCAATACCTCTATCTCTAAACATGTGGACATATTTTTCGATATCGGCTTTCGCCTGAGGACAAGCGAGGTTTAAGCTTGGGGGAGTTGATACGTCCATTTTGCATCATGCTTCTATATCGTTATTTATTGCATTATGGGTTGTTATTACACGTTATATCACAATACTTATCCCTTTGCTCTCTAAATTTATAAGGTTTACATGAAGAGGGATAATGCCGGCAGCTGGAATTCTGGACTGGAAAAGGAGCAAATTTTGGAGACCAATTCTGCACAACTCCGAAAGTCCTGAAACTTCATGGAGATCAGTTTTTGAATATATAAAAAATATTGGGTGCGCCCTACCCCCTAGGCGCGCCCCCTACCTTGTGGGCCCCCTGGAAGGCCCCCGACGCCCATCTTCTGCTATATGGAGTCTTTTGCCCTGGAAAAAAAATAATAGAGAAGCTTTCGGGACTAAGCGCCGCCGTCTCGAGGCGGAACCTGGGCAGGACCAATCTATGGCTCCGGCAGAGCTGTTCCACCAGGGAAACATCCCTCCGGGAGGGGGAAATCATCGCCATCGTCATCACCGTCGATCCTCTCATCGAGAGGGGGTCAATCTCCATCAACATCTTCATCAACACCATCTCCTCTCAAACCCTAGTTCATCTCTTGTATCCGATCATTGTCTCAAAACCTCAGATTGGTACTTGTGGGTTACTAGTAGTGTTGATTACTCCTTGTAGTTGATGCTAGTTGGTTTATCCGGTGGAAGGTTATATTTTCAAATCCTTAATGCTTATTAATACTACTCTGATTATGAACATGAATATGCTTTGTGAGTAGTTACATTTGTTCCTGAGGACATGGGAGAAGTCTTGTTATTAATCATGTGAATTTGGTATTCGTTCGATATTTTCATGAGATGTATGTTGTCTCTCCTCTAGTGGTGTTATGTGGATGTTAACTACATGACACTTCACCATGATTTGGGCCTAGGGGAAGGCATTGGGAAGTAATAAGTAGATGATGGGTGGCTAGAGTGATAGAAGCTTAAACCCTGGTTTATGCGTTGCTTCGTAAGGGGCTGATTTGGATCCATATGTTTCATGATGTGGTTAGGTTTACCTTAATTCTTCTTTCGTAGTTGCGATGCTTGCAAGAGGGGTTAATAATAAGTGGGAGGCTTGTCCAAGGAAGGACAACACCCAAGCACCGGTCCACCCACATATCAAATTATGAAAGTAACGAACACGAACCATATGAGCATGATGAAAACTAGCTTGACAGTAATTCCCATATGTCCTCGGGAGCACTTTGCTTTATATAAGAGTTCGTCCAGGCTAGTCCTTTGCTACAAAAAGGATTGGGCCACCTTGCTAAACCGTGTTTACTCTTGTTACTTGCTACCCGTTATGAATTATCTTTTCACACAACTATCTGTTACCGATAATTTCAGTGCATGCAGAGAACACCTTGTTGAAAACCACTTGTCATTTCCTTCTGCTCGTCATTGGGTTCGACACTCTTACTTATCAAAAGGACTATGATAGATCCCCTATATTTGTGGGTCATCATACATCATCCTCAGTCTAGTGGTCAAGTAGAATTGAGTAATAGAGAGATTAAATTAATTTTGCAAAAGACTGTTAATAGATCTAGAAAGAATTGGTCTAAGAAAATTGATGATGCATTATGGGCTTATAGAACTGCTTATAAAAACCCTATGAGTATGTCTCCATATAAAATGGTTTATGGAAAAGCATGTAACTTACCTCTCGAACTAGAACATAAGGCATATTGGGCTATTAAAGAGCTCAATTATGATTTCAAACTTGCCAGTTGCTACCTCTTGAGCACTGTGTTGGTTTTCCCTTGAAGAGGAAAGGGTGATGTTGCAAAGTAGCGTAAGTATTTCCCTCAGTTTTTTAGAACCAAGGTATCAATCCAGTAGGAGGCTCCACGCAAGTCCCTCGTACCTACAAAAACAAACAAGAACCTCGCAGCCAACGCGATAAAGGGGTTGTCAATCCCTTCACGGGCACTTGCGAAAATGAGATCTGATAGAGATAATACGATAAGATAAATATTTTTGGTATTTTTATGATATAGATTGGAAAGTAAAGATTGCAAAGTAAAGTAGATCGGAAACTTATATCATGGAAGATAGACCCGGGGGGCATAGGTTTCACTAGTGGCTTCTCTCAAGATAGCATAAGTATTACGATGGGTGAACAAACTATTGTCGAGCAATTGATAGAAAATTGCATAGTTATGAGATTATCTAGGCATGATCATGTATATAGGCATCACGTCCGCAACAAGTAGATCGAAACGATTCTGCATCTACTACTATTACTCCACACATCGACCGCTATCCAGCATGCATCTAGAGTATTAAGTTCATAAGAACAGAGTAACGCATTAGGCAAGATGACATGATGTAGAGGGATAAACTCAAGCAATATGATATAAACCCCATATTTTTATCCTCGATGGCAACAATATAATACGTGCCTTGCTGCCCCTGCTGTCACTAGGAAAGGACACCACAAGATTGAACCCAAAGCTAAGCACTTCTCCCATTGCAAGAAAGATCAATCTAGTAGGCCAAACCAAACTGATAATTCGAAGAGACTTGCAAAGATAACAAATCATACATAAAAGAATTCAGAGGAGATTCAAATATTTCTCATAGATAAACTTGATCATAAACCCACAATTCATCAGATCTCGACAAACACACCGCAGAAAGAGTTACATCGAATAGATTTCCAAGAAGATCAAGGAGAACTTTGTATTGAGATTCAAAGAGAGAGAAGAAGCCATCTAGCTAATAACTATGGACCCGAAGGTCTATGGTAAACTACTCACAACTCATCGGAGAGGCCTTGGCGATGATGTAGAAGCCCTCCATGATCGATTCCCCCTCCGGTGGAGTGCCGGAAAAGGCTCCAAGATTGGATCTCACGGGTACAGAAGGTTGCGGCGGTGGAAATAGGGTTTCGTGGTGCTCCTGGATGTTTTCAGGGTATGGAGGTATATATAGGCGAAGGAGGTCGGTCACAGGATCCACGAGGGGCCCATAAGGGTGGGGGGCACGCCCTCCTGCCTCGTGGCTTCCTCGTGTGTTTCTTGACGTTCACTCCAAGTCTCCTGGATTGCATTTGTTCCAAAAAGATCACTCCCAAAGGTTTCATTCCGTTTGGACTCTGTTTGATATTCCTTTTCTTCGAAACACTGAAATAGGCAAAAAAAACAGCAATTTGGGCTGGGTGTCCGGTTAGTAGGTTAGTCCCAAAAATGATATAAAATTGTAAAGTAAAGCCCATAAACATCCAAAACGGGTAATATAATAGCATGGAACAATAAAAAACTATAGATACGTTGGAGACGTATCAAGCAAACCCAAGCTTAATTCCTGCTCGTCCTTGAGTAGGTAAATGATAAAAACAGAATCTTTGATGTGGAATGCTACCTAGCATATTTCTCAATGTAATTTTATTTATTGTGACATGAATGTTCAGATCCAAATGATTCAAGATAAAAATTCATATTGACATAAAAGTAATAGTAATACTTCAAGCATACTAACAAGTAATCATGTCTTCTCAAAATAACATGGCCAAAGAAAGCTTATCCCTACAAAATCATATAGTTAGGCTATGTTTTCATTTCTGTCACACAAAATACTCCCATCATGCACAACCCCGGTTTCAGCCAAGCAATTGGTTCATACTTTTTAACGCGCTTCAGCTTTTTAACTCTCACGCAATACATGAGCATAAGCCATGGATATAGCACCATGGGTGGAATAGAATATGATGATGGAGGTTGTGTTGAGAAGACAAAAAAGGAGAAAGTCTCACGTTGATGAGGCTAATCAATGGGCTATGGAGATGCCCATCAATTGATGTCAACATGAGGAGTAGGGATTTCCGTGCAACGGATGCACTAGAGCTATAAATGTATCAAATCTCAACAAAAGAAACTAAGTGGGTGTGCATCCAACTTGCTTGCTCACGAAGACCTAGGGCATTTTGAGGAAGCCCATCGTTGGAATATACAAGCCAAGTTCTATAATGAAAAATTCCCACTAGTATATGAAAGTGACAACGTAAGAGACTCTCTATCATGAAGATCATGCTTTGAAGCACAAGTGTGGATAAAGATAGTAACATTGTCCCCCTTTTTTATTTTTTATTTTTTGGGCCTTTCTTTTTTTTGGCATTTCTTTTTTCTTTTTTTATTTGGCTTTCCTTTTTTATTTGGCCTTTTTTTATAGGGGACAATGCTCTAATAATTATGATCATCACACTTCTATTTATTTACAACTCATGAATTACAACTCGATACTAGAACAAAATATGACTCTATATGAATGCCTCCGGCGGTGTACTGGGATATGTAATGGATCAAGAGTGACATGTATGAAAAATTATGAAGGTGGCTTTGCCACAAATATGATGTCAACTACATGATCATACAAAAGCAATATGACAATGATGAAACATGTCATGATAAACGGAACGGTGGAAAGTTGCATGACAATATATCTCGGAATGGCTATGGAAATGCCATAATAGGTAGGTATGGTGGCTGTTTTGAGGAAGATATAAGGAGGTTTATGTGTGATAGAGTGTATCGTATCACGGGGTTTGGATGCACTGGCAAAGTTTGCACCAACTCTCAAAGTAAGAAAGGTCAATGCACGGTACCGTAGAGGCTAGCAATGATGGAAGGGTAAGAGTGCGTATAATCCATGGACTCACATTAGTCATACAGAACTCATATACTTATTGCAAAAGTTTATTAGCCCTCGAAGCAAAGTACTACTACACATGCTCCTAGGGGAAGGGTTGGTAGGAGTTAACCATCGCGCGATCCCGACCTCCACTCATAAGGAAGGCAATCAAAAGAGCACCTCATGCTACAAATTTGTTACACAACTTTTACCATACACGCATGCTACGGGACTTGCCGACTTCAACACAAGTATTTCTTAAATTCATAACTACCCAACTAGCATGACTCTAATATCACCATCTTCATATCTCAAAACAAATATCAAGCATCAAATTGATCATAGCATCCAATTCACTTTCTATGATAGTTTTTATTATACCCAACTTGAATGCCCATCATATTAGGACCAAATTTATAACCATAGCAAATACCATGCTTTTATAAAAGACTCTCAAAATAATATAAGTGAAGCATGAGAGATCAATAATTTCTACAAAAGAAAACCACCGTCGTGCTCTAAAAAGATATAAGTGAAGCACTAGAGCAAAAATTATCTAGCTCAAAAGATATAAGTGAAGCACATAGAGTATTCTAATAAATTCCGAATCATGTTGTGTCTCTCCCAAAAGGTGTGTACAGCAATGATGATTGTGGTAAAATAAAAAGCAAAGACTCATATCATACAAGACGCTCCAAGCAAAACACATATCATGTGGCGAATAAAAATATAGCTCCAAGTAAAGTTACCGATAAACGAAGACAAAAGAGGGGATGGGGCATCCCCAAGCTTAGGCTTTTGGTTGTCCTTGAATTATGTTAGGGTGCCATGGGCATCCCCAAGCTTAGGCTCTTGACACTCCTTATTCCATAGTCCATCAAATCTTTACCCAAAACTTGAAAACTTCACAACACAAAACTCAACAGGAAATCTCATGAGCTCCGTTAGTGCAAGAAAGAAAAACCACCACTTAAGGTACTGTAATGAACTCATTCTTTATTTATAGTGGTGTTAAACCTACTGTATTCCAACTTCTCTATGGTTCATACCCCCCGATAGTAGCCATAGATTCATCAAAATAAGCAAACAACACACGTAAAACAGAATCTGTCAAAAACAGAACAATCTGTAGCAATCTATAACTTTCGAATACTTCTGGAACACGAAAAATCCTACCAAAATAGGAAGTCCTGGGAAATTTGTCTATTGATCTACTGCAAAAATAATAAACTAAAAAGCACGTTTCTGTGATTTATTAAAATTATTCTCGTGCGCGCAAAAGTTTCTGCTTTTCAGCAAGATCAAATTAACTATCATCGTAGGTTATCCTATAGGTTCTACTTGGCACAAACACTAATGAAAACATAAAAACACATCTAAACAGAAGCTAGATGAATTATTTATTACTAAACAGAAGCAAAAAGCAAAGAACAAAAATAAAATTGGGTTTCCTCCCAACAAGCGCTATCATTTAACGCCCCTAGCTAGGCATAAAAGCGAGAATAGATCTAAGTATTACCATATTTGGTATTCAACTCATAAGTGGCTCGCATAATAGATTCATAAGGCAATTTGATTTTCTTTCTAGGAAAGTGTTCCATGCTTTTCCTTAATGGAAATTGGAATCTAATATTTCCTTCCTTCATATCAACAATTGCACCAATCGTTCTAAGGAAAGGTCTACCAAGAATAATAGGACATGAAAAATTGCAATCTATGTCAAGAACGATAAAATCTACGAGCACATAAATCCTATTTGCAACAATAAGAACATCTTTAATCTTTCCCATAGGTTTCTTAATGGTGGAATCTACAAGGTGCGAGTTTAAAGAGCAATCATCAAATTCATGGAAACCTAGCACATCACATAAAGTTTTTGGAATCATGGAAACACTAGCACCCAAATCACACAAAGCATAGCATTCATGATCTTTAATTTTAATTTTAATAGTAGGTTCCCACTCATCATAAAGTTTTCTAGGGACAGAAACTTCCAATTGAAGTTTTTCTTCATAAGATTGCATCAAAGCATCAACGATACGTTTGGTAAAAGCTTTATTTTGACTATAAGCATGAGGAGGATTCAACACGGATTGCAACAAGGAAATACAATCTACTAAAGAACAATTATCATAATTAAATTCTTTGAAATCCAAAATAGTGGGTTCAATGCTATGTAAAGTTTTGACCTCTCCAATCCCACTTTTACCAAATTTAGCATCAAGATCTAAAAACTTCGAATCATTGGGACGCCTTCTAACTAAAGTTGACTCATCTCCAATCCCATCATTATCAAGATTCATATTGCAAGAAAAGATTTAATAGGGGACACGTCAATTACTTTTAGATCTTCATCATTATTTTCATGGAGACTAGAAGAACACGCTTTTACAAAGCAATCTTTCTTAGCACGCATCCTAGCGGTTCTTTCTTTACACTCATCAATGGAAATTCTCATGGCTTTGAGAGACTCATTGATATCATGCTTATGTGGAATAGATCTAAGTTTCAAATAATCAACATCAAGAGAAATTCTATCCACGTTCCTAGCCAATTCATCAACTTTAAGCAATTTTTCTTCAAGCAAAGCACTGAAATTATTTTGAGAGATCATAAATCCTTTAACACTATTCTAAAAATCAGAGGGCATATTATTAAAATTTCCATAAGAGTTGTTGTAGAATTACCATAATTATTAGAGGAATTACTAGGGAACGGCCTAGGATTAAAGTTTCCTCTATACGCGTTGTTACCAAAATTATTCCTACCAACAAAATTCACATCCATAGATTCATTATTATTCTCAATCAAGGTAGACAAAGGCATATCATTGGTATCAATAAGAGCACTCCTATTAGCAAACAATTTCATAAGTTCATCCATCTTTCCACTCAAAACATTAATCTCTTCTATCACATGAACTTTTTTACTAATAGATCTTTCGGCGTGCCAATGAGAATAATTAACCATAATATTATCTAGGAGTTTAGCAGCTTCTCCTAAAGTGATTTCCATAAAAGTGCCTCCCGCGGCCAAATCTAAAAGATTTCTAGAAGCAAAATTCAATCCGGCATAAAAAAATTGTATGATCATCCATAAATTTAAACCATGTGTAGGGCAATTGAGAATCATTAATTTCATCCTCTCCCAAGATTGTGCAACATGTTCATGATCAAGTTGCTTAAAAATCAAAATATCGTTTCTAAGAGAGATGATCTTAGTGGGAGGAAAATACTTAGATATAAAAGCATATTTACACTTATTCCACGAATCAATACTATTTTTAGGCAAAGACGAAAACCAAGTTTTAGCACGATCTCTAAGTCAAAACGGAAATAACTTCAATTTAACAATATCATTATCCATATCTTTCTTCTTTTGCATATCACACAAATCAACAAAATTGTTTAGATGAGTAGCGGCATCTTCACTAGGAAGGCCGGAGAATTGATCTTTCATAACAAGATTCAACAAAGCAGCATTGATTTCACAAGATTCATCAACATTAAGAGGAGCAATCGGAGTGCTAAGGAAATCATTATTGTTGGTATTGGAAAAGTCACACAATTTAGTATTATCTTGATCCATTGTGACAAGCAATCCAACACACAAGCACACAAGAGGCAAGCGAAAAAGAGGCGAACGGAAAAGAGAGGGCGAATAAAACGGCAAGGGTGAAGTGGGGGAGAGGAAAACGGGAGGCAAATGGCAAATAATGTAATGCGAGTGAGATGAGTTTGTGATGGGTACTTGGTATGTCTTGACTTGTGCGAAGACCTCCCCGACAACGGTGCCAGAAATCCTTCTTGCTACCTCTTGAGCACTGCGTTGGTTTTCCCTTGAAGAGGAAAGGGTGATGCAGCAAAGTAGCGTAAGTATTTCCCTCAGTTTTTGAGAACCAAGGTATCAATCTAGTAGGAGGCTCCACGCAAGTCCCTCGTACCTACACAAACAAACAAGAACCTCGCAACCAACGCGATAAAGGGGTTGTCAATCCCTTCACGGCCACTTGCGAAAGTGAGATCTGATAGAGATAATAAGATAAGATAAATATTTTTGGTATTTTTATGATATAGATTGGAAAGTAAAGATTGCAAAATAAAATAGATCGGAAACTTATATGATGGAAGATAGACCCGGGGGCCATAGGTTTCACTAGTGGCTTCTCTCAAGATAGCATAAGTATTACGATGGGTGAACAAATTATTGTCGAGCATTTGATAGAAAAGTGCATAGTTATGAGATTATCTGGGCATGATCATGTATATAGGCACCACGTCCGTGACAAGTAGATCGAAATGATTCTGCATCTACTACTATTACTCCACACATCGACCGCTATCCAGCATGCATCTAGAGTATTAAGTTCATAAGAACAGAGTAACGCATTAGGCAAGATGACATGATGTAGAGGGATAAACTCAAGCAATATGATATAAACCCCATCTATTTATCCTCGATGGCAACAATACAATATGTGCCTTGCTGCCCTAACATCCTTTGGGAAAGGACACTGCAAGATTGAACCCAAAGCTAAGCACTTCTCCCATTGCAAGAAAGATCAATCTAGTAGGCCAAACCAAACTGATAATTCGAAGAGACTTGCAAAGATAACAAATCATACATAAAAGAATTCAGAGGAGATTCAAATATTTCTCATAGATAAACTTGATCATGAACCCACAATTCATCGGATCTCGACAAACACACCACCAAAAGAGTTACATCGAATAGATTTCCAAGAAGATCAAGGAGAACTTTCTATTGAGATTCAAAGAGAGAGAAGAAGCCATCTAGCTATTAACTATGGACCCGAGGGTCTGTGGTAAACTACTCACAACTCATCGGAGAGGCCTTGGCATGATGTAGAAGCCCTCCATGACCGATTCCCCCTCCAGCGAAGCGCCGGAAAAGGCTCCAAGATGGGATCTCACGGGTAAAGAAGGTTGCGGCGGTGGAAATAGGGTTTCATGGTGCTCCTGGATGTTTTCAGGGTATGGAGGTATATATAGGCGAAGGAGGTCGGTCACGGGATCCACGAGGGGCCCATAAGGGTGGGGGGCGCGCCCTCCTGCCTCGTGGCTTCCTCGTGTGTTTCTTGACGTGCACTCCAAGTGTCCTGGATTGCGTTTGTTCCAAAAAGATCGTTCCGAAAGGTTTCATTCCGTTTGGACTCCATTTGATATTCCTTTTCTTTGAAACACTGAAATAGGCAAAAAACAGCAATTTGGGTTGGGCCTCCAGTTAGTAGGTTAGTCCCAAAAATGATATAAAAGTGTAAAGTAAAGCCCATAAACATCCAAAACGGATAATATAATAGCATGGAACAATCAAAAATTATAGATATGTTGGAGACGTATCACTAGTGACAAGAGGTTATTTGACATTAGCTCGCTTGATGAATGGAGAACCCAAGCTTATGAGAATGCCAAGTTATTTAAAGAAATGGTTAAAAGATGGCATGACATGAGGCTACAAAATCGTGAGTTTAATGTAGGTGATCATGTTTTGCTATACAACTCTCGTTTAAGATTTTTTTGCAGGAAAACTTCTCTCTAAATGGGAAGGTCCAATATAATTAATACCATAATGCCAGAGGAGTACATAAGAGATACTTTCCAGAACGTTTCAGACTCTGAAAAGGAATAGGTATGTGGTACGTAAGTAAAGCGACTCCAAAACTGTTCTAATAGCAATTTTTCTCCGTTTTGGAATATTTAGAATATTGGAAAATTAAAAGTAGTCCGAAAGAGACACGACGAGACCACAAGGGTGGAGGGCGTGACCTACCCCCCTAGGCGTGGCCCCCCTGCCTTGTGGCCACCTCGTGTCTCCTCTGGACTCCGTTTTCTTGCACAATACTTCTTTTGGTCAGTAAAAATTCATTATATACACTCCCGAAGGTTTTGACCATCGTACCATGGAAAAATCCTATGTTTTTTGAGTTGTTTCTGTAGCAGATTTAGAGGAGTATGTTGTCCCCGGATTCGGAGGGAGAAAGTTATGTGGCTGATTACGTTGCAGACCCCAACGTCTACAGGGACTTGGAGCATTGTGGTTGGACCACGGAGGAAGAAGAAGACTATGATCCTAAGGGAAAGGAGGAGACAAGCTCAGATGAAGATGAAGTCCCACTACCTCAACCTGGGGACATGCACGTGGAGTTCAAAATGTCTAGTCTCCCTAATAAAGCAAAGAAACCTAAGATCGATTTTATCACTTTTCGTCTCTTGCAGGAAAATAAACAGGAACTATGTAATAAGATACTAAGTCTTGAGCAGGAGATCGATGACTTAAGGGAGCTAAATTCTATCCTCAAGTGCAAGCTAAGGAAGAAGCCTACTACATCAACAACTCCATCATCACCACCTTCGAAGAAAGAGACATCAATACATGGGTATGGTCACTCCCCTTGGCAACTGCCAAGCTTGGGGGAGGTGTCCCAGTATCGTATCACCATCACACCTCTATCTTTATCGTTTTTCTTAGTTCGATCCTTTTGGTTATATCTTGATCTAGTAGAATAAAGTTTTAGTATGATCTAGCTTTGAGTTTTATTTTGATCTCTATCTATGTAATTGAGTTCGTGAGTTATATATAATAAAAAGTAGTTTTGAGTTGAGGGCTTTGCTATATTGCTATGATCTTGAGGGAATTAAAGAAAGAATAAAAAAGAAATAAAAAGATCATATATTGATCTTATGGAGAGTAATGACTTCACATATAAAGATTATGATGAATAAGAGTTGTTGAGAGTTGATACAAACATAGTTTTGGTCATTGCTGCAATTAATAGGAAGTAATAAAGAAAGAGAGGATTCACATATAAATATACTATCTTGGACATCTTTTGTGATTGTGAGCACTCATTAAAACATGACATGCTAAAAAGTTGATGTTGGACAAGTAATACAACATGATGGGTTATTTTTTTATATCCGAATAGAAGTTATATTGTCATGGATCATCCAACATGTTGAGCTTGCTTTTCCCTCTCATGCTAGCCAAATTCTTTGCACCAAGTAGAGATACTACTTGTGCATCCAAACATCCCTTAAACCCAGTTTTGCCATCAGAGTCCACCATACCTACTTATGGATTGAGTAAGATCCTTCAAGTAAGTTGTCATCAGTGCAAGCAATAAAAATTGCTCCCTAAATATTTATGATCTATTAGTGTGAAGAAAATAAGCTTTATATGAACTTGTGATATGGAAGAAATAAAAGAGACGGAATGCATAATAAAGTTCTTTATCACAAGCGGCAATATAAAGTGACGTTCTTTTGCATTAAGATTTTGTGCATCCAACCATAAAAGCGCATGACAACCTCTGCTTCCCTCTGCGAAGGGCCTATCTTTTATTTTTATCTTGTACCCTTATACAAGAGTCATGGTGATCTTCACCTTTCTTTTTTACACTTTTTCCTTTGGCAAGCACTATGTGTTGCAGAGATCTGGATATATATATATATATATCCACTCGGATGTAGGTTTTCATAAAGTATTATTTTTGACATTACCCTTGAGGTAAAATGTTGGGAGGCAAAACTAGGAGCCCCTATCTTTCTGTGTCCGATTGAAACTTTGTACCCATAAGTATCACTAGAGTGTTAGCAATTGTGAAAGACTAAATGATAGTTGAGTCTGTGGACTTGCTGAAAAGCTGTTATATTGACTCTTTCCGATGTTATGATAAGTTGCAATTGCTTCAATGACTGAGATCATAGTTTGTTAGTTTTCAATGAAGTTTCTGATTCATACTTTACCTTGTGAATGAATTGTTACTTTGGCATAATAAATTATATGACAATATATGTTCCTGTTCTAAAGATGATCATGATGCCCTCATGTCCGTATTTTATTTTATCGACACCTATCTCTAAAGGGATAATTAGATTTATGCCCCTAGTTGTGTCCCACTCATCTGTTTTACCCCTAATTCCCAAAAGTCACCGGTTCTGTCCAAGTCACTTTGCTCCTTTTATGCTTCTGCCCTTTGACCGTTTGACCGTCAGTTTGAAAACTTCATAACTAATTCATACTAAATCAGAAAAACGCAAATAAGATACCAAAATGTTCAGAAAAACATCACCTATATGTCAGTGTCATTTGCATTCATGAAAAAAGTGTTGGAAAGTGCCCATCCGAGTTTTAGCTCTTATGCTACCACCATGAATAGTAAAATCTAAAAAGGTTCAAAAAATTCAAAAAAAAATGGTGACAAAGAATGACAAATGTTTTAAGTGCCTGCCAAGTTTCATCAGGGATTAACATTCATGGGTGCCGCGGCAAAAAAAACAATCAACACTCCAAAATAGATTATTATTTTTCCATGACTTCCACGAATGTCGTTCCCTAATGAAACTTGGCAAGCACTTAGAACATTTGTCGTTCTTTGCCACCATATTTTTTCTGAATTTTTTTGAATTTTTTTAGAGTTTACTATTCATGGTGGTATCAAAAGAGCTAAAACTCGGATGTGCACTTTCCAACACTTTTTTCATGAATGCAAATGACACTAACATATAGGTGATGTTTTTCTGAACATTTTGGTATCTTATTTGTATTTTTCTGATTTAGTATGAATTAGTTATGAAGTTTTCAAACTGACGGTTAAACGGTCAAAGGGCAAAAGCATAAGAGGAGCAAAGTGACTTGGACAGAACCGATGACTTTTAGGAATTAGGGGTAAAACAGACGAGTGGGACACAACTAGGGGCATAAATCTAATTATCCCATCTCTAAACATGTGGACATATTTTTCGATATCGGCTTTCGCTTGAGGGCAAGCGAGGTCTAAGCTTGGGGGAGTTGATACGTCCATTTTGCATCATGCTTTATATTGATATTTATTGCATTTTGGGCTGTTATTACACGTTATATCACAATACTTATGCCTTTTATCCCTTATTTACACGGTTTACATGAAGAGGAAGAATGACGGCAGTTGGAATTCTGGACTGGAGAAGGAGCAAATATTAGAGACCTATTTTGCACAAATCCAAAAGTCCTGAAACTTCACGGAGAATAGTTTGGGAAAATATAAAAAAAATTGGGCGAAGAAAGCACCAGAGAGGGGCCACCTGCCATCCACAAGGGTGGAGGGTGCGCCCTACCCCCTGGGCGTGCCCTCCGTCCTTGTGGCCCCCCTAGTAGGCCCCCGGTGCCCATCTTCTGCTATATGGTGTATTTTGACCTGGAAAAAATAAGAAGGAAACTTTCGGCACGAAACGCCGCCATCTCGAGGCGGAACTCGGGCAGAACCAATCTAGGGCTTTTTGCGGAGCTGCTCTGCCGGGGAAACATCCCTTCGGGAGGGGGAAATCATCACCATCATCATCACCATCGATACTCTCATCGAGAGGGGGTCAATCTCCATCAACATCTTCACCAGCACCATCTCCTCTTAAAACCTAGTTCATCTCTTGTATCTGATCTTTGTCTCAAACCCTCAAATTGGTACCCATGGGTTGCTAGTAGTGTTGATTACTCCTTGTAGTTCATACTAGTTGGTTTATGCGTAGGAAGATCATATGTTCAGATCCTTAATGATAATTAATAGGGACAATTCCATTTCTCCCCCTAACTTGAACCCACACCTGGCATTTACCCCTAATTTTCGAGTATGCTCAAAAATACCCCTCTTCCATCTAGTACCGTTATAGGAGTGCCCTTCCGTGCCGTTTCCGTCAGGTCAAAGGGCTTTGACCGTCTCCATGACGTTTCTTGGACAATTATACCCCTCCTTACAAGTGGGGCCAATTAGTAGAAAAAAAAGACTTGTCAACAGGGACTAGTCAAAATAGAGTTGGGGGCCCACATGTCATTGTGTCATTAAGATTTTTATTACCTGTTTTGGTTACTGGAGGGCCCATGGGTCAGTGTAATCATTATCTCTTTAAGATATTTATTATCTGTCTTTGTTACTAGAGGGCCCATGGGTGAGTGTAATAATTAACATAGAGGGTTAGGCTAATTAAACAAGGTTTTAACAATAGTGGTTAAACACCGGCGCGTGCACGAAGGCACGGCGGCGACGTACACGGGGATGCCGGCGATCTAGGTGCTGTAGAGTGGTCCTGCGAGGCCGTTGGTGTGAATCCAGAGTGAACCTAGGTGGACGGAGAGCGTGGGGTGGCCGGGGGGACGGGCATCAGTGAGCTCGAGCAGCGGCGACGAGGTCAGCAGGCGACGGATCTTGGAGCTCGCAGGAAGACGTGCTCGGGATCATGCGGCTCCAAAGAACGACAATAATGACTTCAGGAAACTCCAAGGAACGCAAGAAATATGGCGTAGAGACCGGGGGCTCACCATGGCCGGAGATCGACCGCGGCGGCGGTGGACCGGAGCCGAGGAAGAAGTAAAGGGGCACCAGCGATTAGGGCTATCACGGGCCAATCCCTTCGGCGAGAAGACAAATTAGACTATGGCGAAGATCATGGACACAATTTTTGAGCTCTGGGAGTCCGTTTCCTTCCGACGGAGTTGGGGAAGAGAAGAAGTGCGCCGTCAATGCCGAGCCTTGGGGCCTCCCCTCTCTGATTCCTTCCGCCAGAGCACATCCCTCGTCGTGGCGAAGCATTATCCCTCTCCAAATGGTTGGCCATGGGGTGGACCCCGACAGCGCCC
Organism: Aegilops speltoides; assembly: GCA_021437245.1. Classification (NCBI taxonomy): domain Eukaryota; kingdom Viridiplantae; phylum Streptophyta; class Magnoliopsida; order Poales; family Poaceae; genus Aegilops; species Aegilops speltoides. Next base: position 276,956,908 of record CM038144.1, read on the forward strand.
CACCATGGCCGCGCATCTGTTGAGCAGGGCCATGCCTCCCTTGGCCCCCGAGCGTAGGGCTCATCTCTCTAGGGTGTGGCATGACGTCGTGGTCTCTCTATGGTCCTCTAGGAGCGCTCCATGGCCGCGAGTCTCCGGCGATGGCCGGAGCCCGAGCTCCTCTCTTCCGTTTCGTGTGCGTCGGGAGGTTGAAGGAGGGCGAACCAGTATGGTGGGCCTCAATTTTTTTTACTGATAGGCCCCACTTGTAAGGAGGGGTATAATTGTCCAAGAAACGCCACGGAGACGGTCAAAGCCCTTTGACCTGACGGAAACGACACGGAAGGGCACTCCTGTAACGGTACTAGACGGAAGAGGGGTATTTTTGAGCATACTCGAAAATTAGGGGTAAATGCCAGGTGTGGGTTCAAGTTAGGGGGAGAAATGGAATTGTCCCTAATTAATACTCCTCTGATTATGAACATGAATATGCTTTGTGAGTAGTTACGTTTGTTCTTGAGGACATGGGAGAAGTCTTGTTATAAGTAATCATGTGAATTTGGTATTCGTTCGATATTTTGATAAGATGTATGTTGTCTTTCCTCTAGTGTTGTTATGTGAACATCGACCTCATGACACTTCACCATGATTTGGGCCTAGGGTAAGGCATTGGGAAGTAATAGGTAGATGATTGGTTGCTAGAGTGACAGAAGCTTAAACCCTAGTTTATGTGTTGCTTCGTAAGGGGCTGATTTGGATCCATATGTTTCATGCTATGGTTAGATTTACCTTAATTCTTCTTTTATAGGTGCGGATGCTTGCAAGAGGAGTTAATCATAAGTGAGAGGCTTGCCAAGGAAGGGCAGCACCCAAGCACCGGTCCACCCACATATCAAATTATCAAAGTAACGAATGTGAATCATATGAGCATGATGAAAACTAACTTTCCATGTGTCCTCGGGAGCGCTTTGCTTTTATATAAGAGTTCGTCCAGGCTTGTCCATTGCTACAAAAAGGATTGGGCCACCTTGCTACACCTTAGTTACTTTTGTTACTTGTTACCCGTTAGAATTATCTTATCACAAAACTATCTGTCACCGGTAATTTCAGTGCTTGCAGAGAATACATTGCTGAAAACTGCTTGTCATTTCCTTCTGCTCCTCGTTGGGTTCAACACTCTTACTTATCAGAAGGACTACGATAGATCCCCTATACTTGTGGGTCATCAACCAACATGATCACAGTCCATGGGTGGCTCTCCTTCTGCAGGACGCCTTTCCCGTCTAGGTCCACCTTAGCAAGCTCAATCTCTCCATCTGACTCGTCTCCTTCTCGGAACTCTTCAGGGCCTTCAGAACATGTTTCCTTCCTCTCCTGGACAACCTGCTCGAGACTCCCTGACACTTCCGTTCTCAGTTGGTTCCATATGGAGAAGTATCTGCATCCGCGGATTCCTTGCCCCAGCAACTTCGGGCCCCCCGATGGAAGGCTTTGGGCGGGTAGCATCCTGAGAGGGAAACCCGTAATCGCCCCCACCAAACACCCAGTGGCGGCGCTGGGGTCTTCCTGGGAATTCCCTAGAATACCCAAGATTTTGGCCCTAAATATTTTTTCTACGTATGTTTATACACTAAAACTTGGCCCACTGAGTCCAGCCCAAACTAGCACCTACGGCAGCGTCGCAACAACTGAGTGACGCACCAAACATGATTGACCTAGATTAGGCAGGCGATTCCTACCCCGAGTCCCAACCTAGCGGTAGCGGCGGTGGCGATTCCAAGTCCGGCGGCCGCCCTCTCCCTCGGTCCCTCCCCTCTCATCCAGCCAACCCTCTCCTCACTCCCCCCTTCCCTTCCCTCGGCCTCTGGCCCTCGTCGTCCTTCCCTCCACGAGTATGTGTCCGGTCAGGCCTTCCCTGCCGCCAAGGCCAGGGGCAAGTCCGCCTCTACCCTTCGACCTCCCTGGCTCGGCTCGCCCTGCAGGGCTGCAGGCGCCCTCCACGGCACGTCTCGACCTCCGGCAGTCCAGCCTCCGTGGCTCCACCGAAGGTATTTCCCCATCTGTTTTTAAACATATCTGAAGAATATTTTTGTGAATGCCATTGCCTAGTGAAATTGAACTACTTATAATGTGATTCACTGATTGCTAAATGGACATAATGAACCCGGTGACCACTACTTCTCTTTATTATTTTCACTAATTGGTTGTACATTGAAATTGTTTGTCTAGTGACCAATGTCCATCAGTCCATGCCACTACCACTGATTCCTACTTTTTGTATTTGATGATGAAGATGTCGAAGTAGATTTGGCAGCTCTAGAACTTGATTCCGGTAGGCACTATTAGTGTTGAGAGGGTATTTTCCTCAATGAAGGACGTGAAGAATCCACTAAGAAACAAAATGGGTGATGAATATTTGAACACTTGCTTGGTTACATTCGTTGAGAGAGAATTCTACAAGCAACTGAAATACGAGATGCCATCTATCTCTTCCCAAAAAGGGGTCGTAAAGTTATATTGTAATTTCCTTTGTTGTTTTAATCTTTCTTAATTGTTAGATATATTGGCACAATGATATTTTGCTACTATTATAGATATATGGTCATTGATATTGCCATTTTATAGTACATTGTTGCTTTGTTATATTGGTTTGGCCAAAAAAATTACAAGAATACCCAGTAGCAAATTCCTGGCTCCGCCTCTGCAACCATCGGGTCCGCCTCAGTCGCCGATGTCACTTGTTCTTCCTACGTGAACGACGCCATCACGACGGGAGGGGGCTCATGCAGCAACGTTGCTGTTGGGAGATTGGACCGATCTGGCAGCTTCCAGGACTTCTGGCGATGTACCATCCATGCCCTGCATTCTTTAAGTAGGCAGGGTCCTCCGAAGTCTTGCGGCACGAGCTAGGGAAGCCCTAACCCTGATGTTCGTGAACTCCTATGATTCCTCTCAATACCCTCCACGGCAGATACAGCAGGATCGACTCGGTTTAGGAAACCAAGCGATTGTGGGGCGGACTCAGCCGCTGCTGCTCCGACTCCTTGCCTGGGCAAGGGCGTGGAGGGAAGGCCACACACGGCCGGACTAGCGTCTAGCGGCGGTGGCAGGGGGTGTTCCCCTCGGGATCGCCAACGTCGTCAAACCTTAGCGAAGCGTTCCACGGTTTCGAACAGCGTTGTTGATTGTAGAGCAACAGATAACTTAAAGAACTAATTGTAGTTGTAGAACCGAACTGACCGAACTGCTCTGCTGTAGTGAACCAGGATAGCGAACAGGAAATAATTACTGAAGTGGACAATTTTTAAAACAAATTCAGATTTTTTTAAAAGTGTATATCTTTTTGGATGCGTACATTTTCAAAAAGGTGTGAACATTTCTTGAATTTCTAAACAAAACTTAGAAAGTAGGAAGATTTTCTGAATACATGAACAATTTTTTGAAAACAATTTTTTCCAAAATGTGAAACCTTTTTTGAATTTGTAATTATTTTGTGAAAAAAGAAACATTTCATGAAATTCCGAACAAAAATTTGAAGAACATTTTTTGAATGTGGGAGCAAATTTTGAGACTGCACACATTTTATTCCTGAACTTTTTTTGAAATGCGGACATTTTATGAATTTGTGAACAAAATTTGAAAACAGGAACATGTTTTGATATTCCTTAACATTTTTGAATTTGTGAACAAATTTTGGAAACATAAGCTTTTTTAAAATTCATGTACATTTTTTGAAACTTGAACATTTCTGAATCTGTAAACTAATGTAAAAATATGAATATTTTTTGAAACTCGGACATTTTTGAATTTTTGAACATATTTTTAAACATGACCATTTTAAAAATCCCTGTACATTTTGTAAACTCGTACATTTACTGAATTTGTGAGCAAATTTTAGAAATGCAATAGTTTTTGAAACTCGAACATTTTTTGAATTTGTGAATCAGATTTAAAAACAGGAACATTTATGAAATTCCTGTAATTTTTATCAAAATTAAACACCTTTTGAATTTTTCAACAAATTTTAAAACATGATTTTTTAAAATATGAATAAAATTTGAAATTTTCAAACATTTTTTAAAAGGAGAAATAAATTTGAGAAGGGAATAAAGGAAGAAACAAATGAGAAATGAAAAATATAAGAAACAGGAAACCCATAAAAAACAAAACAAAACTGAAAAGCTAGAAGAAAAAAAAGGTTTACGAACCTTCTAGAAGGTTCTAAAACCCAGCCAAGAACGTTCCAAAAGGTCCATTAACCGGTGTTGTCACACGCCCAGATGGGTTGTCCCATTCTAGCGATCGGTCGACAATCTGACGCAAAATGCAGCATATAGGATTTTTTGTGGAGAAGGGGAAGGGTGCGAGAGGTATGTCTCGCTTATAGCGAGACGGTGGTAGCCACTAAGCCATCGTCGAGTTCGCGCTAGATAAGTAGGGTGCGAACTACTTGAAGGATAAAAACCGGCTTTGCACTAGCTTTCTGGGTTTCTTTTAGGTTTTAGTTTTCTTGTTTTCCATCGGTTTTTCTTTGTTTCTTCATTTGTTTTACTGTTTTTTCCTTTTCCTTTTCTCGGTTTTTCTTTGGTTCTTTCTCGATTTTAATGCCCTTTTCCTTTTCTTCATTTTTCTTCCTTTTTGTTTCTTTCTTTCTCATTTTCATCTGTTTTTATTTTATTTTCTTTCGGGTTTCACTGTGTTTCAATACACATTTTTGGTCTATATCTAATAGATTTTTGTAATACATGTTTAAAATTTTTCAAATAAAAGTTTGACATTTTTTTAATACATGGTCAACATTGTTTCCATACATATCTTTCTTAATGTTTTTCAAATGCTTGATTAATATTTTTTGTATACATGGTCAACATTTTTCTATAAATTTTATCTCAAAGCTTAATTAACATTTTCAAATACAATATTAACATGTTTTCGATACATGCTCAACCTTTTTTTGGTATAAAGTTTTAAAATTTTGTTTCAAATGCTTGATTAACATTTTTCTATAATTTTTTAACATTTTGTTGCAAATGCTTGATTAACATTTGTTTAATTCTTGGTCAACATTTTTTTTTAAATTTTTAACATTTTGCTTCAAATGCTTGATTAATTTTTTTTCTAATAGAAGATTAACATTTTTTTAATACATGGTCAACATCTTTTCTATACACATTGTACTTTTTCGTATACATTTTTTGTATACGTGATAAATATTTTATCTATACAAACTTAAGATTTTTCAAATGCTTGGTTAACGTTTGAAAGTATAACCAAAAGTAAAAAAAATAAAGCAAACAGTAAAGTGAAAAACATGAAAACCCCCAGAAAAACGAGGTTGTTGCCCATCTGAGGCTCCCCTTTAGGCGAGGGTTTCCTCTTCTCGAGTGCACCATGTCTAGATGCATTTGATTGCTTGTGGATAGTGAGCTAGCGGAAGACCTTGTCGCTACAACAAATTTGTCACCAAGACAATGGTTGTTCACCATGATTGACATGTTATCTCATGAGGTATTCGTGAAGCTTGTGGTGACGCTGTGGGTTACATGGCCGGCGAAGCGAAAAGTAATACATCATAATATATTTCAGAGCTCTCTCTCTCTCTCTCTCTCAATGCGTCTCTTTATTAATCGCTTCATTTCAGAGTTGGCCATGCTAGAGATGAAACCACTTCACAAGCAGGTTGGGAGCGTCTCCAACCCAGGTGGGATACGTCAAAAACCCACCCAGCTAGTTTTGTAAAAATCCAAGTGGACGCGGGAACTGCAAGGAATGGGAGAGGAGCTCGGTTGCATGTGTTTGCAAGAGATGAAGCCGGTAATTATTTGGTAAGTGGAGCACTAGTTCTTATTTGAAGGGCGAGTAGTTAATGCCAATGTCTATAGTCTTGCGAAGTTTGCTCATTCTTTAGATCAGGGGCGCCATCTTGGCTTGGCTAATCTCATTATCAAGTTTGTATCCCATAAATTGTGGCTTTGGATCAATTAAATTTTGCATTACCTCTAAAAAAGCGAACCCTAAAGAAAAAACCCGAGGGCTTCCGGGGAAAGGGGAGCGCGCCGCGTCGCCCGAACCAAACTCAAAGCCCAAAGCAAGCAGGAGAAGAAAAGTCGCGACGGGTCACGTGCTACGCGCGGGGCCCGCCCGGCAGCGTTGGGAACCAATGAGGGGCGTGCAAGTGATCGGATCGCGGCCGGCGGCTATCGTCCACTACTTCCCACACCGGCAGGGGCCCCACCCCCGAGGCGCTCCCAGCCGCTAGTTAATCTGCCCACGCACCACACACCACACCAGCCGCAAATAAGATATAAAATCTTCCCTGATTTACTCTATTTTCTTATTCCTGCCAATTTGTTTCTCGTTCTCGCTGCTGCCGTGGTTGCATATCCTGCTACCTGCTGCCCCATCCTTGCTCTTTGCTCTACTTAAAAAAAAAGAAAAATATTTTTTTTCCTCCCGAAGGCTCTAGAGGCGGAGGAGGAGCGGAACTAGGCCTTTCGTCCTCTTTCTACGGCCAAGACGTCCACAAGCTACGCGCGGGTCCCTCCTTCTTCCCGCAGGCGGATCAGGGAGCCTCTGCAGATTATTGACCTTGGTTTGGTTTCGGATTCAGGTTGGGCTTTTATCGGTGAATTTCTTCCGTTTCTTTTTCTTTTTGGTTCCGTTTGCTTCTTCTCTCTAGTTTATTTTACGTGTGGTGGTTGATTCTCAGATTTGTTTCTTTGTGTGTGTGTGTGTGTGTGTGTGGGCGCGCGCGCGCGCTTACATATCTTTCCGGTTTGGTTAGCTGTTTATCGGCTTTCACTCTTCCTTTTCTGTTGGAAGAGAAATTCTCCATCTTACCTTTGTTGAGTGTTGAAATTCGGATCCGGCGTCGGGAGTGTTTGGTTGCAAGTTGAGTACTATTTTTCTTGTCAACATTTCTGGAGACTTTTAAGGGATTTTTCATTGTTTTTGCAGGTTTGATCCAACCCAGATCCAAATCGTCTGATTTGGGGTGAGAAATTCCGAATTCTATCTATCCACTCTGTTTTTGCATGTGCAGTATAGCAGATAGAATTCCCCCGGATTTATTTTACACTTTCTCTCTAATATTCATACTGTACTACTCAACTTAATGGTCACTGTTTTCTAGGATTTGATCAACAACTGGGATCCTGAGTTGAATATGATATCAAATCCGGTGAACTGGTACAGTTTCGGGCCTGGATAGAAGCTGTAGTGATGCCAGATTGGAAGGCGGGCGAGGTGATCTCCTTATTTTGATGAGTCTCTGTTTCTTAACTGGATATTGCATATCTTACTAATAGTTTTCCAAGCGGCCGAATAAGATACCGTTAGATGTATTGGTATGTAACTAGAAATTTAGACGTACAAGTTCTTCTGACCTTAAATAGTACAGTACCTGGCTCAGATAGTGGCTACAAAATTGATATGTCATCAAAATCGAGGAATTAAAATTAGCCTGTCATGTCTAGATTCTGTATAGGAGTATCATGTACCATAGCCTTCATGCTAACTTTGTGTGTTTGTATTCTATACCTAAATTTGATGCCTCAAGCTTTCTTTTTACTGTTCAATTAACTTGAATCACATGTTAGACCTGCTTATTTTTTATTTTTGCGAAAAAGACCTGCTTATCTTTCGTTGGGTGAGCATGTGAACCGAATCTTCTGTTGCCATTGATTCGTCCCATTCTCTTTGTTGCTGCTGTTCAGCAGCCATCTATTGCCGACTTCACTTGTTTTTTATGTGCAAACAATACGTGAGTACCCCAACTTGTTTCCATGTGCCAGAACCATGAGTTAGTCGCGAGATCTTATGGGTTTCACCTCTAGCCTACCCTAACTTGTTTCCATGTGCCAGAACCATGAGTTGGCCGTGAGATCTTATGGGTTTCACATCTAGCCTACCCCAACTTGTTTGGGACTAAAGGCTTTGTTGTTGTTGTTGTTGTGCTAGTAAGATAATCCCTGATATGGCAGCGTACTAATAGTCTACTGGGGACAATTACCTTTGAAGCAAGTTGATCCGGCATAAGAAATTCTATGATCAGATTGATATTCCGCTACAGGTCTCACCTACAGAAAATTAGTTACATACTTTCCAGTGATAGAGCAATGTTTCGTGGTACAATCAGCCACATGCTGAACTCTGTTATTTGTCGAGTCTATTCAGTAATTCAAATCACATTGATTCTCTCCAAGCAATAGAGTTGTTTCACGTTCAGCCATTTCCCTTAATACTCCATAAAAGTAATTAGATTCCCCTGCTGTTCACCTGTGGCTAAGCAAGTAGTGTTTTTACAGTTTGAGGGTAAATTCAAGGATGAATTTGCTCAGGGTAATAACAACTTGCAAGAAGATGGAGCAGGGCCTTTGAATATCTCAAATAAGAAACTGAAGCATGGGATTACCAGTGAAGAGAACCCGCAGGGTGTCGTGTCTACAGCAACTAATTCAGATTCACGGAAATTTAATTCAGAGCACATCTACTCTACCTGTGTGGTCGCTTCCAACCATGTAAGAGACTGCAAAATTGAATCAAGTGCGTTTCCCTTGAGCAGAGATGATACTACATCTGGAACAAGATACCAAACAGAAAATTGGAACAATTGCCAGTTTGCACATAGTAATGGCTCAGCTGTTCTCAACAATCACAGTGTTCCGCAAAGTGATCTCAATTATGGAGATAATGATCTAAACTTCATTGATTGGCCTAGCATTGATAATTTTGAGGATGTTGATACACTATTCAGGTACTTTGAATGTTTCATTTGCTGACTGTGTAAGATCTTACATAAAAATAGTGAAACAGACTCTGGTCTTGTTTGGCTAATCGTTTTTCTCCATCTAAGGGGGTGTGATTCCACATATGGTGAACAACAACTGGAGAACACTGATGAGCTGTCATGGATTCCTTCTTCAGATGCCATTTACTCTTCCGATGTTGCTCTGCAGGCAGGTTTTGACACTTCTTATTCAGACTATGGCATGCTGGATGACCTGTCAGCATTCCCCTGTGCACAAGATAAATCCCTACCAACAGCTGACGAGCAATTCAATGACAATTATCCATTCAACGAGCAAAAGAATGTTAATGTATATGGAGAACAGGCAAGTAAACTGATTATCGTTTCTTCTACATTTGGTTTATCTGGTTGCCATGCAAGCCTTTTTTTATTAATATTTTTGTATGTACCACAGTCTTACCATGGGGGCGCAATGGAATTGTTGTCCACTGACCAGATATGCAATGGAGATGGAAACATTGATATGGTAATTTTACCTCTTTAATCTGTCTAATAATATTAAAAATACAGTGGGTGTGCTATTCTATGAAGGGTATGTTTTCAATGGAGTAATTAAGATAGTGCTTCATGCTTTGAGTGCGGATATTGTAGCCTTGATATGGCAGTTTGACCTTTTTTTATTAGTATAAATAAAAGGACATTGTGTGTTTGCTTGGTTGGTATGTTGGTCAATGGTATGTCCTCAGTGGAATAATTAGGGAACATGATTCATTTTTTCAGTTCCAGTGTCCTTATTTTTGCGAGGTAGAATTTCAGTTTTCCTAATTGTTTCATAGTTCTCCTGTGTCCAGTCTTCGAGAAAAACAAAGTACAGTTACTCTGTAAGATTGCGATTTGATTTATTTGCTGCTGCTCTAATGTAAGTAACTTGCATGTCCTTGAGGCATGTTCCTTCCTGTCATTTGTGGCAACTTGTAGCGCCTTGAGATCCGACACTATGCAGATCTAGCACTTCCTTTAGTATCTGCATAATTGATCCTAAGATGTCACCTTACACAACATGCACGCTATGCAGGTGAAAAATAAGTATCACAACACAAGTCATGAAAGAACCCGGAACAACAACATATGTAAAACAACTCCGGAGGTTCAAATTTAATGAATGAATACGAAAAGGGTCTTTCGACCAAGATACAACTCATACAATGGAAGCGAATATACCTTAGATATGTAAAGTTTAACAAATGCCTTAAGAAGGCTTCAACATGGCATGGATGATATGCAAATGCATCATGAAGCATGGTAAAAGATTCCACTATGTCTACCTGCACATATTAAATCGAGTGGAAGCATTATATGTATTATGTAGCATTTCGAACTAACTCCATTGCAAAAGTTTATTATGGTTGCACCCTAAACATGATTTTAGAAGTGATTAACATGATGTGCGTCGTGGCTGTGGGCTGGTGCGTGTCATGGGACTTTGACAACGTGTTGCGAGGTTCGGTGGGGGTCGCCGTCGTTGGGGATGACGAGGCGGCGGGGTCGACGGGAGTCGACCAATGGTAGAGATGGCTTGGTCCGGTGGTGGAGTGGCGGCCTTCTAGTTGGTGGTTGCCGGGGACAGAGGAGCCACGCGACGGCGGAAGGATAGGTTCTTTGGATCTGGTGTCGGGGCCGGTGGTGGTGAATGAGTTCCGCGGCGGCGCTGCGGCGAGGCTTGGCGGCGAAGGACGGGCCTACAGGCTCGAGTGTCAGTGAGCTGTGGGCCTTTGGGTGGCTTAGGCTGTCGGATCCGGATAAGCACGGATCTCGATGTGGTGGCTGGATCTGGGGTGGGGGTGGTGGTTAGGGTTAGGGTTTGGGGGTCTCCTCGGGTAGCTCGTGCTGGTTAAACGGAGAAGGGGTCCGATGGGCCTTGCTGGGCCGACCGCGTTGCGTCTCATGTTAAGCTCAGCACAGGAGCGCTACTGCTAACGAGCGCCTATTAGGCCGGCCCACTGCAAACAGTGTCAATTTTATTTAGTTTTTTTTATCAATTAAGGACTATAGCTTCCGTATAATAAATGTTTGGGCATCAAATGAACTCTGAATTGGATGAAATCTATATGTGGCCTCTCTAGATTATAACAAGGCCACTTGAAAAATACAATCCAATTAGACTTCATTTACTATTTATTTAGAAAATAAATCCATTTATTAAATAAATGGGTTTTGAACTACGAGTAATAGGTAGGCTTAGGCTAAAATTGTGAAATAATTTGAGTAGCTCCCAAATATCACAAAAAGATGTTGTGCAAAGTGTGGAGGTGAGTCTTGGGCTAAAACACCAAAAGGGAGAAGGGTTTATTTATTCACCATATAAAAAATGGAAAAATAAAATAGATCTTGGGGTCTAATAAAAACATCCAAATTCCTAATGAAATGCAACATGATGCTGATGCAATGCTTATGATGCAAAAATAAAAGAACAATCAATTTCTACTTTGTGGTAAACCCTGGGCTGTTACAAGAAGCCACTGTAATAGTTGAATTGACAACCACAGTATGTAACTGCATTAGCATTATTTATTCTGATACGTCATGTGCTTGGGAGGTGGTAAGGAGAACAGATCATTTATTACTATTAGCTATGTTTTTAAGGCGTCCGTAAGGCGACGCCTAGGCGTCGAGGCGCCCCCCCAGCGCTTTGCGCTTTAGGCGCCTAGGCGTCCGCTTTAGGCGCCTAGGCGTCGCCTAGGCGTCGAAGCGCCCCCCCAGCGCCTTAAAGCAAAGCGTCGCCTTAAAAACATAGACTATTAGTGCATGACCTTTTTCGAGTAAAGTGGTATCCATTTGAGATGTTACTTTTTCCCCAACTATTTATAAAATTTATCTTTATTTGATTACTGCCATGGCAATATTGCAGATTGGCGAGCGATATTCATCAGAAAATGCCTTGCAACAGTTGGAGGGCAGGAAGTTTTCTGTATCTTCAGGATCTCAATTAAGCTCCTCCCAGAATTTACTGAAGCAAAAGCACCACTCAGATAAAACTTCACCAAGTAATATTACTTCTGATTGCTATTCAGATAGAAACTGCCAGTTCAGTCCATCTGGATCTTTTGCACAGAGGAACTTGATGGGTAATATATATGTAAAAGAAATTTCACAGGATATTTTATTTGTATAAGTATTTGTTATGAGCGTGTTTGTCTGCCTTTTGGTCTAATTATCAGACTTGATGTATGAGTGCAGTTCAAAAACAAGTGGCTTATTTGCAACCAGGACAGCTCATAAATGATGAAGGACAACTTGGTCAACAAACATTGACTAGAAGAGCTTCATATCCTTGTGAGAACTATGAGGTTGAAAAGAAGGGCTTTGGAAAACGAAGTAAGGATACACTGGGTACATCAGTAGTGGTGGATGGCTCTTTTGTGTCGTCTCTTTCTTCTGATAATTCTGTTGAAGAAAGCAGCTTCCAACAACTTCAGGATGCAGTTAGTCAGGTACAGGTTTATTTTCTGCCTTCCTTTTGTATGTATGGTTCATCAAGTTGAAATACCTTTACCTCCAGCCATAGTTCTTCATACAAGCAACTTGTTTTTTTGCAATTGGACTTGTAGCAGCTTCTTCACTGTGATGTTTCCACATTCTTGCCTCTTGGCATTTTGATTTCCTTAGATGGTCATAATCTTGAGCTGAATAAATCAATGCTATAGTATTGGTACAAGCAATGCTTCCGCGTCCTGCTTCATTGGACATTAAAGTGTGTGTTATATTTTGGAGCTTACCTTCTTTGCCCCCATTGTTGTTTCAGTTGGACGTGAAAACCAAACTGTGCATTAGAGATGGTTTGTACCGCCTGGCAAGAAGCGCGCAAAATAGACCAGTTTTCCCAAATGCGATGAATAGACATGAAGGAAGCCGGGATGTAAAGGATACACAAAATATGGAAACTTCGGGCAAGTACGTTGGGATTCTTATAAAAGACCATACTTTGTATAATCATGATTTTTTTTATTTGTGGCTTTGCCATTGTCCAGTAACATTTGAATAATGTTTGTCGAAATGTGTCTACTTTATCTCTGGCACAATCTCTTATCTTATAACTCAGTTTGAAATATTGAATCTTATTTCACTAAAACAAATAAAGTATCTTACTCATTAAGAAGATATGCTGTGTAAATCAAAGAACTTGTTTATTTTATGATGAGCAACTGGGAAGACAGTTATTCTTGATGATTGTTGCAGTTGTATAGCTGGTAATTATTGAACATGATCCTATCTTGATTGAGAATGGTCACTTTTTAGTAGCATTACTTAAACTGCATTGGACTGTTTCCTTTCCATGTTGATGTTTCTGTTTTGTAGGTTTGTTGATCATAGGAGCATTGAGACGCAGACAAATCCAATTGATCGTTCTATAGCACTCCTACTTTTTCATCAGCCATCAGACCAAGTGGCTGGAGCTGTTGATAATCCTCGCCACTAAAATCTCATGTTAGCATGTGTTCCCTTTTTCTCCTGTGATTTGCTGTTTCACTATTTAACATGGCGACTCAAGTCATGAGCGATTTGTATCATGCAGAACGAGAACCACAAGGCTTATGCTAAAAACTAGGTTGGTTAATGTTGCGAAAATTACTGGAGATGGCTCGTGGAGATTCAAGGATCAATCGTCTCCGTGAATGCAGGAGCAATCGTGAATGTTTATCGGATATGGTACGGTATGTACCGTTTTAATCGTTAGTCGGCTGCAAGCAAAAAAAAAGAGTACACCAGTTAACCAGCCACCCATGACTGTTGGTACCCTATTGTGAATTCGTTCGTGAAGGTTGACTTTGTGTTGTTCTGACTAGCATTTTGTGTAATCTCAAGACAGACAGATATTGACTTGTATATTCAAATGACTATTTGTGTAATCTTGCCACTGGAGGGAAAGGGTAGAGTATATGCACCAATTGTTGGCATTGCGCGTTCACACTCATTACTCCAAAAGGCGTAGCCATATGATTCTCAATATAACTGAACCAGACTGAATTCTTTTTGAAAACAAACGATATAATTAAGTAACATTTCAAATTTGTTCGACTCAAGAAATAGGGAACCATCCCTAGCGTCCCACCAGACCAGTGCTTGACCGTTAGATTAGTGGCTAATGAACCGTAGATCGTGCACAGGAGGAGCGCTGCTTATTTGGTAGATTTTGTACGTGACGCTCGCTTTTATTGCTCGCTTCCTGTAACTGCTCCGAAACATACGTCTAGCAATTCACTTCTGGGATCGTTGCTGCTTCTGCTTTCATCCCTCAATTAAATTCCGATTATAGTTAAATTCCGTTCTTGTTTATTTTTGGAAAAATCATTCAGATATATATTTTGGTTGCTAGTAAAATTTTCATTAATTTATTCGAAGTAATCTTTACCTAATCTTTATCTTTACCTAATAATAAAGTAAATTGGGTTTCGGTCGTCCGTCATGACATTTTTCAGAAAAGTTCCTGTGTTTTGATGAAATCAACCCATGGTCTGAATTTAAGTCACACTCGAACCGTTATTTTATATTTTCCAAACCCCCCTGATGTTTTAGGTAATTCATCCGCTGAACATATCTAAGTCAAACAAATGCTTTTTAAATCATCCATATCTTTTAAACCGTAACTCCGATTTGAACATGTTATATATGAAATTTGATTAGAAAAATATGTAGAATATGAATATGAGATTACTTTTACCTGTTAAGTATTTTAAATAATATTTTGAAATATATTTAAGTCAAACAAATGATTTTCTAAATTATCCGTATCTTTTAAACCGTAACTTCGATTTTAACATATTATATATGAAATTTTATTAGAAAATGTGTGGAATCTAAATATGTTGTTGATTTTACCTTTAAATATTTTTAAAATATTATTTTGGAAGCAAACTTATAATTTATAGCACAAGATCCATTTTTCTTTCATACCGGCGGCGATCCGGATTGCAAATAAACACCCCACTATAACCATATAGGAAAAAGAAAACATCGCTAACTACACATGCATACCTCTAAAAAATGTCACAGGGAAAACAGTAGATTTCTCATCGCGGGAGTGAGAGATAGCAAGAGAGAGAGAGGGAGAGACAGACGCCTTAGGATTAACCATATTCAAACACGTTTTTTATTTTATATGAACACCGAGGCCATCGCCGGCAACGGTGAGAAGGAGGATAAGCGGCAACACAAATATGGTGCCTCGCAAAAATAAAGATGTACCTATTGTGGTCTTGAGTGATGGTTGTTGGGTTAAGAGCGTGTGTTATGTTTTCTCTCCCATTGCAACGCACGGGCTCTTTTGCTAGTAATAATAAAGCAAATTGGGTTTCTTTCGTCCGTCATGGCATTTTTTTAGAAAAGTCCCTCTATTTCAGAGAATTCAACCCGCAGTCCTGTTTTAAGTTAAAACGAATCGTTATTTTCGTATTTTACACAAAAGTCCCTGTTTTTTCTTAAAATCAACCCGTCGTCCGGATTTAAGTCACACACGAACCGTTATTTTACATTTTTTGAAACCCTCCTGATGTTTTAGGTAATTCATCCGGGGATAATATTTAAGTCAAACAAATGCTTTTTAAAATCATCCATATCTTTTAAACCGTAACTTCGATTTAAACATGTTATATATGAAATTTGATTAGAAAAATATGTAGAATATGAATATGAGATTATTTTTACCTGTAAAGTATTTTTAAATATTATTTTGGAATATATTTGAGTCAAACCAAATGATTTTCTAAATTATCTGTATCTTTTAAATCGTAACTTTGTTTTTAACATATTATATATGAAATTTTATTAGAAAAATATGTGAAATCTAAATATGATGTTAATTTTACCTGTTAAATATTTTTAAAATATTTTTATGGAAGCAAACTTATAATTTATAGTGCAAGATCTGTTTTTTCCATACCGGCGGCAATCCTGATTGCAAATAAACACCCCACTATAACCATATACGGAAAAGAAAACATCAATAACTACACGTGCATACCTCTGACAAATGTCGCAAGGAAAACAACAGATTTCTCATCGCGAGGGTGAGAGAAGGCGAGCGAGAGAGAGAGAAAGACAGAGGGAGAGAGATAGGGAGAGGAAGGAGAGAGGGGGAGGGAGGAGAGAGGGAGAGAGAGACGCCTTAGGATTAACCATATTTAACACACGTTTTTTGTTGTTCTGTGTGAACACCGAGGCCATCGCCGGCGAGGGTGAGAAGGAGGATAAGCGGCAACACAAATATGATGCCTCACAAAAATAAAGGAGATGGACCTATTGTGGTCTTGAGTGATGGTTGTTGATTTAAGAGTGTGTGTTATGTTTTCTCTCCCGTTGCAACGCACGGGCTCTTTTGCTAGTGAAATTAATGTATAGTTCGATACTTTAGTTTTGTTTCCAACACAACAAAAATTTGCTTCCATCAACGAGACAATTTGCCTCTATTGAAACCAATTTTTGGTTTGACTTGATAAAATCGTCCAAGAACTTTACTTTAATGTAACAAATTTTTGCATCGAAGAATCTGTTTTCACATGGATAAATGTGAGTCCCATTTATTTTTTATTATGTTCCCAACCCAAGAAAATCTTTGATTCCATCCGCTGAGAAGTGTTTCCATCGCAAAAATCATTTACTTCTAACGTAACATAAATTAGTTTTTGTTCTTTATCCTTTCATACAATATATTTCCTCCAAGTTGCCAATAGTACAATGCATCCTAAGTATAAATTTGTTTCGATTGTTCGTCCTTCCATACAATATATTTCCGACAGGTCGCCAATAGTACGATGCTTCCTAAGCTCATACTGTATGTTTCCTAAAGACTAGAGATCTACTTCCCCGCATTTCGGGTGTGGTTGTCTTCATTGTGAGGTAGATCCATGTGACTCCATGCCACATCTACATGTATCGCCAACGCTTATCTGCCTCAAAGTCGGCACACAACTGCTTGAAGCATATATAAGTTAGGCATGATGCATAAGTACCCAAGGTAGGAAGCAACATTTGGTACTACTTGCAAGGTACATTACTGATAAAAAATGCAATGTTTAAGTTAGAATGATGCAGATAAATTAGAATAATTGAAAAAAAGAAGCAAACTACCTAGAAGAAAGAAACATATGTAATATCATATGAAAGCATGTTCAATGGTGATAACAATGGCAAGAACATATGTAGGAAGCATGAAAATACGGTATCTCAATATGACTCGTCTAAAGTGGAAGCATAGAACATTGGGCATGTAAACAAACTAAGATTGTGGCCACATGGGGATGCATATTTCACGACCAGATCTTGGAGGGCGCATTGGTGGGGGTCCAAGTGGTCTGGAATCATGGCGTGTATAGATGATCGAATCATGGCGGCACCGTCGGACAGGACATGGGTGGCACGGAAGATGGAGAGATCAGAGAGGTGGGGGTGCATACCCTTGAGCATATTGTCTGCTTCATTACTGCGGCTCCACTGCAAATAAAAAATGTACTATATCAACAAATCTGAAGATATGTGAATTGACGGAGTAAACCAAGACATGAAGATGTGCGCTAAAATAATTGTATGGAAGCAACACATTATAAGTAAGAAGTTCATTTGCTAAACACAATTTGGCAAATTGTAGGAAGTGTGAAAATAGGGTGTGTCCTATGGTAGGCAGTGGTGGCTTCGTTCCTGAACATAGATGGTGCTCCGGCGAGGTGGAACGCAGTCCACGGCTGCGAGTAGAGCATAGGGTTGGTCGTGGTGGAGATGAGCATGACGTGGAGTGTGCGAGCTTCTTGGCTGGCAGATTGTGTGCCAGTCAGCCACGCGGCCGCCGAACGGAACAACATGCTGGCTAGGTGGAGCGGAGGCCGTAGAGAGGCGAGGCAGGATGTTGGACAGGGAAAGACACGGGGCGTCGAGGGGAACGACAAGCATGGCTGTGAGCAGGGACGGCGCACATGATAGATGGGGATGGGGTCAATTTGGTTCAGGGCAATTAATTGGGAAGGAGAGATTACCGTGGTCTGCCATGAAAATCGGGTAATTTAGATAGAAACGGGTGCATGATTTCGATTTCTTCTCTCAGCCACGAGATCAGATAGGAATCAATGACCAACGACTGGTCTGACAAATTCTAAGCAGCACGCATCTGGATGTGAGCGTTTCCCTACATCAATGTATCACATCCATCTTAATATACTAATTAACTAACCGTTCATCGATTGATTTATTCATGACTTAGATATTATTTCTAAACATGGCCAACGACAACCATCATTTGAAAGTTGTTGCAGTTGCTCTTCCTTATTGTGATTATCACAGGAGTGTCCACCCTTAGTTCTCTCTTTACCGTCATGAACTCCCGCCAGCCGGACTCATAGAAGGATATGTGTTCGTCTGATTCCGTCTTGCACTGAATGTTGGTGACACACCCTGTTGGTCCATGGTGTACTTCAGCGGTGCCAATGGCGGGGATGTCCACTCCGAAAAACATCTTCATAGGTAACTTCTGAACTCCCCATCATTTAGAGCACATAGAGAGCACAAATTGTTAGATATATCACCATACTTGGTTATGAACAAAAAAAGATGAAAGAATACAAAACATCTCACCATGACTTTTTTGACGATATTAGTTTAAGTTAGACGGTGCACAAAGGGCTTCCCCAAGAAGGCCACACTGGATGGTAACATCGTGGTGACATTCATGGTCTCATCCCGAGTAAGCTTCTTCATTCTTTGAGAGAAAATTGCAGATAGGAATAGTCCATCATCATCATCATCCGTCTCATCCTCATCATCTTGCTCATCCTCGTCATTCTGGCAATCGTCATCATCTTGGCTGTCGTGATCTTCACGAATGTCCTCGTCATCTTGGTTGTTTCCATCATCCTGGTCATCTTGGTTCTCGTCCTCATCATCGTTGTTGAAATACAGTGTCCTTAACCTGTTGACATGTCCTTTCAAGTAAAAGGCTATGTACTCTCCTCCGATGAAATTATTCTATGCAATGTACCGCTCCCATCAATCGCCATATATGATGGTTCTATCTTTTATCCAGATGTGCTCCCCATATCATTGTCAAAGTACATAATGTTAGTGCATAAATAGTTGAAGTCAACCCTTATGTTGCACGAGAATGGGATACACTATGCAACAGTTAATAATTAACAATAAAGTCAGTACAAGAATTATACAAATGGTTAGAATTGAATACTAATTGAAGTTAAAGATTGTTACCAATGATTTTTAAACCTGTTCTTCAAGAAGAGTCTGAATTGTACTGCAGTATCCATACTGTCCATAGATGGACATTTGTAGATATGACAGATCTTACGCCTCATGATCTCTAATAATCATTGTGAAGCACTTATGAATTAACGGTTGACTTGAATACTAGCTTATGAAATAAATTTTGAGAAGAGGAACTTGCTAAGAAGGGTTCGAGAAAATTTAGCATGACCTTCGCTGAATATTGAACATATTGAGTACCAGAAATTTGACAAAATAGAAGTTAATCAACATTTCATCAAAACGTTGGCACTCATTTTGAAATCCATGTGAATAACATGCTAAACCCATGCACTTGTCATATGTAAGAAAATTAAACAATATCGTCATAGCAAATAAAATTCGGCAGAACTTTGCTAAAAAGTTAACATAATGAGTGACAGAAACTTGGTGAAACGGAAATGAATCAACGTTTCACCAAAACTTTGTCACTCTTTTTTCAAATCCCTATTGATAACATGAAGCCCATGCACTTCTCATATGTAAGAAATTTCTAACATCATTGCCACTTGTAATATTTAGCAATGTTCCAAATATTCGGACACCTCCCGATACAAGAAAGAGTTATTCGAATTATCTAGTACTACTGTTGATGTTGTCCTGCTCTGTTATATGATGTAAAACTAGTATGATGAAGTTGAAACCCTAAATCATAAGTTAATCTAGAAATTAACTAGAGGAAAATCCTAAACCCTAGAGCGTAATTTAGTCATGGAGATAGCATATCTGTGGTGGCGGTGGTCGAGGCGGAGGACGGCAGCAGTGGTTGAGGCGGAGAAATGCGCGACAATAGTCGAGGTGGATGATGCGACGACGAGCAAATCCAGCTACGGTCATGGCGGCGAATGCGTGGAAGGATCCACGGGCAGGTCAGAGGGACGGCGGCGGCGGTCGAGGCGCATGGCGGTGCAGAAGTGGAGAGGTGATGAACTGGTAGAGAGAAATGAAATGGTGGAAATGACAAGGCTGTGGACGATTGGGCGGGCGCGGAAGGGGAATTGTCCGTGCAGAGAAATGGCGGGCGACAACAGACGCTCGCCACCGCAATTTTTTTTCAAAATTTGGATTTATTTGGCACGACTTGCCAAAATGTAGTTCTGGCAGGTGCGAGACTACTCCCGCCACTGCTTTCTCATAAACCGATGGCAGGCGATGTCATACTACCCGCTGACGGTGTCCTGGACTAATGGGTGCTAGCCTATACGACCCATAGCCCACGGGCCGAACTTACGGCCCACCGATCTCCGCGAGGAAGGACTCCATAAGCTACGAACCTTGGAGTAATCAAGATAGAAGCCTCCGAAGACTTGGCATGTACTTCAAGGATAGCTCACTAGCAGGCATAATTGGCCACCGACCATATGTCTAACCTAGGTACCCCCAGTGCCTATATAAGCCGTGGGGTTTAGTCTCTAGAGGCATGATTACCATCCTTAGGGTTTAGAACACAGTCATATGATCTTGAGGTAGATCATCTTGTACTTGATGCTCCATCACATCAACATAATCAAGTAGGACATAGGGTTTTACCTCTTCCAGAGGGCCTGAACCCGGGTAAACATCGTCTCCTATTTTCCCCTATTACCGTCATTCCTGGACCACCAGCTCGGGACCCCCTACTCGAGATCTGCTGGTTTTAGCATCGACATTGGTGGCCCATACATGTCCCGCAGTTTGGTCGCTTCGAAACGATGGACGTATCGATTAACGATCGTACCCAAAACAATGTACTCCCTGCGCCAGACCTTCAAGTCATCGGATCAACCGAGAATCACGATCACATTGGATTGCCCCTCCTCTGTCAAGGAGCGAAGGGTAATGATACTGAATCTATGGACGAACCCTGTGCTCCAGCCCCTAACTCGATCACGGACCTCCGCACACGGGCGAACCACGATTTGGCATGCTGATCATTGGAGATCGGTGAGCCTGACCAATCACGAGAAGCCTGGAGCTCGGACCCAAGAAATAGCCATGTTGGTCCAACCTCGGTGCAATCTCGGATAGAGCACTTCAAAGCATCAAGCCCGTAGGGTGCAGGAGTAATCTTTTAATCCCACCCACCCCCACATCGAATATCACCCAAATAACTAAGGGCCACCCAATGTCTGGGATCTAATCTATGTCAAACAACAACCGAACAAGACAGTCTGACAATTTTGGATGCGTTTCCTATTCGTCAAGAACAAAATTCCAAGTTGCTATGACTTAGAGATCTTGGCGGCCTTCTGCCACAACTGCCATGACAAGGGCATACTCAATGCCCTTCTCGCAGATGCGTTCAAACCTTTTTTGAGTTATCAGACTTGGTATCAATTTGCGTCATGGAGGACGCGTGGTTGTCCCAAAAGGAGTAGAGGGATTTAATCCACGTGGAGGCAACAATACGTGACATGCATATATGTCTAGAACAGCGCTCTCGATGCTCTAAGACAAAAGAGCCATCACAAAAAATAAAAAAGCCAGCTATAGGGCCAAAGCTGACCATCAATAAACTCCTGTATCAACCATGCCCAATCCACTCTATTTTGTTAAATACAAAGCCCACTCATAGTCTTTGGACATGACCATCAATAAACTCCTGGATCAACCATGCCCAATCCACTCTATTTTGTTAAATACAAAGTCCACTCATAGTCTTTGGACATGCTGGGTGATCAAGCAGGTGGCAAAGGGAGGAGAGGATCTCCTTAACATGACTAGCACGCACAACAAACGTGCAGGATTATCGTCCAATGAGGATGATATCTTAAAGATGTATGAAACCCATCCATCACAAAACCAAAGAAAGCGAGCACTTCGCAAAATAAACCATGTTCAACATGTGACGACACCAAATAAGTTGTCGAACATGCCTATTACCTTTAGGCAGCAGGGTTAGCTGAAGACTCCTCGAGCCGAGGTTCGGTGTCCTTTGTCCTCAACTCAATAGTGGACGGATGTCGTCTACGTAAAGTTCTGATGGATGGTGGCAGTAGTTTAATCATACACTACGGGAATCAGGAACTTTGTCGTCAGCCATGGCTGGCAGAAAAGGCACGCAAGGCGGACGACAAAGGCCTTTGCCGCCAGCCAGTAAACGGCAACACATCCGGCTCAACAGGCTTTGTTGTCTGCTGGCTGACGGCAAAGATGCAAAGGTCTTTGCCGTCCGCCAGCAGACGACAAAGAGCCTTGACGGCACACGTGTCAGCTTAGGTCCATTAAGGGGTTAATGGCGTGCTTTGCCGTCCTCCAACAGACGACAAAGACCTTTGCGTATTTGCCATCTGCCAGCGGACGACAACAAAAATTGATTATTTGCCGTATGCCAGCGGACGACATAGCATGCCACATGGCAGCACCTGTGGGGCTTCCCTATTTGGCAGCTTTGCCGTCAGCTGGCTGACGGCAAACATTCAATGTTCTTTGCCATCCGCTGGCAGACGGTAAAGCATCAAAATAGCCAGCCTACTGCCCCAGGCTGCACAGGTAGCCGACATGTGGCATGTTTGCCATTATTTTTCTGATGGCAAAGCTCTTTGCCGTCTGCCAGCAGACGGCAAAGAGCCTATATAGCCCCTGTTTTTTCCTGTTTTTTTCTTAAATTCATTCAATTTCACAGAATTTCACATATATATACACATATGAAATTACTTTCGACAAGCATACCAACACATATACATACCAAATCATATCCCTGCCATATGGATATGATCATCCAACACATATACATAGCAAATGGTTTCATCCAGCACATATACATAGCTAGCGTATCCAACAACAAGCATACAATGGTTTCATCCATACATATATAGGTAGCAAGTTTGACATTGTTCATCCTACAAAATCAAAACAAGAAGGAATCATAAAGAGAAAAGTAGACTCCATCAACGCAAGCTTCCTCATCTAAAGCAAATCTGCAAATTGGGAAAGAAGCAAGTTATAAGAAGAAGAAGAAGAAGACTAGCTAGAAAAACAAGAAGAAGAAGAAGAGGAAGAAAAGGAAGAAAAGGAAGAAGAAGATTTTTCTTCTCTTCATTTTTCTCCTCTTCATTTTTTTCCTCTCCTCTTTTTTATCCTCATCTTCTTCTTATTGCTAAGCTACGTAAAAATGCTAAGTGTAGGTCATTTTAGAGCTAAGCTAGGTAAATAGGTCATTTTGGAGCTTACTAAGGTTATTATGTCATTTTCGAGGAAAGTAAGGTAAGTCTATATCATTTTTGAGATAACAAAATATTATCATGACATTTTTGAGGAAAGTAAGCTAAGTATAGCTCATTTTTTGTCTAACTTTGGTAGTTATGCCATTTAGGAGGAAGTAAGCTAAGTATGCATTTGTTAAGTAAAACACTAGAGAAAACTTACCCTCATCACAACAAATGCGATGAAGATCGCAACTAAGGTAACAATTGATCCAACGACATAATGATACCAAGCCTCATTATCAATGGCATATTTTCTAATCTTCTTAATCTTCAAGTGCATTGCATCCATCTTCAAGCGCATTGCATTCATCTTCATCTTGTGATCATCGATCACATCGGCAACATACAACTCCAATTTCATCTTCTCTTCTTCAATTCTTTTAATTTTTGCTTTCAAATACTCATTTTCTTTTTCAACTAAATTTAACTTCTCGACAAGAGGGTCGGTTGCAAATTCTGGTTCACATACCTCCTAGATTAAAATATCTCTATGTCAACTTGATGGCCATAATTGTCATAAATGTGAAATGCAACAAATAGTTATAAAAGAGGATTTACCACATCTGAATCGTAAAGCGGGCGAGGGCCTATGGGGACGGATATCAAGACCATGGCACTATGTATAACAAACTATGTATAACACGTCTTGGCAATAAGCAGAGAGGATGTGTACCCAGAGAACAATAGGGAGGCACTGACGAAATTCCGCATCAGATCCGGAGCAGAGCATATGAAAAAACGAACCCAATCTACACATACTCGGGCTGTCCATGGATAACGTTGGACAATTCGAAAGAATCACGGTTATAAATATGCAAATGCATGCATATTTATAGATGTAACCCTTTCGAACGGGAGACACATAGTGGTCACGCATACTGATGATTGAAGACACCTATAGCTAGCAAATTTCATCGGCACGAAGACCAGAACAGAGAAAATCAAGGGGGGGGGGGAGATGTCACTTGTGCTAACCCACGAACGCAGGGGCAGAGCTCGTCGAACACTAGACCCTCACAACGGCGAAAAAACTGCACATTTAAATCGTAAGATGAGTTTCATAGCAATATTGTTTTTTCCGTCAACCTAACTAAATATTTACAATAGGACGAGCGGGTTAGGGGTTCCTCGGCGTCGATAGAACCCTAAATAGCAAGTATCATCGGTGAAAGATACATGAGGCGCTCGGCGTTGAACACTAGATCCACGTTCCACAAGTGACGCCGGCGCCTAGCATCCCGCAACAATAGTTCTGGTGGCCGATGACGGTCGAACACCTTGGCAAATTTGTCTGGCAGCCTTTGCAATGAGGATTAAAGCCAAGTTTCGAAAGTTCAAAGAACCAAACCGAGTTGAGTCAGTTTGAGTGTTTCAAGTTTCAACACTTAGCCTTTAATCATCATCTCAGAGGCTGCCAGACAAATTCACGATGGTGTTCGACCGCCATCGACGCCGAGAACTGTTGCCGCGGGACGCAGGACCCCTGTGTCACTTGTGGGACGTGGATGTAGTATTCGACACCTATGGCCACATGTATCTCGCACTGACGATACTTGCTATTTAGGGTTCCATCGTGTCGGTGGAAACGACACGTATGGGATCACAAGAATCCCTACTATGGTTGCGGGGCGCGGGGTCGTGAGAAGAGCAGGATCAGCAGCCAGCACAAGCACACGAGTCGTTTACCCAGGTTCGGGCCGCGCGGACGCGTAATACCCTAGTCCTGCTTTGATGTGTATATCTATGTTCTTGGAGTTCTTGAGCTAGCTACAATGAGCGTAACTTGTCCAAGGGTTCGAATCCTTCTCCTGGATGCCTCGGGCCTCCTTTTATAGTCAAGGGGATCGCCATAGTGGCACACAGGAGGTGGCATTGGTGCATGGTGGCTAAGCTTATCACTTAGCCATTACGGGACAAGACGCATTAATGCGCCTCTGAAGTGTCCCCTTGCTTTATCGCCGCCTCGCCCTGCTTCGACACGCGCCCGGGCCAGCTAGGCGGTCAGCGCCATGTAAGCTGGCAGGCTGCTGAGGTGGCGCGGTGGTAGGGCCTTCACAAAGATTTGCATGCCACCACGTAGGCATGTGCTGAGTTGGCTCGAAGGCTCACGTTGACACGCAGGTGCCTGCCTAGCTGGTGGGCTGGCAGCTACATGGGAGCGGTGGTGGAAACTTGGTGGGTGCGGGCCTGGTGTAAGGGCATATTTATCTGTAAGGTATTTTGGTGATTGATGACAATGCTTTTGCGGACTAATCGTGTTCCTTGAGTATTTTAGACGCTTCTTCACTAGGCACAAGACGGTTTGGTGCCCCACGAAGACTTTTGAAGACGGTGTTTTTCTACGTTTCTTTTCGGTGGTTTTGAGTCGTAGGAAAGCCGTACTATTAAGAGTGGGTCCGCATTGGAAAGGTTCGGGTGGAATCATCACGTACACCTTTACTCCCTTTGCACCGCCTTTCCCTTTGCGCTTTGGAGCATCCTCCGTTTTCTTCATTTTGCAAAGAGAAGGATTCCTAGTGTTGCTGTTCTAAGGCATGCGGTAGTACTGCTCCTAGGAGCGGTAGTACCGCAGGCCCCCGTGGTAGTACCGCATGCCCTTGCTGTAGTACCGTAGGTTCACACGGTAGTACCGCTCCTAAGGAGCTGTAGTACCGTGGCCTCAGACTAGACTCAGCCGCTCGTGCGGCTATAGGGGCGGATGTAATTTTTTATATCCGCGCCCTATGCGGTAGTACCGCCCCATGTGCGCAGTAGTACCATGAGTCCTGGTCTAGCACATCAGCACGAGCAGAAGTAGGGGCGGATGTAATTTTTTACATCCGCTCCCTGCGTGGTAGTACCGCATGCCAGGTGCGGTAGTACCGTGTTGGATTTTTGCACTGTTTGATTTTCAGCGGAAGTAGGCATAGATGTATTTTTATTCATCTGCGCCCTTCCCAGGCTTGTACAATCCGGCCTTGCGGTAGTACCGCAAGGGGGAGCGGTAGTACCGCGTCGACACGATCGCCCTCACCTTTTGGCTTAGGGCTGGACTAGCTCCTATCAGTAGCAGCGGTAGTACCGCTGTCCGCCATGTAGTACAGGAGCCCTCATGTAGTACCGCTGTCTGGAGCAGTAGTACCGCAGGGCGTGGGCTGAGTAAGTGGATAACGGTTGGTTATGTCTCTCCACTATATTAGGGGTGTCTTCTTCCTCTAGTTGATCACCTCTTCCATCCCTAAGCTCCATTGTTGCTGCAAGCTCCACTTTCGCCCGATCTCTCTCCCTAGCCATTCAAACTTGTTGATTTGCTCGGGATTGGTTGAGAAGGCCCTGATCTACACTTCCACCAAGAGAAATTCGATTCCCCCCTCTAATACCTTTCAGATCTTGTTACTCTTGGGTGTTTGAGCACCCTAGATGGTTGAGGTCACCGTGGAGCCATAGTCCATTGTGGTGAAGCTTCGTGGCATCGTTGGGAGCCTCCAATTAAGTTGTGGAGATTGCCCCAACCTTGTTTGTAAAGGTTCAGTCACCGCCTTCAAGGGCACCAATAGTGGAATCACGGCATCTCACATTGTGTGAGGGCGTGAGGAGAATACGGTGGCCCTAGTGGCTTCTTGGGGATTGTGCCTCCACACCGCTCTAACGGAGACGTACTTCCCCTCAAAAGGAAGGAACTTCAGTAACATATCCTTGTCTTCACCGGCTCCACTCTTGGTTATCTCGTGCCTTTACTTTTGCAAGCTTATTTGTGTTGTATCCCTTTCTTGCTTGTGTACTTGTTGTTGTTGCATCATATAGGTTGCTCACCTAGTTGCATATCTAGACAACCTACTTTGATGCAAAGTTTAATTTTGGTAAAGAAAAGCTAAAAATTGCTAGTTGCCTATTCACCCCCTCTAGTCAACTATATCGATCCTTTCAATTGGTATCAGAGCCTCGTCTCTTTATTAAGGACTTTGCCGTCCGAAGAGTATGGTTGACACCATAGACGGTAGGGAGGAGCACTCCGGTGTGATTCCAAGCTCGTCTATGGGTGATGGGGGAACCGCGGTGTCTCGTGTGGAATTCAATGTGGCTTTGGACACATTGAAAACCTCCATGACAACCGAGGTTGAAAGCATGTTTAATAAATTCTTAGAAGGACTTAAACTATCTACCTCGCCGTTGAAAGTGGGTGGTTGATACGTCTCCAACGTATCTATAATTTATGAAGCATTCATGCTATTTTTATTATCTGTTTTGAATGATTACATGCTTTATTATACACTTTTATATTACTTTTGGCACTAACCTATTAAACGGAGGCCCAGCCCATATTGCTGTTTTATTGCCTATTTCAGTATTACGAAGAAAAGGAATATCAAATGGAGTCCAAACGGAATGAAACCTTCGAGAGCGTGATTTTTGGAAAGGATATGATCCGGGAGACTTGGAGTTCAAGCCAGGGGAGGTTCGAGGAAGCCAGGCCACCCCCCGTGGGCGCGCCCCTGTCTCCTGGGCCCGTCGAGGCTCCCCCGACCGACTTATTTTGCCTATATAAGTCCATGTACCCTAAAAACATCAAAGACGAAAATAAATTAGGAGTTCCGCCGCTGCAAGCCTCTGTAGCCACCAAAAACCTCTCGGGAGCCCGTTCTGGCACCCTGCCGGAGGGGGAATCCATCACCGGTGGCCATCTTCATCGTGCCGGCGCTCTCCATGACGAGGAGGGGGTAGTTCACCCTCGGGGCTGAGGGTATGTACCAGTAGCTATGTGTTTGATCTCTCTCTCTCTCTCTCGTGTTCTCTCTATGGCACGATTTTGATGTATCACGAGCTTTGCTATTATAGTTGGATCTTATGATGTTTCTCCCCCTCTACTCTCTTGTGATGAATTGAGTTTTCCTCTTCAAGTTATCTTGTCGGATTGAGTCTTTAAGGATTTGAGAACACTTGATGTATGTCTTGCCGCATGATCTCTGTGGTGACAATGGGATATCACGTGATCCACTTGATGTATGTTTTGGTGATCAACTTGCGGGTTCCGCCCATGAACCTATGCATAGGGGTTGGCACATGTTTTCATATTGACTCTCCGGTAGAAACTTTGGGTCACTCTTTGAAGTACTTTGTGTTGGTTGAATAGATGAATCTGAGATTGTGTGATGCATATCGTATAATCATGCCCACGGATACTTGATGTGACAATGGAGTATCTAGGTGACATTAGGGTTTTGGTTGATTTATGTCTTAAGGTGTTATTCTAGTACGAACTCTTGAATAGATTGATCCGAAAGAATAATTTTGAGGTGGTTTCGTACCCTACCATAATCTCTTCATTTGTTCTCCGCTATTAGTGGCTTTGGAGTGACTCTTTGTTGCATGTTGAGGGATTGTTCTATGATCTATCTATGTTATTATTGTTGAGAGAATTTGCACTAGTGAAAGTATGAACCCTAGGCCTTGTTTCCTATCATTGCAATACCGTTTACACTCACTTTTATCATTAGTTACCTTGCTGTTTTTATATTTTCAGATTACAAAAACCTATATCTACCATCCATATTGCACTTGTAACACCATCTCTTCGCCGAACTAGTGCACCTATACAATTTACCATTGTATTGGGTGTGTTGGGGACACAAGAGACTCTTTGTTATTTGGTTGGAGGGTTGTTTGAGAGAGACCATCTTCATCCTACGCCTCCCACAGATTGATAAACCTTAGGTCATCCACTTGAGGGAAATTTGCTACTCTCCTACAAACCTGTGCACTTGCAGGCCCAATAACGTCTACAAGAAGAAGGTTGTGTAGTAGACATCAAGCTCTTTTCTGGCGCCGTGGCCGGGGAGGCTAGGTAAGCGGCACTCACACCCCGTCAACTAAGCTCTTTTCTGGCGCCGTTGCCGGGGAGGTGAGTGCTTGAAGGTATATCTTTAGATCTTGCAATCAAATCTTTTTGTTTCTTGTTTTATCAATAGTTTATAAAGAAAACTACAAAAAAATGGAGTTAAGTTTGTCTCATACGCTTCGTCTTTTTAATATCTTTCGTGAGTATGATGGAAAGGAAAATTGTGCTCAAGTGCTAGAAGAAGAATGCATTAAAATGCTTGGTACTAAATCTTTGAATGATGAGCATGATTGCAATGTTGTTGTTGGGGAACGTAGTAATTTCAAAAAATTTCCTACGCACATGCAAGATCATGGTGATGATATAGCAACGAGAGGGGAGAGTGTATGTCCACGTAGCCTCGTAGACCGTAAGCGGAAGCGTTATGACAACGCGGTTGATGTAGTCGTACGTCTTCATGATCCGACCGATCCAAGTACCGAACGTACGGCACCTCCGAGTTCAGCACACGCTCAGCTCGATGACGATCCCCGGCCCGATCCAGCAAAGCATCGGGATGAGTTCCACAAGACGACGGCATGGTGACGATCTTGATGTTCTATCGCGCAGGGCTTTCGCTAAGCTTCGCAACGATATGACCGAGGTGGAATATGGTGAAAGGGGCACCGCACACGGCTAAGGAACGATCCGTAGATCAACTTGTGTGTCTATGGGGTGCCCCTGCCCCGTATATAAAGGAGGGAGGAGGAGGAGGCCGCCCTCTACTATGGCGCGCCATGGGGAGTCCTACTCCCACCGAGTAGGATTCCCTTCCTAGTCTAACTAGGAGTCCTTCCATGTATTAGGAGTAGGAGACAAGGAAGGGAAGAGAGAAGGAAGGAAGGAGGGGTGCGGCCTCCCCTAGTCCACCCGGACTAGGCCATGGGGCGCGCAGCCTGCCCTAGGCAGCCCTCTCTCTCCCCTGCAGGCCCAATAAGGCCCAATACTTCTCCCGACGAATTCCTGTAACTCTCCCAGACTCAAAAATACCGAATCACTCGAACCTTTCCGAACTCCGAATATAGTCGTCCAATATATCGATCTTTACGCCTAGACCATTTCGAGACTCCTCGTCATGTCCCCGATCTCATCCGGGACTCAACTCCTTCGGTACATCAAAACTCATAAACTCATAACATAACCGCCATCGAAACCTTAAGCGTGCGGACCCTACGGGTTCGAGAACTATGTAGACATGACCTAGAACTATTCTTGGTCAATAACCAATAGCGGGACCTGGATGCCCATATTGGCTCCTACATATTCTACGAAGATCTTTATCGGTCAAACCGCATAACAACATACGTTGTTCCCTTTGTCATCGGTATGTTACTTGCCCGAGATTTGATCGTCGGTATCCAATACCTAGTTCAATCTCGTTACCGGCAAGTCTCTTTACTCGTTCCGTAATATATCATCTTATAACTAACTCATTAGTTACATGCTTGCAAGGCTTAGGTGATGAGCATTACCGAGAGGGCCCAGAGATACCTCTCCGACAATCGGAGTGACAAATCCTAATCTCGAATTATGCCAACCCAACATGTACCTTCGGAAACACTTGTAGAGCACCTTTATAATCACCCAGTTATGTTGTGACGTTTGGTAGCACACAAAGTGTTCCTCCGGTAAACGGGAGTTGCATAATCTCATAGTCATAGGAACATGTATAAGTCATGAAGGAAGCAATAGAAACATACTAAACGATCAAGTGCTAAGCTAACGGAATGGGTCAAGTCAATCACATCATTCTCCTAATGATGTGATCTCGTTAATCAAATGACAACTCTTTTGTCCATGGCTAGTAAACATAACCATTTCTGATAAACGAGCTAGTGAAGTAGAGGCATACTAGTGACACTATGTTTGTCTATGTATTCACACATGTATTATGTTTCCGGTTAATACAATTCTAGCATGAATAATAAACATTTATCATGAAATAAGGAAATAAATAATAACTTTATTATTGCCTCTAGGGCATATTTCCTTCAGTCTCCCACTTGCACTAGAGTCAATAATCTAGTTCACATCGCTATGTGATTTAACACCAATATTCATATCTCAGATATGATTAACACCCATAGTTCACATCGTCATGTGACCAACACTCGAAGGGTTTACTAGAGTCAATAATCTAGTTCACATCGCTATGTGATTAACACCCAAAGACTACTAAGGTGTGATCATGTTTTGCTCGTGAGAGAAGCTTAGTCAACGGTCTGGCATCACATTCGTGAGCCGTATGTATTTTGCAAATATTCTATGTCTACAATGCTCTGCACGGAGCTACTCTAGCTAATTGCTCCCACTTTCAATATGTATCCAGATTGAGACTTAGAGTCATCTGGATTGGTGTGAAAACTTGCACCGAGGTAACTTTTACGACGGGCTCTTTTTATCACCTCCATAATCGAGAAATATTTCCTTAGTCCTCACTAAGGATATTCTTGACCAATGTCCAGTGATCTACTCCTAGATCACTATTGTACTCCCTTGTCAAATACAGAGCAAGGTATACAATAGGTCTGGTACATAGCATAGCATACTTTATAGAACCTATGACTGAGGCATAAGGAATGACTTTTCATTCTCTTTCTATTTTCTGCTGTGGTCAGGATTTGAGTCTTACTCAATTTTATACCTTTGCAACACAGGCAAGAACTCTTTCTTTGACTGTTCCATTTTGAACTATTTCAAAATCTTGCCAAGGTATGTACTCATTGAAAATCTTATCAAGCGTCTTGATCCATCTCAATAGATCTTGATGCTCAATATGTAAGTAGCTTTTATCGAGGTCTTTTCTTTTAAAGAACTCCTTTAAAACACTCCTTTATGCTTTGCAAAAAATTCTACATCATTTCGATCAACAATATGTCACTCACATATACTAATCGAAAGGTCAGAGTGCTCCCACTCACTTTATTGTAAATACAGGCTTCATCATAAGTCCATATAAAACTATATGCTTTGATCAACTTATCAAAGCGTATATTCCAACTCCGAGATGCTTGCACCAGTCCATAGATGGATCATTGGAGCTTGCATATTTTGTTAGCACCTTTAGGATTGACAAAACCTTCGGTTGCATCATATACAACTCTTCTTTTATAAATCCATTAAGGAATGCAGTTTTGACATCCATTTGCCGATTTCATAAAATGTGGCAATTGCTAACATGATTCGCATGACTTAAGCATCGATACGAGTGAGAAAATCTCATCATATTCAACACCTTGAACTTGTTGAAAACTTTTCGCAACAAGTCGAGCTTGGTAGATAGTAATACTACTATCGCGTGCCGTCTTCCTCTTGAAGATCCATTCATTTAACATGGCTTGTCGATCATCGAGCAAGTCAATCAAAGTCCATACTTTGTTCTCATACATGGATCATATCTCAGATTTTATGGCCTCGAGCCATTTCGCGGAATCTGGGCTCATCATCGCTTCCTCATAGTTCGTAGGTTCATCATGGTCTAGTAACATGACTTCCAGAGCATGATTACTACACCACCGTGTGAATCTTACTCGAAGACCTACGAGGTTCTCAGAGTAACTTGATCTGAAGTTTCATGATCATCATCATTAGCTTCCTCACTAGTTGGTGTAGGAATCACTGGAACTGATTTCCGTGATGAACTACTTTCCAATTCTGGAGAAGGTACAAATTACCTTTTCAAGCTCTACTTTCCTCCCATTCACTTCTTTCGAGAGAAACTCCTTCTCTAGAAAGGATCCATTTTAGCAACGAATGATTTGCCTTTGGATCTGTGATAGAAGGTGTACCCAATAGTTACCTTTGGGTATTCTATGAAGACGCACTTCTCCGATTTGGGTTTGAGCTTATCAGGATGAAACTTTTTCACATAAGCATCGCAGGCCCAAACTTTAAGAAACGACAACTTGGGTTTCTTACTAAACCACAGTTCATATGGTGTCGTCTCAACGGATTTAGATGGTGCCCTTTTAACGTGAATGCAGCTGTCTCTAATGCATAACCCAAAAACGATAGTGGTAAACCAATAAGAAACATCATAGATCGCACCATATCTAGTAAAGTACGATTACGACGTTCGGACACACCATTACATTGTGGTGTTCCAGGTGGCGTGAGTTTGTGAAACTATTCCACATTGTTTTAATTGAAAAACAAACTCGTAACTCAAATATTCGTCTCCATGATCAGATCGCAGAAACTTTGTTTTCTTGTTACGATGATTTTCCACTTCACTCTAAAATTCTTTGAACCTTTCAACTATTTCAGACTTATGTTTCATCAAGTAGATATACCCATGTCTGCTCAAATCATCTTGTGAAGGTCAGAAAATAATGATACTTGCCACGAGCCTTCATACTCATTGGTCTGCATACATCAGTATGTATTATTTCCAATAAGTCGGTAGTTCGTTCCATTGTTCCGAAGAACGGAGTTTTAGTCATCTTGCCCAAAAGGCACGGTTCGCAAGCATCAAATGATTCATAACCAAGTGATTCCAAAATCCATCTTTATGGAGTTTCTTCATGCGCTTTACAATCGATATGACCCAAATGGCGATGCCACAAATAAGTTGCACTATCATGATTAACTTTGCATCTTTTGGCCTCAATATTATGAATATGTGTATCACTACGATCGAGATCCAACAAACTATTTTCATTGGGTGTATGACCATTGAAGGTTTTATTCATGTAAATAGAACAACAATTATTCTCTGATTTTAAATGAATAACCGTATTGCAATAAACACGATCAAATCATATTCATGCTTAACGCAAATGCCAAATAACATTTATTTAGGTTTAACACTAATCCCAAAAGTATATGGAGTGTGCGATGATGATCATATCAATCTTGGAACTACTTCCAACACTCATCGTCACTTTCCCTTCAACTAGTCTCTGTTTATTCTGTAACTCCTGTTCCGAGTTACTAATCTTAGCAACCAAACAAGTATCAAATACTCAGGGGCTACTATAAATACTAGTAAGGCACACATCAATAATCTGTATATCAAATATACCCTTGTTCACTTTGCCATCCTTCTTATCCACCAAATATTCGTGGCATTTCGCTTCAAAGGACCCTTTCCTTTGCAGTGTAAACACTCAGTTTTAGGCTATGGTCCAGCTTTGGGCTTCTTCTCAGGAGTGACAACTTGCTTGTCTTTCCACTTGAAGTTGCCTTTCTTTCCCTTTGCCCTTCTCTTGAAACTAGTGGTCTTGTCAATCATCAACACTTGATGGTCTTTTCTTGATTTCTACCTTCGTCGATTTCAACATCACGAAGAGCTCGGGAATCGTTCTCGTCATCCCTTGCATACTATAGTTCATCACGAAGTTCTAGTAACTTAGTGATGGTGACTAGAGAATTCATCAATCACTATCTTATCCGGAAGATTAACTCCCACTTGATTCAAGCGATTGAAGTACCTGCACAATCTGAGCACATTCTCACTAGTTGAGCGATTCTCCTCCATCTTTTAGCTTTAGAACTTGTTGGAGACTTCATATCTCTCAACTCGGTATTTGCCGGAAATATTAACTTCAACTCTGGAACATCTCATATGGTCCATGACATTCAAAACGCCTTTGAAGTCCCGATTCTAAGCCGCTTTTAAGCATGGTGCACTAAACTATCAAGTAGTCATCCTTTTGAGCTAGCCAAACGCTCATAACGTCGCATCTCGCTCCCGCAATAGGTTTATCACCTAGCGTGCATTAAGGACATAATTCTTACGTGCAACAATGAGGATAAACCTCGGATCACGGATCCAATCCGCATCATTGCTACTAACATCTTTCAACACAATTTTCTAGGAACATATCAAAATAAACATATGAAAACAACAACGCAAGCTATTGATCTTACAACATAATTTGCAAAATACTACCAGACTAAGTTCATGATAAATTTAAGTTCAATTAATCATATTACTTAAGAACTCCCACTTAGATGACATCTCTAGTCATCTAAGTGATCACGTGATCCAAATCAACTAAACCATAACCGATCATCACGTGAGATGGAGTAGTTTTCAATGGTGAGCATCATTATGTTGATCATATCTACTATATGATTCACGCCGACCTTTCGGTCTCCGTGTTCGAGGCCATATCTCGCATATGCTAGGCTCGTCAAGTTTAACTCGAGTATTCCGCGTGTGCAAAACTGGCTTGCACCCGTTGTAGATGGACGAGAGCTTATCACACCCGATCATCACGTGGTGTCTGGGCACGACGAACTTTGGCAACGGTGCATACTCAGGGAGAGCACTTCTTGATAATTAGTGAGAGATCATCTTAAAATGCTACCGTCAATCAAAGCAAGAATAAGATGTATAACAGATAAACATCATATGCAATCAAAATATGTGACATGATATGGCCATGATCATCTTGCGCCTTTGATCTCCATCTCCAAAGTACTGTCATGATCTTCATCATCTTGATCTATATCAATGTGTCATCACATGGTCGTCTCACCAACTATTGCTCTTGCAACTATTTGGCACTTGCATCTTATGCAACAAAGAGACAACCATAGAGCTTCTACCAGTTGCCGATAACTTCAACAAAACATGATCATCTTATACAACAACTTATATCTCATCACGTCTTGACCATATCACATCACAACATGCCCTGCAAAAACAAGTTAGACGTCCTCTACTTTGTTGTTGCAAATTTTACGTGGCTACTAGGGGCTTAGCAAGAACCGTTCTCACCTATGCATCAAAACCACAACGATAGTTTGTCAAATAGACTCCGTTTTAACCTTCGCAAGGACCGGGCGTAGCCACACTCGGTTCAACTAAAGTTGGAAACCGACACCGCCAGCCACCGTGCAAAGCACGCCGGTAGAACCAGTCTCGCGTAAGCGTACGCGTAATGTCGGTCCGGGCCGCTTCATCCAACAATACCGCTGAACCAAAGTATGACATGCTGGTAGGTAGTATGACTTATATCGTCCACAACTCACTTGTGTTCTACTCGTGCATATAACATCAACGCATAAAACCTAGGCTCGGATGCCACTGTTGGGGAACGTAGTAATTTCAAAAATTTTCCTACGCACATGCAAGATCATGGAGATGATATAGCAACGAGAGGGGAGAGTGTATGTCCACGTACCCTCGTAGACCGTAAGCGGAAGCGTTATGACAACGCGGTTGATGTAGTCGTACGTCTTCACGATCCGACCGATCCAAGTACCGAACGTACGGCACCTCCGAGTTCAGCACACGTTCAGCTCGATGACGATCCTCGGGCTCCAATCCAGCAAAGCGTCGGGGATGAGTTCCGTCAGCACGACGGCGTGGTGACGATCTTGATGTTCTACCGGCGCAGGGCTTCGCCTAAGCTTCGCGACGATATGACCGAGGTGGAATATGGTGGAAGGGGGCACCGCACACGGCTAAGGAACGATCCGTAGATCAACTTGTGTGTCTATGGGGTGCCCCCTGCCCCCGTTGTCAGGACCCCGACTCAATGCCACATAGATCTAGCATGTAACACCTCATATCACTTTGCGGCCTCACGCACGGTATCCCCACGGGTGTCGCCTTACCTTTGCCCGGGACCGTTTGTGCCTTTTGGCACACGATATGATAGTGTCGCTAGCATCCATATGATAAGGAGCCCGGCTGACATGGCTAGTCGTAAACCGAAGTGGCACAAACTTACAGGACAGTCATCCATGACCCAAAGATCGAACGTGTCGGTCATCACGAGTGAATCCAGGCTGTAGCACTGGGCTAGCAGACTCGTGAACCGGGCTGTAGCGGCTAACAGACTCGGTATTCATCGCGTGACATTTCCCGAAGGGATGTACACAGAACGAAGAAGGACACATGCCGGCCAGCCTAAGTGTTCCGGAGCAGTAGCAAGCTACCATGGCTCGGTGGAAACACTAGGAGACATTTCCCGGTAAGAGAGGCTACTAAGGATAAACAACTAGATAGTCAGATCCCACACATACCAAGCATTTCAATAACATACACACAATATGCTCGATATGTGCAAATACAACATGGCATCACAACATGACTCTACGACTCAAGTATTTTATTCAATAGGCTCCGAGGAGCGAGACATTACAAACAAGGGTCTCAAGACCCAACATTCAGAGCATACAAATCATAGCACAAGCGGAAGCTTAGCATGTCTGAGTACAGACATCTACAAATGAAAAAGGCTGAAAAGCCTGACTATCTACTAGATCCTGCCGAGGGCACAAGACCGTAGCTAAGGTAACAAGCTAAACGTCGAAGTCCAAGCGGAACTACTAGCGAGACGGAAGTCTCTCTGCAAAAACATAAAATAGGCAAACGTGAGTACAAATGTACCCAGCAAGACTTACATCAGAACTAACTACATATGCATCATTATCAACAAAGGGGTGGTGGAGTTTAACTGCAGCAAGCCAGCTTTGACTCGGTGGCTATCCCGAACTACGATTTGCAATGTAACTCTTTTGAGGTGGCGCACACGAGTCCACATATTCACCATATCAATACACCACTATGGATCCGCTGCCGCCTCCCTCACGAGAACGCCATCCATAGCACTCACGCTTATCTTGCGTATTTTAGAGTATCCACTTTCGCTTGTCTATGAACTGCATAAGGGTCCAAGTTTCCATATCCGAGGAATCCGCTATTCAATAGATAATGATAACCCCGCAGGGTGTACTTCTTCACACACGCTCTCGCCACTTATCGCCTCAGACACGCCATGTACCTCGGCAACCTTCAAGCGGAAACCGGCGAGGGAGTCGGCCACGACCTACCTAAACACTCAAGTCTCTCGTCCGGGTTTATCGCCTATTCGGTTCCATCCGCAAGGAGATCCGCCGGGTGTCGCCACGGCCCCAAACGATGTGAGCAGGGTTCCCAAGCCCACCATCCGGTGCCACTTGGTACACCGTACATCAGTGTTTAGTCTGTCCCAAGCCCACCTCTACCGGGTGCCACTTGGTAGACTACTAACACTACCTACAAACACCAGAAACTAGTTGCAACTCCTGGACAGAGAACAAGGGTGATTAAGAAGCCGAGAGGGGCCGAGTTACGGAACCCAATGTGTGGTAGTAACTGTTCATGGATCACAAACACGTAACTCAGTTCCGAGGACGGCTGCAATGAGACAACCCACCATGTACTCCTACATGGCCTCTCACCGCTACCTTTACCAAATCGTGTTCACACGCTTAGCTCTCAACAGTAGGACATGTTCACACACCTCTGAATCATCCCAGATGAATCAGACTTGACACAACTCTAAGCAATAGCAGGCATGACAAACAAGCATGAATGAGTAGGCACAACAGGGCTCAAACAACTCCTACTCATGCTAGTGGGTTTCATCTATTTACTGTGGCAATGACAGGTCATGCAGAGGATAAAGGGGTTCAACTACCGCAACAAGTAACAGATGAATCATTGTTGTCCTAATGCAGTAAAAGAGAGCAGGAGCAAGAGAGTGGGATTGTATCGGAATGAACAAGGGGGTTTTGCTTGCCTGGCACTTCTGAAGATAATATAGCTCTTCATCGGTGTCATCGAACTCATCGTTGGAACATCGTCTACCGAGAGGGGACAAATACCGGCAAACAAAGAGGGACACAATCAATGCAATGCAACAAATATGATGCATGATAATGTCATGGCAATATGCTGTTGATTGAGCTAATGCAACTAGCAACCAGATTAAATGAAGCTGGTTTGAACCAAAGATTCAAATTCAACTCCATATGTGATTATTTAAATGCCATTCACTTAGTTTGTCCTAAACAGCAGCCATAAGTTGTTCTAACATGCATGAAAATGGTACAGATGGATGGATTGGATTTTTCTGATAATTTTCATATATAAATTATTTCAATCTGAGCTACGGTTGAATTTCTATGGTTTTAGAAGTTTATACTATTTTCTCGAATTTCAATTATTTTAAATCCAGAAATCAAATCTTCACACGAGATGATGTCAAAGTGACGTCAGCAGGTCAA
This sequence comes from Aegilops speltoides, assembly GCA_021437245.1. Classification (NCBI taxonomy): domain Eukaryota; kingdom Viridiplantae; phylum Streptophyta; class Magnoliopsida; order Poales; family Poaceae; genus Aegilops; species Aegilops speltoides. The sequence continues at coordinate 276,995,981 of CM038144.1, forward strand.
CGGGTCGGTCCAGGTAAAACCTGACCTGTGGGACCCATATGTCAGTGTCTGACCAACTAACCTAAGTTAATTAGTACTAATCTAATCCTAATCCAGCTTAGTTATGGCCCCTGGCCCACATGTCAGTATCAGCGGGCTAATTAAGTTTAATTAACACTTAACTAAAATTAGCTGGGGCCTCCCACTTGTCATTGACCCAGGGGAGGTCAAACCATCAGGTCAAACATGCCGGCGTTTAGCCGCCGGCGGCAGCAGACGCGGCGGGGCACTCGGGCACGGGCTGTGGTGCCCCGTTTGCGGCGTGGCTGGGCTCGTTAGAGAGCCCAGACCAGCGCGCGTCGAGTGGTGGAGCCAGCCGGGCCTGGGACGACCGGAGGCGATGGCGGGGAGCTCAGTTGCGGCCGCCGGAGTTCGGGCGTGGGCGGCCGCGTGGTTCCAGTGCATGGGGGAGCTAGCTAGGGGTTGCGTTGGACTCGCCGTTGCTCCAGGAGCACGCCGAAGGCTCAAGCTCGAGCGGAGACGCACGGTGGCTGCGAGAGCAACGACCATGGCGGACGGCGGCGCTCGGGTACGGCGGCTGGCATAGCTAGAGGATAGGAACAAGCTCGGGGAGGAGGGGGAAAGACGGAGGATCTCACAGCGCATCGGGTGGGGTCATCGACGAGCTCGGGGGCGCACGGGTGACGGCGAATCGGCGGCGACCATCGGCGGCGGTCGAGGACGAAGACGATGGCATGGAGGCGATGCAGAGCTTCCCGAGGGGCTTGGCTCAGTGGGGAGGAAGAGGAGGTCGAGGCGGAGCTCCTGAGCTCAGTGGATGGGCGAGGGGTGGCCGGTGGCTGCGGCAATCGGCGTCGGCGGCGACGAGCTCCGCTCGGTGGCTGCGTGCGAGAAACAGAGGAGGGGGGGGGAGGAGAAGAGAGTGAGAGAAGGGTCGGGGGGTCGCGTGGCATCGTCTAGAGCCGTCCAGAGCGAGCAGGCAGGCTGGAGGTGGCCGGGCGCGTGCCGGCGGGCGTCGGCCACGCTGCCCAATCCTTCCGTGTGAGCCGAAGAAGACAAGGGGGGGAGAGATGGGCTGGCCAACAGTGTTGGGCCATCCAGGTGGGCTTCGGTGAGCGCCAGGTAAGTTTTCCCAGGTTAGTTCTCTCTCTCTCTTGTTTCATTTAGTTTTCTTTTCTATTTTTCTGTAAATGTTGGGCTTTATTAAAAATACCAGAACCTATTCAAAAATCATGTAACTGCTTGAGAGAACTGTTTGGAATATTTCCAACAGCCATCATTTCAGTTCATGATTATTTGAGCATTTAAATTATTTATAGCATTTAAATGCCCAAATTCAAATACTTTATGAATTAATTCAAAAATCCAAAATGGACCTAGAAATTTGTGCACCATTTTTGGCAGAGGTTTTAAACCAATCCAAAAACGATGAACTTTTCTGAAGGGCTTTCTGGGTTCATGGAAAATATTTTTATATTGATCCTAATTGCATTTCATTTGGTGCCAGGGTTTGTCATCCCCATTTCAAGTTAAATAAAATTTAAACATGATGCACACATGAAGCTAGCCTAGTGCAATACCAGAAGCTAGGGATGTGACAACTCGCCCCCACTAAACAAGAATCTCGCCTCGAGATTCAAGCGTAGGGTAGGATGAAGGGGGAACGCAAACTAACATAATCTTCATGATCCAGGTGGCACTTTATAAGAACGTTGAATCGATCACCATCTTTGGCTCGACGTCTTCCTCTGAGAACTCCAACTAACATGACTAGAAGAGGAAAGGAAAACTCTAGAAGAATCGATCTTCTCGAAGACCGAACAACTCAGGATCAGCTCATGGGGTGAGATATTGACATATATCTCGAGTTGAGACACGAAGCATACATCTGAAGAAATGGAGTGAGACAGGTGACGAGGGTTCACTAGGTAGACAACAATTTCACACTTTAAAAGGTGGTGAACAGTTGACAACGTAGCGAGGAGTTGAGTTGCCATGATGCCACAGCGGAACATCCTGGAGGAGGGAGATTCGTAGAACTATTCCCTTAAGTGGCAAAAGAATTACTTTTGATACAGAGATCATTGAAACTCTTAATACCAGCCTAAGGCAAATCACAATCGATTGGTTGAAAAAGTTCGAATAAAAGACATACTCATACTAGAATGGATGATGTGGACTACCTTGTTGAAGACAACGCAATGGATGACTTTTGCTTATCACCGGAAATGGATGGGACTCATGGCGGGTCCACTTTTGAGGATGATCCTAGACATCGATTACTGAGAGGGGCAGTCCATGGAAATTGGCACAATGGGGTGCAAGCTGGGAACAACATGCAAATGTTGGAAGTGTTCCAACCATCATATCTGCCTGAGATTCAGATCTGGTTGGTGTCAGGATATTCCAGGCTCATCAAGTCTAGAAAGAAAATGAAGGTTTGCAACACAAGTCGACGAGATGACATTGCGAGATTCTCGGGGAGTGAACTACGATAGCAAGCTCCAAAACATGAGCTGGTTCTGCTACATACATGTGAACACGCTGTCCCAAACAAGCATGGCCACATAGTAGTCTTATAATAAAATGCTACCGAGTTCAGGTGGGGAACCATCTTTGAGGATATCGAAGTCCTTGTGCACTTATCGATGAACTACTTATCCTTGAACAAATCAATCAGTGGCTTGGTGTGCTAGAGAATTCATATGGAATGAAGATGATCAGTCTAACAGACCACGGAATACTTCGCATGTGCATGACTGACTTGGGATGATTCCAGAGGAAACAAAACAATCTTTCTCGAACTCATGGCGGCAACTTGCACCAAATGCACATGAATTAGAGGAGATCACTTCTTTCATTCGAACATATGCTCCATGAGCGGGTCATGAAGATAATGCTTATAAAAGTTTCCAATACTAGCTGGATGTTCAACAAAATCATGGAGGAGATAAGGATGTTGTCGATGGGCTCAACAACAATTCATCCAGATTCCCATATCACTGGACTTCGCCATCATGTGAACACGGTGATAGTATTGGTCAGACCAAAAAATGTAATGGTGTATGTTCGAGGGATCAACCACGAGTAAGACAACATTATGAACATCATTGGTTCTGATTTGATTTGACGATAGCCCATACTCAAATCAAAGATTGGGTAAGATGATAGGTCCATAAACTGATCACGGGGGTCAATAGATGAAAATACCATCTTTCTTCAACACACATACAAGATATCCCTTGGAATGAACTGAGTTGGACAAGCTTTCATCTTCCAACTCTCCAAGTTGCTGTTCAGCTTAACCAACTAGCTCAGGGGTATCCAACCAGATTCTTGGAGAAGGGGTGGTTTATAGGGAAACCAACCTGATCACGAGCTCAACATAGCGGTCAGGTGACATCCTGGTGATACCTCCGAGAAGACATTCGGAGAATCACGAACCACCGGTATGTTACTAAGCTCGAGAACAATCTTGCTTTTGAGGGCAAGATGATATGATCAAAAAAAATGAGGGGTTGACACAATCCTAACTCATTGATCGAAGAGTGCACCAGGAAATATGGAGTAGGTAGCACAATCAATCTTAGAATGATGATTCAAAAATCAACACGCTAAGAATGAGGTTATCGTCCATTTAACTACCAAGCAACGGAGTTGCCAGCAGTATTGATTTCACACATCATAGTTCACTGTCAAGATTCGGTTGCAACAACACGTAAACCGAGAAATAAAAATGATGGCGAGAAGTATCACCGTGTCAAGAATTCATAAGAGGTGGTGCAATTCTCATGACAATCGACATAAGGAAGGTAATACTTCAAGGTAGAAACGCACGGAAGCTGGATTGGCATTTTGATCTGCGAATTACAACTGCTTTGACCCAATCCTGGATATGGATGAGGTTCTGGAGTTTGTTTCTCCTAGTCATCCTGGAATAGAATGGCTTGACGGACCACAAGGGTAATAGGCATCGATGAACGAATGCACGCATATTCTTGACTATCAATTGATAGACGAGAGTCGGAATACAATTAAAGAGGGACAACCCAAGAGAACATATGATTTTCTGAGTTGTGGATGCATGGATTAGCATGTCGAGCGAGTTCAACATATTTCTTCCAGATAACCCATGCGAAAGGTTGAACCGCAGAGTCACAATATAGAGAGAAGAACTCATCAAGAGCACTCGTTGTGATCTTTTGGTTCAAAGAACTTCGCCATAAGCGGTTCATAGTATTTGGAAGAAGGAAATACCACGAACCTCGAGGACTATCGCAAGGTTACTAATAACCTAAAGGAACTAGCAAACACTATCAACATGAGGTAAGTGGGATGAATCTCGGGTTCAAAAAACCCGGAGTAGAATACCTATTACTAAATGGCATCACGGGATGCTTTCGAGAATGAAGGCCAGAATCATCACGCTGGGGCACAAATCATGGCTAGATTACTAGATGATCCCCTAAGGCACCTAGGGTCATAATAATAATTCCAACATATATGTCGAGGTAATAGAATACCTCAACTCAGCAATTAGGGTGATTAACCTGGCCAAAAAGGACATCAGGAACGGGAGGAAGGGATTTGCAAATGCATCGATCGTTTAGAAACACGATGACTCGAGACAAGATAACGGCTGTAAATGCTCAAAAGAATTAAGACATGCTACAAAAATGGTGGCATAACCACTCGATCATCACAATATCAAGATTACGAGATCAAATAACAACACACGTAAGTGGTAGGAACTGAATCGGGCTTGAATCCAACAATCCTATAAGTCTATGGATTAGTAACACGTCATCCTGATAGATAGATGAGAAGGCCTAGTTCTTAATCCCCATAGAAGAGAAGAGATTGACTCAGATCAGAAGGCCATGAGGTATAAGGAGTAAAAAGAGCCTTACGTTCCATCCCACAATCAATTCCCCTACATATAACTAAAGCATTTATAGACTCAACTTCACCAGTTTGGCTTGGTAATCCTCAGCAATCAAGCTCGATACCAAAGCTGTCAGACCCGACTCAATGCCACATAGATCTAGCATGTAACACCTCATATCACTTTGCGGCCTCACGCACGGTATCCCCACGGTGTCGCCTTACCTTTGCCGGGACCGTTTGTGCCTTTTGGCACACGATATGATAGTGTCGCTAGCATCCATATGATAAGGAGCCCGGCTGACATGGCTAGTCGTAAACCCAAAGTGGCACAAACTTACAGGACAGCATCCATGACCCAAAGATCGAACGTGTCGGTCATCACGAGTGAATCCAAGCTGTAGCACTGGGCTAGCAGACTCGGTGAACCGGGCAGTAGCAGCTAACAGACTCGGTATTCATCGCGTGACATTTCCCCGAAGGGACAGACACAGGAACGAAGAAGGACACATGCCGGCCAGCCTAAGTGTTCCGGAGCAGTAGCAAGCTACCATGGCTCGGTGGAAACACTAGGAAACATTTCCCGGTAAGAGAGGCTACTAAGGATAAATAACTAGATAGTCAGATCCCACACATACCAAGCATTTCAATAACATACACACAATATGCTCGATATGTGCAAATACAACATGGCATCACAACATGACTCTACGACTCAAGTATTTTATTCAATAGGCTCCGAGGAGCGAGACATTACAAACAAGGGTCTCAAGACCCAACATTCAGAGCATACAAATCATAGCACAAGCGGAAGCTTAGCATGTCTGAGTACAGACATCTACAAATGAAAAAGGCTGAAAAGCCTGACTATCTACTAGATCCTGCCGAGGGCACAAGATCGTAGCTGAGGTAACAAGCTAAACGTCGAAGTCCAAGCGGAACTACTAGCGAGACGGAAGTCTCTCTGCAAAAACATAAAATAGGCAAACGTGAGTACAAATGTACCCAAAGAAGACTTACATCGAACTAACTACATATGCATCATTATCAACAAAGGGGTGGTGGAGTTTAACTGCAACAAGCCAGCTTTGACTCGGTGGCTATCCCGAACTACGATCGCAATGTAACTCTTTTGAGGTGGCACACGAGTCCACATATTCACCATATAAATACACCACTATGGATCCGTTGCCGTCTCCCCACGAGAACGCCATCCATAGCACTCACGCTTATCTTGCGTATTTTAGAGTATCCACTTTCGCTTGTCTATGAACTGCATAAGGGTCCAAGTTTCCATATCCGAGGAATCCGTCTATTCAATAGATAATGATAACCCTGCAGGGTGTACTTCTTCACACACGCTCTCACCACTTATCGCCTCAGACACGCCATGTACCTCGGCAACCTTCAAGCGGAACCGGCGAGGGAGTCGGCCACGACCTACCTAAACACTCAAGTCTCGTCCGGTTTATCGCCTATTCGGGTTCCATCTGCAAGGAGATCCGCCGGGTGTCGCCACGGCCCCAAACGATGTGAGCAGGGTTCCCAAGCCCACCATCCGGTGCCACTTGTTACACCATGCCATCAGCCTAGTCATCCCAAGCCCACATGCATCGGTGCCACTTGGTAGACTACTAACACTACCTACAAACACCGTAAACTAGTTGCAACTCCCGGACAGAGAACAAGGGTGATTAAGAAGCCGAGAGGGCCGAAAGTTACGGAACCCAATGTGTGGTAGTAACTGTTCATGGATCACAAACACAGAACTCAGTTCCTGAGGACGGCTGCAATGAGACAACCCACCATGTACTCCTACATGGCCTCTCACCGCTACCTTTACCAAATCGTGTTCACACGCTTAGCTCTCAACAGTAGGACATGTTCACACACCTCTGAATCATCCCAGATGAATCAGACTTGACACAACTCTAAGCAATAGCAGGCATGACAAACAAGCATGAATGAGTAGGCACAACAGGGCTCAAACAACTCCTACTCATGCTAGTGGGTTTCATCTATTTACTGTGGCAATGACAGGTCATGCAGAGGATAAAGGGGTTCAACTACCGCAGCAAGTAACAGATGAATCGTTGTTGTCCTAATGCAGTAAAAGAGAGCAGGAGCAAGAGAGTGGGATTGTATCGGAATGAACAAGGGGGTTTTGCTTGCCTGGCACTTCTGAAGATAATATAGCTCTTCATCGGTGTCATCGAACTCATCGTTGGAACATCGTCTACCGAGAGGGGACAAATACCGGCAAACAAAGAGGGACACAATCAATGCAATGCAACAAATATGATGCATGATAATGTCATGGCAATATGCTGTTGATTGAGCTAATGCAACTAGCAACCAGATTAAATGAAGCTGGTTTGAACCAAAGATTCAAATTCAACTCCATATGTGATTATTTAAATGCCATTCACTTAGTTTGTCCTAAACAGCAGCCATAAGTTGTTCTAACATGCATGAAAATGGTACAGATGGATAGATTGGATTTTTCTGATAATTTTTCATATATAAATTATTTCAATCTGAGCTACGGTTGAATTTCTATGGTTTTTAGAAGTTTATACTATTTTCTGGAATTTCTGAATTATTTTAAATCCAGAAATCAAATACTGCGTCAGCATGATGTCAAAGTGACGTCAGCAGGTCAACAGGTCGGTCCAGGTCAAACCTGACCTGTGGGACCCATATGTCAGTGTCTGACCAACTAACCTAAGTTAATTAGTACTAATCTAATCCTAATCCAGCTTAGTTATGGCCCCTGGCCCACATGTCAGTATCAGCGGGCTAATTAAGTTTAATTAACACTTAACTAAAATTAGCTGGGGCCTGGGCCCACTTGTCATTGACCCAGGGGAGGTCAAACCATCAGGTCAAACATGCCGGCGTTTAGCCGCCGGCGGCAGCAGACGCGGCGGGGCACTCGGGCACGGGCTATGGTGCCCCGTTTGCGGCGTGGCTGGGCTCGTTAGAGAGCCCAGACCAGCGCGCGTCGAGTGGTGGAGCCAGCCGGGCCTGGGACGGCCGGAGGCGATGGCGGGGAGCTCAGTTGCGGCCGCCGGAGTTCGGGCGTGGGCGGCCGCGTGGTTCCAGTGCATGGGGGAGCTAGCTAGGGGTTGCGTTGGACTCGCCGTTGCTCTAGGAGCACGCCGAAGGCTCAAGCTCGAGCGGAGCACGGTGGCTGCGAGAGCAACGACCATGGCGGACGGCGGCGCTCGGGTACGGCGGCTGGCATAGCTAGAGGATAGGAACAAGCTCGGGGAGGAGGGGGAAAGACGGAGGATCTCACAGCGCATCGGGTGGGGTCATCGACGAGCTCGGGGGCGCACGGGTGACGGCGAATCGGCGGCGACCATCGGCGGCGGTCGAGGACGAAGACGATGGCATGGAGGCGATGCAGAGCTTCCCGAGGGGCTTGGCTCGGTGGGGAGGAAGAGGGGGTCGAGGCGGAGCTCCTGAGCTCAGCGGATGGGTGAGGGGTGGCCGGTGGCTGCGGCAATCCGCGTCGGCGGCGACGAGCTCCGCTTGGTGGCTGCGTGCGAGAAACAGAGGAGGGGGGGAGGAGCGAAGAGAGTGAGAGAAGGGTCAGGGGGTCGCGTGGCATCGTCTAGAGCCGTCCAGAGCGAGCAGGCAGGCTGGAGGTGGCCGGGCGCGTGCCGGCGGGCGTCGGCCACGCGCGCTCCAGTCCTTCTGGCGTGAGCTGGAAGAAGACAAGGGGGGGAGAGATGGGCTGGCCAACAGTGTTGGGCCATCCAGGTGGGCTTCGGTGAGCGCCAGGTAAGTTTTCCCAGGTTAGTCCTCTCTCTCTCTCTCTTGTTTCATTTAGTTTGCTTTTCTTTTTTTCTGTAAATGTTGGGCTTTATTAAAAATACCAGAACCTATTCAAAAATCATGTAACTGCTTGAGAGAACTGTTTGGAATATTTCCAACAGCCATCATTTCAGTTCATGATTATTTGAGCATTTAAATGCCCAAATTCAAATACTTTATGAATTAATTCAAAAATCCAAAATGGACCTAGAAATATGTGCACCATTTTTGGCAGAGGTTTTAAACCAATCCAAAAACGATGAACTTTTCTGAAGGGCTTTCTGGGTTCATGGAAAATATTTTTATATTGATCCTAATTGCATTTCATTTGGTGCCAGGGTTTGTCATCCCCATTTCAAGTTAAACAAAATTTAAACATGATGCACACATGAAGCTAGCCTAGTGCAATACCAGAAGCTAGGGATGTGACACCCGTATATAAAGGAGGGAGGGAGGAGGAGGCCGGCCCTCTACTATGGCGCGCCATGGGGAGTCCTACTCCCACCGGGAGTAGGATTCCCCCTTTCCTAGTCCAACTAGGAGTCCTTCCATGTATTAGGAGTAGGAGACAAGGAAGGGAAGAGAGAAGGAAGGAAGGACGGGTGCGGCCCTCCCCTAGTCCAATTCGGACTAGGCCATGGGCGCGCGGCCTGCCCTAGGCAGCCCTCTCTCTTCCCTGAGGCCAAATAAGGCCCAATACTTCTCCCGGCGAATTCCGTAACTCTTGGTACTCAAAAATACCGAATCACTCGGAACCTTTCCGAACTCGAATATAGTCGTCCAATATATCGATCTTTACGTCTTGACCATTTCGAGACTCCTCGTCATGTCCCCGATCTCATCCGGGACTCTGAACTCCTTCGGTACATCAAAACTCATAAACTCATAACATAACTGTCATCGAAACCTTAAGCGTGCGGACCCTACGGGTTCGAGAACTATGTAGACATGACCTAGAACTATTCTTGGTCAATAACCAATAGCGGGACCTGGATGCCCATATTGGCTCCTACATATTCTACGAAGATCTTTATCGGTCAAACCGCATAACAACATACGTTGTTCCCTTTGTCATCGGTATGTTACTTGCCCGAGATTTGATCGTCGGTATCCAATACCTAGTTCAATCTCGTTACCGGCAAGTCTCTTTACTCGTTCCGTAATACATCATCTTATAACTAACTCATTAGTTACATGCTTGCAAGGCTTAGGTGATGAGTATTACCGAGAGGGCCCAGAGATACCTCTCCGACAATCGGAGTGACAAATCCTAATCTCGAATTATGCCAACCCAACATGTACCTTCGGAAACACCTGTAGAACACCTTTATAATCACCCAGTTACGTTGTGACGTTTGGTAGCACACAAAGTGTTCCGCCGATAAATGGGAGTTGCATAATCTCATAGTCATAGGAACATGTATAAGTCATGAAGGAAGCAATAGCAACATACTAAACGATCAAGTGCTAAGCTAACGGAATGGGTCAAGTCAATCACATCATTCTCCTAATGATGTGATCTCGTTAATCAAATGACAACTCTTTTGTCCATGGCTAGGAAACATAACCATCTCTGATAAACGAGCTAGTCAAGTAGAGGCATACTAGTGACACTATGTTTGTCTATGTATTCACACATGTATTATGTTTCCGGTTAATACAATTCTAGCATGAATAATAAACATTTATCATGAAATAAGGAAATAAATAATAACTTTATTATTGCCTCTAGGGCATATTTCCTTCAGTTGTTAGTGTGAACTCCTTGAATATCCATGGTACTAATGATGATTGCATTAGTGTCACATCCCTAGCTTCTGGTAATGCCTGGTGTTTTGCATCTTGTTGCATCATGTTTAAATTCTATTTAAGTTGAAATGGGGATTGACTAAACCCTAGCATCAGAAAGAATTCAACTAGGTTCAACTAAAATAATTTCAGTGAATCCAAATGGCTTTAAAAAAATGTTCATCATTTCTGGAAAATGCTAGAAGCAATAACCAGGGGTGTTGCACATTTTTCCATGACATATTTGGTCACCGAATTAAATCATATGTACTTTGCATTTGGGCATTTAAATGCTAGTAAATATTTTAAATGCTCAAATAATTCTGGAAATAAGTGTGGGCTGTTGGCATTAATCTAAACAGAGCCTATGATTATTTTCAGGATTTTTGAAGGTGTCTAACTATTTTAAATAATGCCACAAAAGTACAGAAAATAGAAAACAGTAATTAAAATTAGAAAACAGAGAGAAGAAACTCACTGGCCTCACCCACTGCCCACTGGCGGCCCAAATGGCCGCCCAGCCCACCACCTCTCCTGTCGCCTTCCTCCTCGTGCCAATAGGCGGAGGAGGGACACCGCGACGCCGCCGAAGCTCGCCACGCCACCAGGCTGCGCTGCTGCTACCCTCGACGCTACCGGACGACGCCACGCACCCCGTGACGCTCTCCTCTCCCCGTGCCCCTCTCCTCTCTCTCCCCGAGCGCTCTCCCCCTCCTCTGTTCTCCTCACCGAACGCGGCCGTCGCCACCGACGCCGTTCGCCGTGGCCACCGGCCACCCCACGCCTCCCCGACACGCCCACGAGCTCCGCCTCGACCTCCTCCTCCTCCTCACCGAGCCGGGCGACGCTGGAGGCTGCTGCATCGTCGCCCATGCCGTCTCCCTCACCCCGGTGCCGGAGATCGCCGCCCATAATTCGCCGTCATGAAGCTTTCCCGAGCTCGCCGACCCTCCGCTCGATCCACCGTGAGCTCCTCCCCCGAACCCCCCTCTTCTCCGTCTCGTCTGCATGCCGTAGCGCCATTCCCCACCGTCACCGAAGCTCGCCGCCGCTCGAGCTTGTCGCCGGCGTCGCTCCGGCGACCATTTGGTCACGGCCGTGCAACCGTTGTGCTCCCCGCGACCCGAAGAGCCCCTCCAGCGCCTCAGCTCCCTCGTTTGTGAGCAGCAGCACCGAACCCGACCGCACCCGAGCTCCGGCCGCCGCTCACGAAGCTCGCCGTCGTCGGTTCCGTCCCACCACAGCACGACCTCCACCACTGCTCGACGCGCCAATGAGGGCTCTCAACGAGCCCAAGCACACCTCGAACCGAGCCTCAGGGCTCTTCCCGAGCACCTCCGCCGTCGTCGCCATGGCCGCGGCCTAACTCCGCGAAAGCGCCATCAGCACTAATCTAATGACCCTCGGGTCACTTACATGCGGCCCATGCCTCACTGACACTTTTTAGTTAGGACTAAATTAGCGCTAACAGTCTTGGTTAATTAACTAGGACACTGACATGTGGGGCCCACTGTCAGGTTTGACCCTGGTTAGGCGCCTGTTGACCTGCTGACGTCATGATGATGTCAGGCTGACGCAATTAATAATTTTCTGGATTTAAAATAAATCCAGGAAATTTCAGAAAATGATTTTAACTTCAAAAATTCATAGAAATTCAACCGTAACTCCAAATGAAATAAATTATATATGAAAAATGATCAGAAAAATCCAATCTATCCATCTGTACCATTTTCATGCATGTTAGAACAACTTATAGCTGCTGTTTAGCACAAATCATTTAAATGGCATTTGAAAAATCACATATGGAGTTTGAATTTGAATCTTGTATTCAAACCAACTTAATTTAATCTGTTGCTAATTGCATTAGCTCAAACCACAGCATATTGCCATGTCATGATCATGCATCATATTGTGCATTTGCATTGATTGTGTTTCTTTCTCGATTCTTGGTAATTGCCCCCTCTCGATAGACGTGGTTCCGACGATGAGTTCGATGACACCGATGAAGAGTTATATCATCTTCAGAAGTGCCAGGCAAGCAAAACCCCCTTGTTCATTCCGATACAATCCCACTCTCTCGCTTCGCTCTCTTTTCTGCATTAGGACAACAACGGTTCATGTGTTACTTGCTGCGGTAGTTGAACCCTTTATCCTCTGCATGACTGTCATTCCACAAAATAGATGAAACCCACTAGCATGAGTAGGAGTTGTTTGAGCCCTGATGTGCCTACTCATTCATGCTTGTTTGTCATGCCTGCTATTGCTTAGAGTTGAGTCAGGTCTGATTCATCGGGAATGAATCGGAGGTGTGTGAACATGTCCTACTGTTGAGAGCTAAATGTGTGAACACGATTTGGTAAAGGTAGCGGTGAGAGGCCATGTAGGAGTACATGGTGGGTTGTCTCATTGCAGCCGTCCTCAGGAACTGAGTTCTGTGTTTGTGATCCATGAATAGTTACTACCACACATTGGGTTCCGGTAACTCGGCCCCTCTCGGCTTCTTAATCACCCGTGTTCTCTGTCCAGGAGTTGCAACTAGTTTCTGGTGTTTGTAGGTAGTGTTAGTAGTCTACCAGGTGGCACCCGGTACAGGTGGGCTTGGGACAGACTAGGCACCGTGGCACGGTGTACCAAGCGTAGATCTACCCGTCGAGGTGGGCTTGGGAACCCTGCTCACATTGTTTGGGGCCGTGGCGACACCCGGCGGATCTCCTTGCGGATGAAACCCGAATAGGCGATAAACCCGACGAGAGACTTGAGTGTTTAGGTAGGCGTGGCCGACTCCTCGCCCGGCTTCCGCTTGAAGGTTGCCGCGGTACATGACGTGTCTGAGGGCTATAAGTGGCGAGAGTGTGTGAAGAAGTACACCCTGCAGGTTATCATTATCTATTCAATAGCCGGATTCCTCGGATATGGAAACGTGGACCCCTTATACAGTTCATAGACAAGTGAAAGTGGATACTCTAAAATACGCAAGATAAGCGTGAGTGCTATGGATGGCGTTCTCGTGGGAAGGCGGAGCGGATCCATAGTGGTGTATTGATATGGTGATTATGTGGACTCGTGTGCCACCTCAAAAGAGTTACTTGCGATGTAGTTTAGGATAGCCACCGAGTCAAAGCTGGCTTGCTGCAGTTAAACTCCACCATCCCTTTATTGATAATGATGCATATGTAGTTAGTTACGATGTAAGTCTTGCTGGGTACATTTGTACTCACGTTTGCCTATTTTATGTTTTTTTGCAGAGAGACTTGGTCTCGCTAGTAGTTCCACGTGGACTTGACGTTTAGCTTGTTACCTCAGCTACGATCTTGTGCCCTCGGCAGATCTCGGTAGATAGTCGCTTCTCGGCCTTTTTCATTTATAGTTATCTCGTACTCGGACATGTTAGCTTCGCTTGTGTTTGATTTGTATGCTCTCAATGTTGGGTCATGAGACCCTGTTTGTAATATCTCGCTCCTCGGGCCTAATGAATAAATACTTGAGTCGTAGAGTCATGTTGTGATGCCATGTTGTATTTGCACATATCGAGCATATTGTGTGTTTGTTATTGAAATGCTTGGCATGTGTGGGATCGACTATCTAGTTGTTTATCTTTAGTAGCCTCTCTTACGGAAATGTCCCTAGTGTTTCCACCGAGCCATGGTAGCTTGCTCTGCTCCGGAACACTTAGGCTGGCCGGCATGTGTCCTTCTTCGTTCTGTATCGTTCTTCGGGAAATGTCACGCGTTAGTACCGGAGTCTGTTAGCCCGCTTCTGCCCGGTTCACCGGAGTCTGCTAGCCAGTGCTATAGCCCGAACTTACTCGCGATGACCGACACGTTCGATCTTTGGGTCATGGATGCTGTCCTGTAAGTCTGTGCCACTTTGGGTTTACGACTAGCCATGTCAGCCGGGCTCCTTTTCATATGGATGCTAGCGACACTATCATATCTGCGTGCCAAAAGGCATAAACGGTCCCGGCTAAGGTAAGGCGACACCGTTGGGATACCGTGCGTGAGGCCGCAAAGTGATATGATGTGTTACGAGCTAGATCGATGTGACATTGAGTCGGGTCCCGACAGCTTTGGTATCGAGCTTGATCGCTGTGAGGTTTACCAAGCCAAACCGGTGAAGTTGAGTCTAGAAATGCTTTAGTTATATGTAGGGAATTGATTGTGGGATGGAGCGTAAGGCTCTTTTTACTTCTTATACCTCATGGCCTTCGATCCGAAGTCAACCTCTTCTTTTCTACGGGTTTAGGAACTAGGCCTTCTCATCTATCTATCGAGATGACGTGTTACTAAACCATAGACTTATAGAATTGTTAGTTTCAAATCTCAGCTCGCTTTTACTACTTCGTATGTTCATAATCGTTGATCTCGAAACCTTGATATTATGCCTCAAGTGGCTATGCCACCATTTTGTAGCATGTCTCCAATCTTTTGAGCATTTATAGCCGTTATCTTGTCCGAGTCATCCTGTGTTTCTAAACAATCGATGCACTTGCAAATCCTTTCCCTCTGGTTTTGATGTTCCTTTGGGCGGGTTAATCACACTAATTGCTGAGTTGAGGTATTCTATTGCCTCGACGTATATGTTGAACTATTATTATGACCCTAGGTGTCTTAGGGGATCATCTAGTAATCTAGCCATGATTTGTATCCTAGTGTGATGATTACGCCATCAATCTCGAAAGCATCCCGTGATGCCACTTAGTATGTAGGTATTCTACTCGTGGGTTTTGAACCCAATACTCACCCTACTTACCTCATGTTGATAGTCTTTGCTCGTTCCTTTAGGTTATTAGTAACCTTTGCGATAGTCCTCGAGGTCCGTGGTATATCGTTCTTCCAAATACCATGAACCATTCTTGGCAGGAGTTCCTTTGAACCAAAAGATCACAACCAGAGTGCTCTTAATGAGTTCTCGATTCTATATTGTGATTCTGCCAGTTCTACCTTTCCGCATGGGTTATCCGGAAGAAATATGTTGAATTGTTCGACATACTAATCTATGCATCCACAACTCAGAAAATCATATGTTCCTTTGAGTGGTTCTCTTAGTTATACTCTGACCCCCGTCTATCAATTGATAGTCAGGAGTATGTGTGCATTCGTTCATCGGTGCCTATTAATCTTGTGGTCCGTCAAGCCATTCTATTCAGGACGACTAGGAGAAACAAACTCCAGAACCTCATCCATATCCAGGATTGGGTCAAAGCAGTTGTAATTCGCAGATCAAAATGCCAATCCAGCTTCTGGTCTGTTCTACCTTGAAGTATTACCTTCGATGTCGATTGTCATGAGAATTGCACCACCTCTTATGAATTCTTGACGTAGTGATACTCTCCCCATCATTATTCATTTCTTGGTTCCCGTGTTGTTGCAACCGGAATGCCGACAAGTGAATCGTGATGCGTGAAATCTATACTGCTAGCAACTCCGTTGCTTGGTGGTTAAATGGACGATAACCTCATTCTTAGCGTGTTGGTTCTTGAATCATCAATCTAAGACTGATTGTGCTACCTAGTCCTCGTTCCCGGTGCACTCTTCGATTGATGAGTTAGGATTTTGTTAAGTCCTCGCTCATTTGATCATATCGTCTTGCCCTGAAAAGCAAGATTGTTCTCAAGCTTAGTAACATATCGGTGGTTCATGATTCTCCGATTGTCTTCTGGAGGTATCACCGTGGATGTCACCGACCGCTATGTTGAGTTCGTGATCAAGTTGGTTTTTCTTATAAATCACCCCTTCTCCAAGAATCTGTGTTGCATACCCCTGAGCTAGTTGGTTAAGCTAAACAACAACTTGGAGAGTTGGAAGATAAAAGCTTGTCCGACTTAGCTCATGTTAAGGGATATCTTTTGTGTGCGTGTGTTGAAGAAAGATGATATCTTCGTCAATTGATCCTCGAGGCCGCTTGTTGGAGCTATTGTCTTGCCAAAACTTTGATTTGAGTGTGGGCTATTCTCAAATCAAATCGGAACTAACGATGTTCGTAATGTTGTCTTACTCGTGGATTTTCCTCGAGCATACACCATTATATCTTTTGGTCCGACCAATACTATCACCTTGTTCACATAATTATGGAATTCCAACTCCATGGGAATCGGATAAATTGTTGTTGAGCCCATCGACAACATCCTTGTCTTCTCCATAGTTTTGTTGAACATTAAGCTAGTAATTGGAAACTTTTAAAGCATTTGTTCATGCTAGCTCATGAAGCATATGTTCGGATGTAAGTGACTTCCTCTAGTTCATGCACATTTGATGCAAGTTGCCGCCGTGAATTCGAGAAAGTCAATGTTGCTTTCTTTGGAATCATCCCAAATCAGTCATGCATACGTACGAAGTATTCTATGGTTTGGTAGATTAATTACCTCCACTCCATATGTGTTCCTAGCACACCAAGCCACTGGTTGATTTGTTCAAGGATAATAAATCCTACGTGCTAGTCCTGAAGGTACCAGACGGATCTGTACAAGATTTCGATATCCTCGATGATGGTTCTCCACCTGAACTCGGTAGTGTTTTATTATAAGACTACCATGTGTTCATGCTTGTCTCGGACAACGTGTTCACATGTTTGTAGCAGAACCAGCTCATGTTTTGGAGCTTGCTATCATAGTTCATTTCCCGAGAATCTCGTAACGTCATCTCGCCGATTTGTGTTGCAAACTTTCATTTTCCTTTATAGACTCGATGAGTCCGAATACTCGACACCAACCAGATCTGAATCTCGGCGAGATATGATGGTTGGAACGTTCCCAAAATTATAATATTGGTCTCTCTCAGAATCGTAAAGTGAATGTCGTAGCCAACACAACCAGCCTAAGACCTGTTATTGTAGTATCTTGATTGAAGAAGTTGGCCACCTCTCCATAAGGACCTCGTAGGAATTATTCCCTATTTGTGTGCCTTATGGACATTTGTGTTTCAAGTCCGACCTTTACTTGATGTTCTAGACACGGATCATATCTATGGATGGGATAAGCTAGTACATCAAGGAGAACATTAGAAGCGGAGTGCTAAATGTTTCTCGATCGATCATCCAGATTTTGTCCCCTTGGTCTCGCTAAGGTGAAATCTGAGAAAGTGTTATCTTCCTTTGCATCCGCATCATCCGTCATTATTCATCATGGTAGTATGTTGTGTTGCGAGGATCCTTGACACGGATATTGGTAAAACCTTGATGACTATGGAAATGCTCAAGTTCTTGAGAGCACGCACAAGCATTAGGTGCAATCGTAGTTACTAACCGGGATTGCTCTCAATTTCCTCGGTTATGCTATAACCATTCCAACAGTAGATTCACTCTCCTTCTTTGAGCTTCTCCCCAGTTACTAAAGTCATCCTTGGTGTTTGTCTTCAACAAGGTAATCCACATCATCCATTCTGGCCCGAGAATGTCATTCTCTCGGACCCCTTCAACTGATCGACTATGAATTGACTTAGGCTGGTATAAAGAGTTTCAATGATCTCTAAATCAAATGTAATTCTTTTTGCCACTTAAGGGGGTATATCTACGAGTCACCATCCTTAAGGTGTCTCGATATGGTATCATGGCAACTCAACTCCTCGCTACGTTGACAACCGTTCACCACCCTTTTAAGCGTGGATTTGATGTCTACCTGGTAAACCTCCGTCATCTGTTCCACCCCATCCCTCCAGATGTGTGTTTTGTGTCTCAGCTCGAGTGGTGTTGCTATGCCTCATCCCGCGAGTTGATCCTAAGTTGTTCGATCTTCGGGAAGATCGATCCTTCTAGAGTTTCACTGTTCTCTTCTTGTCATGTTAGTTGGAGTTCTCAGAGGAAGACGTCGAGACAAGGTGATGATGGAATCAAGGTTCTTATGGGTGCAACTTGGATCGTGAAGATTATATTAGTTTGTGCTTCCCTTTCATCTTACCCTACGCTTGAATCTCGGGTCGAGATTCTTGTTTAGTGGGGTGAGTTGTCACATCCCTAACTTCGGTAATGCACGTGTTTTGCATCTTGTTGCATCATGTTTAAATTCTATTTAAGTTGAAATGGGGATTGACTAAACCCTAGCATCGTAAAGAATTCAACTAGGTTCAACTAAAATAATTTCTGAATCCAAATGGCTTTAAAAAATGTTCATCATTTCGGAAAATGCTAGAAGCAATAACCAGGGTGTTGCACATTTTCCATGACATATTTGGTCACCAATTAAATCATATGTACTTTGCATTTGGGCATTTAAATGCTAGTAAATATTTTAAATGCTCAAATAATTCTGGAAATAAGTGTGGGCTGTTGGCATTAATCTAAACAGAGCCTATGATTATTTTCAGGATTTTTGAAGGTGTCTAACTATTTTAAATAATGCCACAAAAGTACAGAAAATAGAAAACAGTAATTAAAATTAGAAAAGAGAGAAGAAACTCACTGGCCTCACCCACCTGGCCCACCTGGCGGCCCAAATGGCCGGCCCAGCCCACCAGCCTCTCCCTGTCGCCTTCCTCCTCGTGCCAATAGGCAGAGGAGGGACACCGCGACGCCGCCGAGCTCGCCACGCCACCAGGCTGCCTGCCTGGCTACCCTCGACGCGCCCGGACGACGCCACGCACCCCCTGCATCGCTCTCCTCTCCCCGTGCCCCTCTCCTCTCTCTCCCCGAGCGCTCTCCCCCTCCTCTGTTCTCCTCACCGAACGCGGCCGTCGCCACCGACGCCGTTCGCCGTGGCCACCGGCCACCCCACGCCTCCCCGACACGCCCACGAGCTCCGCCTCGACCTCCTGTCCCTCCTCACCGAGCCGGGCGACGCCGGGAGGCCTGCATCGTCGCCCATGCCGTCTCCCTCACCCCCGGTGCCCGGAGATCGCCGCCGCAAATTCGCCGTCGCAGAAGCTTTCCCGAGCTCGCCGACCCCTCCGTTCGATCCACCGTGAGCTCCTCCCCCGAACCCCCCTCTTCTCCGTCTCGTCTGCATGCCGTAGCGCCATTCCCCACCGTCACCGAAGCTCGCCGCCGCTCGAGCTTGTCGCCGGCGTCGCTCCGGCGACCATTTGGTCACGGCCGTGCAACCGTTGTGCTCCCCGCGACCCGAAGAGCCCCTCCAGCGCCTCAGCTCCCTCGTTTGTGAGCAGCAGACCAACCCGACCGCACTCGAGCTCCGCCGCCGCCACACGAGCTCGCCGTCGTCGGTTCCGTCCCACCAGAGCCACGACCTCCACCACTGCTCGACGCTACACCCGGCGAGGGCTCTCCAACGAGCCCAAGCACACCTCGAACCGAGCCCTGTGGGCTCTTCCCGAGCACCTCCGCCGCGTCTGGCCATGGCCGGCGGCCTAACTCCGGCGAAAGCGCCATCAGGCACTAATCTAATGACCCTCTGGGTCACTTACATGCGGGCCCATGCCTCACTGACACTTTTTAGTTAGGACTAAATTAGCGCTAACAGTCTTGGTTAATTAACTAGGACACTGACATGTGGGGCCCACTGTCAGGTTTGACCCTGGTTAGGCGCCTGTTGACCTGCTGACGTCATGATGATGTCAGGCTGACGCAATTAATAATTTTCTGGATTTAAAATAAATCCAGGAAATTTCAGAAAATGATTTTAACTTCAAAAATTCATAGAAATTCAACCGTAACTCCAAATGAAATAAATTATATATGAAAAATGATCAGAAAAATCCAATCTATCCATCTGTACCATTTTCATGCATGTTAGAACAACTTATAGCTGCTGTTTAGCACAAATCATTTAAATGGCATTTGAAAAATCACATATGGAGTTTGAATTTGAATCTTGTATTCAAACCAACTTAATTTAATCTGTTGCTAATTGCATTAGCTCAAACCACAACATATTGCCATGTCATGATCATGCATCATATTGTGCATTTGCATTGATTGTGTTTCTTTCTCGATTGCGGTAATTGCCCCTCTCGATAGACGTGGTTCCGACGATGAGTTCGATGACACCGATGAAGAGTTATATCATCTTCAGAAGTGCCAGGCAAGCAAAACCCCCTTGTTCATTCCGATACAATCCCACTCTCTCGCTTCTGCTCTCTTTTACTGCATTAGGACAACAACGGTTCATGTGTTACTTGCTGCGGTAGTTGAACCCTTTATCCTCTGCATGACTGTCATTCCACAAAATAGATGAAACCCACTAGCATGAGTAGGAGTTGTTTGAGCCCGATGTGCCTACTCATTCATGCTTGTTTGTCATGCCTGCTATTGCTTAGAGTTGAGTCAGTCGATTCATCGGGAATGAATCGGAGGTGTGTGAACATGTCCTCTTGTTGAGAGCTAAATGTGTGAACACGATTTGGTAAAGGTAGCGGTGAGAGGCCATGTAGGAGTACATGGTGGGTTGTCTCATTGCAGCCGTCCTCGTGAACTGAGTTACGTGTTTGTGATCCATGAATAGTTACTACCACACATTGGGTTCCGTAACTCGCCCCTCTCGGCTTCTTAATCACCCGTGTTCTCTGTCCGGGAGTTGCAACTAGTTTCGGTGTTTGTAGGTAGTGTTAGTAGTCTACCGGTGGCACCCGTGCAGGTGGGCTTGGGACGACTAGGCACCGTGGCACGGTGTACCAAGCGTAGATCTACCGTCGAGGTGGGCTTGGGAACCCTGCTCACATTGTTTGGGGCCGTGAGCGACACCCCGGCCGGATCTCCTTGCGGATGAAACCCGAATAGGCGATAAACCTGGACGAGAGACTTGAGTGTTTAGGTAGGCCGTGGCCGACTCCCTCGCCCGGCTTCCGCTTGAAGGTTGCCGCGGTACATGACGTGTACAGGGCTATAAGTGGCGAGAGCGTGTGTGAAGAAGTACACCCCTGCAGGGTTATCATTATCTATTCGAATAGCCGGATTCCTCGGATATGGAAACGTGGACCCCTGGCATAGTTCATAGACAAGTGAAAGTGGATACTCTAAAATACGCAAGATAAGCGTGAGTGCTATGGATGGCGTTCTCGTAGGAAGACGGGAGCGGATCCATAGTGGTGTATTGATATGGTGATTATGTGGACTCGTGTGCGCCACCTCAAAAGAGTTACTTGCGAATGTAGTTTAGGATAGCCACCGAGTCAAAGCTGGCTTGCTGCTGTTAAACTCCACCATCCCCTTTGTTGATAATGATGCATATGTAGTTAGTTCTGATGTAAGTCTTGCTGGGTACATTTGTACTCACGTTTGCCTATTTTATGTTTTTTTGCAGAGAGACTTCAGTCTCGCTAGTAGTTCCACGTGGACTTCGACGTTTAGCTTGTTACCTCAGCTACGATCTTGTGCCCTCGGCAGGATCTGGTAGATAGTCAGGCTTCTCAGCCTTTTTCATTTATAGTTATGCGTACTCGGACATGTTAGCTTCGCTTGTGTTTGATTTGTATGCTCTCAATGTTGGGTCATGAGACCCTGTTTGTAATATCTCGCTCCTCGGGCCTAATGAATAAATACTTGAGTCGTAGAGTCATGTTGTGATGCCATGTTGTATTTGCACATATCGAGCATATTGTGTGTTTGTTATTGAAATGCTTGGCATGTGTGGGATCTGACTATCTAGTTGTTTATCTTTAGTAGCCTCTCTTACCGGGAAATGTCCCCTAGTGTTTCCACCGAGCCATGGTAGCTTGCTACTGCTCCGGAACACTTAGGCTGGCCGGCATGTGTCCTTCTTCGTTCCTGTGTCTGTCCTTTCGGGGAAATGTCACGCGTTGAGTACCGGAGTCCTGTGAGCCTGCTACAGCCCGGTTCACCGAGTCTGCTAGCCAGTGCTATAGCCCGAACTTACTCGTGATGACCGACACGTTCGATCTTTGGGTCATGGATGCTGTCCTGTAAGTCTGTGCCACTTTGGGTTTACGACTAGCCATGTCAGCCGGGCTCCTTTTCATATGGATGCTAGCGACACTATCATATACGCGTGCCAAAAGGCGCAAACGGTCCCGGGCTAAGGTAAGGCGACACCCGTTGGGATACCGTGCGTGAGGCCGCAAAGTGATATGATGTGTTACAGGCTAGATCGATGTGACATTGAGTCGGGGTCCTGACAATTAGTTATTGTGAAAATGTCTCCTATAAGCATGTCGATTTTTGTGGAGAGCATTGGGTTTGCATAGATACACCAAATAGAGAAGATAAATATTGCAAGAGGCATAAGCATGTAGAAACTAAATTGTTACAAGAAAGGCTAGATAAGAGTGCTGAAAAATTATATTTCCTTGGCCGAACTTGTGAACTTTGCAATGAAAGTGGTCATTTACATCTCCGATGCAAGTTGTTTCATGATCGAATTGTGTCCAAAAATTGTGATGATTTGATTTCCCTTGCACATTATAATGAACTTAGTTTGCTTATGGGTTATGAAGAAATGAATCGTTTAATTAAGCACCTTCCAGAATTTGCCCGTTATAACCTTCTTGATTTTGATCTAGAGCGATTTATATGTTTTGTGCGGAGAATTGCATTGAAAATCCTTATATTGCCAATTACCTAAAGAAAAGAAAGAAAATAGAAGAAGAATAGAACACTAATGAAAGGGAAGAGATTTCCCAATATCCTCCTATTATTTCTTATGATGAATCAGGTAACGAGGAGGAGCTTTCTATTCAACCAATCTCATCAATAAGGAGCTCAAAGAGGAAGGTTGAACCCACACATAATGTGAAGAAGAAAAATAAAAGAAGGAGCAACAAAGGTAGAAAGGTATCCCTCCCAAATGATGTTGCTCCTACTACTCATTGTGATGATGATAATTGCTATACCATTGGTGCTATCCATATTTTTAATGATGAGAGTGATTATGCTTATGATATGAAAGGGCCCAAGCTTGGGGAAGCTATGTTTGATGAGGATGAAATATTTGAGAATATATTTTCTGAAATTAATGTTTGCCCCAAGCTTGGGGATGCTATGTTTAATAAAGATGATATTTTTAGCATCCCAAGTTTTGATATGCAAAGTTGTTATGATGACAGCATGCCTCTTACCTATGATGATTATATTGATGAAAGTGGGTTTGGAAGAGTGTCAACTTTAGGAAGTATTCATCCCACTATTTTGGAGGATGTTGAATCTTATTGTGATGAACATGAAAGTGGATTTGGAAGAGTGTCAACTTTATTTAGTGATTCCACTATCTTGGGAGAGGTTTCAATCGATTATGATGAGAACGAAGTTGCTACTTATGATGATTATTGTGATGAAACTTATGCTATAAAAGTAGTGATGATTATATTTATAAAACTTGTCATGATTATGATTACCCTTTTTCTGAACATTATTCTTTTAATGTGGAAACAATTTTTAGAGTTCAAGTGTCTTATGATACTCCCGCTATTCCGAATGAGAAGAATTTTGCTTATGTGGAGAGTAGTAAATTTTCTATGCTTGTAGATTATGGAAAGAATGCATTAGGTGCCGGTTATATTGTTGAATTCATTCATTATGCTACTGAAAATTATTGTGGAGGAGGAACATATGCTTGTAGGACTTTCAATAATATCAAGTTTCCTCTCTATGTGCTTAAAATTTTGAAGCTATGCTTATTTTACCTTCCTATGCTAGTTGATTATTGTTCCCATAAGTCGTTTGCTCACAAAATACCTATGTATAGGAAGACGGTTAGGCTTAAATGTGCTAGTCATATGCTTCATGATGCTCCCATTATGTTTCAATTCTTATCTTTTATGTGAGCATCATTGCCATCATCATGCCTAGCTAGAAAGGCATTAAAGAAAAGCGCCTGTTGGGAAATAAACCAATATTTATCATTACTGTTTTTGTCTGTCCACATGATTATGCTACTGTAGTAATCATGTTTTATAGGTTTTGTTTCAATAAAGTGCCAAGTAAGGCCTTTAGGATAGCTTACGGTGATAGTTGTGTTGATCCTGCTGAAAATCAGAAACTTTTGCACCCAGTAAATTAGTTTTGTTAATTCGCAGAACCGTGCTTCTGATCTTATTACTTTTGCTCTGTATTGGTACACAAATTTCTTAGGACTTCATAATTTGGTAGGATTTTTGGAGTTCCACAAGTATACGTTTGACACAGATTACTACAGACTGTTCTGTTTTTGACATATTCTGTTTTCTATGTGTTGTTTGCTCATTTTGATGAATCTATGAGTAGTATCGGAGGGTATGAACCATAGATAAGTTGGAATACAGTAGATATTACACCAATATGAATTTATAATGAGTTCATTACAGTACCTAAGTGGTGGTTTTATTTTCTTATACTAACGGAGCATACGAGTTTTCTGTTGAGTTTTGTGTTGTGAAGTTTTCAAGTTTTGGGTAAAGATTTGATGGACTATGGAATAAGGAGTGGCAAGAGCCTAATCTTGGGGATACCAAAGGAACCCAAGGTAATATTAAAGGACAACCAAGAGCCTAAGCTTGGGGATGCCCCGGATGGCATCCCCTCTTTCGTCTTCGTTCATCGGTAACTTTACTTGGAGCTATATTTTTATTCACCACATGATATGTGTTTTTCTTGGAGCGTAATTTTCTTTTGTTAGTTTTGATTGCTGTTATTTAGAATAATGTTTTGCATATTTATTTTCAATAAAAATGTCAAGGATAGTCTTTGGCATGCTTATTTTGCTAGTATACAAGTTGCTGTTTGAAAACAGAAAGTTTACCGCTGTTGCAAAAATTCCTTCGAAAAGTCAGGGAATGGTATAACGTTGAAACTTTTTGCGTATTGAGATCTGATAAATTTACTACAGTGGGAATTTTCTTTCATAATTTTTGGAGTTAGGGAAGTATGATGAATCTTGCATTCTTTACAGACTGCACTGTTTTGGCAGTTTGCTGTTATGTTTGCATTGTTTGCATATGTTTGCTTGTTTAATGATTCTATTTGAGGATAGGAGTATTAAATATGCAGAGACATTTAGTATGCAATGTTGAATAATAATTTTAGTGATTTTTTACAGTAGAAAATTATAAGGTTTTGCATTGGTTTATACTAACCTATCTCACGAGTTCTTGTTGAGTTTGGTGTGGATGAAGCTTTTGATAAAAAGAGAAACCATGATATGAGAGGAATTAAGGAGACACAAAAGTTCAAGCTTGGGGATGCCCAAGGCACCCCGAGATAATATTTCAAGAAGTCTCAAGCATCTAAGCTTGGGGATGCCCCGGTAGGCATCCCACCTTTCTTCTTCAACAATTATCGGTTAGTATCGGTTGAGCCTAAGTTTTTGCTTCTTCACATGAGTTGTGCTATCCTTCAATGTCATTTTATTTTGTTTTGCTTGCTGTTTGAATACAACACCAAGATCTGAAATTCTTAAATGAGAGAGAGAGAGAGAGAGTCTTTACATAGTACATAACTATTTAGCTACTCATTGATCTTCCCTTATATCTTGTTGGAGTAGTTTGTCATTTACTCGTGTGCTTCACTTATATCCTATGAGTAAATGGTTGAATAAGTTGATTGCCATAAATCTGAAATTATATATGTCTCATTTGCTTATCCCATGGGGAGTAATGACTTCACATCTAAGAAGTAGAGGTTGTAAATTTATTGAAGGTTAGCAAGCATTGTATTGGTCATTTGAACAATTCATGAAAGAATATTGAAGGAAGAAAGACTTCACATATAAGTATACTATCCTAGACATCTTTTATAATTGTGAGCACTCATTAAGTATGACATGCTAAAGAGTTGATGTTGGACAAGGAAGACAACGTAATGGGTTATGTTTTCTCACATCTCAGTTAAAGTATATTGTCATGGATCATTCAAACATGTTGAGCTTGCCTTTCCCCCTCATGCTAGCCAAAATTCCTTGCACCAAGTAGAGATACTACTTGTGCTTCCAAATATCCTTAAACCCAGTTTTTGCCACGAGTGTCCACCATACCTACCTATATGCGGTATTTACCTGCCGTTCCAAGTAAATTTGCATGTGCCAAACTCTAAACCTTCAAATAATAATCTGTTTTGTATGCCCAAATCGCTCATGTAGCAACTAGGGGCTGTCAGTATCTTCCATGCTATGTGGGTTATTCTCAAGATGAGTGGACTCCGCTCATCATGCACGAGATAAATGGCTGGTAACCGGAATGCCTAGTCCCATGATCAAAAGATCAAAATCAAATCAAAAAATAATTGCAAACAAAACTCCCCCAGGTTTGATGTTAGTTGGAGGCACCCGTTGTTTCGGGTAAGCCATGGATTGATGATTGTTGGTGGAGGGGGAGTAAAAACTTTTACCATTCTGTTTGGGAACCACCTATAATGTATGTAGTATGGAAGATATTGGGAACTCTTGGTTGTTATGTTGACAATGAGATTATACCTCTCAAAATTATTTATCTCTATTTCAAAATTGAGCTCTGGCACCTCTGCATATCCCCGCTTCCCTCTGCGAAGGGCCTATCTTTTACTTTTATGCAAGAGTCAAGGTGATCTTCACCTTTCCCTTTTTCATTTTATCCTTTGGCAAGCACCTCATGTTGGAAAGATCCTGATATATATATCCAATTGGATGTAAGTTAGCATGAACTATTATTGTTGACATCACCCAAAGGTGAATACATTGGGAGGCAACACTATAAGCCCCTATCTTTCTCAGTGTCCGATTAAAACTCCATAACCATTAGTATCGCATGAGTGTTAGCAATTGTGGAAGACTATATGATAGTTGAGCATCTGGAGTTTGCTAAATCAAAGCTCTGACATAAACCCTTCCTGAAAATAAGATGAATTGTAATTGTTTGATGACTAAGAATGAAGTTTGCTAGTTTATGGTCTATCCTTTCAACATGTGAATTGCTTGTTACTTGTTCGTGAGAAGTTTTATGAGATGAACTATTGTTATGACATATAATCATGCTAGAAAAGGTGATTGAAATTATCATTGATCAAACTTGTGCACCTGCTAGAATTCACACTTCATAAATTCTTTCTTTTATCATTTACCTACTCGAGGATGAGCAGGAATTAAGCTTGGGGATGCTGACAACGTATCTATAATTTATGAAGCATTCATGCTATTTTATTATCTGTTTTGAATGATTATGGGCTTTATTATACACTTTTATATTACTTTTGGGACTAATCTATTAACCGGAGGCCCAGCCCATATTGCTGTTTTATTGTCTGTTTCAGTATTTCGAAGAAAAGGAATATCAAACGGAGCCCAAATGGAATGAAACCTTCGGGAGCATGATTTTAGGAAAGGATATGATCCGGGAGACTTGGAGTTCAAGCCAGGGGAGGTTCGAGGAAGCCAGGAGATAGGAGGGCGTGCCCCCTGTCTCCTGGGCCCCTCGAGGCTCCCCCGACCGACTTCTTTCACCTATATAAGTCCACGTACCCTAAAAACATCGAAGACGAAGATAGATCGGGAGTTCTGCCGCCGCAAGTATCTGTAGCCACCAAAAACCTCTCGGGAGCCCGTTCCGGCACCCTGCCGGAGGGGGAATCCATCACCGGTGGCCATCTTCGTCATCCCGGCGCTCTCCATGACGAGGAGGGAGTAGTTCACCCTCAAGGCTGAGGGTATGTACCAGTAGCTATGTGTTTGATCTCTCTCTCTCTCTCTCGTGTTCTCTCTATGGCACGATTTTGATGTATCGCTAGCTTTGCTATTATAGTTGGATCTTATGATGTTTCTCCCCCTCTACTCTCTTGTGATGAATTGAGTTTTCCTCTTCAAGTTATCTTGTCGGATTGAGTCTTTAAGGATTTGAGAACACTTGATGTATGTCTTGCCGTGCGTATCTGTGGTGACAATGGGATATCACGTGATCCACTTGATGTATGTTTTGGTGATCAACTTGCGGGTTCCGCCCATGAACCTATGCATAGGGGTTGGCACATGTTTTCGTCTTGACTCTCCGGTAGAAACTTTGGGTCACTCTTTGAAGTACTTTGTGTTGGTTGAATAGATGAATCTGAGATTGTGTGATGCATATCGTGTAATCATGCCCACGGATACTTGAGGTGACAATGGAGTATCTAGGTGACATTAGGGTTTTGGTTGATTTGTGTCTTAAGGTGTTATTCTAGTACGAACTCTTGAATAGATTGATCTGAAAGAATAACTTTGAGGTGGTTTCGTACCCTACCATAATCTCTTCGTTTGTTCTCCGCTATTAGTGGCTTTGGAGTGACTCTTTGTTGCATGTTGAGGGATTGGTATATGATCTATCTATGTTATTATTGTTGAGAGAACTTGCACTAGTGAAAGTATGAACCCTAGGCCTTGTTTCCTATCATTGCAATACCGTTTACACTCACTTTTATCATTAGTTACCTTGCTGTTTTTATATTTTCAGATTACAAAAACCTATATCTACCATCCATATTGCACTTGTATCACCATCTCTTCGCCGAACTAGTGCACCTATACAATTTACCGTTGCATCGGGTGTGTTGGGGACACAAGAGACTCTTTGTTATTTGGTTGCAGGGTTGTTTAAGAGAGACCATCTTTATCCTACGCCTCCCACAGATTGATAAACCTTAGGTCATCCACTTGAGGGAAATTTGCTACTGTCCTACAAACCTGTGCACTTGCAGGCCCAACAACGTCTGCAAGAAGAAGGTTGTGTAGTAGACATCAGTGATCCCACTAACAAGGTGACGGATGCTAACTCCGATAAGGGGGAAGCTACTAGTGAAAAGGGCCCTTCTACTAGTGGTAGAAATGGCACCGGCATCTTTGCCCATGTGGAACCTCCAATTTATGGAGGACCGATTCCTTCTACTCATTTAAATCATGCCGCCCCTCCTCCTAAGGTTGTGAAAAATGAGGACTTTGATTCTTGGGTTTATCGCTCCAAGCATCATTTAAATCATGTGAATACTAATCTTTGGAGAATCATTGAAGAAGGTTTCCATCCACATGACCGAAGCAACTTCACCCCTAGAGAAACCGTGGACAATCAATTCAATGAGAATGCTCTCTTCATCATTCAAGATGCAGTTCTACCCGAAGATCTCCCTCATCTTCGACCCTTCGCCATGGCCAAAGATGCATGGCATTGTGTTGTTTCCCTCTATAAGGGAAGCGCAAGCATTCAACGCTCCAACTATGACGTGGTGCAAGATGAAGCCGATGAGTTTGCAATGAGAGAAGATGAAGAACCTCGTGAGCTCTTTCGGAGAGTAACCAAACTTGCGGTCTCACTCCGAGATCATGGGAGCAAGGACATGGATGACAATTGGATCAAGCGCAAGCTCCTCAAAGCAATGATGCCTTACCACAAGGCCTTGTCCTCCGCAATCCGTCAAAGATCGGACTTTCACTCCTTGACCTCAAATGAAGTGTTGGATGAGTTTGTGGCAATGAGGATCTTGGACAGGACCGCCGACAACGCGGTGTTGCGCTCTCAAAGGGCAAAGAAGCCCAACCTTGCCTTGAAGGCCAAGGTTAGTGTGGAATAAGAGGAAGAAGAGGAAGATGAGGAGAGCAACCCCGAAGATACAAAATATGATTATCATGAGCACATGGCTTTTGCTTCAAGGCAATTTTGGAGCAAGAAGAACACAAGGCCCAACTTCAACAAGAACAACTCAAGTGGGTTCAAGGGCAAGCAACGTGTGAGAACATGTTACAATTGTGGCAATGTGAGCCATTTTGTTGTGGATTGCCCTTACGAGAAGCGGGAAGACAATGGTGGCAAGCTCATCCAAAAAGACAAAGCCATGTCCTTCCCTAACAAGAACAACTTCACCAAAAATACTCCTACTCGAGAGTTGGTGGTTCAAGAAGAATACCATGAGGATGATGATGATGATGAAGATAGTGAAGCCATGGCCATGGCCTCCATTGCCATTGCCACAACTCTACGGGTGTTCCTCTTCGACTCACCCAATGAGAACATCACCGCCAAGTGTCTCATGGCTAAAGCCACCAACAAGGTAACCCCCAACATCAAAACCACCATCATTACTAATCCCTCCTTGACGGATGGCATTGATGAAAGTGAGGGGTCTAATGAGGAAGTGAATGAATTTGAGTCTTTTATGAGTAAGCTCAAGGGCAAATCCAAGAAGCACTTTGTTGCTCTCTTGGAACAACTTGGTGAAGCCAATGACATGATCGAGGCTCATGAAGAAACCATCTCTAAGATGGAAGGTCATAGTCATGACTGTGCAGATGAGATATCGGATCTCTCTAATGGTCTTGGGGAAGAGCGTGGGCATCATTTGGCTCTTGAGGAGTCGCACAACGATGACCATGCTAAGTTAAAGAAAGATCTTGATCATGCTCTTGTTGTGTCTCGTGTGCTTACTTCCGAGAAGGCTAAACTTGGCATTGACCATGCTAGACTCAAGGAGGAGTTTGAATTACTCGACAAGGACCACAAGGTCTTGAAGGGTGCTCATGCTAGCCTCAAGGAGTCTCATGATCAACTCCAAGTTAAGCTAACCAAAGAAAAAGCCACCTTTCCTCATATGGTATTAGTTGATAATGCAAATGCCACTAACCCGTGTTCCGAGCATGTGCATCTTGTGGAGGAGAATGCCAAGTTGAAGGAGCAACTTGAGAAAGGCCTTGTGACGTGCATACAAGGTGAGAAGAACCTCAATGACCTTTTGAGCAATCAAAAGAAAGTTGTGGCCAAGGAGGGAGTTGGGTTCGTACCTAAGTCCAAGAACAAGAAGAAGAACGACAAGGCCAAACAACCTCCCCGCGAAGGAGGGAGAGGGTGCTCCTAAGGAGAAGAAGAACAATGTGAAGGGTGGTAATACCAAAAAGGGCAATGCCACCCCTTCCAACAAAGACGACAACTTTAACCCTTCTTATGTGTTGTGCCGTGCTAGTGATGGGCATGTTTATGCTAAATTTGTTGGTTCTCCTTATGAGTACATTGAATGGTCTATTTGGGTTCCTAAGACCCTTGTTACTAACATCAAAGGACCCATTACAAAATGGGTACCTAAAACCAAGCATTGATCTCTTGTAGGTGTTTGCTTCCGGTGGGGGATCATGGTTGCTCGATAGTGGAGCAACAAATCATATGACCGGAAGCAAGGACTTGGTGGTGGACGTGCACAAGATCCCTTCTA
Organism: Aegilops speltoides; assembly: GCA_021437245.1. Lineage (NCBI taxonomy): Eukaryota > Viridiplantae > Streptophyta > Magnoliopsida > Poales > Poaceae > Aegilops > Aegilops speltoides. Next base: position 277,027,481 of record CM038144.1, read on the forward strand.
TGCCCACTAACGTCGACTGGGGTGATGCCTCGTATTCTAAGGTATTGGGTCTTGGCAAGGTTGTCATTTCTCATGATCTAATGATCGAGAAAGTCATGCTTGTTGAGTCCCTTGCGTACAATCTACTTTCCGTTCGTCAACTTGCACTCATGGGCTTTGCCACTTTCTTTGATATTGATACCGTGGCCCTCTTTTGGAGCAAGACTCTTAAAGTAGCCTTTGTTGGGCATGTCGAGAACGGTCTTTACATGATTAACTTTTTGGAGCGACCCACTAAGACCGCGACATGCCTAATGGCTAAAGTTGATGTGGGATGGCTTTGGCATCGCCGGTTAGCCCACATCAATATGAGATCTTTGCAAAGTCTTCTCAAGGGGGACCATGTACGTGGACTAACAAATGTTAGTTTTGCCAAAGATCGTGCTTGCAGTGCTTGTATCGAAGGAAAGATTCATGAGAAGGCTCACCCTCCCACGACTATCATCTACTCGAAGAGACCCTTGGAGCTCCTTCACATGGATCTCTTTGGGCCTCCATCCTTTGATAGTCTTGGAGGTAGAAAGTATTGCTTGGTGATTGTGGATGATTATTCACGATACACTTGGGTATACTTCTTCAAGAGGAAGAGTGAGACTCAACAAACCATCATCAACTTTGCAAATGAAGCTCAACGTCAAAATGATGCAAAGATCTTGACAATAAGAAGTGACAACGGCACCGAGTTCAAGAACTACACCTTGGATGAGTTTCTTAGTGATGAGGGGATCAAGCATCAATATTCTGCACCATATACCCCTCAACAAAATGGTGTCGTGGAGAGGAAGAACCGGACATTGATGGATGCGGCAAGGACCATGATGGCAGAGTTTAGGTCTCCATACAACTTTTGGGCCAAAGCCATCAACACAGCATGTCATGCATCCAATCGGCCCTATCCCCGCAAAGGCTTGAACAAGACTCCTTATGAAATACTTACCGGTAACAAGCCCAACCTCAAGTACTTCCGGGTGTTCGGGTGTAGGTGTTTCGTTCTCAAGAAAGGTGTTCGTTTGTCTAAATTTGAGGCTAGAGCTTATGAGGGCACATTTGTTGGTTATGCTACAAACTCTCATGCTTACCGTGTTCTCAACAAGTCCACCGGACTCATTGAGAAGACGTGTGACGTGGAGCTTGACCAAAATAACGGCTCCCAAGTGGAGAAAAGTGGTACTTGTGATGCAGGTGATGAAATTCCTCCCCAAGCCATAAGAAGAATGGGTGTTGGTCATATCCTACCCATTGAGGAACCCCTTGTGGCCGAAGGAGAAGGACAATGCTCCACTCAAGTGGAGCCATCACCAACCCAAGACCCACACGCTTCCTAAGAACGAAGTGAAGGCCCTCAACCTCATGAACAAGATCAAGGGCAAGATCAACCTCAAGATAGTGGTGAACCACCAAATGATGCCCAAGGTCAAGTTCTCCCCTTCGAGCAAGTTCAAGATCAAGAGCAAGTTCAAGATCAAGAACAAGCTCAAGACGACGCTCAAGATGATCAAGTTACCCCTTCTCCTTTCACATCCGAGGAGGAATTAGAGCGTCGTGCCGCAAAGATTGCTTCCAAGCTCACTACCAAAGGTCATATCATGGAAAATGTGGTTGGAAGCCTAAGAAAGGGGGTAAGCACTCGTAGACAATTAGCAAACTATTGTGAACATCACGCGTTTGTCTCTTGTGTTGAACCTCAAAAGGTCTACGAGGCGCTCGAAGATCTGGATTGGCTCAATGACATGCATGAAGAACTCAACAACCTAGAGTACAACACGGTGTGGAGATTGTTGCCAAGGCCAACGGGGAACCACAATGTCATTGGAACCAAGTGGATATTCAAGAACAAGCAAGATGCTCATGGGACCATCGTTCGCAACAAGGCAAGATTTGTAGCACAAGGTTACTCCCAAGTCGAGGGTATCGACTATGATGAAACCTTTGCTCCCGTTGCTCGCCTTGAATCCATTTGTTTGTTGATTGCTTATGCTTCCCATCACAACTTTAAGTTACAACAAATGGATGTGAAGAGTGCTTTTCTTAATGGTCCTATTAATGAGTTGGTTTATGTCAAGCAACCCCCCGGGTTCGAGGATCCCTACTTCCCCGATCATGTGTATCAACTCGATAAGGCAGTCTATGGCCTTAAGCAAGCCCCACGTGCGTGGTATGACCACCTTACCGAGTTGTTGCAAGATTGTGGATTTGAAGTTGGGCAAATCGATCCCACTCTTTTTACTAAGAAGGTCAAAGGGGAGTTGTTTGTGTGCCAACTATATGTTGATGATATTATATTTGGTTCCCCTAACAAAGCTTTCAATGAGGAATTTGCCGCTCTCATGACCTCTACGTTCAAGATGTCATCGATGGGAGAGTTGAAGTTCTTCCTCGGGTTCGATGTCAAACAAAGAAGAGAAGGAACCTTCATCAACCAAGCCAAATACACTCAAGACATGCTAAAGAGATTCAAGCTATGTGATGCCAAGCTGGCTTCCACCCCAATGCCCACCAAGTGCCAACTTGACATTGATCCAAATGGTAAAGCGGTGGATCAAAAGGTATATTGCTCCATGATTGGCTCCTTGCTTTACCTTTGTGCATCTAGACCGGATATCATGTTGAGTGTAGGAATTTGTGCATGGTTTCAAGCCGCACTGAAAGAAAGCCACTTTGTGGCGGTCAAGCGAATCTTCCGATATTTGGCTCATACCCTAAACTTTGGCTTATGGTACCCTAGAGGAGCAACCTTCAAGCTTGAAGGATATCCGGATTCCGATTGGGTGGGAGACAAAGTGGATAGGAAGTCCACTTCTGGAGGGTGCCAATTTCTTGGTTGATCTTTGGTGAGTTGGTCTTCCAAGAAGCAAAGTTGTGTGTCTCTCTCGTCCACCGAAGCAGAGTATGTGGCGGCCGGTAGTTGTTGTGCACAACTCTTATGGATGAGGCAAACTTTAAAGGATTACGGTGTCATTTGTGACAAAGTGCCTCTTTGGTGTGACAATGAAAGTGCCATCAAGATTTCTCTCAACCCGGTGCAACACTTCAAGATGAAGCATATTGAGATTCGGTATCACTTCATCCGGGATCATATTAGGCGAGGGGAGATCGATATCAAGTATGTCAATAGTCATGATAACCTTGCAGATATTTTCACGAAGCCCTTGAATGAAGCAAGATTTCACGAGTTAAGGCATGAGCTAAATATCATTGATTCGAGCAATGTGACTTGAACCCTTGCACACCCTACCACACTCAACTTGTTGTCTAGTTTAGGTGTAGGCATGGATATAGGGGGAGTGTTGTTCTCTCAATGAACTCTCCCTCCCCCCATTATGCATAAATTGATCAACTCTTTCACATTCGCCATTTTTGATGGTACTTGTGCTTCAAGGATGAGTTTTGGTGATGGGCCCAAGGATAATTCTTCGCGGTGCCATACCAATCGACTCAAACATAGGTGGCTCCAGCCACCGCCCTCTCCTTGGAGAGGTTGTGTCTCGTTTTTGGTCCTTGTTGTCTCTTGTTTTTCTCTCTTCGTGCCAAGCTTGTGTCTGAGGTGTCTCGCTTGTTAGCTCGTTGGTGTATTTGTTCGCTTGAAGGTTTCGTGCAAAGTTGTTTCTCCCTGTGTTTGAAACTGCATTTTCTTGGGTTCACGGTACTACCGTGGCCTGCCACGGTACTACCGCAAGGACACGGTACTACCGCAACTAGCACGATAGTAAATTTTTACTGCCGCTGGTGGAGCAGTACTACCGCGCACGACGCGGTACTTCCGCCCGGGCGGTACTACCGCAAGGACGCGAGATACTACCACGGAGTAGCGAGCGCATGGGGGTTAAGAGCGGCAGGGGGAGTTCCAACTCCTCCATACCCATTCACTCTTTCTTCCCCACGCCGCCTCTCTCTCTCCTGCGCACGAACGGCGCCCGAGGCCCTCACCGGATCTCCGTCTCCGGCTGCTCTCCTCGGATTCTGACCGGTGGGATCATTCCCCACCATCTCCTCTTGCCATGGAACAAGGTTTCTCCCCAAATCCCTCTCCTTTTGGTTCATTCCTTTGCTTCTAGGTTTTTGGGGAGATGCTTGTTGTTCTTGAGATTTTAGGCTAAATCTTTGCAAGAGTAGGATGTAGGAGAGTAATAATGCGTAGAGATAGTACATGATATGTTGTCCCGCAGTAGATTTGATCGACCGTTGTACCGCTTTGTTGTCACGGTTGTACTCAGATCCACTTGCAGTTTTGGATCTGAAACCATGCAGTACTTCCGCACCTCTAGCGCGGTACTACCGCCCGTGCGGTACTACCGCACTTCCAGCGCAGTACTACCGCCTGCACGGTACTACCGTGACTAGGCGCGGCACTAAAATTTTAGTACTGCGCGGCCAAGCAGTGCTACCATTGTTGTCAAATCTCCATTTGGAAATTATCAAGTGTGAGTTCTACTTGTTTCACTGCTTTGTTGTGTTCTTTGCACTGACCCTTCTCGCGTCTCTTGCGTGTTTGTTTTGTGGTGTGTGGCTCAGGTGCTCCTGCTCGCCGTTCCAATCCAAGCCGTGACACGGGCTCCTAGCGTCTGCGAAATCAAGATGAAGCTCCAGAGGGCTCCAGTGCCCCCCAACGCTGGACCAAGACCACCACCACAAAGGACAAGGAACCCAACATGGGTATGGATGAGATACCACTTGCTGAGTTCATCTCTCGAAGGAAGATCAATCCCTATGTGAATCCTCGTGCCAACTTTTGAGGGAATGACCTATTCTGGACCAAGCAGGAGAATCTCATTTACCTGGATGTGATCAAGGCCAAGCGAAACATCTATGTGGATGTGCACAGGATCGACATGCATCATATGAGGGAAGAGAAGTACCGGGACTACTTTGGTGAGGCTTTGGATCTTGTGGAGCAATTTGGCATTGAGCACATCATCTCTTTTCACAAAGACTTTGATCCTGAGATTGTGGCTCAGTTCTTTGCCTCAGTGTACTTTCATCCTAATGAGGACCGGACTATGACTTGGATGACCAATGGTCGGCAGCTGACTGCTATGTGGAAGGAGTTCATGACTTTGATTGGTGTTCAGGATGAGGGGCTCGCCACACCCCAAGGTGTTCGTCCTCATGCCAATCCCGAGTCAGCCAAGAAGAACAAGCTTCAGCCCTTCCTCGTTGAGAAGAAGCTCTCCAGTGGCAAGTCATCTTGGGTGCTCAACTCCTTCCTTGACATCATGTACCGGTTTTCCGCAACTCTCTCTTCCCATGCATTGGTGACAAGGACAAGGTGCATGCTTATCTTGTGGACATGCTGCTCCTGTGTGAGGAAGCGCGCAACTCTCAGACGCCACCACTCGATGTCTCACATATCATGTGGTGTGAGCTTCGGTTTGCGGTCTTCAACCGCAAGGTCCCCATCTATGGACCTTATCTGGTTCAGTTGATCTTGGCAACTTGGGAGAAGCTCTACCCTCAGGATGACTTTGAGGCCCCTGATTGGATTCGACATGATTCCATCCGGCTCCGTGTCAAGACTCAGTGGGCTAACACCACTTCTCGTGCTGAGGCCGCGGCTGCCATGGATGTGGATGCGGATGAGGATGAGGAGGAGACATCAGATGAGGACATCTCCGAGGGTTTCATCCCTCCCACCTTTGAGCCATCTTGGGCTAAGAGGCTGAAGAACAAGATGAAGACCTTATTCTGCATGCAGGCAAAGGGGCAGTACAAGACTCACGTTGCCTCCAAGGAGAGTCGCCGCCGTGACAAGAAGATTATGAGCCTTTTTGGAGAGGATGTTTCTGGCGGCTCTGAGGACCGCATCACTCCAGAGGCTGAGTGGATCGCAAAACAAGGTTTCAAGTGGACTGATTCTGAGGAGGACGACGAGGAGACCATTCCCGCTGCCGAGTCTGACGAGGAGCGTGCGACTGATTACTCCGCTTGAGCCACCACTTGTGTTGTAGGTGCCCTCTATGCCTTTCTGGCGTCTCGATGCCAAAGGGGGAGAGAGTGTAGGGATTTGCGAGTCTTGTGTCGTGCTTCTTGTGTCGTGCTTGTGTTTGCTTTGCCTGCATTTGTTCCGTTGAACCTTGCTTGCTTTGGTTTAGTTTGCTCGTGAGACTTGGTCTATCATATGGTGTAAAATATATGCACTCTATCGTACCTTATTGAGCTTATGTTATATTGTGCTATTTATGTTATATGCTCATATTTACTATCTTGTTTAGTGTTAGCCTTATTGTTGCAAGATATGCATTGTCTATAAATATAGGGTGAGTGTTGATACTAATACACGTGCCGTGCAGTCCAAAGCACTTATCTAGATGGCACGCATCTAGGGGGAGCTCATCTATATTTTAGAGATGTGGGGTTTGCTTATGTTCTATATTATTTTCCCTTGTGCAAATCCTGTATTGTCATCAATCCACCAAAAAGGGGGAGATTGTAAGGGCATATTTATCCCTAAGGTGTTTTGGTGATTGATGACAATGCTTTTGCGGACTCATCGTGTGCCTTCAGTATTTCAGACAATTCGTCACTAGGCACAAGACGGTTTGGTGCCCCTCGAAGACTTTTGAAGACGGCATTTTTCTACATTTCTTTTTGGTGGTTTTGAGTCGTAGGAAAGCCGTACTATTAAGAGGGGGTCCGTGTTGGAAAGTTTCGGGTGGAATCATCACGTACACGTTTACTCCCTTTGCACCGCCTTTCCCTTTGCGCTTTGGAGCATCCTCCGTTTTCTTCATTTTGCAAAGAGAAGGATTCCTACAGTTGCTGTTCTGAGGCATGCGGTAGTACTGCTCCTAGGAGCGGTAGTACCGCAGGCCCCCGCGGTAGTACCGCACGCCCTTGCGGTAGTACCGTAGGTGCACACGGTAGTACCGCTCCTAAGGAGCTGTAGTACCGTGGCCTCGGACCAGACTCAGCCGCTCGTGCGCCTGTAGGGGCAGATGTAATTTTTTACGTCCGCGCCCTACACAGTAATACCACCCCATGTGTGCGGTAGTACCGTGAGTCCTGGTCTAGCACAACAGCACGAGCGGAAGTAGGGGCGGATGTAATTTTTTACATCCGCTCCCTGCGCGGTAGTACCGCATGCCAGGTGCGGTTGTACCGTGTCGGATTTTTGCACTGTTTGATTTTCAACGGAAGTAGGCACGGATGTATTTTTATTCATCCGCGCCCTTCCTACGCTTGTACAATCCGGCCTTGCGGTAGTACCGCAAGGGGGAGCGGTAGTACCGCGTTAGCGGCAGTACCCCCCTCAGCCTTTGCGGCTCAGGCCTGGACTAGCTCTTGCCGTAGCAGCTGCAGTAACACGGTCTGCCGCGGTAGTACCGTGAGCTCCTGTGGTACTAACGCTTGTCTGGAGCGGTAGTACCATAGGGCGCGGGCTGAGTAAGTGGATAACGGTTGGTTTTGTCTCTCCACTATATAAGGGGTGTCTTCTTCCTCTAGTTGATCACCTCTTCCATCCCTAAGCTCCATTGTTGCTCCAAGCTCCATTTTTGCCCGATCTCTCTCCCTAGCCAATCAAACTTGTTGATTTGCTCGGGATTGGTTGAGAAGGCCCCGATCTACACTTCCACCAAGATAAATTTGATTCCCCCCTCTAATCCCTTGCGGATCTTGTTACTCTTAGGTGTTTGAGCACCCTAGATGGTTGAGGTCACCGCGGAGCCATAGTCCATTGTGGTGAAGCTTCATGGTGTCGTTGGGAGCCTCCAATTAAGTTGTGGAGATTGCCCCAACCTTGTTTGTAAAGGTTCGGTCGCCGCCTTCAAGGGCACCAATAGTGGAATCACGGCATCTCACATTGTGTGAGGCGTGAGGAGAATCTGATGGCCCTAGTGGCTTCTTGGGGAGCATTGTGCCTCCACACCGCTCTAACGGAGACGTACTTCCCCTCAAAAGGAAGGAACTTCGGTAACACATCCTCGTCTTCACTGGCTCCACTCTTGGTTATCTCGTGCCTTTACTTGTGCAAGCTTATTTGTGTTGTATCCCTTGCTTGCTTGTGTACTTGTTGTTGTTGCATCATATAGGTTGCTCACCTAGTTGCACATCTAGACAACCTACTTTGATGCAAATTTTAATTTGGTAAAGAAAAGCTAAAAATTGTTAGTTGCCTATTCACCCCCTCTAGTCAACTATATCGATCCTTTCACCTAGCCGTGGCCCTGCGGATGTCCCCGGCAAGGGCCTTGCCATGGCGTCGCGGTCGTCCCTGGCAAGGATCTTGCCGGAGGTCTTGTGAGTTTCCTCGACAAGGATCTCGCCGTGGTTCGTCGTCTTCTAATCCTCATCTGATTTGCAATGTTTCTTGTCTTCACAAAGATCTGCATGTCATCAAAGATGCGCCTCCCGAGCCTTGGTCCCAACGTGGTTGTTGGAAAACTTGGGGATCAAGGGCGGCGCGCTCTGTTGGCATTGGGTAAGCTACCCCGGCAAGGTCCTTGCCGGAGCTGTGGAGGCCGCCCTGGCAAGGATCTTGCCGTGGGAGTCCACAACGCCCTCTTGCTCTTTGCATCTCTGTCTTGGCATTGCTTTGACCATCTTACAGCTTTGACTTCTCCCTTTGCTTTGCTAACCGTGGCCGTGGGCGCGGCTCTGACTGCCCCTGCACAAATAAGGGGTACAAAGGAGTGCCCCTACTTTAGTACACCGATAGGAGCCCCCAGGCCTGGGGCACACATAAGTGCAACGCATTGTTGGGCTAGGCCCAAAATGGTGCGCAGGCAGATGGGGCGGTTTTTACCGCGATAACTTTTCGTCAGCTGTGCTTCCCCACGACTCGCGTTGAACACGTGACGTGGGGGTCATGCATGATGTGGGGGGCATGCGTAGGGCGGTTGCTGCAGGCATGCGTCATGTTGTAATAAATGGGAAAGAGGCGGCCCACGTCTTCCCCATAAAAAGGAATAACCGCGGGCACGTGGCTCATTTTCCCTCTGTGCTTTCCCCAATCTCAACATCCCCATCCTCATCTTCTTCCTCCTCAAGCTCCTGCTCGCCGCTGCTGTGCCCTCCACTACCTTCGATCCCTCGCCCTCTCCCTAGCCGCCATGGCGCCTAAATCTGGCAAGGGCAATTGCCTAGCTAAGGACACGAAGGAGGAGACGCCAGAGAGCGAGGCGGCAGCGCGGCGGGTGCAGTCCGCCTATTTCATCCCATCGTCCGTCGACGTCTTCGAGCTCAAGGACTACTTCAAGCCTTTATGGGGTCGGTGACGATGGCGCATCCCGCCACGGCGCGCTCCCCGCGGATTGCAACAAGGGTGGCCCAAAACGGTACCCATTCTTCGTCGACTTCTTCTTCTGCGGGCTCTGCCCCCCCATTTTCCGACTTCTTCAACGACATTATGCGCACTTTTGGCTTCCATTTGTTGGACCTCACGCCAAATGCCGTGGCGTGCTTTGTCCACCTCTGTGAGGGCTTCGTCGGGGTGGTGCCCAGCACAACGCTTTTCTGCCACTACTTCTCCCCTCGCGTCCAACCTGGGGGCGCTCTTTCTGGAACCGTTGCTTGGATCCCGAGGGCCCAGGAGAAAGGCGGATACCCAGAGGGCGCCACGAAGGAGAGGTGGGAGGAGTGGCGGGCCCGATGGTGCTGGATCATGGAGGAGAACCCACCAGAGTTCTGCCGGGGTGTTCGTCGGGAGCCGCTGCTCCGTCGCGTGGACTGGAGCAACCTCGACCCTAACGACAAAAAGTTCTCGATTGCCACCACCCGGATTCGCTACCTCACCAAGGCCGGGCTCACCCTCGAGATGATTGCGGCGGATTTCATCTGCCGTCGAATCGCTCCGCTGCACAACAAGGGGAGGCCGGCCTGGGATTTCAGGAATGCGGCCGACATCATGAGGCTCCGCACCGGCCTGAAACACAACTTCACGGTGTTTGGGCACTCCTGGTATTGCCGGAGGCTCTTCCAGCTCGATGTGTACGCCGACGGCAAGGTGGAGAGGACCGGCAAGGCCGCAAAGTCTGGCAAGGTCGTCAAGGGGCCCTTGTTCGGGCTGCCGCCGGGGGTGGTCCCGCTGAGCAACAACACCCGACAGGCCGACACCCTCACTATGATGCCAGTCTTCAATGCGCACAGTCTTGACCCGGCCTGGGTCGAGCCCCCGGTACGCAAGGTGGAGGATTTCTTCGCCAACTTGGTCGAAGAACTCGATCATGATGAGCCGCTGCTCATCCAGGACACCACCCAGGAGGAGCTGAACTACATTGCCGCCAGAGCGATGGAGGCAGAGCTCGCTAGGCTGGCCGGCGACGCCGGCGACATGGAGAATGAGGCTGCCATGGCCGCAGAGGAGAAGGAGCTTGCCGAGTGGGTGAAATCTGCCAGGGAGGCGGGCGGCACGAGAACCGAGGCCCCCTGCCGAGGACGTGGCCGAGGAATCGTCCGAGGAGGAGGCCGAGGCCGACGACCCCTCGGGTACGAAGAAGAGACGCGTCCTGCATCAGGCTAGCTCTGGTGAGCCAGTCCGATCCGGTAGGGCCGAGCCGCGATGAGGGGCTCCGGGGGAGGCCGCGCGCGTGACGAGGGCCGCGGCGGCGAAGAAGGTGGCCGCGGTGGCGAAGAAGAAGGCCGCGGTGGCGAAGAAGAAGACGACCGCCTCTTCGTCATCCAAATGCTACCGGACTCCATCGCCTTCCCCTCCTCCCGCCAACGCCGGCACGGATGTGGCCTTCGACTTTTCGTCCCTTAGCCCGAGGAGGAAGAGGAAGGCAGCAGAAGAGGAGGTGGAGGACGAGTAAGCACTGTGCCCCTCACCGTTTCCATCCTCACTAATCGTGCCACCTTCCTTGATTTGACTTGTTCTTGCAGGGAAATGGAGATGCTAGCCCAGCAGGCAGCGAAGAGGGCCAAAGCCTCGACGGGCAGCCAGCCCCCGGCGGGTACCTCAAAGGCGCCGCTGGTGGTGGAGAGCAGCCCGGACAACAGCCCGCGTCGCAGCCCCTGGCTTAGCCCCCAGCATGCGTTCACCACTTACCCCCCATCAACTTGCGCTGGGGTGTGGCTCTTTGGTACTGACCTTGCCGTGGCTGCAGGAGGAGAGCAGCAGCAGGAGGAGCTACCAAGGGCCACCCCCACCATGCCGGCACCATCGACCACACCGCCCCGAGGGGCATCCCCGGCAAGGGTGCCAGACACCGATCCATGTGCATGGAGGTGGAGGAGGTAGGCTTGGGAACTGGCAGCCCCGTCCCGGCAACAGACATTGGCGGGGAGGGAGCCACTTCTTCTCAGCCCAGCACGGGTGAGTCACCTAATTTCCCTTACTCTTCTTCTTTTCCTTTTTGAATCTTGATTTTGGCCCTGCCGCATTTCCTCTTTTGGCATCGAGATCCCCCCGGTGGACCAGGAGGACACCCACACCATCATCAAGGAGGTCGCCGCAGACGCCATGGCCAAGGCCGACAAGGTTGCCGCCGAGGAGGCCGCTGAGACCGCGGCCGAGGACGCCGCCAAGGGGCTTGCCGGAGAGACCGGTGAGGCTGCCGCCAAGGAGGCCGGCAAGGGCGTTGCCGAGGAGGAGGTCGGCAAGGGCGCTGCCGAGGAGGAGGTCGGCAAGAGCGCTGCCGTGGAGGAGGCCGTCAAGGGCGCTGCCGAGGAGGAGGTGGCTGACGACCAACCCTCTTCGTCCGCTGCCTCCGGCTCAGGCAAATACCTGAACATGGGCGTCGACTTGTTCGTCCACCTCCCAGGGACGGCGAGCACCAGGGCATCGGCCGAGGGGGAAGTGTTTGATGATGAAGTGCTCGCCGCCGCCGGGCTCGAGGTCGTCGAGGAGCCGAGCGCCGGTGGCGGTGGCACCCAGGAGGAGCAGCTTCTCCGGGCCATGGGTGCCAACTTCTAGAAGCTGCAGGCACTCCATCGCGCCCGCCTGGACAAGGCGAAGTCCAGGGAGGCGGTGGCGGGCAAGGCGGAGGCAGACGTCGAGAAGCGCGTCGCCGAGGCGCAGGCCTGGTTCCACCAGGCTCACGAGGAGCTAAAGGCCGCCTAAGGCCAGCTGGCGCAACGCAAGCTGGAGCTTCTCCTGAAGCAGGCCGACATCGAGAAAGCCCGGGAGGAGGCGTGGGAAGAGGCCTCCAAGGCCGAGGGCGCCCGGTCCTAGCGCCAGGCTGAGCTGGATTCTCAGGAGGAGGACCTCGTCGCCCATGAGACGACGCTTTCCGTCACACTCCATGGCAAGGACGAGGAGGTTGAGAAGCTTGCCACGGTGCGGACCTGTGAGCTAGAGAATAAGCACAAGGAAGCGCCCGATGCCCAGGATCTGGCCCACGGCAATAAGATGAAGGAGCTGGAGGCGGAGCAGGACGGCCTGAAGGCCAGGGTCGATCAGCTGGTGAAGGAGAGAGACTCGGCCAGCTGTGCCTTGATGGTGGCGCAGGATGACATCCTTGCCAAGGCCGAGCAGCTCGCCCGTGCCACCGACTCCATCAAGGACCTGAAGCTGAAGCTGGAGGGTCTTGAGAAGACACTCACGGAGGCCAAGACTCGGGAGGGAGCCCTGACCAAGAGCCTAGTGGAGGAGAGGCTGCTGCGGAAGAACAACACGCCAACCACGCAGATTTCATGAAGGGCGAGGACCTCTGGATCAGCCGCCTCGCCGACGTCGCCAACTAGATCACCAAGCAGTTGGCCGACATGGGGATGCCGTAAGTGAGGTACGCCCCAGAACCGAGTACGAGCCCCAACGCCAAGCTGACCCTGTTATTCGAGGGCATTCTTGGAGCCCTGGAGGGATTCGACTCCAACCGGGCGAGCTCCTTGGCCAGCGAGGCCCGGACACTTTGCCGGGGCGCCATGACCAAGATCCTCACCAAGCTGGCATACTGGAACCCTGAAGTTGACTTCTACACCATGCTAGATAGCTTGCGAGGTGATGCAGACCTCTCGATGGTCGAGGAGCGCATCGATCCCATCATCAGCCGCGTTGGTGGAATTCAGAGGGTAGAGGGCCAATGCCAGGATTAGGCACCCCGTTTCTTGTTGCCGCTGCGGGTTCACTACCAAGACAATTCATATCTTTAGTTAGAACCGCAACAACAATTGATGTAATATAACTCTGCAGTGTTTTAAATCGATGCATGTTATTTCCCTGTTCAACCTCTCCTTGTATGTCCACCCTACGCCAATTGGGCAGGCTTGCTGGCGCGTGAACCCAAACCGCAGCGCTTTGAAGGATGGATCCTTTAGCGGCCGGTAGGGTGTGCTTGCTGCCATGCGAACCACCTTGCCGTTCTTAGCGTGGCCGCTCGAACTGTCGAGCGGACTTGAGACAGAACGAGAGCGTTGCCAATAGCGAAAGGCCACCCTGCCGTTCTCGACGCAACTGCTCAATCCGTTGAGCAGACTCGAAACAGACCAAGGGCGTTGCCAATAATGGAAGGGCCCCACTGCGTGCAGGTTTCTTATACAAAGGAAGGATCTCCGAGGAAGATAACCTTATATAAAAAGGAATTACTCAGAGTTTCTGCATGACTTAGCTTCCTTATCGTCACGTGAACGCTTGCTGCATCCGCTAACGGAGCAGCTCACTCGGTCGCCTTCTTCCTTGGAAGCCATGGCGATGAGAAGCTGTTTGACCAGCTGCTAAACCAGATTCTCGCTACTGCGCCCCCTACCTGGCACGCCAAAGATGTCGGTGGAAACAACACCTATGGGATCACAAGAATCCCTACTACAGTTGCAGGGCGCGGGGTCGTGAGAAGAGCGGGATCAGCAGTCAGCACAAGCACACGAGTCGTTTACCTAGGTTCGGGCCGCGCGGACGCATAATACCCTAGTCCTGCTTTGATGTGTATATCTGTGTTCTTGGAGTTCTTGAGCTAGCTACAATGAGCATAACTTGTCCAAGGGTCCGAATCCTTCTCCTGGATGCCTCGGGCCTCCTTTTATAGTCAAGGGGATCACCATAATGGCACACAGGAGGTGGCATCGGTGCACGGTGGCTAAGCTTATCACTTAGCCATTACAGGACAAGACACATTTAATGCACCTCTGAAGTGTCCCCTTGCTTTATCGCCGCCTCGCCCTGCTTAGACACGTTCCCGGGCCAGCAAGGCAGTCAGCGCCATGTAAGCTGGCAGGCTGCTGAGGTGGTGCGGTGGTAGGGCCTTCACGAAGATTTGCATGCCACCACGTAGGCATGTGCTAAGTTGGCTCTGAAGCCTCACGTCGAAACGTAGGTGCCCGCCTAGCTGGTGGGCTGGCAGTTGCATGGGAGCGGTGGTGGAAACTTGGTGAGTGCGGGCCTGGCTGTGGCCCCGCGGATGTCCTCGGCAAGGGCCTTGCCGGGGCCTCGGCAAGGGCCTTGCCGTGGCGTCACGGTCGTCCCCGGCAAGGATCTTGCCAGAGGTCTTGTGAGTTTCCTTGGCAAGGATCTCGCCGAGGTTCGTCGTCTTCTAATCCTCATCTGATTTGGAATGTTTCTTGTGTTCACAAAGATCTGCATGCCATCACAGAGGCGCCTCCCAAGCCTTGGTCCCAACGTGGTTGTTGGAAAACTTGGGGCTCAAGGGCGGCACGCCCTGTTGGAATTGGGTAAGCTGCCCCGGCAAGGTCCTTGCCGGGGCTGTGGAGGTTGCCCCAGCAAGGATCTTGCTGGGGGAGTCCACCTCGCCCTCTTGCTCTTTGCGCCTATGTCTTGTCGTTGCTTTGACCATCTTGCAGCTTTGACTTCTCCCTCCGCTCTGCTAAGTGTGACCGTGGGCGCGGCTCTGCCTGCCCGTGCACAAATAAGGGGTACAAAGGAGTGCCCCTACTTTAGTACACCGACACATCGACACTGAGGAACCCCCTAACCCGCTCGTCCCCGGGCGCCCTAAATTAGCATGCATTCAATAAGGAAAACTACATGATCTCTTGTGTCCGTACGTCGTCGAATATTATCACTAATACATCTCGAATAGTATCATACATATTGCATCGTAATACAGCTAGAACCGTAGCGAACGCAGGGTATCAGCGCGGGTGGTGGACGCCCAAAGAGAAGGAACCATCACAAGATCATAGCTCTAGTGAGATCCGTAAGAACCTGCCAGGTATTGTCAAACTTGCCCTCCAACACAACCATGTAGCGATGGACGTGCTCGTCCTCCTCGCTGACACGGTGACGTACCACCTCCACGGTGTCCGAAAGCCTCGGCACCGTCACTGGCCCATGCTACCACCACCAAAGAAGGTTCGGGGCAACGACGGGCTGGCTCCTCACCAAGCTGCGCCCCCTGAAAGGTAGAACCTCCCAGTACTAGCCCGGTGGAGCCCAGTCTCGGACATGGCCCCTTTGATTAAGCAAGCCTCCTCCACCGAGTCGACGATGAGGATGCGAGATAGGCATCTTCGACGTCGATGCGGGAATAAATGCTTTAACTAAAAAAGTAACAACAAATTTGACATGTTCAAAATAAACCAGAAACTTAACCTAAACTAAACCTAAACTAAACTAACTAAACAAAGCCTAAACTAAACTAACTAAACTAAACCTAAACTAAACTAACTAAACTAAACCTAAACTTAACCTAAACTAAACTAAATCTGAATCTAAACCTAAAAAACAGAAACAAAAACTAAACTAAATTATTCTAAACCTAATCAAACTAAATCTAAAAAAAAGAAAAAGAAAAGGTCTCACCTTTAGGCGGCAAGCGCGAGGCGGGCGGTGGGTGGAGCGGCAGGCGATGAGGCAGGGGGCGGGCGGGCCAGCCAGCGCGGAAGGGCGGGCGGCGAGGTGGTGCACCCGGGGGAGGCGACAAGGCAGCGAGGTGGGCAGGCGGCGGGTGGGGTCTTGATGAGGGAAGGAGAGAGGTGTAGGGCGAGGGCCTTTTGTTAGATAGGGCACATCTCTTTGCTGTCCGCTAGCAAACGACAAAGAGCCTAGATAATGGACGTTAGTTTGGCCACTTTCTTTGCTGTCTGCTAGCGGACGACAAAGCTTCTTTGCCATCAGCTAGCGGATGGCAAAGAAAGTGGCTGTTAGGTGGCTCTCGCTAGCGGACCACCCTGCCTCTTTGCCGTTTGCCAGCCGACGACAAAGATTCTATGCCGTCAGGTAGCTAACGACAAAGATGCGGCTGATGGCAAACACTTTCTTTGCCGTCAGCTCCTTCTTTGCCGTCCGTTTTCTGCAAGCTGATGGCAAAGATGGTCTTTTCCATCAGCTAGCTGACGGCAAAGAACCGGCTGATGGCAAAGATCCTGATTCCAGTAGTGATAATATATGAAGAGACTTTGCAAAAGATGCAGTGTGATAGATCACACATCGAACCAAGATATACCACATTCAAAGGGATCATGGCAAGAAAAGAGGCGAGGTGTAGCGGTATAATCACCCTTGATGTTGTATTCGACACTCCTGACAACTACCGCTCTGAAGAGTTAATCTTCCACATCGTGCCCTTCTGAAGTGGTTACCACCCATTTTAGGCCGAGATAGATTCACTAGATTTAATGTTGTCCCACATTACGCCTATATGAAGCTTATGATGCCAAGACCCAATGGCATGATGTCTATAGCGAGCAACCCAGACGCGGCACTTTGAGCCGACAATAAAACTGCAGTGATGGTTCTAGAATCATTGGCCGAGGCCTTCATGGCCGAGGAGCTAACTGCTCTATAGACCACCATTGTTAGAGACAACATCGTCCTTGACAAAAGATCTAGACCAACGTCATTCAAACCAGCTAATGAAATAGTCAAATTTCAAGTACACCCAACCGATGCATACAAAACAACATCTATCGGGACACAGCTGGACCCAGTGGTGGACGCTTAATTGTGCTCCTTCCTCCACAAAAAATGGAAAATGTTTTGCTTGGTACACCTCGGATATGCCAGGAATTCCAAGAGACCTTACTGAACACAGCATAAATATCATCGAGGGCTTCAAACTTGTCAAACAAGCGCTTCATAGGTTTTCCAAGCCGAAGAGACAAGCTATGGATGAGGAATTGGCCAAGCTATTAGAAGCCATTCATCCTAGATTTCAAACATCCCGAGTGGTTGGATAACCTGGTCATGGTTCCCAAGAAGGATAAATCATGGCGCTTCTGCATCAATTTCAAAGACCTCAATAAGGCTTGCCCAAAGGGCCCTTTCCATTAAAACAAATCGACTAGATCGTCAACACCATGACATGACATGATTCATTATGTTTGCTGGATGCCTACTCGGGGTATCATCAAATAAAGAGGAAAAAGCCCGATCAAGCTGCAACAACATTTATAACTCCATACGAGCCATTCTGCTTCAACACAATTCCCTTTGGGCTAAAGAATGCAGGCACCACATACTAGCGTATGATTCAAATGTGCCTAGAACCATAGATTAGTAAAACTATGCAAGCCTACATAGACGGCGTGGTTGTCAAACAAAAAATATCAACAACCTGGTGGATGACCTACGAGTAACATTCATCAACCTCCGATCATACAATATAAAGCTCAATCCCGAGAAGTGTGCCTTTAGCGCACTGGCGGGCAAGCTGCTCGGCTTCATCATCTCAAATCAAGGAATAGAGGCCAATCCGACCAAAATTTGAGCCCTCGACCAACTACAAACTCCCACATAGCTAAAGCACGTCCAAAGGTTAGTGGTCGATATAACCACTCTGAGCCAATTCATATCTCGGCTCGGAGAAAAACCATTGCCTATTTACGAGCTACTAAAGCAAACCAAGAATTTCCAATGGACTAGTGAGGCAGACAATGTCCTAGAGGAAATCAAAACACTCCTTGCCACCAATCCAATACCAGCATCACCTCGAGCAGGAGAGCCAATGTTGCTATATATCTCCACCACAAAAGTCGTTAGCGCAGTCCTCGTTGTCGAGCGTGACATTGAAGGACACAAGCTCCAGGTCCAGAGGCCTGTTTATTATGTTTTTGAGGTACTTACCTTGTGTAGATCTAGGTATCCGCACTACCAGAAGATAGCATATGCAGTTTTTATGGCATTTCAGAAACTATGGCACTACTTTCAAGAGTGCCCGACCATGGTGGCACCTGAAGTACCCCTCAATGATATAATCAATAATAGGGACACCACTGGACGGGTTGCCAAGTGGGCAATCAAGCTCTTACCCTTTGAAATCTCCTACTGCCCACACCGATCCATGAAATCCTAGGTATTGGCACACATTGTGGCAGAATGGACGGAAGCTGAACTCCATAAAGAGTACAATACTTATTCCCACTGGATGATGTACTTCGACGCTCTAAAATGCTGGCCGGCCTTGGCGCCGGAGTAGTCCTTACCTCTCCAACTAGGGATAATATACGGTATGTACTTCAAATCATGTACACCGACTCTAATAATGCTGCTGAATATGAGGCTTTACTACACGGTCTTCAGATAGTTGCCTCTATGGGAATCCAATGTCTGGAGGTTCAAGGAGGTTCTAATCTCGCTATATCTTAAGTTAACAACAAATTTGATGCAAAGGATCTGAAGATGACAACATACCAAAATGTCGTGTTAACAATTTCATCCTAATTTGAGGGACTTGAATTTCACCATATCCCAGGGGACAACAATCAAGCTCCCGACATCCTTGGAAGGATGGGCCCTAAATGCGACAAAGTCCTGTAAAATACATTCCAGGAGTGACTCTTTAAATCATCCATATCTTGGCAAGAAGGGAGTAAGACGGCCAAGTCAAAAGACGCCAAAGAGGTTACCCCCCGGCTATTGAGCTAGACAAGGAGATAATTGGGGTCCCTGCTATTGAAGAAATGTCTCCGACTCACAAAATTATAACAATCACCCCCATGGACCGAACTCCCTCACAGCAGGCCAACATTTTCCACAGCTGTATACATCACTGCGCTCCTCTTAGACGGGTGGAAGCTTAGCCATTCCCTCATGGATAGTTCCCCCTGGCCATAGAGCCTTAAATACAGTCTTCATGGGTCGTCGAGACAATTCGTGAAGCTCGACAAGTTCCCCCTGCCATATTTTGTGGACAAGTCATCGACATCTTGTGTCCGACTAGTTAGGATGGCTACACAAGGAAATATAACAAGTTTTAAGTATGATAGGATGAGATAACTTGTGAAAATCAAAGTACCGCACACTTACCGGATATAGATCAATGTATCTCCTTGTTCCGCTCCTCGGAAGCGGACAACTACGCTATCAACCTTTCAATTTCAAGCGTTTGTTGTTCATTACTGGCTTTGAGCTGGTTGATTTCTTCGTCTTTTTGCTTCAGCACACGATGACCCGCTTGCTCCTCCGATTCGGCATATCAAAGGGCCTCTCGGGCATCTGTTAGATCCTTTTCCAGCTTGCCAATGGTCTCCACTACTAACAAACATACACCCCTTTAAGGTGTAATCCATGTAATTTTTAACATGTGCTTCATGGGTATTTTTTTGACATCCGCTAGTTCTGACCGAGAAGCATCAAGCTTCAGCTTTGTCTTTGCCAGCTTCAACTCTTTTGATAGCTGCTTATTTTCCCCTGAGCAGTCTGTTTTCGAAAAACAAGAATCTTATTGAAAGCATAATTAGATCCTTAATTCGGCCACCTGTGTCCAACTTAAGGCTCGAGGGCTTGATACGTCCATTTTGCGTCATGTTTTCCTATTGTTATTATAAAGTTCTTAATCAACATAACACTTTGTGGAGCAATTCTAATGCCTTTCTCTCTTAATTCGCAAAATTTATATGAAGAGGGAGATTGCCGGCAGCCGGAATTCTGGACCTGAAAAAGCTATGTCAGAGGTACCTATTCTGAACTCTACAAATGAGCTAAAAATTTCACGGAGATTTATTTTGGAATAAATAAAAATATTGGAGAAAATAAATACCAAAGGGGGCCACCCGGGTGCCCACGAGGCACCAGGGCGCGCCCTGGTGGCTTGTGGGGCCCCTGGCCAGCGTATGGTGCCCATCTTCTAGTATATAAGCCCATTTCCCCTTGAAAAATTAAAGAGAAGACTTTCGGGATGGAGCGCCACCGTCTCGAGGCGGAACTTGGGCAAGATCACTTTTGATCTCCACCTGAGCGATTCCGTCGGGGATACTTCCCTCAGGGAGGGGGAAACCGAAGCCATCGTCATCACCAACAACCCTCTCTTCGTGGGAGGACCAATCTTCATCAACATCTTCACCAGCACCTTCTCATCTCAAACCATAGTTCATCTCTTGTATTCAATTTTTGTATCAAAACCTCAGATTGGTACGTGTGGGTTGATAGTAGTGTTGATTGCATCTTGTAGTTGATGGTAGTTGGTTTATTTGGTGGAAGATTATGTGTTCAGATCCATTATGCTATTCAATAGCCCTCTGATCTTGGACATGAATATGATGTGTGAGTAGTTACTATTCTTGAGGACATGGGAGAAGTCTTGTCATAATCATGTGAATTTGGTATTCGTTCGATATTTGGATGATATGTATGTTGTTGTTTTCCCTTAGTGGTGTTATGTGAACGTTGACTACATGACACTTCACCATCTTTGAGCCTAACGGAATGCATTGTGAAGTAGTTATTAGATGATGGGTTGCTAGAGTGAAAGAAGCTTAAACCCTAGTTTATGCGCTATTCTGTAAGGGGCTGATTTGGATAAATATGTTTAATGATATGGTTAGATTTATTTTAATTCTTCTTTCATAGTTGTGGATGCTTGTGAGAGGGTTTAATCATAAGTGGGAGACTTGTTCAGGTAAGAACAACACCCAAGCACCGGTCCACTCACATATCAAATTATTAAAGTAGTGGACGTGAATCAAACAAACATGATGAAATTCCCGTGTGTCCTCAAGAACACTTTGCTTATTATAAGAGACCATTCTGGCCTGTCCTTTGCTAAAAAATGATTGGAATACCATGCCGCACCTTAGTTACTATTGCTACTTGTCACTTGTTACAAATTATCTTTCTACCAAACTACCCGTTACAGATAATTCCAGTGCTTGTAGAAAATGCCTTGCTAAAAACCGCTTGTCATTTCCTTCTACTCCTCGTTGGGTTCGATATTCTCACTTATTGAAAGGACTATGATTGATCCCCTATACTTTTGGGTCATCAAGACTCTTTTCCAGCAACGTTGCCTGAAGCGCCTTTGGTGAGTGGAATTTGGTAAGGAAAACATTTATATTATGTGCTGAAATTTACTGTCACTTGTTACTATGGAAAACAATCCTTTGAGGGGCTTGTTCAGGGTATCTACACATTGATCGGAAGCACAAAGAGTTGCTCCTCAACCTACTGCACCTATTGAAAATATTTATTATGAGATTCCTTCGGGTATTATAGAGAAACTGCTAGCTAATCCTTATGCAGGAGATGGAACAATACATCTTGATATGCATCTAATCTATGTTGATGAAGTTTGTGGATTACTTAAGCTTGTAGGTCTACCCGGAGATGAAGTTAAGAATAAGGTTTTCCCTTTATATTTGAAGGGAAATGCATTGACATGGTATAGTCTATGTGATGTATTGGAACGTGGGATTGGAACTGATTGAGATTGGGATTTCATGAAAAGTTTTATCCTATGCATCTGCTTCATTGTGATCAAAATTAGATATATATAATTTTTTGGCCTCGTGAAGAAGAAAGCTTCGCTCAAGCTTGGGGAGGCTTAAGTACATGATGTACACATGCCCCAATCATGAGCTCTCAAGAGAAATTATCTTATAGAATTTTTATGCTCTGCTTTCTCATAATAATCAAACCATGCTTGATTCTTCTTCGACTGACTCCTTTATGAAAAAGACTATTGAATTCAGATGGGATCTTCTGGAAAGAATTAAATGCAACTCCGAAGATTAGGAACTCTACAAAGGTAATGAGTGAGGTATAATACTTGAGTTCGATTGTGTTAAGTCTTATATGGATACCAATGCTTTTCATAAGTTTAGCACGAAATATGGACTTGACTCTGAGATAGTAGCTTCTTTTTGTGAATCATTTGCTACTCATGTTGATCTCCCAAAGGAGAAGTGGTTTAACTACCATCCCCCTATTAAACAAAAGATTGAAGAACCCGCTATAGTTAAATATGAAACTAGCATTTACAATGTTGATCCAGTTGTGCCTACCACTTTTATTGAGAGACCACCTTTTCCTGTTAGGATAAAGGAAAATGCTAAAGTTTCAACTGTGGTTAACAAAACTAATATTAGCGCACCTAGACCTTCTGAACAAATTAAAGTTTAACCTAATGTTGCTATGTTTAAAGATCTCTTTGTTGATAATTTAGATGGGCATATTATTTACTTTTATGGTGAAGCCGCTAGAATTGCTAAGCCGGACACTAAATATAAAAATAGGCCTGTTGTTGGCGCCTGTTGTCTCAGTTAAAACAGGAGATCATTGTTACCATGGTTTATGTGATTTGGGTGCTAGTGTGAGTGCTATCCTATTTACCTTATATTAAGAAATTATGAATGATATTGCACATGTTGAGATAGAAGATATAGATGTTACTATTAAGCTTGACAATAGAGATACTATTTCACCACTTGGGATTGTTAGAGATGTTGAAGTCATGTGTGGGAAAATAAAATACCCTACTAATTTTCTAGTTCTTGGTTCTCCGCAAGATGATTTTTGTCCCATTATATTTGGTAGACCCTTCTTGAACACAGTTAATGCTAAGGTTGATTGCACTAAAGAAACTGTCAGTGTTAACTTTGCTGACGTGTCTTATGAGTTTAATTTCTCTAAATTCTGTATACAACCTCATGATAAAGAATCGCCTAGAAAAGATGAAATTATTGGTCTTGCTTCTATTGCCGTACCTCCTACTAATCCGCTAGAACAATATTTGCTAGACCATGAAAATGATATGCACATGAATGAAAGAAATGAAATAGATAAGATGTTCTTTCATCAACCACCTATCCCCAAACACATTTTCCTGTTGAAACTCTTGCAGGTCCTCCTTCACCTAAAGGTGATCCTGTGCTTGAATTGAAACAATTACCTGATACATGAAAATATGCTTATCTTGATGAAAAGAAGATATATCATGTTATTATTAGTGCTAACCTTTTAGAGCATGAAGGAAAGAGATTACTAAAAACTCTGAAGAAGCACCATGCCGCTATTGGATATACTCTTGATGATCTTAAGGGCATTTGTCCCACTCTATGTCAGCCCAAGATTAATATGGAACGAGATGCTAAACTAGTCGTTAATCACCAACATCGATTAAATCCTAAGATGAAGGATGTGGTAAGAACTGAAATGTTAAAGCTTCTAGAAGCAGATATAATTTATCCCATAGCTGATAGTAGATTGGTAAGTCCCGTTCATTGTGTTCCTAAGAAAGGAGGTATTACCATTGTTCCTAATGATAAGAATGAACTCATTCCACAAATAATTGTAACTGGTTATAGGATGGTACTTGATTTTAGAAAATTAAACAAACTACTAGAAAAGATCATTACCCCTTGCCTTTTGTAGATCAAATGTTAGAAAGACTATCTAAGCACACACAATTTTGCTTTCTTGATGGATATTCTGGTTTCTCTCAAATACCTGTACCACCGGAAGATCAAGAGAAAACTACTTTTACTTGCCCTTTTGGAACTTATGTTTATAGATGTATGCCTTTTGGTTTATGTAATGCACCTACTACCTTTCAAACATGTATGACTGCTATATTATCTGATTTTTGTGAAAAGATTGTTGAGGTTTTCATGGATGATTTTGCCGTTTATGGGACTTCTTTTGATGATTGCTTAAGAAACCTTGATCGAGTTTTGCAGAGATGTGAAGAAACTAATCTTGTCTTGAATTGGGAGTGTTGGGCCAACACCACCTATGGGATCACATGGACCCCTTCTATGATCTGGCAGGGAAATAGGAGTGCGCAAAGAGCAGATCCAACGATCAACACGCGAGAAGCGTAAAACCCTATCCTGTTTTTAGTGTATTGAGTCTTAAGCTTCGGCTAGCTGCTACGCGTGCAAATTGGGCCAGAAAGCCCCAAAAAAGTCCCCTCCTGTATCATCTTGGGCCTCCTTTTATACCAAGGGGCTACCACACTGGCGTACATGCATACAGGAGGGGTAAAGTTGCTATAGTGTGCACGCTTATCTATGTCATCTTAGGACAAATGCATTTAATGCGCCATTTACGTGTCCCTAACTTTATCAGGGATAGAAACCGAGCCTGTCTTGTCCGTTGCCGCCTCACCTCATCTCGACACACATCCAGGATGACGAGGCATGCAATGCCAGGCTGGCTGGCTAGCCGCTAATCTGGAACAGTGGCATGATCTTCACGGAGATCTGCACGTCGCCATGCACGCGCTTGCCAGGCTGGTCGCCGTGCTGGAAAGTTGATAGGCCGGGCGGAGCCTTGCCGTGCGCGAGCCTCACCGCAGGCCCACGAACATCCCCGACAAGAATCTTGTCGGTGCCGTGCAAACGTCCCCGGCAAGAATCTTGCTGGGAACTTTGCCTTCTGGTCTTCACAAAGATCTGCATACCACCACGTAGATGCCCCTGGGTCTTGGTCTTGACATTGTCGATGGTGTCAGAGCTCTCAACCTCCAGGGTGGTGGTTTTGTCGGGGCTTTGCTTCACAAACCATCCTGGCAAGGATCTTGCTGGGAGCCCAGATTGTGGCCTTCTTCGGTTGTCTTGTATTTGCTTCCAGCTGTCGCCGCTAGGCCTTGCCGCGGGTGAGGCTGCAACCTCCCTGTGCACAAGTATGGGGTACTAAAAAGGCCCAAACTTTAGTACACTGACAGGAGCCCCCGGGCCTGGGCCACACACGGGTGCAAGGCGTTGTTGGGCTAGGCCCAAACAGTGCACATGCATGCATGGCAGGGGTTAACTGCTGTAATTATCTCGTCTCCTGCACTTCCCCATGATCCACATTGAGTGCGTGACGTGGGATACATGCGCGGTATTGCCGCAGTAGCAGCATGCCCGCGAAAGTGTTTTCACATCGAATAGTAAAGAGGCAGCCTCGCGCCTTCCTCATAAAAAAAGGAATCCCCAGAGGCGCCACTCATTTACCTACCGCCCATTCCAATCTAGAAACCACCGTCGTCTTCTTCCTTGAGCCCAAAATAGAGCCATTTCCTCCGCCTTCCGCCTCCACGCCCGCATCGCCCTCGGCTTCCTGTTCCTCACGCCGGCCGCCATGGCACCCAAAGCGAGTAAGGGCAAAGAGGCGCCCAAGGCGGGCAAGGGCAAGGAGGTGCCGGAGAGCGAGTTGGTGAAGATGCGGAAGCAGAACGCCGTATTTGCCCCAATGCTCAACGCGCGCGCCTTGAGGGACCGGTACCAGTGTATGTGGGGAAGAGAGACAAAGGGGCATCCTGCCACCCACGTCATCCCAACTTCCTGTGCTGAGGCCGCCCCAGATAAATTCCCTTTCTTTGTCGATTACCTCTACTGCGGCCTCTGCCCCCCATTTTTTGATTTCCTCAACGACATCATGTACACATACGGCTTCCGCATCTTGGATTTTACGCCGAATGCTGTGGCATGTATGTCCACGTCCGCCCACCTCTGTGAGAATTTTACCGGAGTGGTCCCCAATACGGCCCTCTTCCGCCATTACTTTGCCCCCCGCATCCAGCTAGGAGAGGCCCTTTCTGGCTACATCACTGGATCCCAAGGGCATGGACCAAGAAGATGTATCTAGACAGGGCCTACCGCGAGAAGTGGGATGAATGGCGGGGCAAGTGGTGCTGGATTATGGAGAAGGAACCACAACCGTTCTGTATGCCTCAACAAGTGAAGCTGATCCGTGGCAACGATTGGTGCGACCTCGACCCTCAAGATGAGAAGCTCATAGTTGCAACTGAGGGAGTCCTGGATTAGGGGGTCCTCGGACAGACGGACTATATGCTTATGCCGGACTGTTGGACTATGAAGATACAAGATTAAAGACTTCGTCTCGTGTCCGGGTGGGACTCTCCTTTGCGTGGAAGGCAAGCTTGGCAACACGGATATGTAGATTCCCTTCTCTGTAACTGACTCTGTGTAACCCTAGCCCCCTCCGATGTCTATATAAACCGAAGGGTTTTGTCCGTAGGACAACAACAATCATAATCATAGGCTAGCTTCCAGGGTTGTAACACCCACGATGCGGCTATATCTCCCGCGTGTCGAGGCACGACATAGAGGCATAACCATATGGTGGTTTTGTCGCTAGAAGGGTCATCTTCACACAATCCCATGTAATGAACAAGAATGGGATAAAGAGTTGGCTTAGAATCGCCACTTAACACAATGAACATATAATTCATACATCATCCAGAGCACACACATAGTCCGACTACGGACAAATCCAAATGAAAAGAAGATAACCCAACTGCTAGATCCCCGATCGTCCCAACTAGGCTCCACTACTGATCAACATGAAACGAAACATAGCAATGACCAAGATCTTCGTTGAGCTCCCATCTAAGCTCGGTTGCATCACCTGCACTGGTATCATCGGCACCTGCAACTGTTGTGATAGTATCTGGTGAGTCACGAGGACTCAGCAATCTCAAAACCCACGAGATCAAGACTATTTAACCTTATGGGTAGGAAGTGGTAATGAGGTGGAGTTGCAGCAAGCACTAAGTAAATATGGTGGCTAACATACCCAAACAAGAGCGAGAAGAGAAGCAACACAATGGTCGAGAAGCTAGAAGTGATCAAAAAGTGATCCTGAAACTACTTATGCACAATCATAACACAAACACCATGTTCACTTCCCAGACTCTGCCGAAAAGAGACCATCATGGCTACACACACGGTTGATGCATTTTAATTAAGTCAAGTGTCAAGTTCTCTACAACCGGATATTAACAAACTGCCATCTGCCACATAACCGCGTGCACGACTCTCGAAAGTTTATACCCTGCAGGGGTGTCCCAACTTAGCCCATCACAAGCACTCACGATCAGCGAAGGATATTCCTTCTCCCAGAAAGACCCGATCAGTCTCGGAATCCCGGTTACAAGACATTTCGACAATGGTAAAATAAGACCAGCAAGACCGCCCGATGTGCCGACAAATCCCGATAGGAGTCGCATGTATCTTGTTCTCAGGGCACACCGGATGGGCAAGACGTCGGGTTGGCATAGACCCTGGTTGCCCAGGGGGCGCCGGACATTGCCCGGTTCAGACCAACACTTGGAGAAGCACTGGCCCGGGGGGGTTAAAATAAAGATGACCCTCGGGCTCGCAAAAACCCAATGGAAAGTTAGTAGGTTGTTAGGCAAATGTAAAACCAAGGTTGGGCCTTGCTGGAGCAGTTTTATTCAAAGCGAACTGTCAAGGGGTTTCCATAAACCCGACTGTGTGAGGAACGTAAAATCAAGGAACATAACACCGGTATGACGGAAACTAGGGCAGCAAGAGTGGAACAAAACACCAGGCATAAGGCCGAGCCTTCCACCCTTTACCAAGTATATAGATGCATTACTTAAAATAAGAGATATTGTGATATCCCAACATAAACATGTTCCAACATGGAGCAATCTACAACTTCACTTGCAACTAACAACACTTTAAGAGGGGCTGAGCAAAAGAGGTAACTTAGCCAAACAACAGTTTGCTAGGAAGGTGGGTTAGAGGCTTGACATGGCAAAGTGGGAGGCATGGTAAACAAGTGATAGGTAGCGCAACATAGCGAAAGAACGAAGAAACTAGCAAGCAAAGATAGAAGTGATATCAAGGGTAATGGTCATCCCGCAAGGAAGAAGAACGAGTCCATGAAGAAGACAAACAGAGGTAGTCGAACGAATCCTCGCAACTCCAGAACGAAACCGAAGCTAACTAGGGAAGCAAACCGGAAAGAAGCAAACAACATGGTAAACAACCATCACATAAACATGGCACGATGCACAACCAAGTATGATGCATGTCCGATTTAAAAGCATGTCAAAGCATGGCAAAGTGCAACAAACAATACTACAAGTTAAGTGGAGCTCAATATGCAACGAGTTGCATATTGACGGAACACCACATTCGAGTTATTTAGTTCGCTCTCGTTTAGGTACACAACAATATTAAATGTTGTCAAACATGGCAAGAGGTGAAACAAAAGTAAACTAACTATTTAGGCAAGTTTAAATGAGGCCAGAAACAACAAACAACAATTCCAGAAAATCATCATGTCCATGTTTTGAATTAGCTACTGTTCTGCCCTAAAACATATTTTAATGTTGTAAAGCAGTAAAACAAAGTGAACCATGTTAACATATGAATTTTCCCACCCCATTTACATACAAAGTTTATTAAATTCGGAGCTACGGTTAATTAGTTATGAAATAAATCATTTTAACATGTCATTTAAGCAAATAAACACAAACAGCTTTTTAAACATTTCAAACATAGATGAAAGTTGATTATTGTGAAACTAGATGGAAAACTAAGCATTTTACATACATAAATTATTTACATAAGATGCACGGTTGTGGAGTTATTAAATGCATGATGTTTGAGGGTTTTTCTGTAAAACAGACGTTCACTGGATAATGCTAAATTCGCAGATCTGAAAAAATACTAGACTGGCTGAATCTACTGGCCCAACAGGAAGAAAAAAAACAGAGGGCGTTGGCGGGGCGGCCTCAACATGGGCCAAGCCCACCGAAGCAGCCGGCAAGGCCGGGACTTGGCGCCCCGAGGCCCATGCGGGCGGCACGCACAAGGGCGCATCAACGTGCCTGATCGGATCGAGCCATGCTCGATGCAGGGGAAGCAGAGGGCGGTGAAAGGGATTTGGCGAGCAAAGTGCACAGCGTCTGGCATTGCAGGAATCAGCAGCAGGCAAGGCGGGTCTATGGGGGTTCCTGTGGGCAAAGGAAGAGAGAGCGGAGAGATTAGAGAGAGAGAGACAGTGAGATGGAGAGAGGGAAAAGAGAGAGGGCAGGGGCACGAGTCGGGCGACCTGGCAACACGCTCCAGCAAGGCGGAGCTAACGAGGCAGCGGTGCGAGGAGGTTTGGGAGGAGGGCGCGTGGGAGCAGAGGTCTCTAGCACTAGAGGCGAGCAAGGCAGGGGGAGCTCGGTGCCAACGGCTTCAGGAACGAGGCAGGGAAGGATGGGCTGCTGGTGGAGCTCGAGGGGAGCTGCTGGTGGATCGATGGAGGGATTGGGTGGTTCGGTGGGAATCGAGGAGGGACAGGGGAGCCGCTGGATCGAGCGAGGCGGAGGGCGAGGGGATCTGGAGGCTGTAGGTGGCGAGCGATGGTTGGGGAGGGATGGATCCCGAGGGGGATTTGGTGAGTGGGTGGCGGTGGCTGATCCGAGGAGGGGGAAGGCTGTGGGTGGCGGCGGCTAGGGGGGACAAATGTCCTAGGATTTAGGGTTTGGTCGAAAAATGGACAAGGAGATTTGTATATAGGAAAGGGGAGATGAGTTTGGATCATCTGATCGAAATCGGATGGTTCGGAATAAGTGGGTTAGGGAGTCCAAAAGAGAAAACGGAGATGTTTTAAAGATGTTTGGGGATGATCTGGACCCATCGGTAACACAACCAGGTTCGAGTTCGGGGGAGTTTCGGACGCGCATGCGAGGGGTTGACAAAAGGTCACATAGACAAAGGGGTTTGATGGGCTCAGAGGAGAGTGAGAAGAGAGCGGTCCGGTTGAATAAAAGAAGGTCAACAAAGACAAGAAAGAAATGGCAACTATGAGCGGATGCAAGTTTTATGAAAACATGCAAATGCAATGCACATGATGACATGATGAAATGCAAACAAACAAAATAAAACACACGGCGAACACGAAATATATGGAAGGCATCTAAAGCGTCCGACTCGGGTCGTTGAGGGAGTCCTTGATTAGGGTGTATCCAGACAGCCGGACTGTGTACAACGTCCGGACTATTGAAGCGTGAAGATACAAGACTCAAGACTTCAGCCCGTGTCCGGATGGGACTTTCCTTGGCGTGGAAGGCAAGCTTGGCGATCCGGATATTATATTTCCTTCCTTGTAACCGACTCCATGTAAACCCTAGCCCTCTCCGGTGTCTATATAAACCGGAGAGGTTGGTCCTTAGACAGCCGATCACAATTACAATCATACCATCATAGGCTAGCTCTTAGGGTTTAGCCTGTACGATCTCGTGGTAGATCTACTCTTGTACTACCCATATCATCAATATTAATCAAGCAGGAAGTAGGGTTTTACCTCCATCGAGAGGGCCCGAACCTGGGTAAACACCTATGTCCCTTACTTCTTGTTACCATCAGCCTTGACGCACAGATCGGGACCCCCTACCTGAGATCCGCCGGTTTTGACACCGACATTGGTGCTTTCATTGAGAGTTCCTCTGTGACATCGCCACAAGGTTTGATGGCTCCTTCAATCATCATCAGCAACGCTATCCAGGGCGAGGCTTTCCTCCCCGGACATATCTTCGTGTTCGGTGACTTCACACTACGGGCCGATCCGCTCGGTCATCTGGAGCAGATCGTGTCAGGTTCGCCGGATAGTTATGACGAGCATGGCTTGGACGATGCTCGGGATATTACCCCGGCAGAAGCCTCGGGTCTAAATCCGGGGCAGGTTGCATTGCCTAAGGACGAAGGGCCGGTCCCCGTCCCGCAGGCCATACCCTCTTTGGCGATAGAGCCGAACACAGGTCCCACCTCCGCGGGAACCTGTGACTCCGGATCCCCGGATTCATATCCGGATGTAGGTTCTAGTCTGCGCGTCCCCGAGCCCGCCGATCTTGGTTGGGCTCCGGTGATGGAGTTCACCGCGGCGGACATCTCTCAGCATTCGCCCCTCGGCGACATACTAAACTCATTTAGAACCCTCTCTTTGACAGAGAACTTCGGGCCGAACTATGTAAGGCTCGAGTGGGAAGCAGGCGACGAAGAAATTCGTTACCCAGCCACCACCCACTTGATAGCCACGGTTGATGATTTTACCGACGTGCTGGACTTTGACTCAGAATCTACGGGGTACCGGATTCCCGCCTCGTCACACGACATATACATGGTGGATACGCCCAAGGAAGGCGACGGAGACAATCCAGAAAATAACACCCCTGGGAAAAAACCAAAGCGACGGCGCAGGCGCCGTTCCAAATCCGGCAACAGTAACAACATCAACAAGAGCGCCAGAAGAATGGATACTCCGGTCAACCCTGAAGGCAATAACGACCAAACAGAACCAGCGATGGAGCAGGACGAACCAGTTCACGCCGAACATAGTCCGGAGCTTACGCCCGAAGAAGACGATCCAGAAGGATGAGTTCATCAAACCGGCCCAGGACAAGAATACAGTCCGGACGACGACGCATTCATTGTTCCGGAAGAACGCGTGGAATGAGAGAACCTCCACAGAAAGCTTATGGCCACAGCGAGAAGTCTAAAGAAGCAGAAGCAACAGCTTAAAGCCGCACAGGAAACGCTCAATCGCAGATGGAACAAAGTGCTAGACACTGAAGAAAGATATGGCGACGATCGTCATACAAAGAGCTACCCAAAATGCAAGCTAGTTCCAGAATTCGACGACGAGGCCGTTCCACCGAAGAATAACACGACCAGGATACCAGGAGTACCACTTCATAACCGCAATAAATCAGCTGCCGAAGATGCCCACGATCTATGTGAGCACCTGGAGAAGAAAGCTGGCGCAGCTAGGTCTATCTACGGATCTAAAGGAGACACCCCGGCGAGGGACTATGGTCCTCAAATCAATTATGACAACCAAACACCAGTTCGGAATAAACACCAAACACAACAACAGCCGACGGCATGCCACAGCGTGTCCAGATACAGAGGGGCTACTCACCCCCTGTGCTTTACTGATGAAGTACTGGACCATGAATTCCCACAGGGCTTTAAACCTGTAAACATAGAGGCATACGACGGAATGACAGACCCAGGGGTCTGGATCGAGGACTTTATCCTCCACATACACATGGCTCGTGGAGATGACCTCCATGCCATCAAATACCTTCCCCTCAAACTGAAGGGACCAGCTCGGCACTGGTTGAAAAGCCTCCCCAAAAATTCAATCAGGAGCTGGGAGGAACTAGAGGATGCTTTCAGGGCCAATTTTCAAGGGACTTATGTCCGGCCTCCGGATGCTGACGATTTAAGTCACATAATCCAACAACCCGGAGAGTCCGCCCGCAAGCTTTGGAACAGATTCCTCACCAAGAAGAATCAAATCATTGACTGTCCGGATGCCGAAGCCTTAGCAGCATTCAAACACAGCATCCGTGACGAGTGGCTCTCCAGACACCTCGGCCAAGAAAAGCCAAGGACAATGGCAGCCCTAACAAGCCTTATGACCCTCTTTTTCACGGGAGAAGATAGCTGGCTAGCCCATAAAGGCACCAGTGACCCCAGCACATCCGAAATAAGGGATGGCAATGGGAAGCCACGACGTAACAAAAATAAACGCCAAAACAAGGAAGATAGCCCAGACAACACAACGGTTAATTCCGGATTCAGGGGCTCTCGACCTAACCAGCAAAATAAGCAATCTAAAGGCAGTAAAGAAGGACCGTCCAGTCTGAACAGAGTTCTGGACAGACTATGCCAAATTCATGGCACCTCCAACAAACCTGCGAACCACACACACAAAGAGTGCTGGGTCTTCAAGCAGGCTGTCAAACTAAATGCTGAACACAAGTAACGGGAAACATCAAGTGAAGGCGAGGATGAACCTCGCCAGTCGAACACTGGGGGGCAGAAAAAATTCCCGCCAGAGGTCAAAACAGTGAACATGATCCACACGAATCGCACATCCTTGAGGAGGTACGAACGCGCCCATAAAGACGCGCACAATATAGATCCCATCGTACCCACACCTAACTAAGTTCGATCACTTTCGACCGCCTGGATGGCCGAACTAGTATTCGGCGTGAAGGATCAAACGCCTTGGTACTTGACCCAATAATCGACAGATACCATCTCACTCATGTCCTCATGGACGGCGGCAACAATCTCAATTTAATATATGATGACACTGTCCGCAGGATGGGGATAGACTCATCCAGAATCAGCAAGATCAACACCACCTTTGAAGGGGTGATACCAAGCATTGAAGCCTGCAGTAGGGGCTCCGTCATACTGGAGGTAACATTAGGCTCTCCAGGCAACTCCAAAAGCGAAGAACTAGTCTTCATCATCGCACCCTTCCAAAGCAGCTATCAAGCATTGCTTGGAAGAACGGCCTTCGCCCGCTTCAACGCATTGCCGCACTATGGCTACCTTACACTTAAGATGCCCGGTCCTCGCGGCGTCATCACCGTTAGCGGAATAACAGAGCGCTTTTTGCGCACAGAGGAATACGCGACGACCTTAACGGTCGGACTATAAGAGGCCTCTAACAAAAATATACCGGTCGTCAAGACCACGGACACGGCTAGACGAGTCCGGCAGCCCATATTAAACCAGGGCACTGTATATGTAATCCTATAGTGGACACCAGGGGCTAATAATAAAGCTCCACACTCGGCTCAACCTTATTGGCAAGCCAGCATCTTATATTTTCTACTATCCATCGCATACTTACGTTGCACTCTCCTATGAGACTCCCTTTTCTGCAGACAACGTTCGCGCGATTCCCTTCCAGGATGTGGCACAATGGAGACAAAGGCGCAGACGTGCAGCAGGGCCCCGTTCAACATGTTTCTTTTTAGATTAAGCCCCTCTGTGAACCTTTTCTATTGCCTCTTGTTGTTTCATCATCCCATGGGTTCCATACCCACAGCGGATACTGCCGTTTTGGCATTTCGCCACGACAGATTAATGCACGTACCTGGAAATACAGGGTTTATAATGAATGGGCATTCTTGAGCTCATCATCTGTTATAAAGTCCGAATACCTTCGGGAGTGTTCGGTGTCACGAGTTTGGCCTTATATGCATTAGCTCCGAATCATGTCTTTGGTCAAATGTTGGGTTTGCACGGCTCCTGGGTTTGCCGCCTTACGTTCCGTCATAATCGGCTAAGGTGGCCAAAGGAGAACTACTACGATTGTGCCCTGGTTATTCTGGATGAGCACCTTAGTAGAGAAAGCCGAAAACTGATCGTCATGATACAACGAGGGACTGGTTAACCACTCGACGACTCACTGGAATCTCTAGGATTCCTCCGCATTAACGAAGGGCCATTTCCCGGCCAGGTACACACGCGCCCGTATTCGGATGCACACAAAGGTACCAGGGGCTACATAGTAGCCCCAACGTTAGAATCCTGCGGCTAAGCGAAGGTGCTATAGCTATATAGTCCGGTTGCCTAGTTCGACGTGCGATCACCTCCTTGCCGGACCAAGACATTGGATAAAGAGTGATTAGGCACATTTTTTTGCGAACACCCCCGCATTGTATGCGTGGGGGCTGAAATAACGATCGCTATCTTCAGATTACCCCCACACACATATATATATATATATAAACGGCCGCACAAGGGACACAATCATATTTTCAGACAAAAGTTATAAATATAACCTTCTAATCAAAATGTTTTACAATGATTTGAATCATCACTCGAAGAGGAGATTCTTCAGGCACTGCGCCTCTATCAGGCGGGCACCCTCCGTGACCTGCGCCAAGTAGTGCCCGGCCGGATACTGGCCCCCACCGGATCCTGAGACGCTACCATAGTGGCATCCATATCCGTCCAATACGCTTTAACGCGGGCAAGGGCCATCCACGCACCCTGTATGCATGCTGACCTCCTCATGGCATCGACCCGAGGCACGGCCCCAAGGAACTGTTGCACCAAACCAAAGTAACTGTCCGGCTTAGGCCCCTTCGGCCAAAGATGGTCTATTACAGACTGCATTGCAAGACCGGACAGCCTGTGAAGCTCCACTACAGCGGCCATCCTATCACATAATGGCAGCGGGCAAGTGGGAGCATCAAACTGTGACGAGAAAAGCTTCTCCACCTCCTTCTCACCCTGATCTTTGAAGAACTCCACAGCATCAACCGTACTCTTCGCCAGGTCCGCGTATGCGCTCGGCGAGGTCCAGCGTCCATCCAGGGGAGCATACTTCGGATCGAAGAACTTCGTCCGCAACAAATAGGAGCCTCCAACCACGATTTTACCGGCCTGTTGAAGCTCCTCCCGCACACTTCTAAGCTCGGTCCGTATTTCCTTGGTGGCATTGAGTGCCTTGCTCAGGTCAGCAGATCTATCCTCATGCTCCTTTTTCAGGAGCTCATACCGGTCAGCGACATTCTTTAACTCGATAGCCATTTTGGCTACGTTTTCCTCGCTTCGGCAATGAGCATCCTGTTCGACTCTCAATTCCTCGGCCGCCTTTTGGGCAGCCGCATGTCTCACCCGAGCCTGTTCCTTGGCTAGAGCAAGTTCCGCCCTCAGGGCCTCGACGGCAGCAGCACCATCTGCAGTCCGAACATATTACTTTACTATATGCCACCTCAAATATTTTCCTGTGCAGGAAAGACAGGACACATACCTTGCGATTTATCCAGCAGCTCATTCATCAGAGTGATATCGGCATCAACCAAACCAATTTGCCTCTTCAGTTAGGTCACTTCAATGGACGGGCCGGCGGCCGGACCCACAGGTACCTACACATATTTATAACATAAATCTTTGGTTTATTATCCCCCGTTTGCCGCCTAAGGCGGCCAACCAGAGTCTCAGGGGCTACTGTCTGTATGGAGCACACCTAGCGTGTGCCTCCCAATTAAAGAATCGGTGGATTCTCCATCACATACCTCAAAGCCTCTAAGCAGGCTTGTGAATGCTTCATTCAAACCGCTCGTAGCAGATGAAATCTTCTTAAGCACCACGCTCATTATTGAGCGGTGCTCCTCTGAGAGTGCAGCTCGCTCCAAAGAAGCCCGTCAAGATTTCGGCGGACATCGAATCGCGCCGACTCCTCCGTGCCCCTGTTATAGCCAAGTGCTCCAGGTGCAGGGCGGCTGACGAATTGACTGCCGGATTTGGCGGATCCGGACTCCTCCGTGACGACACCTCGGTGTCGCTCGCTTCATGAGTCGGAGAAGGGGGTGGGGTCTCGCTCTCCATCATCTCCGAGGAAGGTCCCCCAAAGACGAACCCTGTTGAGAGGAGCTGCTGGCCGGACTGCAAAATTTTGAATCCTGGTTACTAACCAAGGAGAAATGCAGTACCTTCATATTGTAGATTGACTTACAGCTCGGTGGAGGGCTGGCCCGTTGGAGGGCATGGTGCGGTGAGGGTGCCTGCCAGGGCAAGGCCCCCTGGGGATGCCTTTTCCCCCAATTTGGGCATCTCTGCCTCCAAATCTTCGGAGGCGGCCCTTTTCTTCCCGCGCGGGGAGGAAGCCTCGACCTCTCCCCCCCGGCTATCCTCCTTGGGGGAGGTAGCAACCCCCACGGTTCGGATGCGTAGCATGTGGGGTTCGGATTTTTCATCCTTCCCCTCGCCTTTCCCCAAGGGCATCCTGCTGAGTACTCGGTCAAGCATCTTGGCCATGGTGGGAGCGGGCGAGCCTTCGGGAAGTGGCACCGGACACCTGATTCTCTCCACCTTGCTGAGCCATTCCTGGACGCGGATGATTTTCAGAATAAACAATCATGACAAATACAAAACGGGGTGTCCGGTATCAAGGCTACTTACTCGAGTGTCTAGGTGATTGTAGCTTAGGCCCGCATCCTCGGTGGTGTTCGGACACGTTACTTTCCGTCCGAAGAACAATTTGCACATCTCTTCGGGCTTCAAGCCGAAGAAGTGCTTGACGGTCCGCGGACCCTCCGGATTGAACTCCCACATCTGGAGAGGCCGGCGTTGGCACGGCAACATCCGCCGGATCAACATCACTTGCATTATGCTGACGAGATTAACGTCCCTTGCAAGAAGCTCCCGAATGCAATTCTGCAGTACTGGTATATCACCAGCGGGTCCCCAATTCCGTCCTGCGTCTGTCCAAGACGCCGACTGTGATGGAGGTCTCGAGCAAAACTCGGGGGCAGCCTCCCACTTTGTGCCTCTGGGAGCCGTGACATAAAACCACCTCTGTTGCCATACATCGGATACTTCTGGAAAAGAACCCTCCGGCCATGGGGCGTCGGCGTTTCTGCTTATTACGACACCTCTGCACTCCACATGTTGCCCCCCGATCATCTTCGGCTTCACATTGAAGGTCTTGAGCCATAGGCCGAAGTGCGGGGTGATGTGGAGAAAGCCTCGCACACGATATTGAACGACGAGATGTGGAGGATAGCGTCCGGAGCCAGATCATGAAAATCTAACCCATAATAGAACATGAGCCCCCTCACGAAAGGATCGAGGGTGAAACCCAAACCACGGAGGAAGTGTGGGACAAAAACAACACACTCATTGGGCTCCGGCGTGGGGATGACTTGCCCTAGAGCAGGAAGCCTGTGCTGGATATCTGCGGTTAGGTATCCGACCTCCCTAAGCTTTGCAATGTCCTTCTCCTCGATCGAGGAGGCGACCCACCAGCCTTGAGGATCAGATCCGGACATATTGTAGGATTCCAGAGGGATGGAGCTTAGGTTTTGGGTGTTAGAACTCGAGGTGCGAGAAGGTGCGATGAAGGTGAAAAAAGAGGTGTAGGTCTCGACCCCTTTATAAAGAGGGTGAATATCAAGAGTCCCCTGTGTGACTGTTTGAGGCTTATCTAAAACAAACGGGGTAATACCAATAGCCGTCGTGGGGTCACGCACGCTCATATTGATGGAAAATCCCGTAATAAAAGGGACACGATGTATACCTCGACGGGACGTGCCAATAAAATCGCCTCGTAACACGAGTTGCTGTGGGGTAGGAAACATCAGTTCACGTTGGACTGAGCCACGATGCAAGGGCACGACGCACAAAGATTGCCAGCAAATCAGACCTGTACCATTCGAAGATCATCTTGCAGATCCGGACAGGGTCTACGTGTTCGATGACCACTTTTGGAGTATTCAAAGGAGGAACCCGCCTTGCAATGCCGAAGACAATACTGGGCGCCGGACTCATCGTCATTGAAGCCTGGTTCAGGGGCTACTGAGGGAGTCCTGGATTAGGGGGTATCCGGAAAGTCGGACTGTGTACAACGTCCGGACTATTGAAGCATGAAGATACAAGACCCAAGACTTCAGCCCATGTCCGGATGGGACTTTCCTTGGCGTGGAAGGCAAGCTTGGCGATCCGGATATTATATTTCCTTCCTTGTTACCGACTCCATGTAAACCCTCGGTGTCTATATAAACCGGAGAGGTTGGTCCTTAGACGGCCGATCACAATTACAATCATACCATCATAGGCTAGCTCTTAGGGTTTAGCCTCTACGATCTCGTGGTAGATCTACTCTTGTACTACCCATATCATCAATATTAATCAAGCAGGAAGTAGGGTTTTACATCCATCGAGAGGGCCTGAACCTGGGTAAACACCTGTGTCCCTTACTTCTTGTTACCATCAGCCCTAACGCACAGATCGGGACCCCCTACCCGAGATCCGCCGGTTTTGACACCGACAGTCGTCACAACACTCCTCCACTTACAAGAGATCTCGTCCCGAGATCTAGGATGGCACCAGAGAGAAATGGAAGAGGAAGAGAAGAGGTTAAACTAATTTGCTTCTTCGACCAATGAGTGAAACCAAAGAACCTTGAGAGGTTGAAAAGTTGAAAGAAAGAACATAACAGAGTTGAACACAATTGAGAGTACTGCGGTAGAGAAATAATAACAAGGAACACCATTTGAACCTTGGAGGTTGCAAAGCTATGAATGAAGAGTAGAAAGGACAAGAAGGAATTGGAACCACTCTGGTTGAAACAAGATAACCAAGGAACGAGGAAGAACAAATTCGGACAACACTCCGGTTGAAAAGAGACTTGATAAGATGAAAAGAACTTGAAAAGAGGACACGACACTCCGGTTAAATGGATAAGCATGAAAAGAACACGACCTTCACAATTCAACATGATGAGTGAAAAGAGCAACATCACAACTCCTCCGGAAGAAATAATAGAAGATAGATCATTGGAATAATATCATGGAGAAGAAAATGCCAACTTCTGCCACAAATGAACTTGGAAAGCACCCTTCCAAGAAAGGTTATAACTATGTTGTGGGAAAACCAACAACGAAACGAATATGCTTGTAGTGGGCTTACAGAAAACTTCTCAGAATTAAGGCGAAATTCTGCCACTACGGAAACAAATAATATAATTGATAACACCAACGAGATGAAAAACTTCTTCCACCAAGACGATAGAGAGACAACTTGGATCATTGATAAGCACCACAATAGCAACATTCCTTAGGGAAGGCTTTAGGTGAAATCTATACCAAGATAACTCCATGGAAGAAAGTGATGGGTTTAAATATCTCATTCCTGACAACTTGTCAATCATGAAAATGAAGGAAACTGTCAAAATGACATAACACCACCTCAAAAGATAAGATAGAAAAATATTGCACTTAGGAATGCAAGATGAAGAATGCTTGAACTCCTCAAAATAAGACATGTGTTGAACACCATGTTTATTTTAGAGTATAGCTTGGCAGATCATAACTCCGAGAGAAATCTTGATGTACAATTGAAGAATGAAAGGGATCCTTGATGAACCACCATGTAGAGCCTCCATGAAGAACTCCAGTAATAAAAGGATAATAAAAGTAAATGGAAGTTGAAAATACAAGGTGAAGCCTTGCGATGATTTAGATGGAGCTTCGCGATGAGATAAAGCGGAAAACTTGGAACTCCGAAAAAGAAAAGATGAAGCATCTCGAATCGAGAAAAATGACATGATGAACAACCCTGGAAAGAAGAAACTAGATTACTTGGATGAAACAATAATAAGAATT
This sequence comes from Aegilops speltoides, assembly GCA_021437245.1. Classification (NCBI taxonomy): domain Eukaryota; kingdom Viridiplantae; phylum Streptophyta; class Magnoliopsida; order Poales; family Poaceae; genus Aegilops; species Aegilops speltoides. The sequence goes on from CM038144.1 coordinate 277,067,233, forward strand.
ACATTATGCCTATCCTTCACCAATTTAAATTGATGACAAGCAACGGATTTGGCATACTACTTATTCTCGTAGAAAGGATTAAGAGAGATATAGCGTAAAATTGAGAAGGTATAGATGGAACCACCGGTGGGATTGGAAACAACGAATGAATTAATACGAAAACAAAGGAAGAGGAATCTTGAATGCGCCGCCATAAGAATTGAAGACGATTAAAGAAAAGTGATCGAATCACCGGGAAGAATTCAGAAAATGAACGAAGATACTTGAGGGAATTTAGATATATGAGAACGAAGAGATCACAAGCTGACTAAAGAATACTTGAGCGATGCACCGATAAGATTTGGAGAACGAGAGCTGAAAGCTGAGAATGAATAATATTCAGAAAAGATGGCCGTCAGGTGATCGAGAAAGGAAAGAAACTCCTGAAATGCGTCGGATGGTTGAAAAGAATTCTCACAATCGAGAACAATTATGAGAGGATGGTATCAATCTAGAACCATGAATCTTGAAGAGAATGGAGCAAGATTTAAGAGAAATCCTTCTTCGGTCTTCGAATGTTGAGAATGAAGATGTGTACCACCATGAAAATTGATGAGACACTCCGGAGCAATGAAGAATAGTAATGCTGAACCAAAGATGAAAATGTTTTAAAAGTGATCTTGGAGAAGGAATATGACTGATGATAATTCATTCTTACGTCAAACTTGGAAATGAATTTGAGAATCGCTCCTGATAATTAGAAGAGTCAGGTAAGATCCTGGGAAAAGACCTATGGGTTAGGGCCCACTAAAAAGGAAACACCATTGAACGATTTTAAAAAGAGAGATTGCATCGGTTGAATTAAATGGCTTGAATGAGATAACAACCTCGAAATATCTTGAACGGATTAGGAATAAAGAAGAGAGCCTTGGATAAGAAATTCACAGGGGAAGATATGTGAAACAAAAGGAAAAAAACATGATCAACACTGAAGCTTGAAATTAATCCACTAGAGAAGAAAAGAGACGAAGAATAATAAACTTGAAGCTCTGTTAGTATCTTCCTGAGAATCACCAGATAAGAACATTGACGCAAAAGTATGGAGAGAGTTCCCATCAATAAAAGGCTACTTGATTAGGAAATCCGAGTCCTTGAAGAAAAAGGGTGGCAGGGCGGGAAAAAACAAAGGCAACTTGGGGCAGATGGAATGGATACCGTTGAGAAAACTTAGAATTGATCTTGTGGATGTTGAAATGATCGGATCCACTTGAAGAGAAGCACACCGGTTGGAAAAGAATTAACATGACAACCTCAATGATCAAGAAGGATTAGCACTCCCATAGAAATATGAGAACACCATTTAGGAAAAGGTATGGAATCAACTCTTGACATCGAAGCAACTCAAATATAAAACAAAACAAAGGATTTGGCTTGCAGAATAAGCCGGAACAAACATATGATAGAGATTTCGTCCGAAATTTTCATGGTGGGGCCCACACGGGCTCGATTGTACGACACCATCATGTACAAGGCAGTGCACATGACATACGAAGAGTCTCCGAAACGGCATATCCAAGGACTCATTAAGACACAACGAGACCACTGTAAAACCAACTATGGATAGGCGGACCACTAGACGTCGAACCCCAATCTCATATCATGCATCTGTCGAAAAGAAAAAACTAGAGCTACTTGAATTCCCACCTATAAAACTCCTGAAACTTTTTGGTTATGCAATCTGGTGTTGGGGATACAGGGGAAGCAATAAATATCTCACACAAACTAACAATACCTACATCCAAGTTGTATCCATCCGTCAAAACGTAACCAATGAACTTTCAGAAATCGTGTACCTCAACCTTCGAAAAGCATCTGTTATACTAGCTATGGCAATACTCCCGAACTCCCGCCCTAGTACTAGGTGGCATCGAGGTTATCTCACCAACAACTGCATAAAAAAGATTTTCGATGTCAGCAAAACTCAGGTATTCCAGTACTGCAATGAAACAATTGTGATGACAACACCTTGGAGCTCAACTCCCCGAGACACTACAACAACCCCTAAATATCAGGAGGCACCAACAACAATGTTATCCTCACAAAAATATCAGAATGATCCCAAGATACTCGCATGATCCTAAAAAAAATAAAATTTAGTGAAATTTGAGGAGATGAAAGACAAAGCATCTACGTCAGGAGGCCTCACCAGAGCGACGAAGGGACTGAGGAGTAAAAAGAATCCTACTCTCCGATATATATAATCCTAAGACTCAAAACATTTTAAACTAGACCAAACAACATCAGCGATTCGATCAAGCAGGGGGCTCCTAAGTCGGGGATGGCTCTGATTACCAACTTGTAACACCCACGATGTGGCTATATCTCCCGCGTGTCAAGACATGACTTAGAGGCATAACCACATGGTGGTTTTGTCACAGGAAGGGTCATCTTCACACAATCCCATGTAATGAACAAGAATGGGATAAAGAGTTGGCTTACAATCGCCACTTAACACAGTGAACATATAATTCATACATCATCCAGAGCACACACATAGTCCGACTACGAACAAATCCAAATGAAACGGAGATAACCCAACTCCTAGATCCCCGATCGTCCCAACTGGGCTCCACTACTGATCAACATGAAACGAAACATAGCAACAACCAAGATCTTCGTCGAGCCCCCATCTAAGCTCGGTTGCATCACCTGCACTGGTATCATCGGCACCTGCAACTGTTGTGATAGTATCTGGTGAGTCACGAGGACTCAGCAATCTCAAAACCCGCGAGATCAAGACTATTTAAGCTTATGGGTAGGAAGTGGTAATGAGGTGGAGCTGCATCAAGCACTAAGTAAATATGGTGGCTAACATACGCAAACAAGAGCGAGAAGAGAAGCAACACAACGGTCGAGAAGTTAGAAGTGATCAAGAAGTGATCCTGAAACTACTTATGCACAATCATAACACAAAGACCGTGTTCACTTCCCGGACTCCACCGAAAAGAGACCATCACAGCTACACACACGGTTGATGCATTTTAATTAAATGAAGTGTCAAGTTCTCTACAACCGGATATTAACAAATTCCCATATGCCACATAACCGCGGGCACGACTCTCAAAAGTTTATACCCTGTAGGGGTGTCCCAACTTAGTGCATCACAAGCTCTCACGATCAGCGAAGGATATTCCTTTTCCCGAAAAGACCCGATCAGTCTCGGAATACCGGTTACAAGACATTTCGACAATGGTAAAACAAGACCAGCAAGGCCGCCCGATGTGCCGACAAATCCCAATAGGAGTCGCACGTATATCGTTCTCAGGGCACACCGAATGGGCAAGACATCGGGTTGGCATAGACCCTGGTTGCCCAGGGGGTGCCGGACATCACCCGGTTTGGACCAACACTTGGAGAAGCACTGGCCCGGGGGGGGGAGGGGGAGGGGGTTAAAATAAAGATGACCCTCAGGCTCGTGAAACCCAAGGGTAAGTTAGTAGGTTATTAGGCAAATGTAAAACCAAGGTTGGGCCTTGCTGGAGCAGTTTTATTCAAAGCGAACTGTCAAGGGGTTTCCATAAACCAGACCGCGTGAGGAACGCAAAATCAAGGAACATAACACCGGTATGACGGAAACTAGGGCAGCAAGAGTGGAACAAAACACCAGGCATAAGGCCGAGCCTTCCACCCTTTACCAAGTATATAGATGCATTAATTAAAACAATAGATATTGTGATATCCCAACGTAAACATGTTCCAACATGGAGCAATCTTCAACTTCGCCTGCAACTAACAACGCTATAAGAGGGGCTGAGCAAAAGCGGTAACTTAGCCAAACAACGGTTTGCTAGGAAGGTGGGTTAGAGGCTTGACATGGCAAAATGGGAGGCATGGTAAACAAGTGATAGGTAGTGCAACATAGCGATAGAATGAAGCAACTAGCAAGCAAAGATAGAAGTGATATCAAGGGTAATGGTCATCTTGCCTGAGATCCCGCAAGGAAGAAGAACGAGTCCATGAAGAAGACAAACAGACACAGTCGAACGAATCCTCGCAACTCTGGAACGAAACCGAAGCTAACGTGAGAAGCAAACCGGAAAGAAGCAAACAACATGGTAAACAACCATCACATAAACATGGCATGATGCACAACCAAGTATGATGCATGTCCGATTTAAAAGCATGTCAAAGCATGGCAAAGTGCAACAAACAATACTACAAGTTAAGTGGAGCTCAATATGCAACGAGTTGCATATTGACGGAACACCACATTCAAGTTATTTAGTTCGCTCTCGTTTAGGTACACAACAATATTAAATAATGTTAAACATGGCAAGAGGTGAAACAAAAGTAAACTAACTATTTAGGCAAGTTTAAATGAGACCGGAAACAACAAACAACAATTCCAGAAAATCCTCATGTCCATATTTTGAATTAGCTACTGTTCTGCCCTAAAACATATTTTAATGTTGTTAAACAGTAAAACAAAGTGAACCATGTTAACATATGCATTTTCCACCCCATTTACATATAAAGTTTATTAAATTTGGAGCTATAGTTAATTAGTTATGAAATAAATCATTTTAACATGTCATTTAAGCAAATAAACACAAACAACATTTTAAACATTTCAAACATAGATGAATGTTGATTATTATGAAACTAGATGAAAAAATAAGCATTTTACATATATAAATTATTTACATAAGATGCACGGTTGTGGAGTTATTAAATGCATGATGTTTGAGGGTTTTTCTGTAAAACAGACGTTCACTGGATAATGCTAAATTCGCAGATCTGAAAAAATACTAGACTGGGCCGAATCTGCTGGCCCAACAAGAAGAAAAAAAATAGAGGGGCGTCGGCGGGGTGGCCTCAGCAGGGGCCAAGCCCAGCTGGAACTAGGCCGGCTGGGCGCTGGGGACTTGGCGCTCCTGAGGCCCACGCGGCGGCAATGCGCTTCGGGCGCGGTCAATGCGCCTGATCGGATCGAGCCATGCTCGATGCAGGGAAAGCAGAGGGCGGCGAAGGGATTTGGCGAGCGAAGCGCACGGTGTATGGCATTGCAGGAATCAGCAGCAGGAAAGGCGGCTCCATGCGGGTTCCTGTGGGCAAAGGAAGAGAGAGCGGAGAGATTAGAGAGAGAGAGAGACAGTGAGATGGAGAGAGGGAAAAGAGAGCGGGCAGGGGCGCGAGATGGGTGACCTGGCAACACGCTCCGGTGAGGCAGAGCTGACGAGGCAGCGGTGCAAGGAGGTTTGGGAGGAGGGCGCGCGGGAGCAGAGGTCTACGGCACGAGAGGCGAGCGGGGCAAGGGGAGCTCAGTGCCAACAGCTTCAGAAACGAGGCAGGGAAGGATGGGCTGTTGGTGGAGCTCGAGTGGAGCTGCTGGTGGATCGATGGTGGGAATGGGTGGTTCAGTGGGAATCGAGGAGGGACAAGGGAGGCGCCGGATCGAGCGAGGTGGAGGGCGAGGGGATTTGGAGGCTGTAGGTGGTGAGCGATGGTTGGGGAGGGATGGATCCCGAGGGGGATTTGGTGAGTGGGTGGCAGCGGCTGATCCGAGGAGGGGGAAGGCTGTAGGTGGTAGGGGCTAGGGGGACAAATGTCCTAGGATTTAGGGTTTGGTCTAAAAATGGACAAGGAGATTTATATATAGGAAAGGGGAGATGAGTTTGGATCATCCAATCGAAATCGGATGGTTTGGAATAAATGGGTTAGGGAGGCCGAAAGGGAAAACGGTGATGTTTTAAAGATGTTTGGGGATGATCTGGACCCATCGGTAATGACAACCAGGTTCGAGTTCGGTGGAGTTTCGGACACACACGCGAGGGGTTGACAAAAGGTCACATAGACAAAGGGGTTTGATGGGCTCAGAGGAGAGTGAGAAGAGAGCGGTCCGGTTGAACTGAAAGAAGGTCAACAAAGACAAGAAAGAAACGGCAACTACGAGCGGATGCAAGTTTTATGAAAACATGCGAATGCAATGCACATGATGACATGATGAAATGCAAACAAACAAAATAAAGCACACGGCGAACACGAAATATATGGAAGGCATCTCAAGCGTCGGTCTCGGGTCGTCACAAGGGTTTAGCCTCTACGATCTCGTGGTAGATCAACTCTTGTAATACTCATATCATCAAGATCAATCAAGTAGGAAGTAGTGTATTACCTCCATAGAGAGGGCCCAAACCTGGGTAAACATCGTGTCCCCCGCCTCCTGTTACCATTAGCCTTATACGCACAGTTTGGGGCCCCCTACCCGAGATCCGCCGGTTTTGACTCCGACATTGGTTCTTTCATTGAGAGTTCCACTGTGATGTTGAAAAACGGTTTGATGGCTCGCCTTGTTATCAAGGACAACATCGCCTCGGGGGGAGCCCTGGCTTTTGGCCAAACCCTCCGACTAGGCGACTTCGTCATGACCGCCCGTTCGGCTGCCGCGCCAACGATGACTTCTCGGGTCATCGAAAAAAGCCTCCACGTCAGCTTGGAATACGCTGAGCGGATGGATCCAATGGAACTTTCGTCCTTGAACGAGCTCTTGGATCGCATGCCGCCTTGGGAGTTGCTATGGACTATGATCGGATTGGGCTTAAACCCGATCAAAGATAGATTAACTCTCTGCCGGTTACCCATCAAATAGCGGTGGTGGAGGAGCAATGCAACGATTCTTCCTCTATTTTGAGGATGAACTATGTACGGATTCCCGAGCTCTCCGAGCCATACCCGCTCGCAGGAGGACATGACCCAAACTCTGAACTTAGAATCGGACAGCGGGCCAGAAAAATTGGGCAACATCCCGGAACCCGAACTACCAAGTTTGGAATTTCCTCAGCCTGTGGGTCTCGGATCGGGTCAGGGTTCAGACTTAAATCTACCCACCCACCCAGATAAAGGTTGACAGTCTTCGAGAGTTTGGGTACAGCGCTTAAAGTTTGGAGCAGATCGATAGCTACAGACCCCCAACGCCCAACATGGCAGACTTAAATCCACAAACCCAGGAATTAGTCATTAAAGGTTGATAGTCTTCGAGACTTTTGCCTCGAATAACAGGCACAAGAGAGAACTCTGCGGCCTCGCTGAAGTCTGTCATGTTGCAGCAATAAGTCCCTCGAACAACATGGCTATAACCTTTAATGCCAGTGACGAACCTCAATTCTGAATAGTCCGAGCACCAGCCGCTTTGGTCCTTAATCCAATTGTGGACGGCTTCCGGCTTACTGAAGTGCTCATGGACCGACAGCAGATTAAACCTCATCTACGAGGAAACTCCCAACAAAATGGAAATAGACAAGAGCCGCATTGAGCAAAGCAGCACGATTTTTCGAGGGATTATCCCTAGTCGGGAGGCACGATGTGCGGGAAAAATCACACTCGATGTGGTATTTGGCACGCCGGAAAATTACAGGTCCAAAGAGATAACATTCCAAGTGGCCCCGTTCAGTAGTGGATACCACGCCCTTTTAGGGCGGGACGTGTTCGCGAGCTTCCAAGCTATACCCCATTATGGGTACATGAAGCTCAAGATGCCCGGGCCCAACAGAATCATAACTCTAGCCAGTGATCCGGACATAGCACTTTGCGCCGAAAATAAAACCGCCACCCTGGCCCTCGAGGCAGTATCCAAAGCCCTCGTGTCCGAAGAACTAACTGCATTACGCTCCACAGTGGATAGGGATGACGTGATACTCGATAAGCGATCCAAGTACACTTCTTTCAAACATGTGGATGAAATCGTCAAATTCCAAGTATACCCAACTGACTCTACAAAAACAACAGCTATTGGGGCACAGCTGAACCCCACAATCGACGCTGCACTGCGGGTGTTCTCACCCGAGAATTGGGACATCTTTGCCTGGGACCCTTAAGATATGCCAAGGATCCCATGCATGCTGGCCGAGCATAGCCTCAACATATTGAAGGGATACAAGCCGGTTAAGCAGACACTACGACGCTTTTCAGAGCCTAAACGACAGGCTATGGGAGAGGAGCTAGCCAAGTTACTCGAAGCCGGATTCATCAGAGAAATAAAACACCCTGACTAGCTAGCAAACTTGGTGATGGTACCAAAGAAGGATAAATCCTGGCGCCAATGTGTCGATTTCAAGGACCTCAATAAGGCTTGCCCCACCGCAGGACACGACTCATTGTGGTTCCTCGACTCATACTCCGGATACCATCAAATCAAGATGGCGAAGTCTGATCAAGCCACAACGACATTCATCACTCCATACGGCCCTTTCTGTTTCAACACCATGCCTTTCGGGCTCAAAAAATGCCGGTGCAACCTACCAACGCATGATTCAGACATGCCTGGAAAAACAAATCGGCAAAACAGTTGAGGCATACGTGGACGATGTGGTCATCAAGACCAGACACGTCGAATCTTTAATAGATGACCTGAGGTTCACGTTCGAAAACCTCCGAACATATGACATCAAGCTCACTCCGGAAAAATGCGTTTTCGGCGTTCCCGCCGGAAAGCTCCTGGGCTTCATCGTTTCCAACGGAGGAATTGAAGCAAACCCGGCTAAAATCCGAGCTTTGTCACAGTTGGCCACCCCAACAGACCTCAAGCAAATCTAGAAATTAACTGGATGCATGGCTGCCTTAAGCCGCTTTATCTCCCGATTGGGAGAAAAGGCACTACCTCTTCATCGCCTTCTTCGATGCACCGAACACTTCAAGTGGACGGATGCGGCTACGGCCGGACTGGAAGAAATAAAGGCCCTCTTGGTCAGCAACCCAATCCTGGCCGCACCGAACATTGGCGAATCCATGCTGTTATATATAGCTGCAACACACCAAGTTGTAAGCGCAGTGCTCGTCGTCGAACGAGAGGAGGACGGACATAAGTTCCCACTTCAAAAGTTGGTATACTATGTATCCACTGTCCTCACACCATGCAAGTCATGGTACCCACATTATCAAAAGATAGCATACGCGGTCTTCATGGCATCCCGAAAACTATGACACTACTTTCAAGAGTGTTCAATCACGGTGGCCTCCGAAGTACCACTCAATGATATAATAAATAACCGTGATGCCACGGGCCGGATTGCTAAGTGGGCCATTGAGCTCCTCCCGTTCGACATTATATATAAACCACGACGAGCCATTAAATCACAAGTACTGGCTGACTTCATCGCCGAATGGACAGAAGCCGAACTCCCTAAAGAGTACGGCGCATACTCCAATTGGATCATGCATTTTGACGGCTCTAAGATGCTAGCTGGTCTGGGAGCAGGAGTTGTCCTGACATCCCCCACCGGAGATACAGTCCAATACATACTCCAAATACTATACACAGACTCCAACAATGCAGCCGAATACGAGGCTCTGTTGCACGGTCTTCGGATGGCGGTCTCCATGGGCATCCAATGCCTAGAAGTGCATGGGGATTCGAACCTCGCAATATCTCAAATAAATGGAGACTTCAACGCCAAGGACCCAAAAATGGCGGCTTACCATAATGTCGTCCTCAAAATGTCAGCTCAATTCGAGGGGCTTGAATTTCATCATGTGGTTCGAGAAAACAATCAAGCGGCGGATACCCTTGCCTGCATTAGCGCTAAGCGCGACCCCATACCACCCAACATCTTCTTGGAAAGGCTGTTCAAGCTATCCGTGGTGTGGCAAGGGGAGACCGGCAATACTAGTCCGGATCCGACCACAACCCCAGAACCCGAACACACTGACATAATCGGAGGCTCCGCCACCAAAATAAGACCTTCGGCCCATCTGATCATGGCTGTCATCACCCCGTGGACCGAACCCTTCTTAGCCTACCTAAATAGGCAAGAACTCCCCGAGGACCAAAATGAGACACGCTGCATTGCGCGGCGCTCTAAACCCTGCAAGGTCCACGAGGGAGAGCTTTATAAGAAAAGCGCTACCGGAGTACTTCAAAGATGTATCTCCGAAGAGGAAGGGCGGCAACTCTTGGCCGAAATTCATGCTGCACTCGGCGGCCACCACACCGTAGCTCGGGCCCGTGTAAGCAAGGCCTTCCGTACAGGTTTCTACTGGCCGACAGCCCAAGCAGACGCACATGACCTCGTCCAACATTGCGTTGGTTGCCAGCTCTTCGCCAACCAAAGCGATATGCCGCCCACTGTTCTCCAAACAATCCCCATAACTTGGCCCTTTGCGGTCTAGGGGCTCGATATGGTTGAACCCCTTAAAGGAGGAAGCCATAAGAAAAAATACCTGTTGGTCATGGTGGATAAATTCACCAAATGGATAGAGGCCAAACTAGTTAAAATGGCCGAATCCGGACCAGTGATAGACTTCATATCAGGGGTCGTACACCGTTATGGTGTCCCCCATAGCTTCATCACCGATGATGGCTCCAACTTCACAATCGATGAGGTGAAAACTTGGTGCGGCAACATGGGCATTAAGCTCGATTACGCCTCCATCTATCACCCCCAAACAAATGGTCAAGTCGAACGAGCAAATGGTCTTATTATGAGCGGCATCAAACCCAGACTAGTGCGATCCCTGAAGGAATCAGACATGCACTGGGTCAAGGAGCTCGACTCCGTACTTTGGGGGCTGCGAACCATGCCAAATCGCACTACCGGATACACATCATTCTTCATGGTGTACGGCGCAGAGGCAGTATTGCCCCGCGATATCATTCATGACTCACCTCGAGTGCGCATGTATGAAGAGAGAGAAGCCGAGCTTGATCAGCAGGACAGTTCAGATGCCCTGGAGGAGGAGCGCGATGTCGCAAAAGTCCGTTCCACATTCTATCAACAACAGGCTCGCAGGTATCAAAGCAGAGAAGTACTGGCCCGGGGGGGGGGGACCAGATGACCCTCGGGCTCGCGAAAACCCAAGGGTAAGTTAGTAGGTTGTTAGGAAAATGTAAAACCAAGGTTGGGCCTTCCTGGAGTAGTTTTATTCAAAGCAAACTATCAAGGGGTTTCCATAAACCCGACTGCATGAGGAACACAAAATCAAAGAACATAACACCGGTATGACGGAAACTAGGGCAGCAAGAGTGGAACAAAACACCAGGCATAAGGCCGAGCCTTCCACCCTTTACCAAGTATATAGATGCATTAATTAAAACAATAGATATTGTGATATCCCAACATAAACATGTTCCAACATGGAGCAATCTTCAACTTCACCTGCAACTAACAACGCTATAAGAGGGGCTGAGCAAAAGCGATAACTTAGCCAAACAACGGTTTGCTAGGAAGGTGGGTTAGAGGCTTGACATGGCAAAATGGGAGGCATGGTAAACAAGTGATAGGTAGCACAACATAGTGATGGAATGAAGCAACTAGCAAGCAAAGATAGAAGCTATATCAAGGGTATTGGTCATCTTGCCTAAGATCTCGCAAGGAAGAAGAACGAGTTCATGAAGAAGACAAACGGACGTAGTCGAACGAATCCTCGCAACTCTGGAATGAAACCAAAGCTAACGAGAGAAGCAAACCAGAAAGAAGCAAATAACATGGTAAACACCATCACATAAATATGGCACGATGCACAACCAAGTATGATGCATGTCCGGTTTAAAAGCATGACAAAGCATGGCAAAGTGCAACAAACAATACTACAAGTTAAGTGGAGCTCAATATGCAACGAGTTGCATATTGACGGAACACCACATTCGAGTTATTTAGTTCGCTCTCGTTTAGGTACACAACAATATTAAATGTTGTTAAACATGGCAAGAGGTGAAACAAAAGTATACTAACTATTTAGGCAAGTTTAAATGAGACCAGAAACAGCAAACAACAATTCCAAAAAATCCTCATGTCCATACTTTGAATTAGCTACTGTTCTGCCCTAAAACATATTTAATGTTGATAAATAGTAAAACAAAGTGAACCATGTTAACATATGCATTTTCCACCCCATTTACATATAAAGTTTATTAAATTCAGAGCTATAGTTAATTAGTTATGAAATAAATCATTTTAACATGTCATTTAAGCAAATAAACACAAACATCATTTTAAACATTTCAAACATAGATGAAAGTTGATTATTATGAAACTAGATGAAAAACTAAGCATTTTACATATATAAATTATTTACATAAGATGCACGGTTGTGGAGTTATTAAATGCATGATGTTTGAGGGTTTTTCTATAAAATAGACGTTCAATGGATAATGCTAAATTCGCAGATCTGAAAAAATACTAGACTGGGCCAAATCTGCTGGCCCAACAAGAAGAAAAAAACAGAGGGGCGTCGGCGGTGTGGCCTCACCAGGGGCCAAGCCCAGCTGGAAGTAGGCCGGCTGGGCGCTGGGGACTTGGCGCTCCTGAGGCCCACGCAGCGGCAATGCGCTGCGGGCGCGGTCAATGCGCCTGATCGGATCGAGCCATGCTCGATGCAGGGAAAGCAGAGGGCGGCGACAGGGATTTGGCGAGCGAAGCGCATGGTGTCTGGCATTGCAGGAATCAGCATCAGGAAAGGTGGCTCCATGGGGGTTCCTGTGGGCAAAGGAAGAGAGAGCGGAGAGATTAGAGAGAGAGAGAGACAGTGAGATGGAGAGAGGGAAAAGAGAGAGGGCAGGGGCGCGAGACGGGTGACCTGCCAACATGCTCCAGCGAGGCGGAGCTGACGAGGCAGCGGTGCGAGGAGGTTTGGGAGGAGGGCGCGCGGGAGCGAAGTTCTACGGCACGAGAGGCGAGCGAGGCAAGGGGAGCTCGGTGCCAACGGCTTCAGAAACGAGGCAGGGAAGGATGGGCTGCTGGTGGAGCTCGAGTGGAGCTGCTGGTGGACCGATGGAGGGAATGGGTGGTTCAGTGGGAATCATGGAGGGACAAGGGAGGTGCTGGATCGAGCGAGGTGGAGGGCGAGGGGATTTGAAGGCTGTAGGTGGCGAGCGATGGTTGGGGAGGGATGGATCCCGAGGGGGATTTGGTGAGTTGGTGGCAGCGGCTGATCCGAGGAGGGGGAAGGCTGTAGGTGGCGGCGGCTAGGGGGGACAAATGTCCTAGGATTTAGGGCTTGGTCTAAAAATAGACAAGGAGATTTATATATAGGAAAGGGGAGATGAGTTTGGATCATCCGATCGAAATCGGATGGTTTGGAATAAATGGGTTAGGGAGTCCAAAAGAGAAAACGGAGATGTTTGAAAGATGTTTGGGGATGATCTGGACCCATCGGTAACGACAACCAGATTCGAGTTCGAGGTATTTCGGACGCGCGCGCGAGGGGTTGACAAAAGGTCATATAGACAAAGGGGTTTGATGGGCTCAGAGGAGAGTGAGAAGAGAGCGGTCTGGTTGAACTGAAAGAAGGTCAACAAAGACAAGAAAGAAACGGCAACTACGAGCGGACGCAAGTTTTATGAAAACATGCAAATGCAATGCACATGATGACATGATGAAATGCAAACAAACAAAATAAAGCACGCGGCGAACACAAAATTTATGGAAGGCATCTCAAGCGTCGGTCTCGGGTCGTCACAAGGGTTTAGCCTCTACGATCTCGTGGTAGATCAACTCTTGTAATACTCATATCATAAAGATCAATCAAGTAGGAAGTAGGGTATTAACTCCATAGAGAGGGCCCAAACCTAGGTAAACATCGTGTCCCCCGCCTCCTGTTACCATTAGCCTTAGAAGCATAGTTCGGGACCCCCTATCCGAGATTCGCCAGTTTTGACACCGACATTGGTGCTTTCATTGAGAGTTCCACTATGACGTTGAAAAACGGTTTGATGGCTCGCCTTGTTATCAAGGACAACATCGCCTCGGGGGGAGCCCTGGCTTTTAGGCCAAACCCTCCGACTAGGCGGCTTCGTCATGACCGCCCGTTCGGCCGCCGTGCCAATGATGACTTCTCGAGTCATCGAAAACAGCCTCCATGTCAGCTTGGAATATGCCGAGCGGATGGATCCAATGGAACTTTCGTCCTTGAATGAGCTCTTGGATCGCATGCCGCCTTGGGAGTCGCTACGGACTATGATCGGATTGGGCTTAAACCCGATCAAAGAGAGATTAACTCTACGCCGGTCACCCATCAAATAGCGGTGGTGGAGGAGCAATGCAGCGATTCTTCCTCTATTTTGAGGATGAACTATGTACGGATTCCCGAGCTCTCCGAGCCGATACCCGCTCGCAGGAGGACATGACCCAAACTCTAAACTTAGAATCAGACAGCGGGCCAGAAAAATTGGGCAACATCCCGGAACCCGAACTATCAAGTTCGGAAGTTCCTCAGCCTGTGGGTCTCGGATTTGGTCAGGGTTCAGACTTAAATCTACCCACCCACCCAGATAAAGGTTGACAGTCTTCGAGAGTTTGGGTACGGCGCTTAAAGTTTGGAGCAGATCGATAGCTACAGACCCCCAACGCCCAACGCGGCAGACTTAAATCCACAAACCCAGGGGATTAGTCATTAAAGGTTGATAGTCTTTGAGACTTTCGCCTCGAATAACAAGAGCAAGAGAGCACTCCGCGGCCTCGCCAAAGTCTGCCACGTTGCAGCAATAAATCCCTGGAACGACATGGCTATAAACTTTAATGCTAGTGACGAACCTCAATTCCGAATGGTCCGAGCACCAACCGCTTTGGTCCTTAATCTAATTGTGGACGGCTTCCGGCTTATTAAAGTGCTCATGGACGGTGACAGCGGATTAAACCTCATCTATGAGGAAGCTCCCAACAAAATGGAAATAGACAAGAGCCGCATTGAGCAAAGCAGCACGACCTTCCGAGGGATTATCCCTAGTCGGGAGGCACGATGTGCGGGAAAAATCACACTCGATGTGGTATTCAGCACACCGGGAAATTACAGGTCCGAAGAGATAACATTCCAAGTCGCCCCGTTCAGTAGTGGATACCACGCCCTTTTAGGGCGGGATGTATTCGCGAGCTTCCAAGCTATACCCCATTATGGGTACATGAAGCTCAAGATGCCCGGAACCAACAGAATCATAACTCTAGCCAGTGATTCGGACATAGCACTTCGCGCCGAAAATAAAAATGCCACTTGGCCCTCGAGGCATTATCCAAAGCCCTCGTGTCCGAAGAACTAACTGCATTACGCTCCACAGTGGATAGGGATGATGTGATACTCGATAAGCGATCCAAGTCCACTTCTTTCAAACCTGCGGACGAAATCGTCAAATTCCAAGTCCACCCAACTGACTCTACAAAAACAGCAGCCATTGGGGCACAGCTGAACCCCACAATCGACGCCGCACTACGGGTGTTCTGACGCGAGAATTGGGACATCTTTGCCCGGGACCCTTCAGATATGCCAGGGATCCCACGCAGGCTGGCCGAGCATAGCCTCAACATATTGAAGGGATACAAGCCGGTTAAGCAGACACTACGACACTTTTCAGAGCCTAAACAACAGGCTATGGGAGAGGAGCTAGTCAATTAGGAGAGGAGCTAGCCAAGTTACTCGAAGCCGGATTCATCAGAGAAATAAAACACCCTAACTGGCTAGCAAACTTGGTGATGGTACCAAAGAACGATAAATCCTGGCGCCTATGTGTCGATTTCAAGGACCTCAATAAGGCTTGCCCCAAGGATCCCTTCCCCCTCCCCTGCATCGATCAAAAAATCAACGCTACCACAGGACACTGATGTCTACTACACAACCTTCTTCTTGTAGACGTTGTTGGGCCTGCAAGTGCACAGGTTTGTAGGACAGTAGCAAATTTCCCTCAAGTGGATGACCTAAGGTTTATCAATCCGTAGGAGGCGTAGGATGAAGATGGTCTCTCACAGGAAACCCTGCAACCAAATAACAAAGAGTCTCTTGTGTCCCCGACACACCCAATACAATGGCAAATTGTATAGGTGCACTAGTTCGGCGAAGAGATGGTGATACAAGTGGAAAATAGATAGTAGATCTAGGTTTTTGTAATCTGAAATAATAAAAACAACAAGGTAACAAGCGGTAAAAGTGAGCGTAAACGGTATTGCAATGATAGGAAACAAGGCCTAGGGTTCATACTTTCACTAGTGTAAGTTCTCTCAATAATAATAACATAGATAGAACATATGACAAGCCCTCAACATGCAACAAAGAGTCACTCCAAAGCCACTAATAGCGGAGAATAAACGTAGAAATTATGGTCGGGTACGAAACCACCACAAAGCTATTCTTTCGGATCAATCTATAAAAGAGTTCATATTAGAATAACACCTTAAGATACAAATCAACCAAAACCCTAATGTCACCTAGATACTCCATTGTCACCTCAAGTATCTGTGGGCATGATTATACGATATGCATCACACAATCTCAGATTCATCCAACCAACATAAAAGTACTTCAAAGAGTGCCCGAAAGTTTCTACCGGAGAGTCAAGAACGTGTGCCAACCCCTATGCATAGGTTCCCAAGTGTCACGAAACCCGCAAGTTGATCACCAAAACATACATCAAGTGGATCAATAGAATAACCCATTGTCACCACGGTTATCCCACGCAATACATACATCAAGTGTTCATAAAAGACTCAATCCAATAAGATAACTTCAAAAGGGGAAACTCAATTCATCACAAGAGAGTAGAGGGGGGGGGGAAACATCATAAGATCCAACTACAATAGCAAAGCTCGGGATACATCAAGATCGTGCCACAGATGGAACACGAGAGAGAACACGAGAGAAAGAGAGAGAGAGAGATCAAACACATAGCTACTGGTACATACCCTCATCCCCGAGGGTGAACTACTCCCTCCTCGTCATGGATAGCGCCAGGATGATGAAGATGGCCTCCGGTGATGGGATCCCCCTCCGGCAGGGTGCCGAAACAGGGTCCCGATTGGTTTTTGGTGGCTATAGAGGCTTGCGGCGGCGGAACTCCCGATCTATTTTCTGTTCTGGAAGTTTTAGGGTACGTAGGTATATATGGGTGCAGGGAGAACGTCGGTGGAGCTACGGGGGTCCCACGAGGCAGGGGGCGCGCCCAGGGGGAGGGCACGCCCCCACCATCGTGAGCACCTCTCGTATCTTCTGACGTGGGGTCCAAGTCCATCAGGTGGGTTTCCTTCCAAAAATAACTTCTCCAGTTGATTTCATTCCGTTTTGACTCCGTCTGATATTCCTTTTCCTCGAACACTGAAATAGGCATAAAACAGCAAATCTGGGCTGGGCCTCCGGTTAATAGGTTAGTCCCAAAAATAACATAAAAGTGGATAATAAAGCCCAATATTGCCTAAAACAGTAGATAAAGTAGCATGGAGTAATCAAAAATTATAGATACGTTGGAGACGTATCAAGCATCCCCAAGCTTAATTCCTGCTCGTCCTCGATTAGGTAAATGATAAAAAAGAATTTTTGATGCGGAGTGATACTTTGGCATAATTTCAATGTAAATCTTCTTAATTGTGATATGAATATTCAAATCCGAAAGATTCAAGACAAAGGTTCATATTAACATAAAAATAGTAATACTTCAAGAATACTAATCAAGCAATCACGTCTTCTCAAAATAACATGGCCAAAGAAAGTTCATCCCTACAAAATCATATAGTTAGGCTATGCTTCATTTTCTTCACACAAAGATGTTCCCAACTTCTATACCCCTGATGACAAGCCAAGCAATTGTTTCATACTCAAATAATCTCAAAGTTTTTCAACCTTCACGCAATACATGAGCGCGAGCCATGGATATAGCACTATGGGTGGAATAGAATATGATGATGGGGATTGTGTGGAGAAGACAAAAAAGGAGAAAGTCTCATATTGACTAGGATAATCAACGGGCTATGGAGATGCCCATCAATTGATGTCAACATGAGGAGTAGGGATTGCCATGCAACAGATGCACTAGAGCTATGAATGCTCAACCAAAGAAAACTAGTGGGTGTGCATCCAACTTGCTTGCTCATGAAGACCTAGGGCATTTGAGGCAGCCCATCGTAGGAATATACAAGCCAAGTTCTATAATGAAAAATTGCCACTAGTATGAACAAGACAACTTATGAGACTCACTATATGAAAAACATGGTGCTACTTTGAAGCACAATATATGAGACTCACTACATGAAGAACAAGGTGCTACTTTGAAGCACAAGTGTGGTAAAAGGATAGTAACATTGTCCCTTCTCTCTTTTTCTCTCGTTTTTTTATTTTTTTATTTAGGCCTTTTCTCTTTTTTTATGGCCTCTTTTTTTTGGGCTTCCTTGGCCTCTTTGTTTTTCGTCCGGAGTCTCATCCCGACTTGTGGGGGAATCACAGTCTCCATCATCCTTTCCTCACTTGGGACAATGCTCTAATAATGATGATTATCACACTTTTATTTTTCTTACAACTCAACAATTACAACTCGAAACTAGAACAAGATATGACTCTATATGAATGCCTCCGGCGGTGTACCGGGATGGTGCAACAAATCGAGAGTGACATGTATGAAAAATAATGCATGGTGGCTTTGCCACAAATATGATGTCAACTAAAAGATCATGCAATGGCAATATGACAAAAGTAAAGTATGTCATGATGAACGGAACGGTGGAAAGTTGCATGGCAATATATCTCGGAATGGCTATGGAAATGCCATAATAGGTAGGTATGGTGGCTGTTTTGAGGAAGATATAAGGAGGTTTATATGTGAAAGAGCGTATCATATCACGGGGTTTGGATGCACCGGCGAAGTTTGCACCAACTCTCAATGTGAGAAAGGGCAATGCATGGTACCGAAGAGGCTAGCAAATGCGGAAAGGTAAAAGTGCGTATAATCCATGGACTCAACATTAGTCAAAAGAACTCATATACTTATTGCAAAAATTTAGAAGCCATAAAAAATCAAGTACTACGCACAATGCTCCTAGGGGGATAGATTGGTACGAAAAGACCATCGCTCGTCCCCGACCGCCACTCACAAGGATGCACAAGCGAGGTACACTTCATGCTTCAAATTTGTTACACAACTTTACCCATACGTGCATGCTATGGGATTTTCAAACTTCAACACAAGTATTTCTCAATTCACAACTACTCAACTAGCACGACTTTGATATTATTACCTCCATATCTCAAAACAATTATTAAGCATTAAATTTATCTTAGTATTCAATTCACTCAAAAGAAAGTTTCACATATCTTGAACACTAAGTATATTAACATTAAGCAAATTACCATGCTATTAATGACTCTCAAAATAATCTAAGTGGAGCATGAGAGATCAGTTTCTTTAAACAAAATCCACCACCGTGCTCTAAAAGATCTAAGTGAAGCACTAGAGCAAAAATTATCACACTCAAAAAGATATAAGTGAAGCACTATGAGCAAAACTATCAAGCTCAAAAGATATAAGTGAAGCACATAGAGTATTCTAGCAAATTCCAATTTGTGTAAGGCTCTCTCTCATTAAAGAATTTCAGATCTTGATACTTATTCAAACAGCAAGCAAAGCTAAAGAAAACTACATTGCAAGGATAGCACAACTCATGTGAAGAAGCAAAAACTTAGGCTCAACTAATACTAACCGATAGTTGTTGAAGAAGAAAGGTGGGATGCCTACCGGGGCATCCCCAAGCTTAGATGCTTGAGACTTCTTGAAATATTATCTTGGGGTGCCTTGGGCATCCCCAAACTTGAGCTTTTGTGTCTCCTTAATTCCTCTCATATCATGGTTTCTCTTTTTATCAAAAGCTTCATTCACAACAAACTCAACAATAACTCGTGAGATAGGTTAGTATAAACCAATGCAAAACCTTATCATATTATACTGTAGAAAATCACTTAAATTATTATTCAACATTGCATACCAAATGCCTCTGTATATTTAATACTCCTATCCTCAAATATAATCATTAAACAAGCAAACATACGCAAACAATGCAACCATAACAGCAATCTGCCAAAACAGTACAGTCTGTAAAGAATGCAAGAGTATCAATACTTCCCTGACTCCAAAAATTATGAACTAAAATTCCCACTGTAATACATTTATCAGAGCTCAATATGCAAAAAGATTCAACGTTAGACCATGCTCTGACTTTTCTAGGGAATTTTTGCAACAGCGGTAAACTTTCTGTTTTCAAACAGCAACATGTATACTAGCAAAATAAGCATGGCAAAGGCTATCCTTGACTTTTTTATTGAAACTAAAGAGGAAAAACACAATTCTAATAACAGCAAGCAAAAACTAACAAAATAAATTGACGCTTCAAGCAAAACACATATCATGTGGCGAATAAAAATATAGCTCCAAGTAAAGTTACCGATGAACGAAGACGAAAGAGGGGATGCCTTCCGGGGCATCCCCAAGCTTAGTTGCTTGGTTGTCCTTGAATATTACCTTGGGGTGCCATGGGAATCCCCAAGATTAGGCTCTTGCCACTCCTTATTCCATAGTCCATCGAATCTTTACCCAAAACTTGAAAACTTCAACCACACAAAACTCAAAACAAAACTCGTAAGCTCCGTTAGTATAAGAAAATAAAACCACCACTTAGGTACTGTAATGAACTTATTATAAATTCATATTGGTGTAATATCTACTGTACACCAACTTATCTATGGTTTATACCGTCCGATACTACTCATAGATTCATCAAAATAAGCAAACAACACATAGAAAACAGAATCTGTCAAAAACAGAACAGTCTGTAGTAATCTGTATGAAACGTATACTTCTGGAACCCCAAAAATTATGAAATAAAATTGCTGGACCTGAGTAATTTGACTATTAATTATCTGCAAAAAGAATCAACATAAAATCTCTCTCCAGTAAAAAATGGCAGCTAATCTCGTGAGCGCTAAAGTTTCTGTTTTTCACGGCAAGATCACATAAACTTCACCCAATCTTCCCAAAGGTTCTACTTGGCACTTTATTGAAACAAAAGCTATAAAACATGATTACTACAGTAGCATAATCATGTGGACACACAAAAACAGTAAGGATAAATATTGGGTTGTCTCCCAACAAGCGCTTTTCTTTAATGCCTTTTAGCTAGGCATGATGATGACAATGATGGTCACATAAAAGATAAGAATTGAAACATAACGGGAGCATCATGAAGCATATGACTAGCACATTTAAGTCTAACCCACTTCCTATGCATAGGGATTTTGTGAGCAAACAACTTATGGGAACAATAATCAACTAGCATAGGAAGGTAACACAAGCATAGATTTAAGAATTTAAGCACATAGAGAGGAAACTTGATATTATCGCAATTCCTACAAGCATATGTTCCTCTCTCATAATAATTTTCAGTAGCATCATGAATGAATTCAACAATATAACCAGCACCTAAAGCATTATTGTCATGATCTACAAGCATAGAAAATTTACTACTCTCAACATAATAAAATTTCTTCTCATGAATAGTAGTGGGAGCAAACTCAACAAAATAACTATCATGTGATTGAAAATTAAGATCAAGATGACACGTTTCATGGTTATCATTATTCTTTAAAGCATACGTGTCATCACAATAATCATCATAGATAGGAGGCATGCTTTCATCATAGTAAATTTGCTCAAAAGCTTGGGGGACAAAAATATCATCTTCATCAAACATAGCTTCCCCAAGCTTGTGGCTTTGCATATCATTAGCATCATGGATATTCAAGGAATTCATACTAACAACGTTGCAATCATGCTCATCATTCAAAGATTTAGTACCAAACATTTTATAGATTTCTTCTTCTAGCACTTGAGCACAATTATCCTTTCCATCATACTCACGAAAGATATTAAAAAGGTGAAGCGTATGAGACAAACTCAACTCCATTTTTTTGTAGTTTTCTTTTATAAACTAGACTAGTGATAAAAAAAGAAACAAAAAGATTCAATTGCAAGATCTAAAGATATACCTTCACTTACCTAGCCTCCCCGGCAACGGCGCCAGAAAAGAGCTTGATGTCTACTACACAACCTTCTTCTTGTAGACGTTGTTGGGCCTACAAGTGCACAGGTTTGTAGGACAGTAGCAAATTTCCCTCAAGTGGATGACCTAAGGTTTATCAATCCGTAGGAGGCGTAGGATGAACATGGTCTCTCTCAAGCAACCCTGCAACCAAATAACAAAGAGTCTCTTGTGTCCCCGACACACCCAATACAATGGCAAATTGTATAGGTGCACTAGTTCAGTGAAGAGATGGTGATACAAGTGCAAAATAGATAGTAGATATAGGTTTTTGTAATCTGAAATAATAAAAACAGCAAGGTAACAAGTGGTAAAAGTGAGCGTAAACGGTATTGCAGTGATAGGAAACAAGGCCTAGGGTTCATACTTTCACTAGTGTAAGTTCTCTCAACAATAATAACATAGATAGAACATATGACAAGCCCTCAACATGCAACAAAGAGTAACTCCAAAGCCACTAATAGCGGAGAACAAACATAGAGATTATGGTCGGGTACGAAACCACCACAAAGCTATAAAAGAGTTCATACTAGAATAACACCTTAAGATACAAATCAACCAAAACCCTAATGTCACCTAGATACTCCATTGTCACCTCAAGTATCCGTGGGCATGATTATACGATATGCATCACACAATCTCAGATTCATCCAACCAACATAAAAGTACTTCAAAGAGTGCCCCAAAGTTTCTACTGGAGAGTCAAGAACGTGTGCCAACCCCTATGCATAGGTTCCCAAGTGTCACGAAACCCGCAAGTTGATCACCAAAAAATACATCAAGTGGATCAATAGAATAACCCATTGTCACCACGGTTATCCCATGCAAGACATACATCAAGTGTTCATAAAAGACTCAATCCAATAAGATAACTTCAAAAGGAGAAACTCAATTCATCACAAGAGAGTAGAGGGGGGGAACATCATAAGATCCAACTACAATAGCAAAGCTCAGGATACATCAAGATCATGCTATAGATGGAACACGAGAGGGAACACGAGAGAGAGAGAGAGATCAAACACATAGCTACTGGTACATACCCTCAGCCCCGAGGGTGAACTACTCCCTCCTCGTCATGGATAGTGCCGGGATGATGAAGATGGCCTCCGGTGATAGGATCCCCCTCCGGCAGGGTGTTGGAACAGGGTCCCAATTGGTTTTGGTGGCTACAGAGGCTTGCGGCGGCGGAACTCCTGATCTATTTTCTGTTCTGGAAGTTTTAGGGTACGTAGGTATATATGGGTGCAGGAAGAACATCTGTGGATCTACGGGGGTCCCACAAGGCAGGGGGCGCGCCCAGGGGGGGACGGCGCGCCCCCCACCTCGTGAGCACCTCCCGTATCTTCTGACGTGGGGTCCAAGTCCATCAGGTGGGTTTCCTTCCAAAAATAACTTCTCCAGTTGATTTCGTTCCGTTTTGACTCTGTCTGATATTCCTTTTCCTCAAAACACTGAAATAGGCATAAAACAACAAATCTGGGCTGGGCCTCCGGTTAATAGGTTAGTCCCAAAAATAATATAAAAGTGGATAATAAAGCCTAGTATTGCCTAAAACAGTAGATAAAGTAGCATGGAGTAATCAAAAATTATAGATACGTTGGAGACGTATCAGACATGACTCATTGTGGTTCCTACCAACGCATGATTCAGACATGCCTGGAAAAACAAATTGGCAAAACATTTGAGGCATACGTGGACGATGTGGTCATCAAGACCAGACACGTCGAATCTTTAATAGACGACCTGAGGTTCACGTTCGACAACCTCCGAACATATCACATCAAGCTCAATCCGGAAAAATGCGTTTTCGGCGTTCTCGCCGGAAAGCTCCTAGGGTTCATCGTTTCCAACAGAGAATTGAAGCAAACCCGGCTAAAATCCGAGCTTTGTCACAGTTGGCCACCCCAACAGACCTCAAGCAAATCCAGAAATTAACTGGATGCGTGGCTGCCTTAAGCCGCTTTATCTCCCGATTGGGAGAAAAGGCACTACCTCTTCATCGCCTTCTTCGACGCACCAAACACTTCAAGTGGACGGATGCGGCTACGGCCGGACTGGAAGAAATAAAGGCCCTCTTGGTCAGCAACCCAATCCTGGCCGCACCGAACATTGGCGAACCCATGCTATTATATATAGCTGCAACACACCAAGTTGTAAGCGCAGTGCTCGTCGTCGAACGAGAGGAGGACAGACATAAGTTCCCACTTCAAAAGCCGGTATACTATGTATCCACTGTCCTCACACCATGCAAGTCACAGTACCCACATTATCAAAATATAGCATACGCGGTCTTCATGGCATCCCGGAAACTACGACACTACTTTCAAGAGTGTTCAATCATGGTGGCCTCCGAAGTACCACTCAATTATATAATAAATAACCGCGATGCCACGTGCCGGATTGCAAAGTGGGCCATCGAGCTCCTCCCGTTCAACATTATATATAAACCACGACGAGCCATTAAATCGCAGCATCTTGGCTGACTTGCCGCCGAATGAATGACCGAACTCCCTAAAGAGTACGGCGCATACTCCAATTGGATCATGCATTTTGACGGCTCTAAGATGCTAGCTGGTCTGGGAGCAAGAGTTGTCCTGACATCCCCCACCGGAGATACAGTCCAATACGTACTCCAAATACTATACATAGACTCCAACAATGCAGCCGAATACGAGGCTCTGTTGCACGGTCTTCGGATAGCGGTCTCCATGGGCATCCAACGCCTAGAAGTGCGTGGTGATTCGAACCTTGCAATATCTCTAATAAATGGAGACTTCAACGCCAAGGACCCAAAAATGGTGGCTTACCGTAATGCCGTCCTAAAAATGTCAGCTCAATTCGAGGGGCTTGAATTTCATCATGTGGTTCGAGAAAACAATCAAGCGACAGATATCCTCACCTGCATTAGCGCTAAGCGCGACCCCATCCCACCCAACATCTTCTTGGAAAGGCTGTTCAAGCCATCCATGGTGTGGCAAGGGGAGACCGGCAATACTAGTCCGGATCCGACCACAACCCCAGATCCTGAACACACTGACATAATCGGAGGCTCCGCCACCGAAATAACACCTTCGGCCCATCTAGTCATGGCTATCATCGCCCGGTGGACCGAACCCTTCTTAGCCTACCTAAATAGGCAAGAACTCCCCGAGGACCAAAATGAGGCACACTGCATTGCACGGCTCTCTAAAGCCTACAAGGTCCACGAGGGAGAGCTTTATAAGAAAAGCGCTACCGGAGTACTTCAAAGATGTATCTCCGAAGAGGAAGGGCGGCAGCTCTTGGCCGAAATTCATGCTGCACTCGGCGGCCACCACGCCGCAGCTCGGGCCCTTGTAAGCAAGGCCTTCCGTACAGGTTTCTACTGGCCGACAGCCCAAGCAGACGCACATGACCTCATCCAACATTGCGTCGGTTGCCAGCTCTTCGCCAACCAAAGCCACATGCCGCCCATTGCTCTCCAAACAATCCCCATAACTTGGCCCTTTGCGGTCTGGGGGCTCGATATGGTTGAACCCCTTAAAGGAGGAAGCCATAAGAAAAAATACCTGTTGGTCATGGTGGATAAATTCACCAAATGCGTAGAGGCCAAACTAGTTAAAACGGCCGAATCCGGACCAGTCATAGACTTCATATCAGGGGTCATACACCATTATGGTGTCCCCCATAGCATCATCATCGATGATGGCTCCAACTTCACAGCCGACGAGGTGAAACCTTGGTGCGGCAACATGGGCATTAAGCTCGATTACGCCTCCATCTATCACCCCCAAACAAATGGTCAAGTCGAACGAACAAATGGTCTTATTATGAGCGGCATCAAACCCAGACTAGTGTGATCCCTGAAGGAATCAGACACGCACTGGGTCAAGGAGCTCGACTCCGTACTTTGGGGGCTGCGGACCATGCCAAATCGCACTACCGGATACACACCATTCTTCATGGTGTACGGCGCAGAGGCGGTATTGCCCTGCGATATCATTCATGACTCACCTCGAGTGCGCATGTATGAAGAGAGAAAAGCTGAGTTGATCATCAGGAAAGTTTAGATGCCCTGGAGGAGGAGCATGATGTCACAAAAGCCCTTTCCACATTCTATCAGCAACAGGCTCGCTGGTATCAAAGCAAAGTAGTACGGGCCAAAACTTATAACGTTGGCAAACTCATTCTATGCCCACCGGAGAAGAAAAAGGACAAGGCCAAGCCCAAGTCGGAGGGCCACTTCATCATCGATAAAGTTCTCACTGGAGGAGCGTACTGCCTGCATGATGCATCAGATAACCGACTCGAGCCGGACCCATGTAACACGGCCAGACTCCGAAGATTCTACGCCTAGCACCGAACTCTATGTTCATCTCCTTCCCTCCACCTTTTTTTAGTTATATCCTCTCTCTCTTTCCTTTTATGGCTCTAAGGCTTTAAGTGTGACTCGACTACACATTCTTGACGCGCTAAATCCTCAAGTATGCGCGCTCACTATACCTGGGGGCTTCCTATATAGAAGCTTAATATAATTATCTTCCGGGCATCATGCCCACTGCATATGTGTCGCTTTCCCATATGTACCTTTCTTCACCATTATATGCATCGATATGACTTAAGTTTTGGCCAAGCTGGGTTGCCTGGCTCCTGTGTTTATGCCCTACGTTCCCATTAGTTCGGCTAGGGCATAATGGGAGCACCTCTGTGATTGTTACTACCGGGTACTCTGGACGTGTACCTCAGACTGGGTGAATCCGAAAGCTAGCATTCTGAAGGGAATATTAGGTCGGTGAACTAAAGATGTTTTTAAATATCACAATACAAACCCCCCAGATGTTGCATATATTGCATTTTTGCTCGCAGTACGGACATGCACATTAATGCGTGCGTACCCAGGGAAAGGAACCCTTAACGGAACTATTCTCTCTGGCAGATGTTTCTTACTATCCATGTAATATAACATAGCTAGTTGGGTACTTGTCTGTTCAAGCAATTATGCCCCCTACGCCTGGTTTCCACGCGTACCCCAGTTTATATAACTGAGCGGGTATCCGGAAACACTCTGGACTGTCAGGTCCGGAGGCTAAAGCGAAAAGGTCCTCCATGACAAATGATTTACAATCCGGCTAGGGACAAATATGTCAATTAAAGTACATAGTCACTTAGACTCACTTACTTCTTCTTCTATGCGCGCCATCCAACAGGCTGTCTAGCCTACAATCCTGTTGGGAATACTTTGTGGCTAATCCTACCTGGTCATATACTAGACTAACGTGAATCTTTTTCCCATCTGACCCTACAGGTCCGACCCGAGCCATGTGATTCGGATCGAGCTTGGTATACCGTGTTTGTACCATGGCCCAAGCTTCCCTCGCACCTTGTCGACAAGCAGATATCTTCCATAATCGGAAGCGCTGCCGCTCTCCCTTGAGCAGCTGTACAAGCTCCCCCATGCTTCCTGGCAGGGAGGCGGATGGCCACAAGGCCTTGACGACACCCTGCATCACCTGCCGAACTTGTTCGTGCAGTTGCTAAAGCTCTTGCAGAAGATTGCCTGAGGATCCGGGCATCTCCTCCTCGGGACGACTAGTCAGTATACCTACAAACACAACTCGATTAGCCCGTTTCTTCGCCGAACTATATAAAGGTTCGTTTGAGTACACACTAAAAATGCCGCGCTGAAGCCTTCTATTCTCCTTAACGGAGTCAGCTAGCTGGGCCCGAACATCTTTCAGTTCTACGCTCAGCCAGGTATTGGCATCCTGGAGATCATTTTTCTCCCGCCTGACCCATGTAAGTACACACTTGCCAGCGTGGAGCTGTCGTTGAGCTCTTTGTTCATCCTCTTGTAGGATCTCCGGATTCATTCCAGGATTATCTATGGAATCTATTGTTAGATCTGCAACGTGCCGAACACCAAATGGTATACGTAATTACGTTTTTTCTCGATTGAGAGAAATATTACTAGATCAGGCGTTTTTAGATTCTTCCATTTCGGCGGCTACAACCCTTAGCTGGGCTTCACACTTCTCCAGCTCTTGAGACAAATGGGTATTCTTCTCTGTAAGAACCTGTTCATACAATGATCCTTAAATTAGTTGTACCAATTGTTTCATGTCTCAGGGGCTACTGATATACATAATTTCAGATTTTGCTTACCCGTATATCTTTTAAATATTGGCTTGTGGCTCTAGCAAGCCCATCTTGAGCAGCTCAGATGTACGCGTCTCCCGAGTTGAAGGCATTGAAAGCCTCTTTGGAAAAACTAGGGTCGCGGAGTACGGCCCGCCGACATCGATAATTCATAATGATCTCCACCACGGAATTCGTAGAGGTTATTTTATCTAAATCCTCTATAGGAGGACCATCCGGCGTTGTTCCCGCGTTAGCATCTACCCTCGAGACCAGTACCGGAATCCGTCTGGTAGAGCTATGACGGATAGGATCCTCGGATACAGTCTGGCGGATTTTCTTTCTGTCAAAGCACAACGGATATTGTTATATTTTAAACATGACAATCACGGAGCATGTTTTAAATCATACCTCTTCGATGGCGGCTCGGCCCTGTCTCTGTTTGCTTAACTTTTAAGCCTACCCGGCTTGGGTGCCCTTTGTTGGTGGGTCGCCGCGGGTTCGGCATGGCGCGCCGATGGCTTTCCCTTTATAGCATAATATATGTGCGGTGGGTAAGGTGGGGAGAGTGAATCCTTTTCGAAAGATAGGTCTCTTGTTTTACTTACATGTGATGCAGGGAGGAGGCCGGGATAGTCGGCAATGATGGCCACTAAGGTGCCGTCATAGCTTGCCTGGTAGAACACCCTATCGCCGAGCTCCACAAATATGTCCGGATCTTCTTTGAGTCCAGGGTCGAGGGACCGGTTGTGGTCCTCTGGCTGTGGAGGCGGGCTGTGGACCTCCTTCATAGCTTTCTGCATTTCCTGTTATGGACTAGCGAGGTAAATATTTGTGATGAAAGACGGCGGGAATGAATAGAGTTGAGTAAAGACAGCGGCTCACCCAGCTAGGGGGGTTGTACATGGAAAATCCGTCCCATGGATTAATGCGGATGAACTCCTCTTCTTCTTCTTTGTATAAATCGGACATAATTTTCACCAGAGCGGCGGCGGAGTCCGGACCTTTCCGACCGCAGCGGGTGGCATCGTTTTCTCCGTTGAAGTGCCACATGGGACGCCCCCGATACTGGAGACGCTGCACCCCCCGCATTATGCATATTGACATAACCTCGATTATGGTCAATCCGGATTTGGCAAGCGTTTTTGTCCTGCCCATCAATTGAAGGACCTCTCTGCTATCTTCTTACTTGGGGCTCCGAGGACGCCAGCTACGGCGTTTCCTCAATTGGGAATATGTGAACTCAGGAAGACCCATTCGGATAGGGTCGGGAAGGGATACGTCCTCTATATAAAGCCACTCGGAAGGTCAACCTTCGGATGTCTTCTTCGGAGTGCCGGACAGGTATCCGGTTCCGGCAATGCGCCATATTTCGGCTCCGCCCACTTGGAATATTGATCCCTCCTGATTGCGAGGGACGAGGCATAACAATCTCTTGCATAGCTCGAAATGAGCTTGGCAACCCAGAAATAACTCACAAAGGGCGACATAACCTACAATGTGCAGGATGGAGGCAGGGGTAAAGTTGTGTAGCTGGAGGCCATAATACTCCAGGAGCTCGCGGAGGAACAGATGGATTGGAAATCCGATGCCCCTCAGCAAGTAAGGGACAAGGCACACTCGCTCCCCCCGGGATGGGTTGGGAAAACTCTCCGCTTGCTCCCTGCCGTCAAAGGTGGCTAATCCGGCTCGAACGGGGACAAGATATGCAGGTGGAAGAAACCCCTGGATTTGCAACTTCACCAATTGGCCATGGGATATGATACACTTCTCCCAATCAGCTGGCTTGGCGCTATGGGGGCGAGAGGAGGAGCTGCGGTGGCCGGCCATGATGGGATGGTTTTTTCGGGCACGCTCTGATGAAATCCTCGCTTGGGGAAGATGGTGTGATTTGGATCTAAGGATCCCCTCTCTTTAATAGGCCATTTATTTACATGGTTAGGGTGGCAAGTGTAAAAATGCTCTGGCTTCTCGCATTCGCTCGACACGTGGAGGCTGACATTATTAAAGGTACGGAAGCCGATGAGTGCATCATTAAATGGGACGACCAGACACTGCTCGTCACAACAGGTACTCTGGAGAATTCGGAGAGGGAACCTGTCTTGCAATGCTGAAGACAATCTGCATGCCGGACTCATCGTCATTGAAGCCTGGTTCAGGGGCTACTGAGGGAGTCCTGGATTAGGGGTCCTCGGACAGCCGAACTATATGCTTATACCGGACTGTTGGACTATGAAGATAGAAAATTGAAAACTTCGTCCCGTGTCCGGGTGGGACTCTCCTTTGCGTGGAAGGCAAGCTTGGAAATTCAGATATGTAGATTCCCTTCTCTATAACTGACTCTGTGTAACCCTAGCCCCCTCCGATGTCTATATAAACCGGAGGGTTTAGTACGTAGGAAAAAACGATCATAATCATAGGCTAGCTTCTAGGGTTTAGCGTCTACGATCTCATGGTAGATCAACTCTTGTAATACTCATATCATCAAGATCAATCAAGCAGGAAGTAGGGTATTACCTCCATAGAGAGGGCCCGAACCTGGGTAAACATCGTGTCCCCCTCCTCCTGTTACCATTAGCCTTAGACGCATAGTTCGGGACCCCCTACCCGAGATCCGCCGGTTTTGACACCGACAACAACCACCAGGATCCACCGCCTCAAGACTGCCGGGCTCACAGTCGAGATGGTTGGTGCCGACTTCCTCCGCCGCTGCATTGCCCCTCTGCAAAACAAGGGGAGACCAGCTTGGGAGTACAAGAATGCGGCAGATATCATTAGGCCGCGCCCTGCTCTGAACAACAACCTGATGGTCATACAACATGCAGCTCTCTGCCAAAGACTGTTTCAACTCAAGGCCGACAGGCCGCTCAGGTTGTCGGCGGGCGTGATCCCCTTGTGCAACAACTCTACCCTGACCTCAAGCACTGCCATCATGCCGGTGTTCAATGCTCATGGCGTTGACCAGACCTAGGTTGAGCTGTCCGTGGAGCGGGCAGAAGAGTTCTTTGACAACTTGTCAGAGAGGGCCATCCAGGAAGAGACGAACTTCATCCGCCCCACAACTGACGACGAAGTGGCATATATTGCTAGCACGGCGGAACAGGCGGCCCTTGCCGAGGAGGCCGGCAGCATTGGATTTGTGGAATACGAAGCCAGTGCAGAGGAGGATCTTGCCGAGCGGGGTGAGCCTACTGGAGAGCACAATGGCGTAGCTGCTGGGGGCCCTTCCACCAAAGATATAGCCGAGGAGCCCCCAGCCCCGAAGGAGAAGAAGCGGGTCCTACGGCATGCTATTTCCAGCGAGGCAGTCCAGCGAGCTTCCTCGCCCGAAAAGGTTCTTGAAAAGGATGTTGCCGGCAAGGTTGAGGAGCGGCAAGGGGTTCAACAACAACCTGTGCGCCAGACGAGGCGCACGACCGCGGCGGCGAGGAAGGCAGCTGAAACAAGCTCACATAAGCCTGCTACTCCGACCAGAGCCAAACGGCCCAGGTCCTCGTCTCCACCCCCCTGTACGGACACCATAGTGGAGGTTGAGTTTAACCTCTCCTCATTTAGCCCAAGGAGCAAGAAGATGCCAGAAGAAGAAGACGAGTAAGTGTTTTGCCGCTTTCTTTATCCCTTGAGTCTCTGATTTGCTTATCTTGTCCTAATCTTGCTTTGGCCCGTCCCCGCAGAGACACGTTAACGTTGGAGGGGAGGATGGCGAAGAAGGCCAAGACCTCAGCGGGCGATGAGCCCCCGACAAGCTCCTCAGGTGCGCCGGAGGCGGTCATAATTAGCCCGGAGCCCAGCCCATGACGCAGCCCCCAACCCAGCCCCCAGCATGAGCCCATTACTCATGTCCCGCTGGCGGGCGTCGGGTGTGTATTTTTGCTGCTGATATTGCCGGGTTTGCAGGAGAAGAACAACAACAAGGAGAGCAACTATGGGCCGACCCTGACATGCCGCCCCCATCAACTAGACCGCCCAAGGGTGGATCCCCGGCAAGGGATTCCACCGGCGAGCCCACGCGCGTGGAGGAAGAGCCGGTGAGCACAGGCGCCGATAGCTCCATACCGGCAATGAATGTTGCCCGGGAGGGATCCACCTCTCAGACGCTCGCCGCAGGTATGCCACATGCTTTTGGGCACTCGTTATCCTTGTTGTATGATTTTCCTCTCTTCTCTTTCTGCCTTGAGATTCAACCTTGGTTTCACTTTGTTTCTCCTCCCTGGCTCCAGATCTCCCCTTGACCGATGATGGACGTCGACGCCGTCATTGATGATACCGCCAAGGATGCTTCCACTGAAGCCACCAGGGCTACTGCTGATGAGGCTGCCAAGGATGTGTGAGAAGAAGCCGCCACGGGGTTTGCTGGGGAGGCCGGCAAGGAGACCGACGACCGTACTGATGACATTCCTGCCCTAGGAGTGCCTGGCGCTACATCGGTCCCGGAGCCCTCAGTTTCCGGGGAGATGGTGGTCGAGGACCGACCGTCAACATCGTAAGCCCCCACATCAAGCAGGTACATGAAGATTGGCAACAACCTATTCGTCAACATCCTGGGGACGGCGAGCACTGGAGCACCAACCGAGGGAGAGGTTTATGATGAAGAAGTCACTGCTGCTGCCGGGCTCAAGGTTGTCGAAGCCATGTGCCAGCAGTAGTGGGTCGAAATAAGATCAATTCCTCTAGCCAATGAGTAACAATTTCTAGAAACTCCAGGCGCTTCACCGCACTCGAAGGTGAAGTTAGACTCCAGGACAGCAGTCGTCGATGCAACAGAGGCAAACCTCCAGAAGTGTGTTGATCAGATGCAGTTCTGGTTTGCTGAGGCCTGGCAAGAGCTGAGGGCTGTCCGGGAGCAGCTGAGTCAATGTTGGGACGAGGTCATTTTGAAACAGTCCGACGTTGAGAAGGCACAGGAGGAGGCCGCTCAACAGGTCACCAAGGAAGATTCTCAACTAAGGGAACGCGCGTCTTGCTCGGTGCTCATGAAGGGGCCTTGCCGCTTGCGAGGAGGCACTTGCCGCCAAGCTCTGTGGCAAGGATGAAGAGATTGAGAAACGTGTCATGCAGCAGACCCAAGAATTGGAGCAAGAGCACAAGAAGACGCTTGACACTCTGGTCCTGGACCATGCCGACAAGCTAAAGGAAGACGTCAACACCGCCGAAACTGCAAAGGCCGCCAAGGACGAGCTGGCTGGCAAGGTGGAGAAACTGGAGGCGGACCTAGCGGAACATAGCAAGGAGCTCTCGATGCTCAAGGGTGACAGAGAGAAAACTCTCTATAGCCTAGCAGAGATGCAAACCACGATATCCGACAAGACCAAGCAGCTTTCCGCAGCCAACGACTCCATTGTTGACCTAAAACTGAAGCTGACCACACCGGAGGAGTCCCTTGAGCAGAGCAGGGGTCGTGAGAAGACCCTGGCCAAGAACCTCCAGGACAAGAAGGAACTGCTTAAGAGCGCCACTACCTCTTATAATGACTATGAGAAAGGCATGGGGATCTGGACTGAGCGCCTCATCAACATCGCGGAGAGGCTCACAACACAACTGTCCATCATGGGCCTGCCGAATTTCAGGTATTCTTCTGAGGAGAGGCTGACTTCGGGCGCCAGGCTGACCATGTTCTTTGAGGCTCTCCTCGATGCCTTGAAGCTTCTCCACTCCAACCGAGCAACCCAACTGGTCGGCGAATCCCTCAAACTTTGCCGGGCCATCCTTCATAAGTTGCTCATCAAGGTGGTGTACAAGAACCCCGGCCTCGACCTCAGCCAGGTGCTCGAAAGCTTGCTGGAGGATGCAGACCGCAAGGCGCTTGGAGAGCTTGTCGTGCATATCATCGCGGTGGTGGACATCATGAGGGTGAAAGGCCAGTGCAGGGACTAGCCGCTTCGCTTCTCCTTTCCGCCACGAACTCATGCCCAAGACAATTTATCTTAAGTTAGAGTTTGCGGAGACTATTGATGTAATATAACTTGCTGTGTTTTGGATGAAAGCTTTCTCTTTCCTGTTTGATTCCTCCTTGTATGGTATATACCCTACCCTTTATTGGAAAAAAACGTGCCGGTGCACGCACCCTTGCCGCGAGCGCTTTGAGGAACGGATCCTTAGCAGCCTGCTGGGGGTGTTGCTGCCAGCAAGATACCTTGCCACGCTTAGCGCAGCCACCTAAACTATTGAGCGGACTCGAAACAGAGCAGAGGCGCAACTGATCACGACAAGGTTCCTTCACGTGTAGGTTTCCATACAGGAATCGGAATCGTGCAGGGAAAAGAATTTAGCGTTTTAAAAGAAATTTGCTCAAGGTTTTGCAACTTAGCTTCTCGTTCATTGCTGCATTCTTTCCCGCAACATGCCACTCCGAACATTGCCTATTGGTGTCCATACTCCATATCATCACCCCCTGGCAAACTTGAATGCGAGGGAACCTTGCACTCCCTGAGAAAAAGAGAGAAGAGAAAATATGAACATGGAACCTAGGTGGTTCATCAGTAGTTGCTGGAAAAAGGTATAGTATGATATCTTGGACATGCATGCATATAGATAAACATGGAAACTAATAAGAATTATACACACTAAAGCTTATTGAACTGCGCACAGGGTCTGCGGTTGGCTCTGTACATAGGGTTATATGCTTGCCGACAAGGCTTGTACCCGGCAACCGCGGCTTATGGTTAAAACTTGCGAAGATGTTTGATATTCTAGGAATTGCTCACTGGGATCCCATCTTCGGTCTCCAAGCAGACTGCGTCGGGCCTGGTGACTCATATTACCCGATAAGGGCCCTCCCACTTTGGTGTCAACTTATTGGAATTCTTGGCCGACTGAACGTGCCTAAGAACAAGGTCGCCCTCCTCAAGGATTTGGGCATGAACCTTGCGGCTATGGTAGAGGCACAAGGCTTGCTGGTAGTGCGCAGATCGCACAATAGCCTGAAGACGATCTTCCTCAAGGAGCGTGGCATGATCTTGCTGCCACTGTTCATGCTCAAGCTCATCATAAGCGAGCACTCGAGGTGACCCGTATATGAGTTCTATGGGGAGAACTACTTCCGCCCCGCATACCAGGGAGAAGGGTTTCTGGCTGGTGGCTCTATTTGGTGTCATCCTTATTGACCAAAGAACTTCCGGCAACTCATCAATCCAGCATCTTCCGCACTTGTGCAACCCGTCGAAAGTCCTTGTCTTGAGACCCTACATCATATCAGCATTTGCACTTTCCGCCTAGCCATTACTTCTTAGATGAGCAACAGAAGGAAAAACATATTTTGCTGCCAAGGTCTTGGATATATTGCATGAAGGTGCGGCTCGTGAACTGTGTGCCATTGTCAGTGATGACTTTGTTTGGCCCTCCAAAACGGCAGACTAGTCCTTTGAAGAACTTGACGGTCGACTGTGCTGTCACCTTTCTCACTTCCTCCACTTCCAGCCACTTTGTCAATTGTCGATTGCAATGTACAAGTACTCAAAGCCCCCGATAGCACGGGGAAAAGGGCCAAGTATGTTGAGTCCCCAGAAAAAATGGCCAGGAAAGAGGGATTGTCTGAAGAGCTTGGGCTGGCTGATGCAATTTCTTTGAATGAAACTGACACCCTTCACACTTGGTTACTAGTGCAGTTGCATCCTGGAGGGTAGTGGGCCAAAAGAAACCTTGTCGGAATGCCTTGCCGGCAAGAGCTCTTGATCCTATGTGAGAGCCACATATGCCTCCATGTATCTCCACCAACAGCTCCAGCCCGTCCTCCTGAGGGATGCACTTCAATTTGACGCTGTTCAGTCTTTTTCTGTAGAGGACATCGTCCACAAATTGGTACATATTAGACCGGCAGGCTACTTTCTCTACTTCTTCTTGTTCCTGCAGGAGTTCCCCTGTTTGGAGGAACTAGACGATGTGTTGTGCCCATGTTGGAGCCTGAGGCTTGACAGGAAGGCCTAAAGGCATGTCTTCTACCATGGGAGCAATTGTCTCTACGGCAAGGTCTCGAGGACCTGCCGGAGCCTGTTGCCCCCGGCAAGCTTGGCGTCGTCCTCGTCAAATTCCTTGTCGGTGGCTCCTGGGAGCTCGGTGGTGAAGTACTTTTCGGGGCTAAACTTCCTTCGCTTATCTGGCCTTGCGGATGGTTCAACGGATGGCTGAGTCAGTTGGAGCACAAAAATCCCTGGTTCCACATGTAACTTGAGGGCAACACATTTTGACAGGTCGTCGGCAATGTTGTTCTCTGCTCAAGGAACAGATTTTGCTTGCAGACCGTCAAAACACTACTCCAATTTCCTCAATTCATCTACGTAAGCTTCCACCAATGGGCTCTGATAGTCTTTATTAACTTGCTTGACGACAAGCTGTGAATCACCTCTACCGATGAGCTTCCTAATTCCAAGGTCTGCCGCAATCCTGAGACCGGCAAGCAGTCTCTCATACTCTGCAGTGTTGTTTGTTGATCTCTCCCGGGGAAAGTGCATCTAGACTATGAATTTGAGGTGCTCTCCGATTATGCGCGACAAGCAAAGACATCGGGCACCAAAGACTTGCAAAGGAGAAAGACCCATCAAAATACATAACCCAGTCGTGGCTGGTTTTCTTGCCGGGGAGAGTGGTTCCTTGAATATCCTCGTCAGGCGTTGAGGTTCATTCTGCAATGAACTGGCCAAGGCTTTGCTCTGAATTGTCGAAGTGCTTTCAAACCTAAGACAAAGCTTGATAGTTTCAATGCCCATTCCACAATCCTTCCCATCTCATCTGGGTTGTGTAAGATACGTTGCAACTGGAAGCGAGTGATGACGGTGATCTCATGTGCCTAAAAATAGTGGCGCAGTTTCCTTGAGGCCATAAGGCGACCGCTGTCGGTGTCAAAACCGGCGGATCTCGGGTAGGGGGTCCTGAACTGTGCGTCAAAGGCTAATGGTAATAGGAGGCGGGGGACACAATGCTTACCCAGGTTCGGGCCCTCTCTATGGAGGTAATACCCTACATCCTGCTTGATTGATCTTGATGATATAAGTATTACAAGAGTTGATCTACCACAAGATCATAGAGGCTAAACCCTAGAAGCTAGCCTATGATTATGATTGTTGTTGTCCTATGGACCAAACCCTCCGGCTTATATAGACATCGGAGGGGGCTAGGGTTACACAGAGTCGGTTGCAGAGAAGGAAATCTACATATCTGAATTACCAAGCTTGCCTTCCACGCAAAGGAGAGTCCCACCCGGACACGGGACAAAGTCTTCAATCTTGTATCTACATAGTCCAATAGTCCGGCATAAGTATATAGTCCGGCTGTCCGAGGACCCCCTAATCCAGGACTCCCTCAGTAGTCCGTGAACCAAGCTTCAATGACGATGAGTCCAGCGTGCAGATTGTCTTCGGCATTGCAAGGTAGGTTCCTTCTCCGAATACTCCATAGAAGATCTTGAACACAAGGATTGTGTCTGGCTCTGCAAAACAAATTCCACATACCATCGTAGAGAGCACAATAATCCACAAATCTAATCTGCTGACAACTTTTCATAGCATGACATCACGCCATGGCCCGGTCATTATTCGAACCGTTTTCTCAACCTGCTGCTGCACATATTGCGAGGCAGTTTCATTGGCACGTCTTGTCGAAGCAGAGATCATGTCCCCTTATCACGGGATTCTCGTCAATACGGGTGTGGGTAACACAACCGCGCCATCAACACGATGCTTGGGGAATGAGCGAGTTTACAGGGCAAGTGGGGAGGCGCATGGTTTCTACCGCCTTTATAAAGAGATAAGGATTCACCTTTTTCCACCCACGCCTTCTTCTTCCTCTGCTCATCCACTCTCCCTCGCTCCAGCTCTAGCACCCAAGCTTTCTCCTTCGCAAAGTCATTCCAAGTATGTCCGGAGCGGGAGGTAAGTGGATGGCCTCCTCCATTAAGGAGGAGGACATCATGAAGCTTCGGGAGGCCGGATACCTGGCCGCAGACATCGCGCACCGGCTCCCTACCGAAGGGCAGATCATCCCTACCCCGAAGCCTCAGGAGAGGGTAGTGTTTCTTTCTCACTTTGTCCGCGGACTGGGATCCCCCTCAACCCATTTGTCCGCGGGCTCATGTTATACTACGGGCTGGATTTCCTTGATCTGGCCCCCAATTTCATCCTCAACATCTCGACGTTTATTGTCGTGGCGAGGCCTTCCTCCGCATTACGCCCCACTTTGTCCTATGGCTGAAGACCTTCAACGTGAAGCCGAAGGTGGTGGTCGGCCAGCAAGCGGAGTGCGGGGGCGCTATGGTGGGCAAGATGCCCAATGTCACCTGGCCCGAAGGCTCCTATGTGGAGATCGTGAAGGGGTGGCAATCAGGGTGGTTCTACATCACCGAGTCGCGCGACACCAACTGGGCATCGGCCCTGAATTTCGATCCGGCATCCCCATGCGGCCCACCTCCTGGAAAGAGAGGGGCCTAGCCTGGGGCTCATCGGTGGAGCTGACCAGACTTCAACCTGGGGCTCATCGTCATGCTCTTCCACCGGATCCTTCCGTGTCAGAGACGGGCTTTCAATATGTGGGAGTTCGACCCGGCCGAACACCAGACGCTGCGAGAGCTCTTCGACATGACGCACGAAGACGTCTGGAAGGTGCTGTTCAAGGCCACCGAGGTACCTCCGCCCATAACCGAGGATCGCAGACTCAGCGCAAAGCGCCCCACCAATCCAGTAAGTTTTTATATTTTGCAAGACGTGCCTTTTAATAGCACGTCCGCGGGAGGAATCTAAACTTCCATGCCAATTTA